>CM029666.1:11208069-12408069 GCA_017311315.1 Dendrocalamus latiflorus | reverse complement strand
CGACAAATGGACAAGGGCTCATGACGACGGTGGCTGGAGGTACGAGTTTCAGACAAGCAACATGGCCGAATCCTTCAATAGTTTGCTTAGGGGTATACGTGGTATGCCCGTCAATGCTATCGTATCCTTCACCTTTTACAAGCTTGTTGCCTGGTTCAACGAAAGACACGCACATGCAATGGCGCTACAAAGTAAACAAGTGAGATGGGCGCCAAAACCGAAGCGCCACCTTGAAAAGGCAAAGGCTAGGGCTGAGGCACATGAGGTACATTGTTTTGACAACGCCACGGGCAGTTATGAGGTTGTAGAAAGGGGTGGTACAACGACCGATGGAGAGCTCCGGCCGACGAGGAAGCATAAAGTTGTCCTTATTGATTTCTCATGCACATGTGGTAAACCGAGGCAGTACCACTTTCCATGTTCTCATTATGTGGCAGCAGCGAGGCATCGCAACTTTGACTACGAGAGCAAGATACCTCGGGAGTTCAGTGTTGACAACCTTGTGCTTACGTGGTCTCCCCGTTTCGAGCCTTACCGGGATGAGGGAGAGTGGCCACCGTACACCGGGCCCAAATACATTGCGGATCCGGGTAGCCGTTGGAACAAACGTGGAACCAGGAAAAGGACGAGACACAAGATGGTTATGGATCAGCTTCCAGGAAGAACGAGGCGAGGGAGATCAACCCCCTTTCTTACTAACCCCGAGCAGAACCAATGTAGCAGATGTGGTAGACTTGGCCACAATTCACGCACATGCCATTGGCCACTTAGTCAGGTGCGAGTGCTTGTTATTCGTTATGTTTCATAGTTCGTGTAGTTGTTTTTTCATATGTAATTTGCTATGTTTCTTGTTTAATTTCTTATTCATTCCATATTGTATGCATGTTCAATATTTTGTTTACTTGTATGTTGGACTGACAAATTCAAAGTTTTTTTTAGGATGGCGCAATTCCACCTGCTAGACCCGTACTACGAGGAGAGCCACAGAGGACGGCTCACCGCGGAGGGGAGGGTATTGCCTTCATCACTTCCTGTACAATTTGAGTTTATATTGATGCATTAACTAAAAAATTGGTGTATTCTATACAGGAGCTGCCCATCCTTCGTCCTCGAACCCATGACGGGTTCCTGGACATGCAGTACGACGAGCGGTACACTCCCTTCCTGGAGAGGGCTGGCCTAGACGCCATCTCTTACCAGGTTCGCCGTGGGTTGCCCACCTTCAACCCCCCCGCCATCACTGCACTGGTTGACAGGTTAAGTGATGAACCATTGCAACTTGCATGTTCATTGTTTATCGGCTATTTGCGCCTCAAATTCTCTGACATGTAGTCCTCTTTTTTGTATCATGTAGGTGGAGACCGGAGACTCACAGCTTCCACCTCCCTTTCGGGGAGATGACTATTACGCTCCAGGACACTCAGAAGATACTTGGTGTCGCCATTCACGGCCGTCCGGTTATCGGGCCGTGCGTGCCTGCAGGTTGGAGAGCCCGAGTAGAGGCCTTCCTCGGGAGAGAGCTTCCTCCTGAGGCAGGCCATCGCAGTTCTGGTGTTCCTATCAGCTGGCTCCGGCAGACTTTTGCAGCGTGTCCTGAGGGTGCGGACGAGCAGACAGTTGCCTACCACTGCAGGTAGGTGTGGATATCGAGCCAACTCGTCGTCTTATCGAGCTTTTTGTAAAATTGACATAGTTTGATCTAAAATCATTTTACATATAATTGCAGAGCATGGATCCTGCACTTGTTTGGCTGCGTTCTCTTCCCCGACGGAACGGGAGACAGCGCTTCGTGGATGTACATCCACTGCCTCACGGACTGGGACACGGCGGGGCAGTACAGCTGGGCTTCCGGGGTGTTGGCGTTCCTTTACCGCCACCTCTGCGAGGCGTGTCGTCGGAGTTCGGCGAACTCGACATTAGGTGGTTGCCTGTACCTCCTCCAGCTGTGGATGTGGTGTCGTCTACCGGTTGGTCGTCCTACGGTTTTGCCTGGTCGTCCATGGTTCCCAGAGGTTCCAGTTCGTCGACGTCCGACAGTTGCATATCTTTGGGACCAGGTCTCAGTTCCGTACGCCAGGAAGAAGCGGGCGTACGTAGAGTACATAAACGAGCTAGATGCGCTCACGGCCTCCAGTGTAAGTTAATTACATGTGGTACCGTGATTTTATTTGTTAGTCCTGTACCTTACAAGTAAATTGTTGCTATGCAGGTTAAGTGGGAGCCGTATGCCGAGGAAGAGGTGGTGGACATTCAGTTCAGCGCACTGTGCAGCATAGACGAGGCCCTCTACAGGATGAGGTGCCCCCTTATCTGTTTCTATGCTGTTGAGTATCACCTGCCACATCGAGTTGCACGCCAGTTTGGTATGAGGCAGTTGTGGCCAGTAGCGCCGATCTCCACGTCTGTGGCCTTGCACAAGTCAGTTCCATGCAATTTCAATTCTAACCTTGGATTCCAATTGCACGGTGTTTCTACTAATGTTAACTTTTGATTTACGTCATGCAGATTTGATCGTCAGCGACAGAAGAAGGTCACAGACTTCGAGCAGCACCACCACGTGTACGTTGAGGAGTGGGGACACTCCCAGGACCACGTGGACGACAACAACGACCCGCACAGCAACGAGCAGTTCCGGCGGTACCAAGTTTGGTACCAGCGTGCGACGCGGTCCAAGCTTAAGGGCCAATGGACTCAAGATGACTACGCCGACATTGCGTCCTCCGACGACGATGACACGCCCTACGACCAGTCGACTCGCCTTGGGACGCAGGTGGAGATAGCACCAGTCCTGGACCGTGTGGTAATGTTCAATCTCATTGCTTATTTTTCAATAGACCTAAATACCCCTGACATGTAGCAAATTATCCATTCTTTTGTTTGTTTGCAGGGCAAAACCCTGAGCCAGTCCGTACAGGACATAGAGCGTATGTCCAGGACAGTCGGCGACGACGTCAGGATGCGTACCTTCCTGGAGGTAAGCTTCGACAAAGCCACTCACAAAATTAGTACATAATATCTTCGTGTCTTGTTGGTTAACAAAATGTTGGAATGCAGAGGCTCGCATGTCGGCTACGTCGTGCGGCTGCTCGTTGTGGTTGCAGCACAGGCGCGGCGAGGGACGTAGACGTGCCTTCGACACGACTTGCAGACCCGACGCGGCGAGGGTCGTACACGGGACAGAGCTCGTCCCCCACGAGGAGCGACACTTTCCCGTCCCAGGGCGGTGAGGACGAGGACGACGACGAGGTGGAGCAGACTTACGATGAGATAGGCCCGTCTCAGCTCGTAGACGCTCCTTCGACTCAGCCTACACAGCCCGTACGACGCAGACGCCGCCGCGAGCCTAGCCGTTACACTCCAGGCACCGACGCCCTTGGTAAGGGTAAGGGTAAGGCTAGGAGGCAGTGATACGGCCGTGTATGCTTGTGGTTGGGCTTAAAAGTCGTTGTATATATTTTGTAATGAGCTAGGAGGCACTTGGTAAGTGGTTGGACTGAGATGTGTTTGTAATGAGCTAGTTGTTGTATACATGTGTTTATGTTATATTCATTGTGCTTTTGTAATTTTTGTGAGGTTTTTCAAGTGCTTGATGGTTTGATGTTCACAGATGGTTTGCAGTATAAAAGGGTTGCTCTAAGTTTTTTTATTACGACAGCATACAACCAACCAACCAACACACCAACGAACAAAACAACATAGCATAAAACTTTTACAACATAGCTTGACGACAACATAGCATAAAACATTACCTAAATAGCTTGACGACACGATAGCATAAAATATTACCAACACACACGAGCAGAACCTCCAGCACTACAACTTGAGGATAACAATAATCACAAGTAGTACACCTAATAATTTAATTCAACACAACAGTCGTACTGCCACATCATCAACACATCAACATGGAGAATTGCTGAATGCCATAACCCTCGTTACCTAAATGCCAAACGAGCCTCGTGGCACCCACATGGAGAATTGCTGAGGGGGCCGCCTCGGACGTGGCTGGCCGTCGTGGTAGTGGCATGCACATATGCAGCTCGGGTTCGCGCAGCAACATGTGGGATCATAAGAGCTTCCTATATTCACGACCTCCTCGTTGCCCCTCTCGCGTTGCAGCTGTTCGCGGAGGTCGTTGTTCTCCTCAGTGAGATTCTCCATTCGGTACTCCAAGTCCCAAATTCGAGCCCATAATGTATCCACATAACGATCAACATACCGTTCATGAGGAGGGTCGATCCAGCGGGAGAAGTCGCATTTGGCCATCTGCACAAAAAAGTACGGTAAACTTCGAGGGTCCATAAGCAATAAAAAATGAAACATTACTAATTTGTACCCCGGAGCGCGAGCATCGGAAGAAACGTCGCCCGCCATCGTTCGGGGAATCCAAGATCTGGACAACCGCGTACTCATTGTGTCTGCATTTCGGCCACGGTGGTTGAGCACGCCGGCTTGGTATCAATCGGTACTGCGGACCGAACATATCCCTCGTTTCTAAGGGAATATCATCCTTCGGTGACCCAAATCCCACTGGCCCCTCGGCTTCAGACATGGTATGTTTCACCACGAAAGAGAGGGTACTACTTTGTTCGATTCACAATGTCATAGGACCCCAACCGTGCTACTTATAGCAAAACGGGGCAGTTTAATGCAGTGACCACCAAAAAAAGAGGCTTTTGCTCAGGAACATGACAACACGCCCCAGCTTTGCTCAGGGACATGACACAAGAGGTCAGCTTTTGCTCAGTGAGATGACAACAGAGGGCAGTTTTGCTCAGTGACATGACAAAAGAGTTCAGATTTTGCTCAGTGACATGACAAAACGGGGCAGCATATGTCAGCTTTGCGCAGTGACGGAATAGGCCTTTAGCCTGTACACATATAGGGGCGTAGGTCTTTAGCCTTTACAGGAGTAGGCCTGTAGGCCTGTACACATATAGGGGCGCAGGTCTTTAGCCTTTACAGGAGTAGGCCTGTAGGCCTGTACACATATAGGGGTGTAGGTCTTTGAAAAGGCTACGAACTATGAATTTATTACGAGACTATAGTCTCTGAAAAGCCTACATAGGACCATTTATTGCTACACTTGAATCCAGTAAGAGCGAAAAGATCCTCTCCATGGACTATGCCCACTGCACCGATAACCTGCCTATATGAAGGCCTCATATGTCTTCCATACCACATCTCCTCCTCAAGACATCACAATACTACCACACAACAATGTCTTCCTGGAAGTCCAACCCATTTGGAGTGCCGGAGTGGCATGAGCGCCCGAAGTGCCATTGCGGCTTTAGGACGATGTTGGGAGTCTGGACTGATCGAGTACAACGAGCCAAATACGGCCGTAGGTTCTTCAAGTGTCCTGACCTGGATGACGACTTCGTGGTAACGACCATAACTAAACCATTTCTTTTCCGTTATCGTTTTTCAACTTGATCCATGACATCTACCATGCCACACATAGGCTGGCGGGTTCATGGAATGGGTGGATCGAGTGCCGCCGGCATGGCCAAATAACCGGGCAGTGGAGGTGGAAAACAAAGGACAATACTGTGTCAAGATGACTCAGGCTCGCGAGGTGGAACGACAGATGCGGCTTGAGCAAGAGCGCCGCGTGAGGGTGGACCAAATCCGTCTGCAGGGCAAGGAGGATGAGCTGCAAAGGAGGAAGGAGAAGTTAAGTCTGCGTGAAGCAGCCATCAAGCGTCAGGAGGAAGAGCTTCAAGCTCGTGAGGCGGCTCTCAAGACCAAGAGTGACAGGAAGAAGGATGCAGCGGAGCCATCTTCAGGGCGCGACAGAAAGGGGAAACAACCACGCTACACCCAGTAGACAAGATGTAATAGACTCGGTCCACACGAGAGGTCGTACGAGCAGTTGGGTAGATTAGTCGGATATCATGCTAGCATGTAATAAAATTGTACGCGCCATGTTCGTCCCAACTTCATAAGCTTATTATCTGGGCTTTTCGCATGCAATGATTCCCACGTGTCTTATTATCACTTCCCCTCCTTTCGTCCAATTGTTCCTATCACAGTTGTCATACAAAATAATTCAAAAAAATCCTTCCAATACAACAACATAACATGATCAAAAAATGTTATTGCCAGTTCAACATATTTTTCACGGTCAGCATTGTACAAAAATCACAAATACACTAATCGTTACTTCATACATAACTCGTTCATCAATCCACAAACAGAGGGGATGGGATTGACCCAGAATCATCCCAGTAATTATTTCCCCAAGTGTGTAGTAACAACTGAAGAGGAGAGTTGCTTGTATGCCACATGTCGCCTCCCCTCTGTCTTGCCCGCAGCATCTCACGGCCCGCAGAACTTCACACAAAACTCGTTCGTCACGGCCTGCATAATTTTATTTTTCAAAAACCATTACCAACGTACCATAATGTTTTTAAAAAAATCTACACGAATTTTCCTACATGTATCATCTGCAATACATAACGAATTTTCAAAACATACGTCGTATTTTTTGCTCTCTATAAATAAATAACTAACTATATTACATAATATTACTATCATTAAATAATCCAAATGCAAAATACAACTAATAATTCATTTTGCGAAAAAAAAGGCTGATCGGTGCAAACTCTAAACAGCGGCGGGGACAGAGGGAGGAGGATGCGAATGAACGAAGCCCGCGTGCTCGGTGCTGTTTCAGAAGCCACATGCTCGGCGCCACGACTCACGGCGCCGAGGTCGGCGCCACGAGTCACGGCGCCGAGCTCGGCGCCACAAGTCACGGCGCCGAGCTCTTGCCACCTCGGCGCCACGCCGGCCGCTACGCTGGCGCGGGGCTCGCAGCTCGACGCCGTGGTCCACGGCGCCGAGACGTGTTACCTCGGCGCCGTGACCCACGGCGCCGAGCTCTGGGTCCAAAAACGGAATTAAAACTACCAGGGGTCTAAATGTGAATATTTTTCAAAAAAAAGGCTAAAATAGAAAAATTTCGGCCTGGCCGGCGCGGCGGCGGCCGTGGCGCTGCTGTGGCTGGCCTCCTGGACGCTGGAGTGGGCCTGGTGGACACCACGGCGGCTGGACCGGGCCCTGCGAGCCCAGGGCCTCAGGGGCACGCGGTACCGCCTCTTCACCGGCGACATGGCGGAGAACGCCCGGCTCAACCGGGAGGCCCGGTCGAAGCCCCTGCCGCTCGGCTGCCACGACATCATCCCGCGCGCGCTGCCCATGTTCTGCAACGCCATTAAGCAGCACGGTAGTATATCATCGAATTTTTTATACGAGTAATTTATTTCTTATTCTAAATTACATAAATATACATATGAATTATTTTTTAAAAAATAGACCCAGTCGCCCAATGAGAGACGACTGGAGCCAATCAGCCAATGGGGGACGACAGAGTTCCAGTTGTCGTACCCTCAGGCGACTGCAACCAATCGCCCCTCCGTTGGGCAACTTGCAGTGCAGTCGCCCTTCTCTTAGGCGACTGCACTCAGCCCCATGAATTTTTAAAATCTTGTCAATTTTGTAATTTTTAACTGGGTAAAAATCTGCTGGAGTTGTAATAAAAGTTTATATTCGTTGTATGTTGTAGGTGCGTAAAAAATTTTTGAAATTTTTTTTAGGAACGATTGACCGTAGTACGTAAACGATCGGTACGTACGATGGTAAGTGATATTTTGATGTTACTGAGAATTCGTGTACAGAGAAAACCGGTATATTATAATTGTTAGATGACTTGCTATGTGAATCATTGAATGGGAAAAGACGAGATAATATGCCTGTTTGGATTTAAATAAACTTCATAATACAGTTGGGAGTAACATGTCGTGTACTTTTTTTTATTACGTGTATAACATATAGCATCATGTGCGACTAACCCACCCAACTGCTCGTACGATCTACTGTGTGGACCGGGGCCATTTTCCTTTCATTGCCCGCTCGGCATTGAACTCCTCGGTGGCCTCTTTTGCCTTCGCCGTCATTTTCCTCTTTCTCTCGCGCTCCTCATGCGAGCCTCTCGCTCCCTACATGTGCATGCTTCGAGATGAGCTTTCGTCTCGCGTTGTATACGCAGGGTTTGCTCGTTCTTGCGGCGCTTCTCCTCTCGCATCTCCGATGACCTTGCGACATTACACTCCTCGAAGTTGAGGGCCCATTGATCCTCGGGATGGATTTCAAGATCGATCCATTTTCGGTAGGCACATAGGGATTCCGGGGACTGTAAATACAGGGGAGAGATTGTTACTATGTGCTGTGAAGGAGAAAAGCTAGTCTCTAACAACTAGTAGTACACGCCATACCGCTCTGCCTACTGATCAGCACATGCATTGCATCGTCTAGCTGTATGCCCCTCCTGACTGCATCGCCCGCAACGTGCACCAGATGCTCTGGCTTGCGATTCGTCCATATCATTTCTAATACGCCGGCTCTGTCGCTGACCCTTCCCACCCTTCAGCATGTTAACATCTGGAATCCAGGTCCTCGCTGCAATGTCCAAGGTGGCGAAGTTTTCGACCACCCTGAATCCCCGGAGCTCCCTACACCAAGCCTGCAGTACCATCTCCTTAAAGAAGTATTTCGATCTGAAGTTCGAAGGATCCATCCCCATGGTCCCGCATGTAGCAAGGACATGAGAGCATGGATTGTGTAACAGCTTCAGCTTGTTGCACGTGTAGTTAGGTTCGTTTGCATGATCTCCAAGGCATACCTCATGGGTAACAAGGGAACAAGCCGTCCCAAATCCAGCTCTATCATGGAGTACCATGTCGAAACAATGCTCCCTGTTGCCCATGACCTGCACTGTGTGCAATTGACTTTTCTGTGCCTTCGTCTTCATGTATGCCGTAATTTTCGACGAATACAAGGCTCGGGGATTGGCCGCATGTAGTGCGGCATTCGCGTGCCTCTCCCTGAAGTAGCCGATTGTGTTGTGAAGAACACCTTCCACGATGGCGATAAGGGGCTGAGAATGGAGGCCCCTGAGAATCCAATTGTACACCTCGGCAAGGTTAGTTGTCATTATGCCATACCTTGCGCCGTCTGTGTCGTGCAACAGCGACCACTTTTCCAATGATTCTCCCTTGATCCACTACGAGAAGCACTTGATCTTTCGTGAGCTCCTCCTTCTTGGACTAGCTGGGTTAGACTCATCGAGTGCTGGCAAGCATTGCGATTGTGCCGCTCCAGGAATGACTGGCCCCTTGCTCCTCTCGTCAACATGCTTCCTGCTTTGCTCATCCAACAACGCCCACAAAGCATCAAATTTTTTCCGCTGGTTCTGCATAGCCAGCCTCTTGAATAGCTTCATCAACGGTTGTTTCGGAAATTGCTTGAAAAAGTTCGCTTTAGGTGATGAATGCACCACTTGTTCCTCATGTCCGGCCAAAAAAGGGTTCCTCGGGGTCTTCCTGAAGTTTTCTTATAACCTTTACAATCCCGGCGTGGCGATTATGGATTACGCACACACCAAGACGAGTGTCGACAACTCCAACCCTGATATGTCTGAGAAACCACAACCAGCTTTCATAATTCTCACTTTCCACGAATGCGATGACCAGCAACAATATTTGGTTGTTGCCATCAATGCCTATGGCCGTCAGGATCTGCCCCTTGTATTTGCTTGTAAGAAAGGTCCCGTCAACTGAGATCATCGGCAGCATGTGCCTGAATGCCTCGATGCAAGCACCAAATGCTAACAAGGCCCTTTGCAACACCACATATCCTGGTGGACTTGTGGATGGCTTGTCTTGCACAGCGATATACGTGCCCAGGTTTCTGTCCTGCAACACCTTAAGCATACGAGAAAGATTGTCGTACACCACCTCGAAAGACCCGAAATATTTTTCCAACGCCTTCTGCTTGGCACGCCAAACCTTCTCGTACCTAATCTTGTACTTGAATTTCTTCTCGATAGCTACCACGATATGCATGGCCTCCATGTCTTTCTTCTCTACTATCTCTCCGTACATCAAATTGGCTATACAGGCAGACGTTAGGTTACGATGTCTCGCCAAAACACTGTTGAGAATGCAAGAGTGCGGCTACACCTTGGACACAATCCAGTGAGTCTCATATTGGATCTACTCGCACTTCACGGTGTACTGCTCCTGGCTTGATTTCACGACACGAAATGTCCGTTGCATTGAAAGGGTCCATAGCTTGATGGCATCCTGTAGTGCTGCCTTGTCAGCAAACATAGAATGCAATCGAACCACTGTCTCATGATACTCCCACGCTGATTCATGCTCATCATGTGCGGAAACACCCTTAGTATTAAACCGGTTCCATTCCTACAAGATAGGAACTTCATCCTCATGCGAAACCCATGCTCATCATGTCCTCCTCCTCGTCCTGTACAGCTTCCTCAGCCCATGCCCTCTGGTCATCACAGTCCATCTGTTGCATGATGTACTCAATATGTTCCCCTTCGTCAGGTTGTCCAGTTCCCTCTTTACAGCTTGACCATTGTAACTCTTCTCCATATACCGCATCGGCTTCATCACGAGCAACTTGATCATCTTTGCCAACATGCGGTCCGCCTGAGCTGCTAGCACCTCCCGAAGTAAGGGCGGATGCATGACCTTGCACTGTTTCTAATGAGCACGGTTGCACAAGTAGGACACAGTCGTATCCACGGCGCCGACACCCTTGCACAAAGCCCTTCCACGCAACAGTGCGCAACAATATCTTCATCTCCCATCTGATGTCCGTGGGAGACCAGCTCCAAAGCCCTTGCACGATGACGCTGCACACCTCAGGGTCCAACGAAAAACTCCGGATCAGCCAATGCAACACATCTGCGATCCGAGCATTCTCGCCATCTGGATGTACTAGAGTGACTTGCGGAAAACCGCTCAAATCCACACCATTCGGACCTTCACGAATGGTTCCAACACTGTAATACACTCTCAATGTAGTGGCTATTGCCATTGCTGATGTCGGCCTGCATTTATGTTTCAATTTTGTGACATGTCAAATAGCATCGCACAATATCAAAGTATCAACATATTGCAATTCACATTTCGCCGATCGTTCGAATGTCGTAACCCACTATAAAAGCCTCGTACTATGAACTTCCAACATACGAATTAATTCAATTCTACCATAAATATTTTCTGAATTTTTTAATAGGTATAAATTTCACTGGACGATTCATTTGTACATTACAGTGACTGAATTTTCTACAACTACAATTTTGTAGGCATACATAATTTCATCCTGATGCTAATTTTGTAAAACTATGTTCACTAAATTATACATAACTACATGCTTCTACGGCTGTTAATTTTGTCAAACTACATGTTTAATAAATTTAGAACAACAAATATTTAACTATTTCTGTCTAGATCTATACCTACGGTTGCTTCTTCATCTCCTCTCCGTTTTTACACCTGCTAATTTCCGATAACTACGTTAACTAAAATTTCTATACTAAAAATGTTCCATACTAAAAAATGTATACTAACTGTACTAAAATTTCTAAACTAAAAATTGTACTAAAATTTATATAATAAAATGTTCTATACTAAAAAATGTATACTAAAAATTTTCTGTACTAAAATTTCTATACTAAAAATTGTACTAAAATTTCTATACTAAATTTTCTACATCTACAATTTTTACTAACACTAACATTAGATAAAAAAATATACTACATATACAATATACTAAAAAAATACCTAGATCTGAAGATCTGAATGGATGGAATGGCTCCTACTCCTCCTTTCTTCCTCTCCTCTTCTCCCCCTCCTCTTCTTCCCCTCCTTCCTCTCCTCTCCTCTTCTCCCTCTCCTTTCTCTTCTCCTCTCCTTTCTCTCGGCGCCGAGCAATTGCAAATGAAATGAGGCACGGCGGCGACGGCTGAGCACGCTGCCTTTTTAACCCCCCTGTCGCCCGGGCGCTCCATTCGCCCAACTGTATGGCGACTAGAGCTCCAGTCATCCAACGCCCGGGTGACAGCAATAATTCGCCTAACCGTTGCCAGATTCCCCACGTGTCGCCTCCCGGTTGGGCGATTGGCTCCAGTCGCCCCTCATTGGGCGACTTGAGCCTATTTTTGTAAAAAAAAATTCCGTGGGTATATTTCTGCAATTTCGAATAAAAAATAGATTATTCATACGAAAAATTCGTATATCATCTACTCGCGACTCATTTTCCCCGTCCAAAAATTCTTGGGTTACACACTTACAGTTCACAGTGTGTTTGTGAACTTCTGATACATGATATGTTCTGAAAATAACACAGGTTTTTTATTGCCATGTCACATTGTAACAAAAGGATTGATTTAGTCTTTCAGATATCACGCGGGAACCATCTAAAAGATGTTCTACTTGAATTCTTATATATGGGAATGTTGAGATAGTCCCATATCATTTTTGGGAGGAGACAGAGTACTGACTAGTCTTTTAGGAGGAGTTAGCTCAAGACCGTTTATAAGGTTGCTGCTCTGTCGGGTAGGATTGTGGGTATAGAGGCTCAACTATCTAGGGCTGGGCCGCATATTTAGTGGGCACGAGGTGGTTTTGGGTCTGATGGTGTTGACGTTGTGCAATAGGAAACCACTTTTCTAAAGAGCAAAACTATCGAACGGTATACCGTTCGATGGTATGCCATCCCCCTCTCTCATGCTCCTTCTCCCTCCCGAAGCGCCACTACTCCCTCCCTCTTGTGCTCCCTCCTCCTGTCCGTTGCTCTCTCTCTCTTTGCCGCCGTCATCCCCTCACTTTCCTTCGCCGCCGGATCCGGTTCCCCCTCTACGGATTCACCCTTCCCTCCAGACATAGAAGGAGGTCGGAGGGAGGCAGTGGCTCGGCGGTGGGCGGCAGTGGGGCGATGGGTAGGGTAGGAGGGCGGTGGGTGGAGTCGAAGGGTGGTGGTAGCAGTGGCTGTGGCAGTTAGGTTGGTCGGGCGGAGCGGTGGGGTTGGGGGGTGGTGTGGCGTGGCGAGGTGGCGATGGCGCCGCTGGCTGCAGGTGGTGGTGAAGGGGGGTGGCAGAGGAGGTGCGAGGAGTTGCTCTGATGCAGAAGAAGAGAGGGGAGCGGAGCGGTGGCGCTTTGAGAGAAGAGAGAGGGAGGGGAGGGGCGGCGCATGGGAGGTATGCCGTCGAGAGGTGTCCCAATAGTATACCGTGCCATAGTACTTCTTTTTCTAAAAGATGTTCTGCTTGTATTCTTATAGTCTCCCCTCTCATGAGATCAAAAACTCAAATGTAGGGAAATTGTCATTCACCTGGTGTCCTGGTTTGGCCCAACGCCAAGGGTTATGATTCTAGACCCGGAACTAGTAAAAGAGATTTTGTTGAACAAGTTTGGCCACTATGGAAAACCAAAGATGAGCCGTTTTGGAAAATTGCTAGCCCAAGGGGTTTTTAGTCTTGAAGGCGAGAAATGGGCAAAGCACCGGAGAATTCTCAATCCCGCCTTCCACCATGAGAAAATAAAGGTAATTGTTCAAAGAATTTTTTATTGGCTTTCATTTTTCTCATTTTAAATTGCAGCATGTTATACACTCGCTAAATAAAGTAATAATTCTGTTTTATTCACAGCGGATGCTTCCAGTTTTTTCGACCTGTTGCATCGAAATGATTACTAGATGGGAGAACTCAATGTCCTCCGAAGGGTTATCTGAGTTGGACGTCTGGCCTGAGTTACAAAATCTTACTGGAGATGTCATTTCGAGAACTGCATTTGGTAGCAACTATCAGGAGGGTAGGAGGATTTTCCAGCTGCAAGAAGAGCAAGCGGAACGCGTAGTACAATCTTTCCAGACACTACTTATCCCAGGCTATTGGTTTGTTTTTTTTTCTTGCACAAAATAAAAATATATATAATCCTTTGGATGTGCATTGCCAAGCATTTGGCGAACACCCCTATGTTTCTACATAAGAAGAGTGCTTACCACTTTTATCCATGCTCTTAGCTATAAGAAGATTAAAGCCCGTAGAACTTCTAGCAAACGTAGTAGTATATAAATGATATGTGGTTTTGGAAGAGAAAATGGGTATGTTAAGCACATGCATTTTAACTCCATGTAGAGGTGCTCAAAAACATTGCTCAAATGGATTCGGGAAAGAAAATAGTAGACAAAAGAAATCTGCAATTGTTCTCTTTTCCATGTTAAACTTAAATAGTAGTAATTCAGAATTTGTTCTGTCATGACATATTTGAAAATTCACAGGTTCTTACCAACTAGAAACAACAGAAGGATGAGAGAAATTGATCAGGAGGTCCGCACAATTCTGCGAGAATTATTGGCAAAAAGAGACAAGGCTATTAAAAATGGTGAAGCCAGCAACGATGATTTGCTGGGCTTATTGGTGGAGTCAAATACGAGGGAATCAAATGGGAAAACGGATCTAGGAATGAGTACTGAAGATATGATTGAGGAATGCAAGCTATTTTACTTTGCTGGTATGGAGACAACATCAGCCTTGCTCACATGGACGTTAATTCTGCTAAGCATGCACCCGGAGTGGCAAGAGCGGGCAAGAGAGGAAGTGCTGCACCACTTTGGCAGGACCACACCAGATTTTGATAACTTAAGTCGCCTGAAGATTGTAAGTGTGAAATCCATGTTCTCTGTTATTGCCAAATGCACAAAGTTCAGACTATTGCACATAAAAGTAATTGTGTATGCTTCAGCAAAATGAGACAAAAAGTAACCAAGAATATGACATATCAGATTTGCATGCCATCAAAACAATTTGTTCTCAAACATGTTTATTATGTGTCGTCACGAGCATGCTAATTATTTTGCAAATATCTAGCTTTCTTTTGCATTCAGTTGAAGAGCTAGCTAAATCTTCAACAGGCAATTCCTATGGAAAACTATTGTTGTACCTTTCAAACTGTATGGGCTTAACAATGCTAAAGTCTTATCAGTTATCACCAATAAACTTAGTTAAGCATTGACCGAATATCTATGTGATTGAAGGAAATACTCTTATTGTTGCGTTAAAAGGATTTATTTGGAGCAGAACAGGAGGATTTGATTATTTAAGTCTAGAATAATTGGAGCAATGATCTTGATATTCTTCTTTGCTTTGCAGGTAACAATGATTCTATATGAGGTTCTTAGGTTGTACCCGCCAGTAGTCTTCCTTACCAGAAGAACGTACAAGAAAATGGAGCTTGGTGGCATCAAATATCCGGCAGGAGTGAACCTTATGCTGCCCCTTATCTTCATTCATCATGATCCCAATATATGGGGAAAAGATGCAAGTGAATTCAATCCAGAAAGGTTTGCTGAGGGCGTCTCCAATGCGACGAAGTATCAGTCCGCGTTCTTTCCATTTGGAGGGGGTCCTCGGATCTGCATCGGCCAGAACTTTGCGTTGCTGGAAGCCAAGATGGCTCTCAGCACCGTCCTTCAGCGCTTCTCATTCGAGCTCTCGTCGTCCTACACCCATGCGCCGTACACAGTGCTAACTCTCCATCCGCAGCACGGTGCTCAAATTAAGCTGAAGAAAATATGACCATGCTGCTCGTCGTGGCTACCGTACTATAGTGAATTTACATGTTGTGTGTAGTTTAAAGTTTGAGCTATGTGTTAGACCATGTGAAGGTTGTGAATACAATGATAATGAATAATTGATTTTTGGGTTGCATTGAAATTTGCGTTTGTGAAAGTTTCGGTCGACCACTGTTGGCGATCGGCAGGTTTCGCCCATAATCGGTAGTCGGTAATCCGAACGGTCTTGTATTGAGAGTTTACGACCATGGCAAATCGATCGTGGTAGGTCGACTACGGCAGATCGATAACGGACTACAGCAGGTCAAACACGGCAGAACGACTATGGCCGAACGACCTACCACGGTAGAATCATGATCTGAGCTACAGGGAACCAGTCATCAGCACAGTGAACTGGTTGTAAGCTACAGAGAACCGATAGTGAATTAGTCGGTAGTTGGTGGTCCTAGCTACACTACCTGGTCGATAGTTAATAGCTAGAGTAGCCGATTGGTAGTCGGTGCTACAGTACCTAATCGGTACTAGGTAGTCATTGTTACAATACCTGGTCAATACTCGGTAGTTGATGGTCGGTAGCTACTATGCTTAGTCGGTGATCGGTAGCTGTAGACTTTGTGATCGGTAGACTTAGACTTTGCGATTTGTTGTCGTAGTCATAGGCTTCGTGATGTGTTGTCTGAAACTTTGTGATCGATAGTCGTAGACTTTTTGATAGGTTGCTGTAGGCTTCATGATCGGTACTAGTAGGTTTCTAGTGCTTTAATTCTGATAATCTTCGAGTACCTCAAGTACTCATGTCTAATCAGCCAGCGGTCAGACCGACCTATGTCTAGCGGTCAAACCGGCTTTTCTGAGAGGTCTGAAGTTGATTTTTGGAGAGCGTGGACACTAAAGTCGTGGGTGATTTGGTTCATGGTTATTGACAGTTAAGGGTGTGTTTTACGTGTGTGGACCGATGTTGGTCAAGTTAGAGAGAACTTGTGCCGGGAAAAAGTTCTTTGATCTTTGCATATGTAGGTTGGGCGTGGAGACGGTCATGGTTGGTGACGAGGAGGATCGGGACTAGGAGAAGAAAATCTAAGGTCCAGACAGTCGAGGAGGCCACGAGGTGGTTGGGCTTACGCTGGAGTACATAGAGATCAAAAGCGGTTGATGCGTGGAGAAGCTATGGGAGGTGCAATCCTAGAAGCTTCAACACGTGATGAGTTGGATGAAGTTGTGGAAGGTGTCCATAACTGGAAGGATTAGAGATAAAGAAAAACTCGTGTTTGAAAGGATTTTGGGTCTATTGATTTTCACAGTGTCCATACTGGAAGGATTAGAGACAAAGGAAAACCCATGTTTGGAAGTGTTACGAGTCCCTTGATTTCGGAGACAGTTAGGATTGCATGTCCGGTTTGATGAGGACACGGCTTGAGGCCCTAGCAAATAAATAGAGGGGAGAGGTTAAGAAGTTAACCGAGGTTTTTGGCGGAGTAGATTGAAGAGGATTTAGTTTTGGCTAGGCTTTTAGAGATGCTTGTGAGGGCACTTCGTAAATTCATAAAAATCCAACATTAAACATCATGTTGAATCAATCTGGTTCTTGATTAGTTCGAAAAGTACTGGCGATTGAGATCCTGTCTCACGAATGCATGGTACTAATGCATAGCACTAATGCATGACTGCATAAAGACGCACACAACCATTCACTACTCTGAAACGGGAAAAAATAAAAACGCATGGTAACCGAAGCAGTCACTGTGAGACGCTTGGAATAGCTTCAACATTTCTCCCCCTAGTCCTTGCTGAGCTCACCGATCTTGCTAACGCCAATCAACGCATGCAGTTGTTGGAACCGCACGCGTCCTAGCACCTTGGTCAGAACGTCCGCTAGCTGGTTTTCCGTCGAAATGTGCCGAAGGACGATCTTGTTCCCGTCGATGACTCCCGAATGTAGTGGAAACGAGTGTCGATATGTTTGCTTCGGTCGTGGAAGACGGGGTTCTTGCTGAGGGCGATGGCAGACTGGTTGTCCACCTTGAGCTCCGGCGCTCCAGACTCAATGCCGAGCATGTCAGACACGAGCCGAGCAAGCCAGACGCCTTGGTAGGCTGCTGTAGCTGCCGCAATGTACTCTGCCTCGCATTAGGACAGAGCCACCACCTTCTGCTTGGAGGACTGCTAGGTGATGGGGTTGCCGCTGAGGAAGAAGATGACGCCGCTAGTACTCTTGCACGTGTCGACATCGCCCATCATGTCGGTGTCACTGTAGCCGACCAGTCGAGCTCGTTCATCCTCCCTCCTGACGTAGTGAAGACCATAGTCACGCGTTCCCGCTACGTACCGTAGCACGCGCTTCACCGCGTTGAGATGGTCCTCGTGTGGTTTCTTCATGAAACGGCTCAAATAGCCCACTGCGTAGGCAAGATCTGGCCGGGTGTGTACCAAGTAGCGCAGTCCGCCGATGACGCGCCTGTACTCGGTGGCGTCCACCAGTGGAGCAGTGCTCTCCTTGCTCAACTTGAGCCTTGGTTCCATCGGCGCCAGAATGGGGTTGCAGGTGCTCATGTCGCTCCGCTCAAGCAGTTTCCCTGCATAGGCAGATTGGCAGAGCGAGATGCCGCCTGGCCCTTGGTTTACCTTGATGCCAAGGTAGTATGATAGCAACCCAAGGTCGCTCATGAGGAAGACGCGCTTCATCTCGAGCTTGAACGCCACGATCTCGTCGCTGCTGGTGCCGGTGATGATCATGTCGTCGATGTAGACCCCGACGACCAGCTGCGATGGCCCTCGGCTTCGCATGTACATGCCGTGCTCGGAGCTGCTTCTCTGAAAACCAAGTGACGCCATGGATGCATCAAGCTTGGCATTCCAGGCCCACGGTGCCTGTCGGAGACCGTACAACGCCTTGCGAAGACGCAATACTTTGTGCTCGCTGCCGTTGACGACAAAGCCCGGCGGCTGGCTCACGTACACTTCCTCCTTGAGGTCGCCGTTGAGGAAGGCGCTCTTCACGCCCTTGTGGTGGACTTCCAGCGCTCGTGGGCTGCCAAAGCCAGCAGTGCCCTACGGACTCCATTCGCGCGACCGGAGCGAAGACCTCGTCGAAGTCGATTCCCGCACGCTGAACGTAGCCTTTGGCGACCAAACGCGCCTTGTGCCAGATGACATTGCCGTGCTCATCGCGCTTCACTTTGAAGACCCACTTGAGCCCGATCGCACGATGCCCAGTGGGGAGCGCGGCGAGCTTCCACATGTTGTTGTCCTCGATCGACTTCATCTCCTTACGCATCGCCTGACTCCAGCTCGCCTCGCGCTCTGCCTCGCTGAAGGAGATAGGCTCATCTGCCGTGGTGAACTGCAACTCCTCGTCGAGCACCCGGGGCACAAGCCCAGGCGGCGAGGCTGGTCCGATGACAGCGTCGATGGCGCGGAACCGAAGTGGAGCATCGTCGTGGTCCACGTCCAAGTTCTCCTCAGGATTAGTCGGTGGTGAGACAAACTCGATCGACGCACTCGTGGGTGACATCGTATGCGTCATGGGTGTAGGGGCCGGCGTTGGCGTGGGCGACGAAGACATGTGAGCTGGTGATGCCACATCGGCTCGAGGCGTGTCGGAGATGTACTCCATGGTGTACTCAACGTTGAAGGGCTCGCCATCGCCCGGATCACCGCTGCTTTCGTTGCCTTAGCTCCATTGTCTCGCCTCGTCGAACACGACGTCGCGCGACACAATGATACGCTTGGTAGAGGGGTCGTAGCAGCGGTATGCCTTGGAGCCATGCTCGTAGCCGACGAATATGGTCGGCGTGCTGCGATCATCCAACTTCTTGAGTCCCGGGCGTGTGGTCTTGACGTGGGCGACGCAGCCAAAGGTCCTGAAGTAGTGGACGGTGGGGCGCTCGCCGTGCCAAGCCTCAAATGGGGTCTTGCCGTTGAGCGCGCGTGTCGGGGCGCGGTTGAGGATGTGGACTGCGGTGTTCACGGCCTCACCCCAGAAGTAGCCGGGAAGCTGCTTCGCCTTGAGCATACACCGCGCCATGCCGACGATGCTCTGGTTGTGACGCTCTACCACCCCGTTCTGCTGCAGTGAGTAGGGGGCGGTGAGCTGCCGCTGGACGCCGCGCTCGGCGCAGTACTCGCCGAACTCCATGGAGGTGAACTCCCCCCCCCCCACGATCAGTGCGGAGGACCTTGAGCCGCCTCCCTGACTCAACCTTCACGGCCGCTTGGAAGTTCTTGATCGCCGCCGATGCCTGATCTTTGTTCGACATCAAGTAGAGCCACATGTACCGGCTCAAATCATCAACAAGCAGTAGGAAATATTTGTTACCGCTTGGAGTTGTGGGCGTGATGGGCCCGCACAAATCACCATGGACGAGGTCGAGGATGTGCTCCGCTCATCGTAGCGCCTTATCAGGGAATGGAGTGCGCCTTTGCTTGCCGGCGAGGCAGCTGTCGCACACCTGATCGACCTGATCAAGCGGCGGCAACCCACGTACCATCTCCCGTTGGGCGAGCGCACGCGATGACTTGAAACTGAGGTGCCCATACCTAGCATGCCAGCGCCAGGCCACCTCCGAGCTATGCGCCAATAGGCACACCGGTCGCCCGATGCGGAGCTCCAGGATGTAGAGGTGCGATGCAGAACGACGCACCCGAGCAAGAAGGTCGCGTTGCTGATCGTAGATGCGCAGGGTGCTGGAGTATATCTCGATCTGACATCTGGCCTCCTCCAGCTGACCAAGACTGATGATGTTCGCCGTTAGACGGGGAATGTAGTACACCCCCATCAGCGCGCGATGCTCGCCGTTCTTGCAACTGAAGATGATCGTGTCGCGTCCTTCAATCTCCACCACGGATCTGTCGCCGAAGCGGACAGTACCGCAGACTCCCCCATTGAGGTCGGAGTAGGCAGTCCGCGCGCCCGTCAAGTGGTTGGTGGCGCCGGTGTCGAGCACCCATCGACGATCATCCTGGTCCTCCAGCGATCCGAGCTGCGCAAAGACCTTGGCCTCGTGGATCTCGACGTGGCGCGACGATGTGGGTGAAGCTAGAGTTCGAATCACCTCGGTGGGCGGCGCTGCAACTTGAGTGAGTGGTGAAGAGATGGTCGCATGTGCCATCAACAGAGTGGATTCATCCTCTTCTCCCTCCGCAACGTGTGCTTGCGCCTGTCTATTTGGCTTGCTGCGGCAATCCTTGGCTCAATGGCCAATTTTGCCGCAGTTACGGCACCAGTCCACCGTGTTCTCCTGGGCCGTCCCATTTGAAGACAAGCTGCCCTTGCCTTTACGCACGCCGCCACCACCACCGTGGCCACGACGTGTTTTGTCGCGCCTTTTGCCGCTGCCACTGCTGGAGCCACCAGCTTCGCCGTTGTCGCGCAGCTTCATCCACGCCAGCCAGTCCTCCTCGGCGAGAAGACGGCCCTTGCTGTCGTAGACAGGCGCAGACGGTCCTGGCTTTTTCTTTCGCTGCTCGATGGCGCGCAGACGGCCGGTGACCTCCTCGACGGAGAGCTGGTTCACGTCGAGGAGAGTCTCGATGGAGTACGTGATCTGCTCGAGGTGCTTGGGGACGACCTGGAGCATTTTCTTCATGATCTCTCCATCGGTGACGTTGCCGCTAAGGATGCGGATGTAATTGGCGAGGCTCATAATCTGGAGTGAGAAATCGTCGACCGACTCCCCCTCCTTGAACGCGATCTCCCCGAACTGCTTGAACAGTTGTTGCGCGTTGGCGTCACGGACACGCTGCACGCCGACGCGCATGGTTTTAACCGCCTCCCAGGCGGAACGCGCCATGCGCTTGCGTGCCAACGACCCAAGCATGTCGGGCGGCACGGCACGCAAAATGGCCGCCAGTGCGAGGCGATCTTTGCGGTACTCGATGACCTCGCCCTCCTCCGGTTCGACGGCCTGCCATAGCCCTTGGGCCTGCAGGTTCACGCGCATCAACAAAGACCATTCCTGGTAATTGGTGCACGTGAGCATGGGGTACTGGACCGAGCCGCCCGCCTCCTTGACGACGCGCTCGATGATGACTTCGCCGCCACGATTGCGCCCTCGGCGCGGCGCAGGCGAGTGTGATACCCGTCGTCGGGGAGGGGGCGATGGCGAACGATCACCACTGCCAACGTGAGCCAACTAGACGGACATAATGGCCCTGGGAGCGTCCACGCTCTGATACCAATTGTCGTGGATCACCGGCAATCTTTCGCTGCCGGCGAACTCTCGAATGCGCACTCAAGAACACGATGAACACAGGTGTTTGGTGCTGCAAAACGGGGTAGCTTTTTCTGATATTTCATCCTTATTTAAAGAGTAGTAACAAGCTAAAGATGACTACTAACTAAGAATAGTAACGGCATGAATACATAGCGATCTGCATGATGTCTAACTAGTAACTGACTAAGGATGAATGCATAGCGAACTGCTTGATGACTAGTAACTGGCTAAGGATAGTAATGGCATGAATGCATAGCGATTGAGATCCTGTCTCACGAATGCATGGTACTAATGCATGGCACTAATGCATGACTGCATAAACACGCACACAACCATTCACTACTCTGAAACGGAAAAAAATAAAAACGCATGGTAACTGAAGCAGTCACTGTGAGACGCTTGGAATAGCTTCAACAAACTTTGCGTTGCTGGAAGCCAAGATGGCTCTCAGCACCCTCCTTCAGCGCTTCTCATTCGAGCTCTCGCCGTTCTACACCCACGCGCAGTACACAGCGCTAACTCTCCATCCGCAGCACGGTGCTCAAATTAAGCTGAAGAAAATATGACCATGCTGCCATGCTGCTCGTCGTGGCTACCATCACTATAGTGAATTTACATGTGTGTAGTTTAAAGTTTGAGCTTTGAACTGAATAAACAGAGAGCTCGGTTTACATGTGTTTTTGTACGGAGAAGGTACTAAATGAAAAATAGTTGTTTCAGTTGAACTGGTCGATTGCTTCAGCTCGTAAATACTACTAGAGGGCAGCGCGCTACGCTGCGCCGTACTGATCAGTATGGTAATACGAAGCCTCTGTGTTGGGAGTCAAAAGTAGATTTGGCACTGTTACATATTGTATTTATAAAAATAATATTATGCTGATTATATTTGCAAAAATATCACTTTTGCTATCCGGTGGACGGACGGCAGCGCGGAGGAGGCGACATATGGTGGGGCCACCGGTAGCAGGCGCCTGCCGCCCCTCCACCAGACGGCAGGTAGGCTGCCGCCTGGTGGGCAGACGACAGTCTGGTGAGGAGGCGGCAGGTGATTAAGCCGGCTTAATTACCTGCCCTAATTTTTTTATTTAGTGTTTTTTGAATTTTTAAATATATCAAATAAGCTTCAAAAATTTATGTACAGTCTGCCGACATAATGTGCCTCACAGTGTAATTTTTGGGTAATTTTATCCGCTGCGAATGTTGCCGAAAAATTTATACAATTTTGATATTTTTATGAGTTTTTACATATAGCAAACGAGCTCCAAAAAATACGAAATTTTATGTGAAGCTTCCCGATATAGTCATAGTTATTGTGCAATATTTTAAGAATTTTATGTTTTCTGAATTTGTGAAACTTAATCATGAATTTAATGATTGTCACGCATATTTCGAAGTGGCATGTGTCGGCCAATCGTGCTATATATTATTTGCTACTATCTGGTTTACACAATTGTTACTCTCTGTGTATGCGCCCCCTTGCGTGCTCTCTTGTTCGCACTAATGTTATTATTTCTGTGTCGTCCCCCCTCGCTCGCTTGCTCGTTTGCACATTTGTCAGTGTTACAATGCCGTCCCCTTTCACCAAAAGCGCTGCTCGTGATAATGGGTCCTCAATGTACGGGGTGAGTGCACCGGGTTCACCTTTCGCTCGGCCATAAATACGAACCTCTGACAGTTCATCGTTGCTCATCTCAGTCGCTCATCGCAGAAGGTGATTGTCGCGGTCATCGCTGAAAATTGGGAGTGCGTAGCTCATTAGTTCTAGAAGTCAGCACGTACCTCAAAATTAGTAGTGCTGATTTTTTTTCTCCGGAAAGGCAGGTAATTTTTTATCGTATGCTTTAGATGTTATTCCCATAATCATAGTCAATTAGTGTTATTTAGTTAGTCGTGCGAAGTAAGTATATTGTAGTAATTTATACATAGTTTGTACTACTTTTGTGTAGGTACGGTACCCATAATTTGTTATTTCGGGGTAAGTAATGAGGTAGTGCTAAGGATGACGGTAATGAATGGCTCATTATTTTCTTCGGATGAGTAATCAAATTATCAGTAAGTAGTGAAATATTCGTATGTAGTTACATGCACGCATGTAATCACTGACTTGTAGTATGTTGCTATCATTATTAATATTCGCACTAATATTTCGTCTGTCCCATTTGTTGAAAGGTAATCTCAAAATTAATAGTGCGCAGCTAATTATTTGGAGAATGCAGTGCATAAGTCATTGCAGATGCGGTATTATTGATTACTTCTTCCGAAAGACAGTTAATTTTTTATAGCATGCTTTCAATGTTATTCCCGTAGTTGTAGTCGTAATTACTGTTATTTACTTAGTCATAAGTAATGTAGTTTGTATTATAAAGTAAGTTTTATTTTCATTATTAATCTTTGCACTAATATTTGGTTTGTCCTATGTATTGGTAGGTATGGATTTATCAGAGTTTCTAGAACACTTGTACGATAAGAAGCACCATTGCCACGCATGGATGACGGGTGATGTGGCCGGCCCTTCGCTGTTCAAGCTGCGCGCTGGGGGGGAGGATTCATGGGCGCTGGACAAGCGCTATGTCCCAATCCTGCGGGCCACGGGCTTATTGCCCTTTACGAGGCTGGTCTCCATCACCAAGCACGAGTTCACCATCAACGACAGCCTGCTCGCGGCACTGGTGGACAGGTGGGGGCCCGAGACACACACATTCTATTTTCGGTGAGGTGAGATGATGGTCACTCTGAAAGACATCGCATTCTTGACCGGTCTCCCTCTCGGGGGTGACGCACTTGTTTTAGCCCTTACATTAGCCGATTGGAACGAGAGACTGATGGACCGGTTCGGCCAGCCTATCTCAGAGAATGCTCGTGCCATCCCTCGCACTTGGCTAAACAATTTTAGTGTGTGTCCTCGCTACTTTCCTTATCTAGCTCTTTGGTTGAAGCATGTTTCCAGCCACATACTGCAATATTTGCAATGTCAAATTCATCGGCCTCGCCGAGTCTTTGGTGGACGCAGAGTTTGGGGCGATACCTTGGTACAGCTGGGGATCAGCGGTTCTGTGCACCACATATTGGGGGTTATGTGACGCTTGCCAGCGCGCTACTGTTGGTACCCCCAATCTGGCTATCTGCTATGTACTCTTACAGTTGTGGAGCTGGGAGCACTTCCTTATCGGACGTCCAACCATCGTGATGCCAGTGCACCCGTTTGACAAGTTTGCTGACTTGATAGACAGGCTCACTATGGGCATTCGATGGATTGATGCCCGTCTACGGTGGGCGAAGGGCAAACTGTCGAGGTGCTACTTGTTGTGGCATAACAAGTTCGAGTCATTGCATGACAGCGACATCATATGGGCTCCATGGACGTAGATTTCGTGCATCGTGTATCGCTGTACGAGTTGTCCGTACATTGCCTGGAGGACGAGGAGCTATGGACGACGACACACTATCTGGTGTTCTCGTACATGGTGGAGGCTTACATGCCACAGCACGTGATGCGACAGTTGGGTTTGCACCAGGCCATGCCCCCTCTGCACGGTAGGTTCCTACCGCAAGCATACATCGGTGAGTCAAACTTCATCTGACTATTGCATACAGTATGACTTGCTATGTAACGTCGATGATTGTGGAAATGCAGGCAATCAAGGGCTGGTCGGCATGGTACAGACTGGCGGCCAATGCAGCAGCAGTAGATGATGGCATGGACAGAAAGGGCACACCTTGATATCGTCATGGAGCAGCGTCCGTACGACGTCCAGATGTACGACGAGTACCTGGAGTGGTACGTACCCCAGTCACGCAACAGACTCACTATTCCTCCACCAGATCGCCCCGAGCAAATCATGCACGAGGAACGTCTACAACGCTCCATTGATCCCCACAGCGCTTCGCGGCGGCATGACAGCGTAAGACAGTTCAAATATCTTATCGTTCCATTCAAGAAATTCATACTGCTCGTTACTGAAGCTGTTTCGTATGTCACTTCAGTTGGAGCGGGCGCAGCGCATTGCAAGCACGTCGGAGGTTACACCACGAGCACTGCAGAAGACTATGAAGTTCATCCTAAAGTAAGCCAAAAAATAGTGCACAACTTAAACTGCGGCTGTTCCATGGATCATAGTGCGCACATGAGGCACCCAGTGGGGGCACCCTGCTCACCCGTCAGGTCATCGTGACCTAGCGAGTCTGGCCGGCCATCGCAATCTACTGAGTCTACATGGCATCGTAGTACTAGTCGCCGATCATCCGTTTGCCATACCGACAAGGAGGTAACTTACATACGAACCTACATTTTGTTTTCCTATTACGCCTTGCGTTCCATTAACATCATGGCGTTCTCCTGCCACAAGTCTGTCATCGAGATGCATTCCTTTTGTCGTCCGCACCTCCTGCACAGACTACCACTCCCCGTTGTTCATCTTCGCTGCACATTCGGGAGGTATGAGATTCGTATTGTACATCTGGAATATTTATTGTGACTAATATCGTTTCATCTTGCAGCCTCCAATTCATCATAGGGGTGACGACGGGTCCACTGATGATGACACGAGCCTCCCAGATGCTTCCAGAGAGCAGTACATAGCGCCAGGGTTTGGAGTGCACGCAGGGCAGAGCTTAGCGTTCTCAGCATACCCAGGGTTTGGACACTTCGGTGGGCAGAGCTCCTCCTACTTCGCTGCCACATCGTACCATCAAGGCGAGAGCTCCTTCGCACCATAAGGGGGATTTTTAGAGTCTTTCATACACGACATTATTGCGGGCAGCTCACAGTTCGGTATGTCTCAGCTGGAAGACTTCGACCCTTACCGGACTCAGCCTACTGGACCACCGCCGGCTACTGAGCAGATAGAATGGTCTCCATACCTCCTCCGACCCGAGACACAACCTACGGACTGACTGACGTACCCAATGGGACATGCTCATGCGCGATGGAAGACAAGGCCACGTACGGGGAGGCAGACACGACGAGAAGATAGCAGTGGCTAAGATGAGTAAGCTATATCGAATTCAGTGTGATGTATTTTTTTGTACTACTATAATTACTTTTAATTGTACAGATTCCTAATGTATAAAATTGTAAAAAAGTGAGATATTCATAAATTCATGATTAAGTTAACCCGAATAAATATGATAAATTCAGATCACATAAAATTTTCAAAAAAATACACAATAACTATGACTGCATCGGAAGCCTTCACATAAAATTTCATAATTTTTGGAACTCGTTTGCTATATGTAAAACCTCGTAAAAATATCTAAATTGTATGAATTTTTTGGCAACATTTGCAGCGGATAAAATTACCCAAAATTACATTATGAGGTACGTTATGTCGGCGGGCTATATATAAATTTTCATAATTTTTGGAGCTCATTTGATATATTTAAAAATTTGAACAAACACTAAACAAAAAATTAAACAGGTGATTAAGCCAGCTAATTAGCTGGCTTAATCACCTGACGCCCCCTCACCAGACGGTAGGCAAGCCTGCCATCTGCCCACCGGGCGGTAGGATGCTTACTATCTAGTGATTGTTTGTCTGTATCATGCGGGATGTGTGTTAAGCGTGTTGCTATTAGGTGGGCTGCGTTTGTGGAATGGGCCTCTGGTATAACTGCTGCGTGGATACGTTGTGTGGGTGGTACCGGTGCGGATGAGTGACGTGGGCTGTTTCTTGTGCCTTGTCGATGCATGCATGCTGTGGGTTCGTGCAGAAGCTACGACGTGGTTTGGTGTGTGCGAGGTATGGTGAGCAGGCGATTTGGATGGAGTGTTAGTTCGGCTGTTGGTGGTTCTGTAAGAAAGCTGAAGATTCGTAAGGTGAGAAGTATAGGTATGGGCATCGAAGCAATAGGCAGAAGAAAAGAGATGTATTTGTTAGCCGATGTGTTGGTTAGTGTGTGAAAATAGAGTATGTTTTGATGAGCTGCAGTGAATCGAAGAAGCTTGACAAGTTGTGCTGCTGTATTTCTCTGTGAAAGGCATTCGGTTTTTTTTGGATCTGTATTTGACAATTGGCTGGTAAAATAAGAAGGGTGTAAGATCTTTGTTGACAAATTGAATTCTTCTGTAAGATATCGTATTGTTCATAGAGAATGGTTTGAAGGAACAGGTGTTGCAGAAAGCTGAGTTAGTAGTTAGACCTTGGCTTTCCTATGAGGGGATACGTAATGTCCAGAGACTGCACTATCATTAGCATATCGGTTGGGAGTCTAGAGAAGCACATGTAGATGCTACAGGCAGTAATAATACTGCCGCGTTATCATACAAATAACATTTGTTTTGGCACATGTATGTAGCGAAGCGAACGCGAAAAGGAAGAAAGAATGAGCAGCATAGTAGGTTTCTGACTAAAAAGTAAAAAAATGACATCTTATGCAGTGCTATGCGCTAATAGACAGTAACATGTTGACAGCCAGGATTCTGGCTAGTTCATTTAGTGACGGATGTAACAAAGAAAGGTAGTGCCGTGATTTATTACATAGTAGGACAAAAGATGCCGATTGTAAGATGGTAGGCATTCGGTTATTACTTTTATATTACATAGTTGATCTGCAAAAGACAGCGCTCGTATGCTGGCTGCATGAGGATCGGGAAGCGACGTTTTTCTTTATTCTCAGGCGCTGTTCGTCCGCTGTGAAGAAAAGAGGTTGCAATTCGATAGGCTAGGAAACAGTCTTGGAAATTCTAAGCAATTCAATGTAAAAATAACGAGTGCTCCTTGGTGTCTGAGTACCATAGTCTAAAATATATATGTATCGTATGCGAAAAATTTTAAAATTTTTTTGGATGTCAAGTTCAACTAGTTTACTAACTAGTTCAAACAAGTTTGAACTAAATTTCGAATTGTAGTTACCTTTTTTTATGATAGTTTGATTGTAGGTATATGCTGATTATAGCAAAGTATGTGATCTAAATTCGTTCAAAACTTTGAATTTGAGTATATTTTTTCAAATTTATATGTTTCATTTGAATTGTTATAGATGATTATATACCCTAAAATTGATATTTTCAAAAAATATACCCGAATTTAGATGGAATTGATGCATTTGAAATTATGGTGCCCAATTTCAGTATATATATAGTATGAATATAACACTGACTTAATAAATTCCATGCATGGGATATGACTAAATATGTCAAAGACGAAATTACATCAGGTTGAAGTTAACAACACACATGATTTTCTGTAGTAAAAAGAGCCAGCATGCAGAGATACACAACTAGTATACGGCTCCCGTCTCCAAAAATCTGAAGATAATTTAACTTTCTGCATGACAAGAGCTTCAATTGTCCCATTCAGTGAAACTTTTCTGACCCTAAAGAAAATACCAAATCAAAAGCACCAATGTTCGAAAGAAGACTTCTTAGCACACCTTATTAAGTTGAGAGTTGTTTCAAAGAGTTTCTCTAAGAATAAGACAATTTCAAAGAGTTTCTCTAAGAATAAGACACATTCCTTCACATTTGAGCCAGGAATTATGCATTTACAATGCTATTCACTATTCTGGATGGGAAGAAAATATGAATGTATAGCAAGAATTCATCAGTTGCGCCGAACGTTTGGCGTCTGACCCATGTTATTCTTCCTTGACTTCTTTGGAGGGGTACTCTTGCTTTGCTTAAATGTTGGTATGTCACACAGCTCCATAACTTGTACCGAACGCTGCTTTCTTGCTGAATGAATGAAATAGTATACGCAATTAGAGTCTAACACCAATGTCGCAAGCAATAACAACCTAAAAGAGCATAATGAGAACTGAGGATAGAGCGCTCACCGTTTTCATAAGCTTCATGTAGCTTGCGCTTCGTCGCCTCTAGTCCCATATCAGCTAATTGGATCTTCCTCTTCCCTATCCCTACCTTTGGCCCTGCTGTTGCTTGCATAGGCATCCCCGGTTTCTAGAGCCAAAGCATATAGATAATTCTTACGACCTTAGCTAAGCATCATAACAGCTTGGAGATCAGTCAGTAGCATGAGGTATAAACTTACATTCACATGGCCAGACGGTGGTTTTCTTGCAACAGCAACAGTAGGTTTTGCAACTGCAGCAGGAGGTTGTCTTGCAATAGCAACGGGATCTTGAGTCCGTCTAGATTTCATTTCAACACAGCGTTTCTTCCGTGGAGTTTCTTCAGAGAGTCTTCTTGGTTCAAATTCAGTACCAATGAGTTTAAGTTTGATAAGTTCCCTAGGGTGCTTCAGTTGTGATCTTGGTTCTTGTGGTCTTTTTAGGTTGGTTTGCCTCAATGCCGGCTCTTGTCTTTCTGGTAAACCGAGCACAATATATTCACCAGCATTGACCAGTTTCTGGGGGTTTGTTTGCCCTTGTCCGGTCGGTAAACCTTGCCTCATGGGCAAAGTGTTTCCATCTGCATTGAGCAGTTCCCGTGGCTTTGGTTGCCTCAATGGCTGCTCTTGTCTTGTCCGTAAATCTTGCTTCATGGACAAAGTATTTTCATCATTACTGGGCAAAGCTTGTGCAGTCTGTTGTTTCCTCACTGGTGCATTGTTTGAAGGCCTCACACCATTATTCTGGATCTTATTTCCGGAAGAACCATCACTATCAGTGTTACTTATCACATCTGTTACAGGATATCCAATGTCAATTATCGGTGTCAAGAAAATGGTTAAATACAGTAGTCAGTAAATCGTGTACTCACTACCGTCATCATCCATTCCATCAAAAAACTTCAGGCCGCGACGATCAAAGAAACGAACAAAGCAACAAAATGTTAGCTTCTTGCGTTCAAAAGCAAGTCCACGGTGCAATGACAAAGCTGTACTGCCAACCAATAAGGAAGCTATATTATCACCTCAGACACATGCTGAATAGCAGTAGCCTGGGTCAAAAAGAATGCTCCAAAATCCATAGGTGGAGTAAGAAGACGATCTTCATCTTCAACGGCAGATGGCTTTGAAGAGTCTGAAGTTGTATCTGATTACAGTACCACATTTAGCTAAGCTGAATGCTGATTTAGAAACTGATCAAGTAAAAGATACAAGAACACTCACCTGAATTACCTACAATTGTAGTATTAGTAGCACTTACCCACTCATCAACCGTAGATCTCCAAGCTCTGAAACACAGCAAATATGAAGACAGCTCCAGGTGTTAGCAACTTAGCACTCAGCAGTCCTTCACGAATTGAGAAGTTCAATACATAGCAGTAGCTGAGGCATTTTATGATCATATGCTAGAAATATCATAGTTGCTAAAAACAAGTAATGTGTTTCACCGATGAACCGAAATCTTCGAGAGCTTGCTAATATTCTTAATTACCTCTGATTTTTGTTTTGGCGCCGTTACATAACTATGGAGTATGGACTATGGACAATGTAAGTTGTAACCATTTTCTTCTGATAGACCAAACGAAAAACGCGCTGCCCTAATTAAAGGCCTATACACTGAAATTAAGTACAAGTGTAACGAGATTACCTGACGAGATAGCGCACGAGTTGTCGAATTTCCGGTGACCTGTGCTTCCTCAACGCAGTAACAGCGCCTCCAATCTCAGTACTCTGCGAGAAATTCACACCACCAAATATAAAGAAACCAAACAGCAGAAAGAATGCAAGCTCCTCTAGAATTGTTGATCACAGTCTAAAGTCTAAGCTTCATTACGCTGAGTTTATCCACAGACAGCTGCATGAGCTGCAGCCTCGTCAGTGAATCGAGCAAGATGCCGACCGACTGCTACAATCACAAACGCAGGCAATATTCATCAGAGATCTCAGATCAATGCTGCCACATGCAGAATCAAAGGAATTTCTTTTTTTCTTTGGTCGAAAAATAACTAAATAAGCATTGCAAACAAGATGAATGACCTGCTCCTGGTAGTTGATGAGTATCTGCTTGATTCGGAGCACCTCGTTGATCTCCTGGGTATCCTCATCAATCTGATCCGCAAGCGTCTGGATCATGTGGGTATCGAACGGGAGCAATGCCTCGGCGGCCTCGGCGTTGCCATTGTCATGACCATGGCCGTCGTCGTCCTCGGCATCCGCCGGTGTGCCGTTGCAGCTGGCTACCTTGCTGTGCTTCTCGGACGCCGCGCGCCGCGTGCTGCCGTGGCCCTCCACGGCAGCAGCCTCGCCGGGGCTGCAGGACAACGGCAAGGGCGCGGCGGTGGTCGCCATGTTGTAGAGCCTCTCGGTGATTTGCTCGCGGCGGCGGCGGAACTCCTGCGGCGAGTCGGCGAAGGCCAAGAGGATGGCGTGGTCGATCACGTCGTAGATGTCCGCACCCCGGAAAAGCTCGCGCCACTTCTCCAGCCCGTCGACCATGCTGCCGTCCGGCGAAATCCCGGCCATGATCGATCTCCGATGCCCGACTCCGTCGTCCCTATCGGATCCGATTGCTTCCGACCACCACAGAACGCAAAAATTACTATTTTTCTATCCTTGCTCTTCCTTTCAAATCATGTGCTGAGAATCCAATCCTACAAAATCAAGAACCAGATGATAGATCCTACCGAATCAAGAAACAGGAGGGAGCGAGCAGAAAGAACAGCGAAGAACAAAGGTCAGCAGTTCGTAGAACTCTCACCGGTCCCAAAAACGGAAAAAAAAAGAGAACTCGCTCGGTTCCTGACAATCACAACCTAGCTCCCTAATCGCAATTAATCATGATGCTGACAACAGGATTATCATTATCTCTCCCCACATGTTAACAACACACACTCCCACACTCACGTTTGCTCTCTTCAAAATACCGCCTTGCCAAGTGGAATATTCTTTGTTGCCCCAAAGATCAAGGTGGTCTAGGTATAACAGATCTCTCGATTAAAAATAAATGCCTTCTCAGTAAATGGTTATTTAAACTTCTTAATGAAGAAGGAACCTGGCAGACCTTACTTAGAAATAAATATTTAAATTCGAAATGTTTATCACAGGTTCATATTAAACCTGGTGATTCTCATTTTTGGAAAGGTCTTTTAAAGGTTAGGGGGGATTTTCTAGGGTGTGGAACCTTTAAGATAGGAGATGGTTCACAAACTAGATTTTGGGAGGACAATTGGGTGGGCTCTAAGTCCCTTAAAGATCAATTTCCTAGCCTTTATAGGTTAGTCCATTACACCCAGGTCACAGTGGCACATGTTATGAACCAGGTACCATTGAATGTGTCTTTTCGAAGAGCTTTAGTGGGAGATAAATGGACCGCTTGGCTTAATCTAGTAGCTCAAATTGCTAATGTTCAGCTTCACAATATGAAGGACTTTTTTTCCTGGGATTTACATAGACATGGTATTTTTTCAGTACGATCTATGTACAATTATCTTATGAACCAGGGTTACCCTTTTATGAATAATATCATTTGGAAGCTGAAAATCCCCTTGAAGATAAAAATCTTCCTTTGGTATCTTCAAAGAGGGGTGATTTTAACAAAGGATAACTTAGCTAAGAGGAATTGGCATGGCAATCAAAAGTGTTGCTTCTGTAATTGCAATGAAACAATTAAACACATCTTCTTTGATTGCCAACATGCTAAGACTATCTGGCGTATAATTCACATAGCTACTGGTTAACTCCTCCTAGGTCTATTCCTCATATGCTCGGGAATTGGTTAACTGGCGTTGGGAATAGTGAACGAAAGCTGATCTTAGTGGGTGTCGCCGCTTTTCTCTGGGCAATTTGGCGTACTCGGAATGATGTTGTTTTTGAAAAGAAACGATTTATTTCTTTTATGCAGGCTTCATTCAGGGGAACATACTGGCTGCGGTTTTGGGCATCGTTGCAGCGTGAGGATGCCAAGGAGACCATTTGGCTGGTGAGCCGAGCTCTGGAAGTTGTTACATTGGACTTTTTCGCCAAGAGCGGATGGAGGAGCAATAATAGACTGTGCTTCTAATTACTTTGAACAACTTGTGTTCTCGTTCCATTTTTTACAGTAATTAGCTGAAAACTTTGTAAGAACTTGGCTGTGTGCACTTGCAGAGGCCGGAAACTTTTTTCCATTATCTAAAAAAACGTTTGCTCTCTTCTTTTCTTGGCGACGCTGCCCTCGCTCAAGAGTCCAAGACTCCAGAATGAATCCATCCCCCCCCCCCCCCCCCCCCCCAAAATCCGAACGAGGAAGACGACAAGGGCAAAAAGGAAGGGAGCAAAAGAAATACCGGCGGTGGATGGCGACGCTCCGGTTGCAGGAAAAGTGACGGCGACCAGTGACAACACTCTTATACTCTTATCTCGCTACTCCACAGCCGCATGCATCATCCATCCACGGGCTAGCTTCTAGGCCGGAGACTTGGGAGGTGTTGCTTTGCACACAGAGGTAATGGAAAGGTGTTGCAGATTCGAGATGTGACGGCGCGGCTAGCTGGGGGATTGTGTTGACAGTTCGACACCTATGCCTGGGCTCAGAGAGAACAATTTATTGTGCTATTATTGACGCCGGCTCCGCTTCTACATCTTTGTTTGTGATAAGCCAATGGTTTGGCAACGACCATGGGTTTAGGGATATTTGCACTTTGGCCCCCTTCTGTTCTTGCTATTGCCAGGAGGACCCTGTTACCACTTCGGGGTAGGGATAGGTATTTTTATACCGAAATCGAAATACTAAACCGAACCAAAAACACCGAAAATTGTGGTTTATTCGGTGCGATTTATATTTTCATGCTATTCAGTTTTTGGTGCGGTTTTGAAGTCACGAAAACCGAATTAACCGAAATACCAAATATTATTTTTTCTGTATGTGAATTTGTAGTAAACAAAGGCCATTCTCATTTAATTTTGTAAGTATTTTTCAACATCTCGAAATAAAGAACATTAGTAGCTTCTAAAGATATCATTCGCTCAAAAATAAATCCGGTATGATAACACTAGACTAAAGAATGTTATTATACGTTAAAGCGTTGTGCATATATATTTTGGTTAACTGAGAAACTGAATTAACCGGACCAAAATAATTCGGTTAGTTAGGTTCGGTCGAATAAACTGACCAAATAAACCGAATGCCCACCTCTACTTCAGGGTTAAGTCGCAAGCTTCTAGAATTTTTTTGCTTGGAGCATTGTAATTTTAAGAACTTTGTATTCCTAGTTATAAGAATTTGACATGGGTAGTCCCAACATCTGAACATGTAATTATCTTTCTTTCTTTTTTGTTGTTGATGCGTCCAGCCTATCTGACTAAAATGTACAAAGTGATTCTGTTCCGTTAGGTCAACGTAATGGTATTGTCGAGTTAGTTATGTCGCCAACTTAGTTCTTTAATAATACTCCCACCATTGGTTAAATATAAGGACTTATTTGATAGAGCTCTATATTCCTATTTTCAAGCTTCTACTTCCGATTTTCTAAGAATCCACTTCTCCGAGAATCTAGATCAGTTAACTTAGGAAAAGTTTGGCAAGAGGTTAGCTCCCAAAACTTTGAAAGAGAGGATTAGAGACGAATAAATCATGGTATATCTGCATTTAACACTTCAATTTTATTTATATCTTACTTCTTTTTATTTGTACACAAATTCCTTTACAATTCATAAGACATGTTCTTCTCCTGGAGATTCGAATTGCTGGCCTGTGTTCATAATCGCCTCTCTTATTTTTAACCAACAGTTTTACTTGGGCACTTGTCTCCGCCACTTGAACTATTCTTCCTAGTGACGATTTTTACAGTTAAATATTAGTACTTGGTGACAACATGAATATGGGCTTCATTCTTTCATCCTACCAGCAACAAATTCCAATGGAAGGCAAGAAATGTCCATTCATCACTTGCTTGTAGATAGACTGACAGTATGCAAAACTTATAAATTCACCAATTCACTTTAGCATAGAACACTGCACTAATCTCCTGAATCAAAGCATAATTGCCAATCCAGGAGCTCCTCGTTAAATCTGAATAAGAATGTTTGCAACGAACTGAAATAAAAAAAACTTGAGTACAAGTGATCAGGGTGAACAATTGTCCTTCTCAAAATGGTCTTTAACTGGAAGGACAAGCATCCACTAGTCTGGTAGAAAACTATCAAAAACAAAAAAAGTGAATGTCCCGAGGTGAAACTTGCAAGATTTTCTTATGGGACTTTTTTTTCCAGATTACAACGAGTCTCGGGGGCGTCTATGCAATTTCACCTAAGTTATTATTGGTGTTTAGTTCCAGCTATGTATTCCGGTCTAATCTAAAATTAGAAGCATTTAATTACGAGTTTTAACTATACGTTACCAATTTATACACATCTATCCATCCTCTCCAAATTTATTCAAACGAACATAATTGTATGCTTCGTTTGAGAGAGAGAGAGAGCGAGAGAGAGAGAGAGCGAGAGAGAGAGAGAGAGAGAGAGAGAGAGATTCTCGTAATTGGAGGATGGTGTGTTCGCTGGGTAACTCCATGCATGGGTGTCATGCATCTCATGGAACCCCTACATGACGTGTGTTTTTTGTGTGTAGGGTTGTGTTCGTGAAATCAACGTGAAATGTTGATATTATCTCAGCGACATATATACGGGGCCTAGAGCTTCACCGTCCATTGCATGCATATCTTAAGAAGAAGAAGAAGAAAATGTAATATAAGGCACTGCAGCCAACCTTACACGACCATATACATCCACCTTTCTAGTGGAAACTACTGGGTATTGTCAATGCATTCATTCATTTGATAGTACATTTACAGCTCCTTTTTTTAAACAATTAATATAGTCACACTTTATGGTTCGCGAAGCATTTCAAAAATATAGTAGATGTTACTACTCCATTATTAGAGTAATGCTAAATCAAAGTGGGCTAATTCCTACTGTAAGTTTAAGATATTGATCGTTTATGAGTTCATTTTCATGCCATCGATCGATCAGCCTTCAAAGGCGCTCCAATCAGATACAGATGGAGCTAATTAATTAATTGGTAACTATGTGACGCTAACTAATTTGCATTAATGAAAGGCACCTCTAGCTAGCTGTTCTTCGGCATGTCATGGCGCAAAGGTTTAACACAACGCACACTCTATCCCCCTAGCTAGACAAGAAAACGTGACATGGATCAGCTACTAGCCTCTGATCTCTCCCCCTTCCACCTCTCTTGTGGAGGCTTCAACAAATTTCACTTGTCTTTTGTGAAAGGCGCAGTTTTTGTTTCTTACCAGTTACCACTTACCATGCATCGGCCGCAAAGTGCATCTAATTTGGAGATGCTCTAAAAGTGGAGCGCGTGTTTGAAATTTTAGAGAGGATGTAAAGTATTTGATTTAGCAGGTCATATACAGACAGGGAACTCCGTCTCAGAATCTTGGATGATTGATTTTTGGTTTGATTCCATCCGGGTGATGATCGATTATGAAAACCCATATATTCAGAAATACCACAACATGATACTAGTTCGTATTCGTATTGAAGGAATGGAAAAAGGTTCAGTTTTGCAGCAGTGATGCGCAGCTTTCGCGCATATTAGCCAGGGTATCCAACACGTGCGATGTGAAAGTCCTCACAGAAAATGTTCAGTTTTGCAGTAGAGATATCGCGCATATTAGCTAGGGTATCCAAGACGTGCGATATGAAAGTCCGGCCGTGAAACCATCGAGATGGTCATGCATGGTAGGCATGCAGATCTGGCTAAACCATTAATTGCCCGAGCTGAGCTCCCAGATGGTTTTCCATATCGTATGATTCTCTATCCAGAGAGCCAGTGCATGCAGGCCGGAGAGAGAGGGCGAGAGAGAGAGACGAACACCACGCGCATATATGGTGGTCGTGTACACACACAAACATCCCTGATTAATTCAAGACACATTAGAAATTTGCGCTGCGCCAATTCACTCGTAGCTTTTCCATTCTTCTCCTCTTATTTAGGCCCTGTTTGGCACAGCTTCATCAACAGCGTCATGAGCTGTTGTGAGCTATTTTTTACCAAACACCCTTTTTGCAAACGGCTTCATGGATGAAGCTCCTTAAATCATGCTCTCACAAGGGAATGGGGTGGGGTGAAGCTGAAAATAGTAGTTTTTCACAGCTCTCTCCCTCAGGCTCGCAGTCTAGGAACCCACTGCCCTTGTAGTTGACAGAAATTACAGCACTTTGCCACTGGGTCCCCACGCCTGTTTCCTCTCCTCCCGTTCGCACTTCTCTACCGTTCGCACTTCTCTAATGATTTTAATTATTTTATTTTAATTTTTTAATTCATACTCATTCAAATATATTATTTTTTAATTCATATGACCATATACAAACATACAACTCCAAATGTTAGAACAAGTCAGGTAGATAGGGGCATCTTGGATAATTGCCCTCTTTCAGCCATGCATGAAACTGTTGGTGAAGCTGTTTTGCCAAACAGTTTTCCAAAACAGTTTTAGCTTCACCGGTGAAGCTGCTCGTGAAGCTGAAACAAAAAAAAACAGCTTCACTAGTGAAGCTGAGCTGTGCCAAACGGGGCCTTACACTCACAGATTACATATACACATGCTAACAAACTGACCGAGTCTTCCGGCACGATCTCCACGACTCACACTGCTCGAACGACTCGTTCCACCAGCTATGTGTAGAGTAACTCCTACTAGTCCAGTCTATGACTACATACAGACCTGACCTTCTTCGGGTTCTCCCTCGAGTCCTTCTATGACCATGTCTTGTCTACCACGGTGCCTTAACCATGCTCACGACCACGGCTGTTTTAACTACAGTGCCTTCGACCACTTCACCGACCATGGCTTGTCGATCACATCTTTGACCACGGTGCCTCCGACCATTTTACTGACCACGGCTTGTGGATCAGCATCTCTGGTAGTACCGCTCACACAGACGGTACTATCGGTCTTCGAGCATAACCGGAATACTGTAGCTTACGAGTACCCACCATCGATCACTATGCAGCTACGATAACTGTAACTACGACCACTATAGCTATGACTACTGCAGCTACGATCATTGCTACGACCACTGCGCAGCTCGACTTATGACTGCGACTGCTACGACCGGTTTCCAACTCTAGAGTCTCTGACTGCTCTCCGACTCCGAATCTTCGACTTAGATTTGACACACGACTACAGGGCACTCGAACACACCGAGCACTCAACATAACTATATAGTACTCAACACATGAGTACTCAACGTACGACTTCTATGTACTCGAACATCGATTACGACAGTATAGTACACGAACTTACCGAGTATTTGACACACAACTTCTTAGTACTTGAATACATCAAGTATTCGACACCGACTACGACAACAGTGCAATAAAATTAATCCTGACACATGTTTCGGGCGGTGCTTTTGCTCTAAGGGAAGACGACGAACGGCAAACGTTTCGTATGTGGCGTGGGGCAGGAGGAAGCCACACAGCGCCCACTGCCCCACCCACCACAAGACCGGACAGGACTCCTCGCGGACGGAAACGGCGGTCTGGAGTCACTCTGGACGCCTGCAAAGTTCGCTCGCGCGGACGGCTAGTTTCGAGGCTCTTTCTCGCCGTCGGCGGTGCTGTTGATTTGATTCCGCGCCGTGCAGTCAGACAGAGTGGAACGCACGCGGACCGAGCTTAGCAAGTCAGCGCAGCAGCGCCCACGGCAAGCGAACCTAGTGATGTGGCGTGGCGCTGTGATGATGATATTGGGTCCAAGCACGATTCTTCTAGCTAGAGGTGAAGGAGAACGGGTAGGCTATGCTAACTACAACATTTGATTTTCTACCGCATTCAACTAGAAAACATACGTGTAAGGGAGTCATGGATAGTTACTAGTAGATGCGCTGCGCAGCGGAAGAAGAGTTGGAGCAGCCCGGTCTAACGTAGATGCGCGTTGATGAAAAAGAAGCAGTCGATCGTTTCACGAACTGAATGTCTCCTCCTCGCGTTCTAGCAATAGCCTTGCGCTTCTCGCCGATCAGCATAGCAGCAACAGCAGCGGCACCTCCACGGAGTCCACACGTTCAGGATGGAACGCCGTGCGCTGGTGTGCTAGCACCGCGCGCCCAGCTAGGGTTTTGGGATACGGCCGAGGGGAGGTGGCGGCCAGGGTCTTCAGCACAGTAGTCTGTCTTACCTGCAGCCCCGCCTCCACATATTTATAGAGCATGCTAATGGGCTTCCACGTTGTAGGCCCATTAGAACCCTAATCCCATATGGATCAATATCCCTTTTGGCCTATAAAACCGAATTGTTTATGATTGCCTCTTGGGCACATCACTAACAAGAGGCTCGTGGGCGCGTCCCCTGATTGTTGTACCTAGTTCATTCCGGAGTCGGGCGAAGAAAAACTAACTAGAGCTGACACATGATTTTTATATTGGTAATCGACTAACTATGTTGAAGAGGAGGAGGAGGCATCTAGCCCATGGGACCCCGTTTGAGGCCCGGGGCCTATTCTTTTCAGCTTCTAAAAGCTGCTTTTCGGCTTTTCTACAGTAACTAACTTTTAAACGGAGTATTTTTTTTAAGATAGGGCCTACTAGTTAATTGTAGTACATACTTTACTGACTTCATTTATATCGGCAAAAACCGCACGTGAGTTTCTGTTATTCTATAATCTCTCGTACAAACAGCCCAAAAGTCACAAACCGCAGCCAAAAGCCACAAGCCGCAGCCAAAAAGAACAGGCCCCCAATCCAGCGGCTTCCCATACTAATCAACATCAACCACCGCCCGTCCCCCTCATCAAAAAATGAATTTTTTTTAATAAATATTCTATTTTTTATTCGAAATAACGGAAATATACCTGTACGAATATTTTTTTTTATAGAAATAGGCTCCAGTCGTCTAACCGTCGGGCGATTGAAGCCTATCGCCCAACGGTCGTGCGATAATAAAGCTATCTGTAAGCCGTTGGGCGACAGGCTCCAGTCGCCCGACGCTTGGGTGATTGGAGCCTGTTGCCCAGTGGCTAGGCGACTGTAATTGCAGTCGCTCGGCTGTGCAGCGACTGCAAACAAGATATAGTGTGGGTTAATCCATTTGTGATTTTCGTAGATTATGACTAGCAGATAATCTTTTAGATTTGTAATAAGAGTTTATGATTGTTGTATGTTGTTTTAGTGCAAAAAAATATATGAAACTTTTTTTAAGAACGATTGAAATAAGAACGATCAGTAAGTATGAGGGTAAGTGAAATTGTGATGTTAGTGGGAATTCGTACACAGAGGGTAAGTGAAAGTGTGATGTTAGTGGGAATTCGTACACAGAGGAGAACTGGTTTGTCATTCTTGTTGGATGACTTGCTATGAGAATAATTTAATGTGAAAGACGAGGAAATAAGTTTGTCTGAATTAAAGCAAACTTCATAGTACGGTTAGGAGTAACATGCCGCGTAGAGTTTGATTACATGCATAACATAGAGCATCATGTGTGACTAACCAACCCAACTGCTCGTACATCATACTGCGTGGATCGGAGAAATTTTTCCTTCTTTGCGAGCTTGGCGTTGAACTCCTCGGCGACCTCTTTTGCCTTAGTCACCATTTCCCTCTTTTTCTCGCGCTCCCTCTTGTGAGCCTCGTGCCCTTGCACGTGCACGCCTCAAGATAAGCTTTCGTCGCCCGATGTATATGCTCAGTTTGCTCGTCCTTGCGGCACTCCTCCGCTCGGATCTCACATGACCTTGTGACGTTCCACTCCTCGAAGTCGAGGGCCCACTGGTCCTCTAGGTGGATTTCAAGATCGATCCATTTGCGGTAGCTACATAGGGGTTCCAGGGACTGTGGATACAGGGGAGAGGTTGTTAGTGCATACTTTAAAGGAGAAAAGTAGGGGAAAATAGTGCACTTGGTCCTTACCGGCTGCCGATAGGTAGCGGTGTTTAGACAGCGGTCGGGATAGTCGCTGGAGTAGTTTACGCAACCCCAGTAATGCAAGCCTAGGCTGAGGTGGTGCTTAAACTTGAAGAACTTGCACATGTCCCGGCACCAACAAAGGGGGGCGTCTCCCCTTCTAGTGGGTATTGTGGTGAACGCTCGGTAGGAATATTCGGGATGGGGTTGTTTCTATAGGTAGCGTCATTGTGGGGAGCTGACCTCGTAGCACGCTGGGCTTATTCTGCCCGGGCCGTAGTAGCCCTTACTTTCTCATCGCGGGCGGCAGCTGACCTTGCTAGGTCGTAGGTCTCCTCCCATTGCTTCATCATCTTGTCCTATTGCTTCTTCTGCCTCTTGTCCATCCCAGTGTGGTGAAACAAGTGTCGGTGTAGTGTTGGGTTTGCTTGTGTAGTGTTCTCTCAGAAATCTCTTCGGCCTCCTTTTATAAGGCCCCTTGTGGCCTTCTCACTGCATGAAGATGCCTGTGTGGTCTTTTCACTGTGCAAAGCTACGTAGTGTGGTATTGTCGTTACGCAAAACTGCCCAGTCAGGTTTTTGCACTACGCAAAGCTACACCCTTTGGTCTTGTCGCTGTGCAAAGCTGGCCCTTGTGGTCTTGTCGCTCTGCAAAACTGTCCCGTCTAGTGTACTCGTTGTTTAAAGGTGGACCGTCTGGTCTTCTTACTGTGCAAAGCTGGCCCGTTCAGTCATGTCGTTGCGCAAAGTTGGCCCGTGTGGTCCTGTTGCTGCGCAAAGGTGTCTCATCTGGTCTTCTCACCGCGCAAAGCTAGCCTATGCGGTCATGTCGTTACGCAAAGTTGGCGTGTGTACCAACTTGGATCATCAACAAAGGAGGTCGCCACCATGGAGGCAGATCAATCTTCTACCTGATATGCATGATCGAACTGGTGATAGCGCTTCAGTGCAATATGGTGGGTTTTGTCACAGATTTGGCACACAGGACATCTTGCACCGCCACCTTGGTTCATGCTGTAGAAAAGATGTTATTGCCGTGTCCTCGACAATGGCCACCATGACTGCGGCCGTCCACCACCACATCCTTGATTGTTGTTATTGTTCCGCTAAACATTGTTCACAGAAGCATCTCTAATTTGAATTGCGCCATTATTGGACTCCTTCCTCATCTCATAGCTCACCATATGAGCATACGAATCTGTAATAGTCATCGAATCTATTCTTGTGCAGATGGAGGTTACAAGGGCATCGTAATCATGACCAAGAGCAACCAAGATGTAGGAGATGATCTCCTCATCTCGTTGTTGTTGGCCAATGGAACCCAAGGTATCTACATAACTCTTCATCTTGGTCTGCCATTGAGAGATCATTTTTCTTGAATGTTGTAAGATGCACTCGAAGGTGCATGATTCGTGCTCTGGGACTCAATGTGAACATGGATTCTAGGGCTTGCCAGACTTCTTTTACTGTCGCAAAGAAGAGAACTTGAGCAAGAACCTCCTCATATAATGAGGAGAGGATGGCACCCAATACCATCTGGTCTTGTTGCAGCCAGATGCTGTACGTTGGGTTTACGATCTTGGTCTCATCTCTTCCTTTTGATGCCTCTTGGGTGATCGTTGCAGCTGGCTAAATAGTAGTGCCATCTACATAGCAAAGCAATTGCTAGCCACAAAGGTACAGCAACAGTGGGCCTTCCACAAAAAGTAGTTGGTTCAGTTCAACTTGATATTGATAAAGTGACTGAATGATAGAGTCAAGAGAAGTCCGCCAGACAAGGTTGCACCGGTGGAGGTGACGGAGCTGTTGCTAATCGTTGACATGCTTGATGTGGTGTGATGGCTCTGATACCATAAAGAAGTTTGTAGATTGAAAGAAGCAAGAGAGAAGAATAGGAAGCAATCTCATGCCCTGAACCATGGCAATGTGTTCTAATTTTATAGTGCCGGGTTGTGAACAGTCCCATACGACAACAGGAGATCAAAACCATCTTCATGCGATGCAAGTCAATTACAGACAAGTATACAATTTTCAAAATTCTATCTCTAACTTGCACAAAATCTAAAAAACTTATTTGAAGTCTAATGATGTATTTTGATAGGGAAGATATGGCTTGACTGGTGTAATCGATGGCGGCGTAGGGGACTTCGAGTCGGTGGCACGACGGCCATGGATGCGATCTCGAAGCATGGATCCATGGATGGATTTGTTGAGTCAGTGTGTGGGGGAGGCTATAGAATAGAGTGGGGATTGGGATATTTTTGCAGTGGGGCCCACCTCCTGGTCGACGAAGCAAGTGGGTCGCAGTTGAGACAGTGTGTTGCAACACACGTTCAATCAATAGCATTTTTGTGTTGCACTACTAGTCTTAAATGGTTTCACAAGCACATTTGATTTGTTCCATTTAACATGTTTGATTTTTGTATTAACTATGGCACCTAGCATGCCCCTGCATCTACCCCTAGCGGGTGTTGTCACTACGACGGCCTCTATCGTGCTACTGTTCTGCTAACATTTCCTAAAACATAACGCATGGGATCATTGCTGGTGGTGAGCTAAGTAGCATGTCTGATGCGATAATATAGCTCCGAAAAGTTAATTATATAGTCCACGTGGGGGATTTCTTTTCTGTGTGCGGGAGGGATGTGTGGGGGATATATGTTACATACATCTAGTATATACTCGCGCCAAGTGTGTAGAAAGCCATCAAAACATGACCTCATCTCCACACAGACATCACCCATGGTACCACCTCTTTGACATAGCATATGTGCCATGGCCACCTTAATTCTTGGATCCATAGCCATGCCCTTTTGAAAATGCAAAAACACATATATCCACCTAATAGGACATTCACTTGCACCATCCACCATTCATGCTTCATCGAGATTCACACCATATATGAAGTGGGATGTGTATTCTTAGGTTTTTAGCTTGCAAAAAATGATGTGTTTCATTTTTTGTGGTGCCCATGCTGATTGTACACGTATGTGGTGGAACCACACTAATGGTACATCTGTGCTTCAATGTATCATGTTTTCAAAATTTCAAATGCCATCTCACGATTCCATCAAAATGTTCTTAACCTCCTTCATCTCAACGTTGCATTGTTTTTATTTGGTTAGCATTCATGGGACTTTTCGTAAAGCGCAAATACGAAATGTGTAGGACGCAATTAAAAGAATGTCATTTTTTATATGTGGATCCCCCTTCCCCAAATTGCAACATAATACATGGGATTTTTTTCCAAACAAATTCATCACTCTGTATGCTTAAATTCATCACAAAAAATTCTCTCTTTACTCGGGAAACCACCAACACAAAATAAAATAAAAATGTCAAGAAACATTGCATGCCAGTCGAAATCAAAAGAAAATTACATAAACTAAGGAATAAAATAGATACCTTCTTTCTCTACATTCTCGTCTGAATCAACAAAAAAAAGTCAAAACCAACCATCTTTCTCTATTTTTTCCCTCCAATGTTCCTTTGATCCATCAAAACATGGGTAAACTATTCTCTCCCCAATACTCTCTATACATGTAGATACAATGCAAAAGAAAAATAAAACATAGAACTTTAATGGCAAAGAGGAAAAGAGAGAAAATTATCTTTGATTCACCAAAACACGGGACAAAGAAACAATGGTAAAAGGTAGAAAATCAGGGGCGATAGAGAAGAAAATCCCCTTTGTCCCTAACATCTCACCACTACACACAAGTTAGGACATTTCCACTCTAATTAGATTCAACACAAATACATAATTAATGTTGCTGGGACATTTTTTCCTTCAGGAACAAAAATCTCCCCTTCAACATAAAACTTACTCTTTGCAAATCATTTGCGCACAAAACATAGGGACACACTATGCTATAAGTCACTATTCTGGATGGGGAAAAATATGAATACATAGCAAGAATTGATCATTTGTGCTAAACGTTTGGCATACAATGCCTAGTGTTATTCTTCCTTGACTTCATTAAGGGGGTCTTACTTTGCTTAAATTTTGGTGTGCCACACAGCTCCATGGCATGTACAGAGTGTTGCATTCTTGCTAAATGAATAAAATAGTATGTGCAGTTAGGGTTTAACAACCTAAAAGAGCATAATGAGAACTGAGGAAAGAGTGCTCACTATTTTCAGCTTCCTGGTAAGCTTCATGTAGCTTGCGCTTTGTCGTCTCTAGTCCCATATCAGCTAACTGGATCTTCCTCTTTCCCATCCCTACCTTTGGTCCTGCTGATGTTTGCATGGGCATCCCCGATTTCTAGAGCCAAAGCATATAGATAAGTCTTAAAGCCTTGGCTAAGCATCTTAACAGCTTGGACATAGTGAGTAGCACGGGGTATAAATTACATTCACATGGCTAGACGGTGGTTTTCTTGCAACAACAGTGGGTTTTGCTACAATAGCAGTAAGAGGTTTTCTTGCAATAGCAACGATATGTTGAGTCGGTATAGGTTTCATTTCAACACAGGGTTTCTTCCGAGGAGTTTCTTCAAAGAGTCTCCTTGATTCATATTCAGTACCAAAGGGTTTAACTTTGATCAGTGCACTAGGGAGCATCAGTTGTGATCTTGGTTGTTGTTGTTGTTGTTGTAGTTTATGTTGCTTCCTCGATGTCGGCTCTTGTCTTGCTAGTAAACTGAGCACAATATATTCACCTGCATTGACTAGTTTCTAGGGGTTTATTTGCCTCAATGGGGCCTTGTCATATTAGTAAGGGGGTGTTTGGTTCATGCCCACATCATACCACACTTAAATTAGGGAAGTTTGACTTTTATAGGCATGTTTGGTTCGTTGCCCCACTTGTGGCATGCCACACTTTCTTAGCCCTTTGTGCCACTTGTCATAGACACATATTCTAGCCAAATTATGCCACACTTGTGGCTAATAAATTCATGGCCACAAAAACTATGGCATGCCACACTTTGCCACAAAAAGTATGGCAAAGTGAGGCTTCCAAACAAACATGCCACACCGTGCCTCTTGGGCAAAGTGTTCCCATGAGCATTAAGAGGTTTCTGTGGCTTTGTTTGCCTCAATGGTGGCTCTTGTCTTGTCGGTAAATCTTGCTTCATGGATAAGGTTTTATCATCAACATTGGGTAAATCTTGCTTCATGGAAAAGGTTTTATCATCAGCATGGGGTAAATCTTGCTTCATGGAAAATGTTTTTCCATCAACATTGGGCAAAGCTTGTGCAATTTGTTGTTCCCTCTCTGGTACATTTTTAAGTATTCACTCCATTATTTTGGCTCTTGTTTTTCGAATCACCATTATTTTGGATTTGAATGGTGGGAGAGAAAGACATGGAGGGAGGGATAGAGAGAGAGGGGGAGGGGAGATAGTGGCTGAGAGTGAGAGAATGATGAAGTGAGCGGTAGATAGAGACTGCGGGATCAACATGTAATTTTATGTATTTTGTGAACCAAGACATTTTTCTCACCCACAAGTGGAATCCACACTCATCTGGACCCACGTGTCATTCACATTTTGTTTTTATTTTCATGTCTAAAATGTTGTATCTACTTCCCCTCTTTATTCTTGTGATGGGGAAATGTGCATGAGAGAGGGTGCGGTAGACGTGGAATAAAGGAGAGAGTGTGGGTCCCACATGTTGTTAAAAGTACATGCCGGTCGAAGTTTGACTCTCTTCTCACCAACATCTGGGCCCACAATTATTCTTGATGTCCCACAAATCATGGGCTTTGCTACTTAGTCACGAAATGTCTACATTATGATGGTGCACAATACATATTTGCCATCTACTTGATATACATGCACATATCTCAAGATGTTCATGATAGATGTAGATGGTGGATGGAGTAGGAGGATGTCCTCGTAGAAGTACAGAATCCCTTACCTCAAAACGGCCTTTAGCTGGAAGGACAAGCATCCACCAGTCTCTCGTAGCAACTTATGAAAAACATAAAAGTACACGAAGATGAAATTTTTCTTGGTCATGTTGCCCTCGCTCTAGAGCCCAAACTCCAAACCAAAAGGAATGCGAATGAGGAAGACAACGAGGGCAAAAAGGAAGCGGGGAGCAAAAGATACGCATGCGTTGCAGGAAAAGCTTCACACTTGATGGCGACCAAACAACAACACGGCAACCAGTGATGACACTCTTATCTCTGGCTACTCACTTGTCCAGGGCTAAATTAACCACGGTCGCATGCATCATCATTCATCCATGGGCTTCTCGACCGGAGACTTCGGAGCATAGTTTAAAAAACCAAATCGGACCGTCAGTTAAACCGGAAAAAACTAGACCGTGCCGTGACCTCGTTGGCTCGGTTCACTTCAACATTGTCCGTGCAATCGGACAAGAAAAAAAACTATATGCATCAGCGGTTTTTGTTTAGGCCCCGTTTGGCACAGCTCAGCTTCACTAGTGAAGCTGTTTTTTTTGGTTTCAGCTTCACGAGCAGCTTCACCAGTGAAGCTAAAACTGTTTTGGAAAACTGTTTGGCAAAACAGCTTCACCAACAGCTTCATGCATGGCTGAAAGAGGGCAATTGTCCAAGATGCCCCTGTCTACCTGACTTGTTCTAACATTTGGAGTTGTATGTTTGTATATGGTCATATGAATTAAAAAATAATATATTTGAATGAGTATGAATTAAAAAAATTAAAATTAAAAAAAATTAAAATCATTAGAGAAGTGCGAACGGTAGAGAAGTGCGAACGGGAGGAGAGGAAACAGGCGTGGGGACCCAGTGGCAAAGTGCTGTAATTTCTGTCAACTACAAGGGCAGTGGGTTCCTAGAACTGTGAGCCTGAGGGCGAGAGCTGTGAAAAGCTACTATTTTCAGCTTCACCCCACCCCATTCCCTTGTGAGAGCATGATTTAAGGAGCATCATCCATGAAGCTGTTTGCAAAAAGGGCGTTTGGTAAAAAACAGCTCACAACAGCTCATAAAGCTGTTGATGAAGCTGAGCCAAACAGGGCCTTAAACCGGTGAACTGGTTTTGGTCTAGCGAACCGAGCGGCTATGGCTTTGGACACAAAATGCCCCACGTTCTAATTTTTTTGTGCTGTGAGCTCAGGGAGATAAGATGGGGAATGTGTGAAATAGAGGGTGAATTAGGGCTGGGCTTTCTATTGTGCTGCTCGCCTCACACACAATAGCCGCCGCCACCACCACTCTCGATCTGTTCTTCATGGCCGGTGGGCTTCACGGCATGGCTGCCGAGCACGCATACCGGCGGTCCCTGTTCTCGCCGCCTCCCGGCGAGGCCTCACAACAAGCGAGGGCGCGCGGGGCTGCAGCTTCACGGCGAGGCTGCTGAGCGACGTATCCCGGCGGCGCATGCTCCCGCTGCCTCCCGGCGAGGCTTCAATGATGGCGTCAGGCTTCGGTGAGGGTGCGAGGCTTCACGGTAACGCCCTTCTGGGAACTCCCGGCGAGGCCTCACAACATGCGAGGGCGCGAGGGGCTGCAGCTTCACGGCGAGGCTGGCTGAGCGACGTATCCCGGCGGCGCATGCTCCCGCTGCCTCCCGGCGAGGCTTCAATGATGGCGTCAGGCTTCGGTGAGGGTGCGAGGCTTCACAGTGACGCCCTTCTGGGAACTCATCGATCGACCTCGTCTGGAACTTTGGTTACGACCTTGTCCTATTGTCATTTTTATTATTTGGAAACGCATTAGGGGTTTTAATTAGGTGAGCATTAGGTCTAATTGTTTGGAATTGAATGCTGCTTGGTTTTTAGTTGGCATCGGATGGAGTTTGGGGCTTTAGCGGCCATGTGCATCTGGCTTGTGCCGCTAGCGGTCTAAGCTTTCCTAATATTAGTGTTTGCTGCATTCACACATTCGGTTTTTGTGAGCGGCGAATGAAGGATGGATTGCTCCAAACGTCCAATTTTATCGTTGGTTTTCTCTATTTGGGACTCCTTCCATGTTCTATTTCTGTAATCATAACAGCCATATACCCGGGGGACTCCGCGCGCGCTCAGCCCCTCCACGTCGCCCCCTGCGCACGGTCGGCTGGCCGGCGTGTGGCGCCCGATTTTTGGTACGGCCGGGGAGGCAGTTTCCTCCTGTTTTTCGGAAATTACGTAAAGATCCTTTTTCCTCGCGAACAGGTCCCTGCCAGCTTTTTTAAGCCCCTTCACTTTGCAGGATAGCGCCCCGCGTTTTCTAAATTACGTACGGGTCCTCGTTTATTACATACAGGCCCTCGGTTTTTTTCGAAAAAGACCTTTGCCTTTATCGTTTATTACGTACAGCCCCTCGGTTTTTTACGAAAGAGACCTTTGACTTTTTCGAAAATACACATACGCCCTCGATTTTTTAAAATTTTTTTACAAACTCCTCACGGATTATCGCCTCTTTTACTTCGGTACACACGGTGGCTGGCGCGGCGTGCCGCCGCGCCTATAAGGCTAGTATTTTTAAGAAGAAAGTCTCAAACGAATAGAATATTAATATATTGTGAACCGGCGGTCCAACCAGTGAATCAGTGATCCAACCGGTGAACCCATAGCCTCGCCTGTTCGATCACCCGTTTGGTTTTTAAACTATGCTTCGGAGGTTCTGCTTTGCACTGCAGTAATGGAAAGGAATCGCAGATTGGAGGATACAGGAGAGATGGAGATGTGACGGTGCGGCCGGGGGATTGTGTTGACACGTATGCTGGGGGGATTGCGTTAAAACTTACAAAATTTTCTTATGGGACATTTTTTTTTCCAGAATTACAATGACTCTCGGAGGTGTTAAGGGTATTAATTAATTAGAGGTATTTTCTATTGTACTAGGGTTTAGTCTTATGTCCCCTTTGTATTCTATATATATTACCCATTGAACCTCTTAAATACATACACACAATATTCATAACATGATATCAGAGCTAAGGTTAAAACCCTAGGCACTAATTAGGTCTTCTGCTACGCTGCCCCTAGGAGGATCGATTTCTGCTCCTGGGGGTGGCGACCATCAGGCCAATGCCTGTTCAAAGCTGCTACAATGTCTTCAATGGAGGAGGAAGCTCTTCGGGCCGTCCCACCCGCCGCCAGCTCCCTCTGGCCTCCTCGGCGCTGTCCCAGCCGTTGGATCCCATCGTTGTCAAATCCCTCCATTGCTCGAGCGTCACCGCCTCGCCAGATCCTGCCGGTCTGTCACCTCCTCTTGCGCCACCATTAGGCGTCGTCGCTTGGGGCGTCTGCTCGTGCATCCTCTCCGAGATGCTCTTCACTGGCAGCGAGCACACAAGGGACCTGGCCTCCGCGACGTTGTTGCCCAGATCCAGGCTATTTTGCCTCTCCGCTGCCCGGATCCCGGCCGTCTCATCGTGTCTTCATCGGCTGCCACCTGCCAAGCCCAGATTCGGCCATCTCTCCTGCCAAGCCCAGATTCGGCCATCTCTGGGCTGGATCCGGCTGTCTCCACTGCTGGCCTCGATGCTCCAGGCCATTGCCGCCTCATATCTGTTGCTGCTTCGCTCTTCCCCACTGAAAATTGTGTCGGCGCCCGCCCACGCCTCTGTGCCATCGCCTCTCCACTTTTCCTCTTTCTCAGCAGTCGTAGCCTCCTCCCGGAAAAGGATAGATGGGAGCTCTTCTCTCTGAGCTGCGTGCAAATCGTAGAAGTCATTATGATATCGCCGCTTCTCTCGGAGCCGCCACCCTGAGCTTCTAAGGTCGCCGCGCTTCTTGTGCACCATGCCGCCGCCGTCTTGGGCTTTGATTTTCGCCGTCATGCTACTGTCTATTTCTCTTTGACTCGACATATTTTCCAAGAGCTGCATGCTACGACGATATTATCAAGACCCAGACCTCGGATTTTTCCTATTTTAGTCAACCTTTTTTAAATACAATGCTATTGCATACGTTTTGTGTTTGAGGAGGTGTTAAGAGTATTAGTGGTATTTTGGTTTAGTCTTGTGTCCCCTTTTTACTCTATATAGATTGCCCATTGGGCCTCTTGAATACATACACACAATATTCATAATAGGGGGTCTATGCAATTTCAACTCAGTTTAATGTACTGGTGTTTGTCTTTCCACCTATGTGTTCCTACTCCCTGTATAATTAGAAACATTTGATTATGAATTTTAATTATACGTAGCCAATTGATGATGTGTACACATCTACGCATCCTCATCCAAAATTATTCAAACAAGCATAATTGTATGCTTTGTAGCTAAAATATTTCCAAAAACGTATGATACATTCATGTATATATACGCTTTGTAGCTAAATATTTCCGAAAACGTATAGTACATTCATGTATCCAAACCAACTGCCCCGTCGATGTTAATTATTCTCGCGCTTCGTTTTTCAAAAAAGGAGAGGGAAATTAATCATTCTCGTGATTGGATGATAGTGCTGCATTCTGGATAAGTCGGTGTCATGCGCCTCATGGAACCCTGGCTACAGGACATGGCTTCTTGTGTGTAGGATCGTCTTCGTGAAAACAACGTGAAATGTGGTATAACCTCAGCAAAGTACATACGTTAAAGCTTTACCATCCATTGCATGGCATATCACAAAAATAAAAAATGTAACGCTAACTGCAGGTAGCCATACTCGACCATGCATATGCATCCTCCTCTCTGGTGGAAACCTAGCTACTGGGTATTGTTCATGCATTCGTTCATTTGGTCAGTACATTTACAGTTGATTATTAACAAATCAAAGTTGGTTCCAACTGTAAGTCTAAGGCCCCGCTTCAAACGGTTTTGACTTTTTGACTTCTAAAATTCGCCTTTTTTGACTTCTTTGTTTTCTTTATACTTTTGCATTGTCCCAAAAGATTTAGCGATATTTTTCTATTTTCTTTGAATTTTTCTATTTTTTTTGACTAATAAAAAAAATCTAACAACACCAACAATAAAAAAAGTGTACATTAAAAAGCCAAAAGCCAGGGCTTTCCTTTGGAGCAGGCCCTTAAGATGATATCGATAGTCTATGAGTTCATATCATGCCATCAACCTTAGCTTCAAAGACGGAAAGAGTTGGTACATATGTCATGCTAATTAATTTGCACTAAGAGCAAGTTTAATAGTATAGATAGCTGCTACCTCCAATACATTTCCATGTCATCAAAAGATAATGATGCAGTCAACTTATACAATAAGCTGGCTATAAGTTGTCTTCACAATAGCTCATCATTTAATACATGCATGGGGATAACAGTTAGTCCTATTGGTACATGCATGGATAACACCTCTTTTCCTGTGCTATAGCCTGACTCTTGCATGAGAGTCGGCTTGGCTCTCTCTCTCCTTTTCTCTTCCCTCCACATAGGATTATGCTGACATGGATTCCCTTATAGCTAGTACAGTCAGCCTTATTAAACTTGCTCTAAGGCCAGTCTCAGTGGGGGTTTCATGGAGTTTCATGGGCATTAAATACGCTGACATGGCACTGTATTTATGAAGAGAGATGATAAAAGTTTCATGGGAGTAGAGAGAGTTTCATGGGGATGAAACTCTTCTGCACTGTTTCCAAAATATGGGTGTGTTGGAAACTGGGACATGAAACCTCCACTGAGACTGGCCTAAGGGCATCTCTATCTAGGTGGCTGTTCCTCGGTATGACATGGCGCTATCCAGTGAAGATTCGCTTCACCAACCGGGCTAACATGCGCACACGCGACAATTAAAAAACACCCCCAAGTGTTAGCCCCACTCATGGGGAAAGTGGCGTACGTCGTTTGTATTGCAAGAGTTGAGACAAGTGATTGAGAGAAAGCTATTGTTTTTATTAATCAATTCTGTATTTGTACATTGCTTTATATGCATGATGAAAAGGTGTCATAAAAGGTGCCTTTATGGAAAGGCATCTGTACATTTGATATAACTGTACATTGGGCAGTTAGTTTGTAACTGGTGTTTAACACTCCCCCTTGACCAATGTATCTTCACATAATCACCTTGATTCATCATCTTAGAATACTCCTTCAAAACCCTGTAGGGAAAAATATGAGGAGAACCAATAGAGTAGATATGCCATGAAAAACTCCTTTAAAACCCGGTGGGAAAATTTAAGGAGAAAATGATATGGCATATATTTGATTATATCTCTTTAAAAACCCCTGTGGAAAATAGAGATATATTTATGATTACGTTGTCATATTGCCTCATTAAAAATCTTGATGAGAAATCTTAGAGGGAAAACTCATAAAGGGAAAAAGAGTACAATATTTATATTTGAACGGGTTAAATCTTAGGAGATTTCTCCCCCTGATATCTGCAAATCTCGTAGTCTTCGCATACCAATTCCATGAACACATTTTTGGAATGTGGATGTTGGTAATGACTTGGTAAATAAGTCTGCGAGATTATCACAAGACTTAGTTTGCAGAATATTTATTTCCCCACTCTCTTGCAATTCATGTGGGTAAAATAGTTTAGGAGCAATATATTTTGTGATATTGCTCTTTATGTAACCCGTTTGCATTTAAACAACGCAACAGCATTATCTTCGTAGATAATGGTAGGTGATATAATAGCACCTATACCACATGATTGTTGTATGTCGTTAATTATTCTGCGAAGCCATACACATTCACGTGATGCTTCATATAATACAATTATTTCAGAATGATTAGTGGATGTAGCCACTAGAGTCTGTTTCGAAGACTTCCAAGAGATGGTTGTTCCACCGTGTAAAAATACAAAGCCTGTTTGAGATCTGGCATTATGGGGATCTGATAAATAGCCAGCATCTGTATATCCTATTAAATCCACATTTTTATTCTTCTGGAAGAATAGACCGAGATCTTTAGTGCATTGAAGATATCTAAGGATATGCTTCACTCCTACCCAATGTCTTTTGGTTGGAGCAACACTATATCTAGCAAGTAGATTTACCGCAAATGCAATATCCGGCCGGGTGCAATTTGCAAGGTACATAAGCGCTCCGATGGCACTGAGATATGGAACCTCGGGTCCCAATAACTCTTCATTGTCATCTCGAGGTCTAAATGGATCGAACAACCATGGGGGTTTTCGATGGATATGCTTTGTCCATATTGAATTTCTCCAATATTTTCTGGACATAGGCTGATTGATGCACTAGGATGCCTGAATGAAGGTGCTCAAGTTGTATACCTAAGCAAAATTTGGTTTTACCCAAATCCTTCATTTCAAATTCCGTCATAAGATGATTACGTGCTTCATCTATATCTTGTGTGTTACCATTGATATTAAGATCATCAACATATACAGATATAATACAAAATCCTGTTGAGGATCTTTTGATGAATACGCATGGGCAATCATCATTGTTGGAGTATCCCTTTTTGGTTAGGAACTCACTTAGTCGGTTGTACCACATTCTACCCGACTGTTTCAAGCCGTATAAAGACTTGTTCAATTTTACACAATACATATTGCAATTTGCGTTCGGATTCGGAATTGAAATTCCATCGGGAACTTTCATATATATTTCCGAATCAAGTGACCCATAAAGATATGCAGTCACTACATTCATCAGCTGAAAAGATAGATGATTTTTAACTGCCAATGAGATAAGGTATCAGAATGTTATTCCACTCATTACTGGAGAATAAGTTTCATTGTAATCAATGCCGGGTCTCTGCGTGAACCCTTGTGCTACAAGCCTTGCTTTGTATCCCACCACCTCATTGTTTTCATTCCGTTTGCGGACGAAAACCCATTTGAAACCGACAGGAATACTTTGGGAGGTGTATGTATCACATTGGTGAATACATTTCGTTTCTTGAGCGAGGCTAACTCCGCTTGAATTGCATCCTTCCATTTATTCCAGTCCGAGCGCTGTTTGCACTCTGCCATGGTCTTGGGATCTGGATCATTTTGAAGGTTATTTGCAATTGTTGTGGAGAAATAAATGTCGATAATTGTAGTCTTACGATCGTATGATTCTCCAGAATCAGTATAGTTAGTGGAAATTTCTTGGACCCCTGATGACTCAATGTTATTTTCCAAAACATTTGAGTCGGGGTATTTCGATGTCCCACGATCAGTATTTGAGTGCACTGTTGATCTGGGTTCAAGGATCCTTTGGTGTCTATCAACATGAGGTTGATCTGCATTTACATTCTTTTGTTTCCTTTGTCGCTTGTTAGAAGCTGTATCCGCCATTTGTACCGTACTTCTCCCCCTCTTATTTTGAACTGGGAGTTGAGTAGTATTTTGCGGTACCTCCACTCTTTCAGATACATTTTTGGCGGGATTATAGGACTTTGTGACACCCTTATAATCAGTAAATGCATCTGGCAGATTATTTGCAATGTTTTGCAAATGAATGATTTTCTGAACTTGAAGTTCAGTCTCTCTGGTACGTGAGTCTGAGGCAGGAATGCCTTGTACATTCCAATTAATTTCCTGGCATTCAGTTTGGTACTTGTTGTCTCTCCCTAATGCCGGGAAAATGTTCCTCATTGAATATGCAATCAACGTACCGGGCCGTAAACAGGTCCCCTGTGAGGGGCTCGAGGTATTTTATAATTGATGAAGATTTATACCCAACATAGATCCCAAGTTTCCTGTGCGGTCCCATTGAGGTACGCTGCGGTGGTGAGATCGGTATGTTGCAATTCTGTAGTAATGGTCTTGCAATGAGCTTGATTCTCTTGATAAGAGATTCTGCTAAACTATTTTGTGTATGGACATATGGAACAGAGTGTTGAACTTCACTACAAGAAACATGGCCTTCTATGACGAATATGTGATGACAATGGAACAATCCGTCATTAAATGCTTCCGTTTATGACGTTTTTTATTAGCCGGTCCTACTTAATGACAGAAATATATTATTCGTCATAAAGTCCAATCCAAAATCGTCATTAACTAGTTAAGCATAATGTCTGTGACAAATTTACATGACAATATATTGCTTTGTCATAGTTATTTAGTGAATAAAAAAACAAATCTTATATATTCCACGATAGCCTCCACGGGCTACATCATCAAACGTGGCAGTGTGGGGCCCCTGTGATTTCCCTGAGCCCGGCATTTCTTGCCTCCCCCCTTCGCCTACTTGCCTCCCCCCTCAGTTCTCCTCCACATCCAGCCGCAGGCGAGGCCAGGCTGACTCACCGGCGTGCCACCCGTGCGCCGCCACCTTGCATCTAGGGGTGGATATCGAGCCAACTACTCGTCTTATCGAGTTTTTTTTCTAAAATTGGCATATTTTGATTTAATATCATTTTACGGATAATTTAAAAGTATTTTTAGAAACGAGCTAACGAGCCGAGCCGAGCTTGAGCAAAATTCAAATTCATTTGAAATCAACTCATTTTAATGTTTAACCAATTAACAAGTATAATTGAAGCAATTTTGAACCGAGCCAACGAGCCCACTAACGGGCTTTTTTTCCACCCTTGCATCTTCCCCTCCGCCGCATCATTTGTAGGTAATCTAATTATTTTCACCATTTTCTAAAACTAAATTTACCACAATGCATGCATATGAGGATCCTTAATTTTTAGTAACACTAGCATGGAATCCCTTAACTCCTAATCTATTTTCCCTCTCTTCTTTTATTTTTTTCCTCCTTTTCTTTTCTTCCACCCGCCCCCTCATTTTCTTGCTCTCTCTCTGGCCGAAGCCTCCTTATCCCCCTGTGCCCCTTCGCCTGCCCCCCTCTCTCTCTCTCTTCCCAACTCCCGCACGCCGCCGCCGCTCTGCTCCTCCTCCCGCGGCTCCTCACGCTCGCGCCTCTTCCTCCTCGCGCCTCCCCTCCGGCGCCCCTTCCTTCACACGCCGCCTCTTCTCCGCACCGTCTCGGCTCTCTCTCTCGGCCGCGTCGCCGCGCTCACCTAATCGGCTCCCTGGCCCCGATTTCTTGGCTCCCTACCGCTGGTTCTTCCCTAGGCGTCTCACTCTCTCACGCCTCCGGCTCCTGCGGCTTCACCCCGCGCCGCATGGCCGGCCTCTCCTCGCCGCCCGCCCGTTGAACGGTAGGTACAGCCAGATCCATGGCCTAGGGCTCGGATCCGGCGTCTCCTTCCCCGGGTCAAGCCCGATCTACTCATTTTGGGTTGCTATGTTTTTGGTTTGCTTTCACGGGTTGCTTGAGGTGGTTTAGGTTGGGAGGCGAGTTGCCTCGGCCGACCACCGCCGTCGAGCCGTCTCCCGTACGTCGGGGGAGTATCCGGTGGCGGCTGGCGAGGTGGCTTGGCCGGCGGAAACCCGCAGCCGCCGACCTCATGGTAAGCCTCTTCTCCCCTCTGCTACTTCTGGTGACATGCTTGAATGGGTTCATGTGCTCTACCGTAGATGAAGGCTTATGGTTTCTAGTCTATGTTGGATGAATTGGATAAATGTATTACATGGATGGCGATGGTTGTGGGAATTTACCTGTACTGGTGCTTGCGAGAAATGTTAGGGTTTGGGTTGGGGTGGTGGCTGGCTTGCGGTTGCTGGCTTGCGGTTCTCCTGCGGCTACCACGGTCGCCTTGCTCCTTCGGCTTGCCGTGCCTTCGCCTCTCTGGCCTTCGAGCTCCACTCGGTGGCTGGCTTCTCTGGTGGTCCTGGGATTGGCTGGGGAGTTCGGGGGAATGCTTACCTTGCCTCTCTGTCTCTCTGTGCCCTTTCCTCTCTGGCCTCATCATTTTGTATTCTTTTTTTAGTATACTGTTTGTATTACTCTTCTCTTATACAATTATGTGATCTTCAGGACAAATGCATCAAAAACCAACTGAACCGTGAGAAAGTCCAGTTCCAGCAGGGGACGGGTTCTCGTTGTTACCTTGCATATGCTTTTGTCGTGGTAAGAACACCAGCAATGCAACAAAATTGCTTAGTCTTGACGTATGCATATTGGTTGCTACTCAGCCTTGTAGCAACCTAATAATTTTTGTCCAGTAGTGCTAAACTGATCTATCATAGATTACATATAATTTTTGTCCAGTACTTGCTATAACCCATTGATCATGTGCCAATGAACAATACATGTTTAAAACTATTAATGTGCTTGCATATATATGTCGAGGTTGTTCTGTTATTTGATACTACTTCATTGCCCATGCTTATGTTTTCCATTACAGACTACATTGCATTACTGGTAGCTCCATGATCTTATTTTAATCATTCTAGTCTATATGCATAATAACTGACATCTAACATGATTACTCATCATATATGTTTCAAGCTAACACTTTCAAACTGATTTCACATGTTTCAGAAGAAAGAAAAATATAAGGATACAGAACCCACTGCAATTGATCTCTTCAAGGACACACATTGCAGCAAGAAAATTGGTTTTAGTGAACCTGTGAAGAATGCTATCGTAAGTATTTGATTTCTCTTTTTTTGCCTCTTAGACATGAATATATTGGAAACTGCCCCCATAGTACAATATGAAAGACTAATTTAATTATATATGATGCTAGGCTGCTATGGAAGCTATTGTGGCTGAACCAGTTGAAGGACAGCAGCCAAAGTCTTCTACTAAAGTGGTTACCAAAGTTTTGCCAAAGTCAAGTTTCCTTCGAAATATGGGTCTGCAGTCTGCCACCAAGACAAGTGAAAGAGGTGCTGTTAGTGCCACTTTACTGTTTTATTTTTGTAATTGGAGTTTTGGTTGAACTTGTACAGTTTCTTACTTGTGCTATTTGGTGAACTTATACTATGGTTTGATGGGTCTAGTTTGGTCAAACTATGTTGCTGTTTCCAAATTTATGGTTGATGTATGAACTCTCATCTTTGTATGTATGCAATGAATCGATAAAATGTATTGTTGTTTATTGCAGCAATTTTAGTCTAAACTAAATTTAAATGGGCCAAGCCCAATAATCTATGACGACGAAATTTGTCACGATATTCTTTACACGTCACTTGCCACGTCATCTGCCATGTCAACTTCGCCACGTCAGCATCCATGTGGCAGCTCCCTAGGCAACGGTCCGTGACGTTTTTCATGACAATCTGGAGCGTCGTAGTTGATTGTGACGAAAATGTACCGTCACTAAAACTATGACGTTTTTTGTTGTTTCATCATGGAAGGTGTTTAGAGACGCACCTTCTGTGACAGTAGCCTTTGTTGTTTCATCATGGAAGGTGTTTAGAGACGCACCTTCTGTGACAGTAGCCTTTTCGTCACAAATTGGGTACAGTGACAAAAAAAACCACTATTTGTGACGATATTTAATTGTCATAGAAGGCCATGTTTCTTGTAGTGTGGTCGGAGATGACCTTGCTCCTCAACGACTAGACGTGATCGTAGGAAAGAAGTCAAAGAAACCATCCTTAGAAAAGATTCCTTCTAAATTCAAAATCAAGGCAAAGAAAACAAAGTATGAAAATAACAACATAAGGATAACATTTTACATGTTTTCTTATATGCTAATTCACCTCTCTTCTCGTGACTTTAGCCTGCCCCCCATCGATCAAGGATGCTTCTATCGATAAGCCCCTTGTCGTTATTCCCACAACCAAAGAGATGAGAGAGAAGATGGCTGGAGAATCGACTACCAACTCAGATACAAAAGCTACCGCTGAAGCTAGTAAAGAAGTGGGAAATATTTTTGACTGCCACGCTGAGAAGGTGCAATCGAAGAAGAAGAAGAACAACCTAACTTCTTCTCTAAGTTTTTCAACCCTGCATTTGTAGTGGGATCTTACTTATGTCGATTTCACAACCGAGTTCCTTACCCCAAGATATTCCTAACAAGGGGAATATCTTTGATGATGAGCACCTTGAGAATGTGTGTTGGAATAAGGTCAAAGAGCTCAATCGACTAGAAGATTCCCAGTGAGTACTCACCAAATTTGCTCGCATGAGTATGAATGTAACCATCTAAGGCTTAGTCATTTATAATTGGCTTTTCTTGCTTCTCATTCTCTTCTATTATTCAGAGAGCTTTGGAAGATATGGTCACTGTGGCTGAATACTATAAACAACTCATGCTCTTAAGGCAGAAAAATACTGAATTGTGCAAACAGGCGAGGGAATGGTAAGCTGCTAGCATACGTAGTTTTTTTCTATTTTGACCACTAGTCCAGTTCTTCATATCTATCTTTAATCTTTATAGGCCTAAGAGCAACGAAATGACCTTATCTAACAGACTTGACCTTGAGACGGCCGAGAGGTAGAAATTAAAGGAGAACGTCAATCTTACGATTGAGCTTTTGAAGGCCAATAATGCAACTGACAAGTTGCAAGAGAAAATAAACTGTAAGTTCTAAACTTACGATTGCTCATTCAAATGTCTTTCTTATCTTTCTCTAACTCTTTCCTTTTTTACAGAAAAAGAGGTCAAAATGGGTAAGCTTTTCACTAAGGTCAATGAAAAGACCAAAGTGATTAGTGAGCTCACTCGCATCGACAAAGAGAAAGGCTAGAAGAGCAGGTAGCTGGAAGATCAGCATAAGGATGAAGTCGAGGGCTCGAGTCTCGACTAGTAGGTATATAAATCTTTACCTTCGACCAGTTCTTACTAACCAGTCTTTTATCAGTATTTTTTCTGACTAAGTTTCACTCTATTTTGCAGAGGCTATAGTCAAAATAAAGCAACTCGTAGAGGCTTCGACTCATAGTCAGGAGGAGACACAATCGATAAAGACCATTCTTCAAGACAACATTTCTCTTCTAAATGATCTACTTGGAAGGCTTGGTGCTGAGAAAATCAATCCTTTAGAGGACACCATGACCGCCCACGCGGGTAATATTAGATGACAAGTTAGAGCTTTAGAGAAACTCATAACCATCCTAAAGACAAACCAGGTTGACTTGATACGAGAGGCTGTCAAGAGTGCTGTAAGTTATGCCTTGGCAAAACTTAAGACATGCGACCAAAGCCTACACCTTCGCTGATTGATTACAACTTTGACTACTCTAAAGCAGAGGCAACCCATCTAATCGAAGAACTAGAGCCAGCTGGTCGAAAGATCACGGAGGAGATGCACATAGGATCTCCTCCATCAGAGTAGTTTGTAATAGGGAACTTTGTAAGAACAAACCTTTTTGTTAATGAAAATCGTCATCCTTTTCTTGTAATTCATCTTGTTGAGTAGTTCATGCTCGTAAGACAAAAAAGAAATGAAAGAAAGTGAAATTATGACTAAGAATCAAAGTTATATTGATAACTCTATCCTAGCCACCTACTATTGATAAACGAAGCAAATAGTACAGAATAGGGTATGTATAGATCAGAGCAATTCATCCGACTATTGTTGTTGACTTTGATTGTCATGTTCTGGTAGAAAAAGTTAGGAATGAGTCGACGCTAGGAAGTTCCTCCTAGTGGGAATGACCACGTGTAAAAATGAAAGGTTTTAACTAGGTGACGTTACCCTTGTTCGACTAGGTTAATCAAATCAAAGCCATAAATAAGAATAGGACAAACACACAAGAGTTACTTTTTTAAAGCCATTCTACTTTGTGTTGATAGCAAGAGTAGAAAACAATATGACACTAGGAAGATCCTTCTAGTTTGCAAGATAATGTGAAGAGAGGAGAGACTTCGACTAAGGATGTTTCCTTCTCCTATCAATTTGAACATATTGAATATACAAGAGTGGTCGAATAAACATAAAAGAAGCTCTATTCAACATACAACAATAAAGATTGAATAAACTGAAAACTTTATTGAAAGAGTAGAAAAGTCATACATAGAATTTACGCAATTGGTCGATATTCCAAGCGTTCGAGAGAATTTGGTTGTCTTCCATGGTGAGTCGTATTGAGCCTGGTCGTGTAACTTCGACCACTATGTAAGGACCTTCTCTTTTGGGGGAAATCTTCTTCCAATTAGACTGGGATTGAATTTTTTCAACACCAAGTCACCTACAGCAAGCCTGTGAGGTTGGACCTTACAATCATAATATTTACACATGACTTGTTGATAGACTCCGAACAGATTAAGGTTTGATTCCTCTTCTCTTCGAGTAGGTTAATGTCATCTGCTCAAAGTTGCTCTTGGTTGGAATCGTTGAAGTTCTCAACACTCGTCGACCGAATCTTTAGTTCTGGAGGAAGTATGGTTTCAGCCCCAAAAACTAGGAAAAAAATGAGTTTCTCTTGTCATTCGACTGGTAGTTGTGCGAATTGCCTATAGTACTAAGGGTAATTATTGTACCCAAGCCCCCCAGCGCTTTACAAGCTAGTGGAAGATCCGAGTTTTAATCCCTTGCATTATTTGACCATTCACTCTTTCGACAGCCCCATTGCTTTGCAGATGAGCAACTAAGGCATAACACAGTTTGGTATCTAATTCTTCACAAAATTGTGGGAATTTTGTACTAAAAAATTGCTTACCATTGTCTATAATTATTTGACTTAGGACTCCAAATCGAGTAATCACGCTTCTCATCATGAACTTTTTAGCGGCTTTTGTAGTTATCCCAGACATAGGTTCAGCTTCAATAAATTTTGTGAACATGTCAATAGCCACAAAAAGGAATTCGAAGCCCCGCGGCTTTTGGAAACGGTCCTAGGATGTCAAGACCATAGGTCGCAAAAGACCAATATAAAGGTATAGTCTGTATAGCCTGAGCTGGTTGATGTATTTACCTATTATGGAACTGGCGTTGTACACATTTTTTAATAAGCTCTTTGGCATCATTAAGGGTCATTGGCTAGTTAATGGAGTACCCCGTCGACCAAAGTATATATTTGGCCTTGCGGGATAAATGATCTACTTCAAGATCATCCTCGGGTGCTGAACACTTCTGAAGATACTTGTAAATGGGTCCCATCTAGATATCCTTGTACTCAAGAGAGGTTACCTCATTATGAGTTGTTCTAGTATTTCGATCCGAGGCGGCTTCTGGAGTTGCTCCAAGAAGACTCCCATTGGTACTTATGATCAGGAAGAAGTTATTCGAGCCACCTAGTCAATGAGAAAATTTTCCTTTCACCAGCAAATATTCAACCATGTTATTAGTGGCTGAAAAGTTTAACTGAACGGCATACTTTAAGGTCTCTCCTATGGGAGATTCCAATACCACCCTAGCACCTGAGCCACTAAGTGTAAGTGATCCATCAAAGTACATCATCCACTGGTCATGGGAAGAGCACTAGGATCCTGAATAAGTTCAAGATTTGTCCATTCGGTGATAAAGTCTGCCAAGATCTAGAATTTAATGGTCATTCAGGATACAAAATATAGGTCGAACTCCTCAAGTTTGATTGACCATTTTGTCATGCGTCCCGCTGCTTCTCTATTCTGGAGGACCTCTCGTAAAGAAAACTCAAATGACACAATAATCTTGTGCACCTGAAAATAATGCCTCGATTTCCTTGAAGACATGGGGAGAGCATATAAGAGTTTTTGAACCTGAGGGTAGAGCTCCTTAGGCCCGTGTATGACTTTACTTATGTATTAGACTGGTTGTTGGACATACTCATGCTCCGTGACCAGTACAATGCTTTCTACCTGTGTTGTGGCAGCTAGGTACATTAAGAGCGTCTCACTTAGTTTCAAAGAAACCAGAATGGGAGCACTCATGAGATACCTCTTAACATCCTCGAAGGCATCGTTAGCCTCCTTTAACCACTTGAATCCCCCATGCTAGGAGTTTAAAGAAAGGAGTCCTTTTTCCCCAGTCATGCTATGAAATGACTTTAAGTCATCGTACATCCTGTGAGTTTCTAGACTTCTTTCTTAGTAGTCGGAGGGTGCAGTTGCTAAATAACCTTTATCTTTTCAGGATTTGCCTCAATACCTCTTGCAGAAATAAGGAATCCAAGCAATTTTACTAAAGAAACTCTGAACACACACTTCTCAAGATTGAGTTTTAAGTGGTGTTTTCTGAGGTTGCTGAATATCTCTTGTAGGTCTGAAATGTGATCAAGTTGTTTGATGCTCTTGACGACTAGATCATTAACATAGGCTTCTAAATTTTGGCCTAATTGAAGTAAAAACCTCAATTGCATCAAATGTTGAAAAGTAGGACCAACATTTTTGAAAATAAATGGTATTTTGACATAGCAAAATATTCCAAACAGCATAATAAATGTGGTCTTCTCTTCATCTTCTAGAGACATACTAATCTAATGATAGACAAAGTGTACATCTAAAAAACTTAATACTTCACAACCAACAGTAGAATCAACTAATTGATCGATATGAGGAAGAGAGAAAAAAATCATCTTTTGGACAAGCTTTATTAAGATCAGTATAGCCTATACACATACGGCACTTACCATTAGACTTCTTAACCATTACAGGGTTAGTCAACCACTCTGAATGATTAACTTCTCTTATAAAACCTGCTTTCAATAGCTTAGTTAACTCAACCTAATAGCCTCCCGTCGGTCAGGTGCAAATCTGCATAATTTTTGTTTTACGGGCTTCTTGTCAGGACATAGTGTTAGCCTGCGCTCAATCACCTCCTTGGGGACCTTGGGCATGTCAGATGGTTACCATGTGAAGATATCTGTGTTTTCCTAGAAGAAAGTGATGAGGGTGTTTTCCTATGCGAGGTTGGAAGTAACCCCGATATGAACGATCTTCGAAGGTCCTCTGGATTAGAGGGACTTCTTTGACTTGTTCATTTGGCAACGACACAACTTTCGGTTTCGAGTACTTGGTCAAAGGCTGCACCTTCTTGCTTCTCGAATTGGTAACTGGTCGACCATCTCAAGGGACTTGCGGTCGCGTGTATATGCCATCCTTTTATCATAACGGACTATGATCACTCCTTTGGGACCTGGCATATTAAGACATTGATATGCATAGTGAGCAACAATCAAGAAACGTGCCAGAGTTGGTCGTCCGAGTATAGCGTTGTACGTTGTGTCCAAATCGACCACATCAACAGAGATTTTCTCTGTTCTGAACTTGCCCTTAGAACCAAACGTAACAGGCAGAGAAACTTGGCCAATTGGCTTGGCTGAAGAGTCTAGTACGATCCCATGGAATGGGTATCATATAAGCTTTATTCTGGTCTGTCCGAAGATCCAAACGTAGCAGGCAGAGAATCTTGGTCAATTGGCTTGGCTGAAGAGTCTGGTTCCTAAACGTATCATACATGCTTTATTCTAGTTTGAGGAACTTGCATTTCGGCCAGAGCACTTAGAAACAAAATATTTAAAGAACTGCCACCATCGATCAACACTAGATTTACTTGATAGTTATTGATGGTGGGTTTGAGTATGATCGAAAATTGACCTAGTCGAGTTGAATGGATCAGACAGTCACTTTTCTCAAAGGAGATTATGACTTCTGACGATTTAGGAAGATTATTGACAAAAGGAGGGTCAATAGAGTTTACCTCTCGTTCGATAGCTTTATATTGTCATTTTGGCTCGTATGCTAAGGATCCTCCATATATGTGCTCCGATGGTGTGCTTTGGATCCTGAAATGGCATCTCCTCATCCTTATCCGATTGCTTTCGACCACTCATTTGTCCCATCTCATTGACTGTGGGAAGTGGTCCTTTACCAGAGTAGTAATCATTGAGTTTTCTTTGGAAAACTCAGCAACTGCAAGGTTGTGTCCTTCCTTTTTATGAAGGGACACCACCTAGGCTTATTGTCCTCTCGTATTGGGATTTGCCCTTGCCCCAGTCAGAGTACGGTTTGGGGTTACGTGACTCCTTATCGCCCATGACTAAGACCTCCTTGAAACATCCGGCTTGAGGCTTCTAACCTTTTGCCTGGTTCTTGGATTTCTTGACTTTTTCCTTCCTTTTGCTACCTTCACCTACCTCTTTGGTAATTTGATCAGCTTGGCCGATGGTTTTGCTCCACTCGACTACTTCAGCAGTAGTCGCATAACAATCAGCCATCTCGAAGAGCTCAGCGACTGTACTCGGAGGATTTAAGGCGACAACTTCTGTGAACCTTCTATTGTGGACCCCCTGCTTAAATGCACTGATGACAGAAGCATCAAAAACCTCCAGAATGAAATTACGAATCTGACTAAAATGTCTGATGAATTGTCGTAGGGTTTCGCTATTGTTCTATCTCATCTAGTGCAAGTCGCCTTCCTTCCTAGAGCGATTATATGTGCCTTGGAAATTGGCCAGAAGAATGTCACAGAGATGTTGCCATGAATGGGTTGACTCTAGTGGCTGATTCAACAACCACAATCGAACGAATCCCTCGAGCACAGTCGAAAGGTAGTTTCCATGACATGCTCTCCTCCTCCTCCTACTCAAATTGCAGTTGTGTAAATTTGAAGGAATTCGATGAGATTTTGGGATACACAATGGCATACTATTCGTTCATGCAATGTTGGATTGGAAGCAAACATTTCAGTTTGACATGCATGTGTCATGTAGTGTGGTACTGTAGCTAAATCCTATGCCAAATTGATTCATTATATGCATGGTAGCAATCTCTACTATACCCATGGATGGACTCAGCAAAGGACTAGAAGGAGTATGGTCCTTAATTTTTAGCTCACATCTATATCAGTTAAAATTTCATCACTTATGCCCCACTGGCCCAACAAAAGTATTTCTATTGGGCCTAGAATTAGTAAAAAACAGAAATCTAAGCACAAAGTCATTTGTGCCCCAACTCAATTTTCATCCTATGTCTGCCCCTAGCCAGAAGAGGAGACTACAATGAGAGAAAGATGATCTTGACCACCAGCCACGAGTGTGAGGGCACGTTGATGGGGGCAGAGAGGATCACCTATTCATGGTAGGAATAGGGGAAGAGAGGAGGAAGAACGGGGAAGAAGAGGGCAAAATAGTCTTTGCACGCGTTTAACTACCGGGGAGGTTTGAGCGATGGCAAGGATCACTTTCACTAACCAATGGCATATAAGCAATATGTGTGTTTGTTGATGACAAATTAGGAATTAGAGGTTTGTCTAGCTTTCGCTCTGCCATTCACTCCATGATGATCATCTATGTCGGTGAGGTCTCATGCAGACAAGGGTGGTGATCGGTTCGGCTGAAAAGCTCGTAGCTTATGGCTGAAAACATTGTAGCTGGCTGAAAAATGCACTGTAGCTGACAGAGGCTTATTTACCATAATTAAATTTAAAAAAATTTAAAAATATAAAAAATATGTTAGCCCATTACGTATAATACAAACGAATACGGGGAAAAAAAGAACCGGCAAAAAAGCTCAACAAAAAACCAAAAGTTCAGAAAAAGACGAAATTTATGAATAGTGCAAAATAAGCCAGAAGCTCAAGCCGAATTGATGAGGGCCAAGAGATGAATGCAAATGATGGGTATGGGTATTTTGGGCAATACATGAAATACTGACCTTTGACTTAGACTTGACGGAGGTTTTGACACGGATACACTTATGTCTTGCACTTCTTAGTTAAATATATTATTTAACTAGGAGGAATTATTGAGCCGCATTAAATATTATTAGGTGAACTCTAATTTAATTGGGTCTTTAATGAAAATACTTGAGATACGGAGCTACTACTATTTTATTTAATTATATACAGGCCCATACTCGATCTGTGCAAGCCTAAAGTAAAGATGCGTTTAGAAGGTCTCGTCGATACTAGTGCAACGCCTATCACTTCAAGTGTACAAGATGATGAGAGCATCTCGATTAGTCGGATTACACGAGAACGAGATAAAACGATTAATCAACAGGTGAACTCGCTCATAGTTGAATTTGGCTTTAATTTACATGAAAATTGGCTACTACCTAATGCTAGCATTTTAATTGTTCTCAAGTTTGAACAGGAGACAATTAATAAAGAGAGCGGTGCAGAGGAAGGTAGCAGGCAGCATTAAAAGTTTTGATTGGAAAGCAAAGAAAGAAATATCAAGAGAAAAAGAGAAAAAATCACAACACATGCATGCACACGTGACGGAACTGTTCCAAGCATCAAAAGTATGCACAACCCATAAGAGCAAGTACAATAATGCTGACTAGGTCGCCTCTAGCGAAATCCACGTCAACACAATCCTATGTGGAAGAGAAAGACAAGAGGAGAGAGAGGCAAGCTGCCCCTTATATAAGAGGTGACCTCTAGCACATCATACGAGGAGAGAGAGACAAACTACCCCTCATGCAAGAGGTGACCCCTGATATATTTATGCAAGTATTAAATATTTGAGTGCTTTAGTAGAGGTAACCTCTACTCAACTTAGGCCCCGTTTGGCACGGCTGCACTTCACAAGTGGAGCTGTTTTTTTTTTACTTCACAAGTGGAGCTGGGTGAAGCTACTTTTTTCAGCTCCACTCAAGGAGCTACTTTTGTCTCAGCAGGTTTTAAGGGATTCCTTGGGTGGAGCTATTTTGTTGTACCCCGTTTGTAATCCGACTCCAACTCCAGGAGCCGGTGGTGGAGCTGTGCCAAACGGGGCCTTATTGTATTAGCTACCTCCACATGAGCCACATGTACTCTTTTTACTTATATGGCTAGGTCTAGAGGTGGCAGCCACCTCTTCTGTTGTACTTGCTCTAAAGACTGCTTTTCACACATGCATGTCTACAGGCGTCACGAAGCAATCAAAGCAATGGTTTTTTTTTCTTTAATTTCTCGTGTGCGCCTCGCTTGAAGTTTTCTCGTGCATGGATGCAGAGTCAAGTGCTGATCGGAAGCCGCCTCCAACTGCTGTTCGGATGTTTTTTTAGTCGGTCTCGGACATGACGTCCGTTCGGTCGAACATTTTATGAGCCGACTTTAAAAGACTTGTTGCGTGCGTGAGTCGAGGGACAAATCACAAAAAATAAATCTATTATTTTTTAGAGAGCTATACGTTTGTTCCTCCTATGTTTAGCATATGATTGCAATCTAGAGGTGAATCGGGCGTTCTTCCCCGTCGTTCTTATGATTCCTTGTGATTGACCGGAGCGACGACACGTCTACTTGGTGGTCGAGTAGACGGGATCACGAGCCTGTGGTTGGGCGAATTTTTTATCGCAAGTTGCTGTTCTAACAGTGGTTGGCGTCATCAATTCGTCAGGTTGCACGGATCCAAATTATCTCCATCGATCCTACGCCAGGAAGATCGGGTAATCCCCCACATCATCTTGGTATCAGAGCGCGGTTGACACAGTAGGATCAATTTACCCGTAGTTAGATCTATTTTTTCCTATACACAAAAAGCCAAAAAAATCTAAATCTTAGTTTTTGCATTTGTTATTTTTCATGAGTTTTGTTAAGTTTTCGTCCATTAGAATTTTGTTTAGGTGCTGATCGTCGTATTTCTTTGCGTCGCTTGATCATTTTGTTATTTCCTTTGTTTCGTCTAAACAAAAAAATTTCGCGATCGCTACAGTACGCTATAGTGCCACAGCAACGCTATAGTAATCTGCCGTGAACAGTAATTTGCTACAGTGTCGTAAACAGTAATGCTGCAATGTCGCGAATAGTACTGCTACAGTACCCACAGAAAAAAATTCTACGCTTTTACCGTTTCTGTTAAATATATCCATAATTTTTCGTTCATCTTTAATACTAGTCTTTGGTAATTGCATTAAGGGCTGCTCTTGGTATTAATTTACACTTGCTGAAATTTTATTTCTTTGTGCAAGGGAAAGCTAAACCTTAGTGCCAATTACAAGTAAAAAAAGAGAAAAAAGTGAGCGTTGGCCAAATTGGGGTTAGCTAATTGTAATATATTATTTTCAGCTTGTGTATTTAATTCCTTTGAGCAATCTTGTGCCCTTACATTCATATTATTGCAATTGGCTAGCGTCTCTCCTTGTACTTGGTGCAAAATGAGCTATTTAATTCTCAATTTCAGATCGCTTCTATTTAGCTCATTCCTTTGTTGCAACGAGTCACATTCATCTTTGCGTGTGCATTCATACACTTCACTTAAACCTTTTGGATTGGCACTTAGGCAATGTATTCTAGCTTGGACTATTATTTAACAATATCAAGAATTTCAGATTACATAGGTTGTTATTTTCCCTCCAAGCTCCACATATAAGCCATTGTTATAACAGTGCTTGTGCAATTGAATTTGCTTAATCTACCACCTTGTGTTGTCTACTGTCACCAAAGTGCGTGTAGCTCTTCAATCCCAATAAGGATGCATAAGAACTTCGGTTGGTAAGAGTAGGCGAGGATGAGTGATTCCACATAAATTTCACATATTCTTTGCTATTTTTTTGCAATACTAATAATGGCAGGATATTAAACATTTTGTTCCTTATGGTACGACTCTCGATACTTGTATTTTTTTATTCTATGGAAGTACAGATCCGGAGGAGTATCTCAAATGGGTGGAACAACTCGAATGTGACCTCAAGTTTCCGAAGCTTTCCGAAGCCAAGAAAGTGACACAAGCAACCATGGAGTTTGAAAAATATGCATGCACTTGGTGGAAGCGATATCCTGATAAGCAATATGTCACTACTTGGGAAGAATTGAAGCAGGTCATGAGGAATGAGTTTGTGCCATATGACTATGAATTAGAGTTACTTCATCATATGAAGAGCATTCGCCAAGGACGTCGATCTGTCCAATCTTATTATGATGAGCTGGATTATACTATGTATCACGCCAACATCACAAAGGCATGTGCAAAGAGATCTTACTTCAAAAGAGGTTTGAATTCTGAGATCGCTGCTACTGTTCATTTGAAATATGATGGTAATATGCAGGATATTATGAATTATGCTATAGAGTAGGAAAAGAGAATTAAGGAGAGGCGTGCACCATGGTTTAATCTGAGTCTACACTTCAGCTCGCATGCCTTCATGAGTGTATCACGTGAGAAGACGACCGAGCATGGGACTTTCCCTTCAACCAAGGAGCTATGTAGTGTTGGCTCATTGCTACATGAGGATGTCGTGGTTGATGGTAATTGTATCATTGCTGGCCCACGATCTATAAAAGATGAGATGCTTCAAAACCCATGTAAAAATGAGAGCCATATAGCCAAATTGAGTAGGAGTGATAAAAAAAGTGAGTTGTGTGATTCCACAATATGTGAGGTCGAGAGCATCCAAATTGAGAGTGAGAGATACACAAAAAGAAAAGAGAGAAGTAGATGATAGATAAAGTGAAGCTGATTATGAAACTAATATATTAATATGTACTTCTAGTGTTATTTCTCATATTGTGCACGTTGACATTAAAATAGAGGAGTCGAATGTTCCGCAACCGGTACCATTGGAGAAAACCGATGAGAAGACAACCATAGTTGAAGAAGTACTTGCTGCCCTGTTGTTACATCATGATGATTTGATATCTACAGCACCTACATCAACTGAAGAGAATGATAAAGGTAACCATATTGGTGCTAAATTTAATTATAAAAAGGTGAGAACTCATGTGTTCAATCAAAAATTCTATATTCTGAAATTTCTTGGGTCAATTTACATAATGTGGAATTGATTACTCATAAAGAAGTTTTTAGTAAAATATCTCTTGATGATTCTTTATCTTATATCATGTTCAATGAACCTATAGAACTTTCTAGTGTTATTGAGAAGGTTTCTGAAATTATATGTCAAAAATCACTAGGTAGTACATATGCCTACACTATAAGTTCAATTTGATTGGAGATTATGGTATAGATGACAAGTTCTATATTTATCGAATATGCATTACATGTGATAAGTTTGCTGAATTGAAATTGCATGTTTTGGATAAACAACCTTTTGTGTCATGTCATGATCACACTGAGATGAGTTCAAATGTTAGTGCTTGCTGTTTAAAAAGATTTCTTAAGTCTACTTGTTCATTCTTTGCTGTACAATCATGTACAAATAATCAGAGTAGCACAGTTGAACGATGGAAGTCATTAAAAATTTTCTCACCTATATTAGAGCAATTCGATAAGCTGATGTCCACTACTCACTTGTATGCACGCTTACAAAAGTTGATGACGACTTTTCTCGATGTGAGGGGGAATGATGTGAATGACAGTATTGCAATGCATATATTCTATGACTACTGTTGTACTAAATGGTATATGCAAAATAATAAGAATGACACAATAATTGATTCATACATATATCATGGTATGTGTTATTCTTTTTATTTGCTACACCTTCAGATGTCCATGTTGTGCTAAACAGAAAAAGTGTAAATGATAGATATATATATCAGACATATACTTTGTATTCTTTCTTTAGTACGATTTCAGGCTATCAAAAGCCGAGGACGACTTTTCTTGAAGAAGGGGAGGATGACGCGGATACGCTCATGACTTGCACTTCTTAGTTAAATATATTATTTAACTGGGAGGAATTATTGAGCCGCATTAAATATTATTAGGTGAACTCTAATTTAATTGGGTCTTTAATGATAATACTTGGAGATACAGAGCTACTACTAATTTATTTAATTATATACAGGCCCATACTCGATCTGTGCAAGCCTAAAGTAAAGATGCATTTAGAATGTCTCGTCGATACTAGTGCAACGTCTATCACTTCAAGTGTACAAAATGATGAGAGCATCTCGATTAGTGAGCACGAGCTAAAAAGATTAATCAACAGGTGAACTCGCTTCTAGTTGAATTTAGCTTTAATTTACATAAGAATTGGCTACTATCTAATGCTAGCATTTTAATTATTCTTAGGTTTGAACGGAAGACAATTAACAAAGAGAGCGGTGCAGAGAAAGGCAGCAGGTAGCGTTAAAAGTTTTGATTGGAAAACAAAGAAAGAAATATCAAGAAAAAAAAGAAAATCACCAACACATGCATGCACACGTGACGGAACTGTTCCAAGCATCAAAAGTATGCACAGCCATGAAGACTTTTTTTTCTAGTCATTCACTGATGAAGCCAACACACATGCATGTCTACAGGCGTCACAAAGCAATCAAAGCAATGGTTTTTTTCCCCTTTAATTTCTCGTGTGCGCTTCGCTTGAAGTTTTCTCGTGCATGGATGCAGAGTCAAGTGTTGATCGGAAGCAGTGGCGGATCTAGGATTGTATCACGTTCCGGGCTGAACTTTAAGTGATTAATATTGTAGTTTTTATACCCATATTTAACATCGTAGATTTTATACCCATATTATGGGATTCCAAAGTACTTCAAAAATACATAAATGACATCATAATTTTAACTCATTGCTTCAATATAAAACATAATAAGTGTCATAATATAGCAATGCAGTATAGCAGTCGGTATAGATACAATTTAAATACCTAAATAGCAAAGATTTACAATGATACCACCTTTTTCTTTTCAAACATCCAAGATTTGGAGAACATTAACATTTACAGATAAAGAAGATACAATAAGAAAACTCACAACATGCCCATCACACGGGAGAAGAAATCAAGGCTCACTTTTGGGTCCTTCACGCGGAGCATATGCAAGACAAAACAACAAAAAGTTTCATGATCTTTACAGTGATCAGCATAACAAGAACTGCTCCTAGTTACAAGCTGGTTCAACCAATTGCAAAATCAAGGAAGTTTCATGGGTTAGCACAATATCACTAATATAATTCCGCGTTCTATTACAAATCATTATAATTTCCGAGCACCCACATTGCAATACAAACCCACTAAGTGTTACATGATAACATGAATTGTCTATGCTACACCCGAACACATAATTTCCTGCATTCAACACAACTACTCCAGACCACAAGTCTTGAACTATTGGGCCAACCGATAAAGAGGCTAACTTTGCAGTTGCAAAGCCAACAATGCTGCATGAATTAGCACAAGAAACTAACAAAGCTCATCACTTCATCGTAGCTAAGTGTTGTTCTCCCAATTTTAATAACCTGCCACAGTGCCACGCCAAGTACCCATGGATCATCCCAAGTTCACCAACTGTTCGACGAATTGCTTCGGTTAAAGCCAATCACATACATTAAACTTGAACTGAACAACACGCATATTTGTTAAAACAACAGCTAATGAGCTAAATGAATAATGAAATAGGTAGAGTGGCTTACCGTTTGCTGCATGAAGTAGCCCTTGGCCGCCCCGGGAGAGAGCTGAGGGGAGCGAGCCGCCGCCGCTCGGGAGACCAGGACGGGAGCAGAGAGCCGCCGCCGGAGGAGAGGGGAGAGCCGCCGCCCGGGCCGCCGGGAGAGAGCCAAGGGGAGAGCTGCCACTCGGGTCACCGGGAGCCCGGGATGGGAGGGGAGAGCCGCCGCTTAGGCTACCGCCAGCCAGGATGGGAGGGGAGTGCCGCCGCTTTGGCCGCCGGGAGAGAGGGGAGAGCCATCGCCGGGAGAGAGGGGAGAGCCGCCGCCGCCGGGGGAGAGGGGAGAGCCGCCGCCCGGGCCGCCGGGAGAGAGCCGAGGGGAGAGCTGCCACTCCGGTCGCCGGGACGGGACGGGAGAGCCGCCGCTTAGGCCACCGCCCGCCGGGATGGGAGGGGAGAGCCGCCGCTCTGGCCGCTGGGAGAGAGGGGAGAGCCGCCGCGGGGGGAGAGGGGAGAGCCGCCGTGGGGGGAGAGGGAAGAACCTCCGCGGGAGGAGAGGGGAGAGGCGCCGCCGCCGGGACGTCCGGACGTGGGAGTCGACGCGAGAAGAGCACGAGTGGAGGAGCGCGAGTTGCAGCCTGCAATCGTGGGCGCTAGGGTTTTTTCGTGGGCTGGGCCACTTATTCCGCCTCGGGCTGGGCTGTGATGCCTCGGGCTGAGCCATTAAACAGTGCATTTTTGGCCCACTTAAAAATATTTTTACACTGCTAATTTTGCTGGGCCTCGGGCTATAGCCTACCTAGCCCGAGGCCCAGTTCCGCCCCTGATCGGAAGCCGCCTCCAACTGCTGTTCGGATGTTTGTTTTTTTTAGTCGGTCTCGGACATGACGTCTGTTCAGCCGAACATTTATGAGCCGACTCTAGAAAATAGATCTATTATTTTTCAGAGAGCCACGTTCTTGTTTCTCTTAGAGTTTGGCATACGATTACAACCTAGAGAGGAATCGGACATTCTTCCCCATAGTTCTTATGATTCTTTGTGATTGACCGAAGCGACGATGCGTCTACTTGATAGTCGGGTAGACGGGATCACTTTCATAAACTGATGACATATTGAGAACTTGGTGTTTATTGATGGTAAATCAAGAATTGGAGCGGTTGTCAGTGAAAAAGGTATTTTCTCGTGGAACTTTGATCGAACTGCCAAAACCGACCTACTGTACCTCGAGTACAAGAGTCGATCTTGTGATTCTTTTCTTTTGATCACTGTGGATTACTGTAGTCAAATTAGTAAAATTAATTTCTTCGAGTTCATCTATCTTAAGTGACGAACGCCCAAAATATTTAAAAAAAATGTTTGAAAAAATCAGTCGAGAAAAAAATCGATCCCAAAAAATTTCTGTTTCAAAAAACAATTGAGAAAGATAATAAATTATCTGATTCTACCAAAATCAGTTAAGAAAAAATTGCTCTGAAAAAGTGTTGAAAAAAAATATTTATAAAGCAATTGAGAAAAAACATAAAATTTTTTATTAGAACAAAATCAGTTGTGAAAAATGACCTAGAAAAAATTCGCTAAGAAACAAATTGAAAACTATTGAGAAAAAATGATTAAAATGAATTGAGAGAAAAATCAGATAAAACGTTCCTCATCTTGCAAGATCTGCCTAGGCAGCGGCGCGATGTATATATACGCTGAAATGGGGCACCATGTTGTCTGGACACCAAGCCTTCCTGCCTTTGGATTGCTTTTAGATGCGTGCAAGTGCAATGGTATATAATATATCAGGATGAAAAGTCTTAATCATAGATGGAAAGTCTTAATTATGGATGGAAAGTCTCAATCATGGAGCTTGGGCACCATGGTGTCCTTGTTATTTATATTATATATATGTATGTATGTATATAATGAAACTGTACTCTTGGAGTATGTACCCCCACTTATTGTATATCACTTAAAAGATATTGTTATACTTCTTTATTCTTTTGGGTATGCTCTAATAATCATTATAAAATACTCTAAAATGAGTTCTATAAAAATTTCATGAAAACCCATTTTTATAACATAGTTTGTATATATACTCTTTTTATATATAGAAATGGGTATATACACCTCCTGAGAAGTCATGTGTCCCAACCTTATCGGGGTGCCCAGGCATCACGACAAGTCCGGCACACTCGACTGAGAAACATAGCTCCAAGAACGTGATGCCACGATCTGAGGGTCAGAGTACTCTCAATTCAATAGTGGGTGACCGCTATTCGTCAACAGCTTCTACGTATTATGGGAGCGGATCGACACGTAGTTATGGTGTCGATGAAATTAACCCTGACAGAAAGTCGGGTGAAGCCAATAATACTCAAATCCGATTAGCAATTCATCAAATCAAGTTGAGTCCACCACACAGTCCCACAAAAAACCATGGTTTCAAATCGTATGTCGTGAAAGCTACTAGCCGAAGCGATGGAAGGCTCTCCCTCAATTTCGATGGGACTTTCTCAGGAGATTCCTTCTGGAAGCATGAGATCAACACAATCGGTGATACCGCTGCGAATATCATGCAGGATCCTCCACGACAGGGCCTCCCACAATCCATTGGTCGGGATGGTACAAACTCTCTAGTGTCACTCGGGCGAGCAGAAACCGACGGAACTGCTGGACAGCGACCACCTAATCCGTCTGTTCCTCCATATCCACATTTACTAAGTCGCGTGGAGTGACCAAAGAGCTCAAGGCAAAACTCAAGTCATCGTACTCTTTTCGCTAATAAGAACTCTCTAAGAACTCCGATAATTATTTAAAATATGCAACATGTCCATAAAACTCTTAACATCGTATCCACCTAGGTAACAGTGTAACAGGAGTAGGATGATGGCTCGTCGGTGGCCTTTGGGGGGGGGGGGGCGTGGATGGCGTTTCCATGTCTGGTGGCATGGGTGGAGAAGGACGGTGATGCAAGCCAGTAGTGTGGCGGGAGAAGGTGGGGCGGCATAGGAGGAGAGCGGCGGGTGGCTATTATTATTCCTATCGCCGATGAGGGGAGCAGAGGAGGAAGGTGTAGGAATAGGGGAAATCGCGAGGAAGGGGTAGGATTAGGGGAAATCGTGATTGCGTAGTCCCAGATAGCCACGTATGTCGTCCCTCCATCATCCAAGACCAGAAATCTCCCTGACAAGGATAGACAGTGGATGTGGGCACCTGCGAGATGGGGATCTCACGGGCATCCGTAAATTATTAGAATATTCGAATGTCTCCACTATCTTTGGACGAACATATCTTCGTGTGAAAGTGTGCGACCCATGCCACGACCCTTCTACCACACACCAGTTGAACAGTATGCGCTTCATAGTTCATACTAGAGCGTGCACATCAACCGTACGTACGTGAGAAAGCGGAAGCGGGACTTGAGAACAGCCTTTCCTAAAGGGAACCTCCATCAAGCCAGGGCATCATCCTTCGGTCGCCATCCATTAATTGTACTAACGTAGTTGATCTTGATTTAGCTGAAAATTTTGTTGGGTATATTTATCAATTTTTGGACATGGTAATTAGTTCAAAGCATTTTTTTCGGAGGCGTAATAACAAAAGTTTACTAGAATTCGTGAATATTCGTATAACTAACTTAGTTTCACGTAGTAGTACAGTACAGCGACCGCAAGCTGACCTTTTTTTATCAGGTGTTAATTATTCACATCCAACAAAACATAGAGGACAGTTGTGATTTGAAGGAAGGTGTAAAACGATTAGCATGTGAACCGAAACGACTAGCATGTGAACCCAAACTTCCAACATCAAGATGTGCCAGAAAAATTGAATAATGTGCTTTGAAAAGAAAAGGAAAGAAAAATTCTATTCAGTATTCTAAAACTTTTAGAGTTTTTAAAATGACACGCCCTCTGTTATATTTTATTTGTCCTTTTGGATATCAATATTGTTTCTAATGCACAAATTTGACCATTACTTCCTAGCTCTATGTTAGGAGAATGTACTAAAAAAATAATAATATGGAAGTATTTTTTTTTATGTCAAAACTACTAATACTGTTTCCATATGACAAATCTAAAGGCCTTTTTATGTATATAAGTGGTGAAAGTTTTAATAAGAATTTACATTCTATAAAAGTTAGAAACTTAGGCAGTGTTGACCACACAAATTCTAGGGCAACGTCTTATTTGAACGGAAGGGGTTGCAGGCAATCTTCAATCTACAAACAAATACGCAATGTTTGGCACCTAAATAACACCCAGCCCATGGTCGAGGAGTACATGGCAAATACACAACATAGCGCAATTCGCTTTTTTTTTGTACAACCGAACCTTCTCTCTTGCTTTTCTGGGTAGTTGGTAGGGAAACATATGAAAATTTCACAATGATAGAGCGAGCACTGGGATTTTGCAAAGTAGCAATTAAGTTTTCTCTGAATTAAATTGCTGATACACGATATAACTTACGAAGTAGCAAAACAATCTTCTCTCAATACGTTTACGAAAACAGAAAAACTACAATACGCTATACCGCCGCAACCAAACTCAATGGCATATAACTTGCAACCATTCGATCCTCAACCTCACAACCATCTGATCCATTCGGTCCCACGTCAAACCTTATCCATCCCCATTGCTCCGCTCGCACGCGACTATTCAGGCTAGCAGCAATGGGGGCGGGCGAGCGCACGGCAAGCGCATTGGCTGGGGCGCCGGCGAGTGCGTGGCCAGTGCGGTAGCGTGGCCCGAGTGAATGGCAAGCACAATGCATGAGGCTCAAGCGAGCGCAGAGGCCGAGGCCAGAGTGCATGGCAAGCACAGCAGGCAGGGGCTGTGTTTTGGTGCGATGGGGTGTGGCGGCGTGCGGTGTGTTGGAATTAATTTTATTGTATTATTGTTAGTGTGGTCAGTGTTGTTGATTTGTGATCCAAATTCTATACATTAGGCCAGCTTCTGGACGGAGCGTAGCGGAGGCCCGTCGCCGGAGGCTTAGGGCCGGATTCTAGTCGAATTAGGGTTTCCCTGTTATATATATTTCCTGTAAGCCGCCGTTTGGGATATGAGATTAGAGTTGTAAATCCCCGGCATTGTAACCTCACCCCGATATAGTGAAGATTGTTGCTGGCTGGCGCCCGTGGTTTTTTCCCTCTCGCATTGGGAGGGTTTTCCACGTTAAAATCTCGTGTCTCTCTGCGATTGATCTTGTTTACTTCGTCGTTCCTCCGCCGTCGCATGTAACAAGTGTCGAGTATACATGTGTTGAGTATTAAGAAGTCGTAAGTCGAGTATGCGTATGTTGAGTACTAAGAAATCGTATGTCGAGTACTCATGTGTTGACTACTGTGTAGTCATGTCAAGTGCTCGGTGAGTTCGAGTACTCTGCAGTCGTGTATTGAGTATAAGTTGAAGATCCAGAGTCGGAGACTCCAAAGTCGGAGATTGGTCGTAGTCGTAAGTCGAACTGCGCAGAGATCATTGTCGTAAGTCGAAACAATCAGTACTCGGAGAAGTACTGTAGCAGTCGGTGCTCAGAGGAGTTCTATAGTAAGTGGTCGAAGTCGTAGCTACAGTGGTCATAGCTACAGTAGTCGATGGTCGGTACTCGTAAGCTACACTAAACCGGTCGGTACTCGGAAGACCTGTGTGGTCGGAGATGCTGGTCGACAAGCCGTGGTCAGTGAAACGGTCGAAGAAGCAGTGGTCGAAGATATGGTTGACAAGCCATGGTCGGTGAAGCAGTTTAAGGCATTGTGGTTAAAGCAGCCATGATCATGAGTCATGGTTGAGGCACCGTGGTCGGTAAGGCGTGGTTGAAGAAGGACTCGAAGATGGTCAGGTCTGTGTGCGGTCATAGATTTGGTCAGGTAGCTGCATGTCTGATGTACCAGGCATATCCACTAGCTGTTAGTTGGTTAGAGGATCGAGTCGTTCAGGTATTGCGTAGATTGTGGAGTCATTAAGGATCCCGGGCATTCTGTTAGTGCGGAATCAATAGGATCGTGGCCGGAAATTTTAGCCAGTTTGTTTGCCTGTATAAATTGTAATATGAGTCTATAAATAGAAGAGAAAACAAAAAAGCTGTAGCAAATTGACGTAGCACAAATCTCATGTATGTCTTGAGTAGATTAGAGTGTTCGTGTGAGTCTACGACCACCACGTACATGCATTTGATTCTGTCCTGGGCTAACAATTTGTATCAGAGCTTTGGTGCTCTCTGTGCGTAGGAGAAGAAGCCGAAGGAAGACTTTCGTGTGTCGGACAAGGAGCTTGGTGAGTCCCGTGAGTCGAGAAGATGTCGAGAGAAGGAAGGAGTATGTCTCCGCCATCAGTTCGCGGTCTGTTTCGAGGTGATTCGTCCGCCTCTAGGTCATAGGTGATCGTGAAGAAGGAGAGCACGGTGATGATGTCGTATCCGCAGCTCACCCGAACCAACTACACCATCTGGGCAATGAAGATGCGGGTGGCTCTTCAGGCGCAGAACATGTGGGAAGCAGTTGAACCTGGTGCCGTCGAGTACCAGAAGGATTGGATGGCGTTGTATGCCATCTACCTGTCGGTGCCAGAAGAGGTCATCATGTCTTCTCTCGCCGGGAAGGACACGGCCAAGTTAGAATGGGAGGCAATCAAGACGGTGCACATGGGGTACGAGTGCGTGCGCGAAGCCAAGCTGCAGTCTCTCAAGAGAGACTTCGAAGGGCTAAAGATGGAGGAAAGGGAGTCTGTCGAAGACTTCACTTGTATCCCAAGAGCCATACAATAGTCATTGAAGGCATGGGATGAAAATTCAGCAGCATTGTCCATTCGAATTGATTGAATTCGATATTCAGGGTAATGTGCTCGTAATTGGATAATTTGACCAATTAACTTAGCAAATGCATGGTTTCGTGTGGATAAAAGACACACATATGACCGTCTAGTAGATGCGTCAATGAGAACCATGAAGTATCTGAACGGTCCACACAATGGTTGTATAGGACCACATATATCTCCTTGAATGCGTTCAAGGAATTTAAGTGGTTCAGCTCTGATTTTAAGATAAGAGGGTCTTAAAATCAATTTTCCAGTGGCACAGGAAGTGCACACAAAATCTGAGGATTCCGAAAATTTTGTTTTGTGGTATGTATGACCAATTGAATTGCTAATAATTTTCCTCATCATTCCAATGCTTGGGTGGCCAAGACGATCATGCCATGTTTGGAATATGTTAGTGTTTTGGAAAATTACTTTGTACGCAATATGTTGAACGGATTTAATGTATGTATAGTACAATATGGAGTTTAAAGATGGAATTTTTTCTAGTACTTGTTTGCCATATCTGTTGTGTTTGGTTAAGAGGAGAAATTCCTCTTTGTTGTCATTTTGGGTTTCAACATGGAAACCGTTCTGACGGATATCTCTATAACTAAGTAGGGTACGTGTTGAATCGGGATACAAAAGTGCATCCTCAATTTCCAATTGTGTACCCATAGGGAGAGTGATAGAGGCGTGACCAGAGCCTACTATCGTTGCATCGCGTCCAGCGATGGTTAAAACATTTCCTTTCCTCCTAGTAAAAGTTAGGAAATATTTTGTGTCCCTAAGTATAGAGTTTGTGGTAACACTATCCACAAGGCATAATTCCTCCTCCATTGGATCGACTCCAAAAATCTATATACACAAAGAAGAATTTAATGAAATTCTTATAGTAGTATATATAGAATACATACAAACTTTATTTTACAATACCGAATATGGTCGATATATGATTGTAGTATACAAGCTTACAGTATAGATGACAACATTATTTATATTACAACACTATAGTACTTATTATCTATGGAACGAGGAGTCTAACTGAAATCTCCAAACATGTCTTGAGACTGAAATTCTTCAAGGGTGTCCTCGGTGCACATGAGATCATCCTTCTTTGTAGAAGCACATGTGTCTTTGAGTTCTTGAAGGAACTGTTGAGAGCATCCGACTTCATCATTGTTGTATGTGAGATTGAAGTGTGCTTCAAATCTCTTCTCTTGAGCATTCTTGCCATGAGCCAAAGACTGGAGGTAGAGATTCACAAGATGCTTCAGGGTGCGGCATTTCTTGGTAGGATGGTTGTAGCAACCACATTTTTGACAAATTTCAGTTTTGTCAACTCTCTTACCAGAATTGCCTTTACCTTTCTTGAATCCACTTGGTTTTTGCTTCTTGTTGCGTTTGTGTTTACCTTTAAAGTTCTTTGAGTGGTCTTTTGAACCACTAAACTTTTTGTTATTTTGATTAGCATTAACTTCAAGAAGTGGAGCAGCCCCAATGGGACGTTGCTGATTGTTCTTTAAAAGAAGTTCAGCATGCTTTTCTGCCTGAAGCATAGTATGCATAAGATCAAAATAAGTTTGGTAATTTGCAGCACGCCATTGCTGCTGTAGGACCCTATCAGATGGGAGCATAGTTGAGAGTGTCTTCCCTATTTTGTTCACATCCGTTGGTTCCTTGTCACAAAACCGCAATTTGGAGCAAATAGTATGAAGGGCATGGTTATATTCTCCAACAGATTTGAAATCTTGGAGTCTAAGATGTGCCCATTCATGATTAGCCTCAGGTAATATAACAGCTTTCTGCTGTTCATATCTATTTTTGAGGGCTAACCATAACGCGAGTGGATTCTCCTCATACAGATATTCAGCCTTCAAATCCGGATGTATGTGATTCCGTATTATACTCAAAATGGAATATTTCACAATATCCGGAGGAATTTGATCATCTGGAGGATCAAATATCACCCTTTGCAACCCACGTGTGGTTAGGTTGATTTTGAGGTCTATAGCCCATATAGGGTAGTTGGTACCATCGAGAGCGAGGGGCTCAAAATCTTTGGTAGCCATTTAAAACCTACATGAAAAGTATACCATAAATAATGAATTTACATGAGGTAAATTAATGTGTATGGTAATGTTGTAATAAAATGCAAAATATGTGGAAAACAATACGAGTATTGTAATCCGAATGAATATATATTGAAATTAAATATAACATATGGTTATATTTATAATACCATGTAATCACAATATTGGTGGTGAACACCAAATTTATTGTATGGCATAGCGTACAAATAAATGTAGCGAAGTGCCATAAATTGTAATTATGGTATTTATTTTAGGTATAATATTTTGCAAAAAATTCCAATTTATTAAGTACAATGGTACTCATTAAATGGGAATTTTAAATTTTAAATTTGCTAGCGATAGCAAATTTAAATATGGTCGCAATTCATATTGTAAATAAATTGCAATAAAGTAATAATTCTGCAAATGTAAAAATTATACAAATGTGGTTGCACATTTATATAAATATTTACATAATTTGCAGGTCATGTAGGGACTGAAATGCTAATTTATAACTGTACAAACAGACGAGTACAATTATAAATAAGCACGAGGACTATACTGCAAATATTACAATATACATTTATTCAAAAAAAATTCAGCATTTTCCATGAACTAGAGGGGGGAAATGCAAATTTTCAGAAAACCGTTCGGCCTTTTGGCCCATGTGGGGAGGTGGGAGCTATTGGGCCAAAAAGCCCATTTGGGGCTGCCATATATAAATGAGGGAGGGGAAAATTAGGGTTTCCCCCAAAACCCTAGCCCAGCCGCCGCATGGGGCGCCTCCATGGGGAGTTGCCGATGCCGGCCCTAGGCGCCGCCGCCGGCCTCGGGCCGCCTCCTCCCGTCGTGGGCTGCCGCCGCTGCCGGCGGCCACGGGCTCGCCGGTCGCGCCACTGCGCCCTCCAGGCCGCCTCGCCATGCCGGCCATAGGCGCCGCTCTGGGCCGCCGTCGGCCGCCGGGAGCGCCGGCCCCTTGGCGCCGCCGCCGGTTCTCTGGCCGCGGGCGCCGCCACCTTGACAGCGCCTTGCCGCGTCGCGCGCTGCCCCGCGTCTGGCCGCGCCGATCCGGGCCGCCGCGCCCCTCCCGGCCTCGGGCTTCTCCACCGCGCGCCGCCTCGCCTCGGACTGCCTCGGGCGCCGCACCCCTCAGGCCGCGCCGGCCGCGCGCCGCACCGGGCCGCGCCGGCCGAGCCGCGCCGCACGCCGGGTCGTGCCGCGTGCAGGGCCGCGCCGGGCTGCGCCACCAAGCCGGCCGCACCAACACAACCAGGGACCGCGCCTCACCGTGCCGCGCGCCACGCCGGCAGCCGGCCACCTCCCCGCCCCTCTTCTCCCGATCTATGTAGAGGAGAAGGCGTCCTCTGCGGAGGAGGCCGGTGGAGGAGTGCGGATCCAGAGGCCGGGACGGTGGTTAGCCGCCGCGGAGGCGTGCGCTGGTCGCCGGTAAGGTCCATAGCGTGGAGCCCGCGCTGGTGAGAAGACGCCGTGCTCCTCCCATGGACGACGACGAACCAGCCTAGAGCCATGGCCGGTGGAGATGATGGTGGTGGTCGCCGGGCGTGGTGGTGGAGGTTGTGCATGGAGAGGGGCAAGAAGAGCGTGCAGTGTTGCATGCAGGGAATCAACCAAAGCAAGGATTTCCAGAAATACTTTTTGATGATTCTCACAAAGTGCCATTACCTGTTCTTTCTTTGGTTGTCACTTGTGAATATGTGTGCTGATAACGTATTGCAAGAGTTGAGACAAGTGATTGAGAGAAAACTATTGCTTTCATTAATCAATTCTGAATCTGTACATTGCTTTATATACATGATGAAAAGGTGGCATAAAAGGTGCCTTTATGGAAAGGCATCTGTATATTTGATATAACTGTACATTGGGCAGTTAGTTTGTAATTGGTGTTTAACAGTTTGAAACTTCCAAACGGCATGATTTCGTGTGCTATACAAACAGCGTGATTACACGTGTGCTATACAAACTCACGTGAAGGAGTACTGCCCTCTAGTATGTGTGATCCGCTGGTAGCCTCTCCCCCTCCGACCTCTCGTGTGGACGCTTTAACAAGTTTCTCTTCTCAATCTCCACCAAGACGGGAAGCGGTTGCCGCTAGGAAACTCTAGCCGCCAGGAAACTCTAGCCGCCGGCCACAACTCCATCAATCCGCTGCCGGCCTCTCTTTCCTCTTCCCTGTCATTCTCACAGACGTTTAGTGGGTGGAGAACCCGTTAAACCCTAGAAGTAATATAAATCACATGGTTTTCTTTCTTTCTTTTTTCCTCATCTCTCTTGTCTTTACGAAAATGAAAGTGCTTCACATGCTACACTTGTTGTATGATGCTAGGGGTGGATACGGATCGGATATGATCGAATAGTTTTAAATACAAATTCGAATCCATATTTTTAAAACGAATACGAATATGAATTCGAAGAATATTCTCGAATATAAATACGAATATTTTTGAATATAGATTTTCTCGGATACGAATATCGGATAAAACGGATTCCTAGCGGTTTTGCCGATTTTTCGCCGGTTACCGGTTTTAACTAAATTCAAATTTTGAATCAAAAAATTCGTACGGATTTTTCATGGGTTCTAGAAACAGATCGAATATGAATTGAATAGTCTCGAATACGAATATGGATACGAATATTCTCGAATACGAATGCAAATACGAATATTCTCAAATACGGATACGAATATTTTCGAATGCGAATACGAACATTTTCGAATACAGATTTTGCTTACTACATTCGCGTTTTCTCGGATACGAATATCGGATAAAACGAATTATCCGTTACCATTTTCCACCCCTATACGATGCCGATATAATACAAGCCCATGTACAGTACTCTCGATGCCCATTGAACCAGTTATCCACAGTTCCACACAACATCTAGGTTATACAGCAGTGAAACATAGGTTATACAATAGGCCTCTCCTAGTCTTAAGGGATCTGACCCTCGCAGTAAGGCCCATCTCGTCGATCCGACCGAATTTTTTGTATTTAAGCCCTTTTTTTGAAAAATATTCACATTTAGACCCCTGGTGGTTTTAATTCCGTTTTTGGACCCAGGGGGTCGGAGCCGTGGATCACGGCGCCGAGGTAACACGTCTCGGCGCCGTGATCCATGGCTCCGAGGCCCCAGGCCGGCACCAGCGTGGCGACCCGCGTGGTGCCGACGTGGCACAAGCTCGGCGCCGTGATCCACGGCTCCGAGCTCGGCGCCGTGACTCGTGGCTCCGACCTCGGAGCCGTGGATCTTGGCGCCGAGCTAGCGGCATTTACCCAGGCCAGGCCGAGCCATTTCGCGTCGCGTCTGCCCTCAGCCCCCGACTCCTACTCCTGCCCCCGCCGCCTCCCCGCCGCCTCCCCGGCCGCCACCGCCTCCCCGGCTCGCGCCGCCAGCGCCTCCCCGGCCCGGCCGCCTCCCCGGCCCGCCAGCGCCTCCCCGCCCCGGCCGCCTCCCCGGCCCACGCCGCCTCCCCGGCCGCCACCGCCTCCCCGGCCCGGCTGTCTCCCCGCCGCCTTCCCGGCCCCCGCCGCCTCCCCGCCCCGGCCGCCTCCCCGCCCCGGCCGCCTCCCCGCCGCCTCCCCGGGCCGGCAGCGCCTCCCCGGCCCACGCCGCCTCCCCGGCCGCCTCCCCGGCCCACGCCGCCTCCCCGGCCGCCACCGCCTCCCCGGCCCGGCCGTCTCCCCGCCGCCTTCCCGGCCCCCGCCGCCTCCCCGCCCGCCACCGCCTCCCCGCCGCCTCCCCGGGCCGGCAGCGCCTCCCCAGCCCACGCCGCCTCCCCGGCCGCCTCCCCGCCCGCCACCGCCTCCCCGGCCCCCGCAAGCGTTCAAGGTGAATCTCTAGTATATCGTGAATTTTTTTCCACATATGTTACACACTGTCGCTTAATGTTCACTCCATATCTATGGTACCTACGAGAAGGCATAATGATTTTAGACTTTTGGTGTGATTAATACAATATCTAGATAAATATTGGTGGTTCTGTTTGACTCCAAAAAAGACATTGTAGGCTGCATATTATAACTGAAAATCTCATGTGACTATATCTGGATCGTATTAGATATATAGATGTTTGAATGGGAAAGGGTTCATTTAGATATTTTATTGCTTAAACAAGTATGCATGTGATTTATCCAAAATTTCGCTTAAAGGTATTGAGTTTGGTTTTGTGTATGAACTAGATGGACAACGTAGTAACCCTATATCATGGAGGCAGTGTGACAAGTGATGATTATGGAAATGTTCAATTTGTTGAAATGCAAAGGGTGCCTCTGATGTTCAGTGATCGGCCGTCGTTTAGTGAGTTGGTTGCTAGGGCCCGGGAGAAGCTACATTGTCATGGAAACGAGGAGAGCATCACAGTTGAGGGGTTACTTCACTTCGGTTCGAAAGACACAATTCTCAGGCGGTTGATCTTAATTGGTTGTGAGGATGAGTGGGACAAATATGTCAAAGTGGTTATGAGGAATGAGTTAAAATGTTTGGACCTTGTTGTGCGGAAGGTGTCTATTGAACCAACCCCTCACGGTTATTCACCAGAACTAGGTGATCAGGCACCCTTTGACCCTCCGTTACTGGATCTTGCGGTGGATGTGGAAGAAGTGCCTGAGGTGCCCGATGCTCTATCTGCCCCGAACGAGGTTCAGATTTCTCAACCAGTTCGAGTTGAATGTCGGACTGATGATGTCGTGGCGGCCCCTCAGGAGATGGGATTGACCCAGAATCATCCCAGTAAGTGTCGAGCAACACTTTAGCCTTTTGTCGTCATTGCTTTTTTTTGTCTCAATCCCATCGTTTTCGTGCTTATGATGCAGGAGACATTCCTGATAATGTTGGTGTTCCTCCCGTTGCTCCATCTAGCAACGTTGAAGAAGTCTGCAGGGACTCCAATAGTGTGGATGTTCAAATTGTGGATGATCTGCAGCCTTACGAGATCGCAAGGGCCGTTGAATCTGACGATGACCGCCCTTTTGGAGAGCTGACCGAAAGTGATATTGAGCTGATCAGGCGTTATTGCCCTGGCCGGGATCCATCAGTTCATGAATTCAGCGATCTTAGGCATTCTCATGGGGCTTATGCAGAAGGAAGGGATGACGAGCTGCTAGATGCTCCTGAGGCCGGTTCAAGCATGACAATTGAGAAGGGCATGATGTTTGAGGACTTGTCTGCATTGAGAAGGTGGCTGCAGGAGTATTCAGTGATTCGTAAAAGGCCATTCAAGGTGAGGCATTCTTATGTGGAGCGGAGGTACACAGTTGTGTGCGAGAAGGAAACATGTGAATGGAGGGTTTGTGCTAGGAAACAGAAGGACACGGGAAAGTTCAAGATCACAAGAATCGTTGGCCCACACACTTGTGCCGAAGCAGAGCTCAAACAGAAGCATCGGCAGTTGACCTCTACCATTATTGCGAAGTCACTGTGTCACATAGTAAAGGGAGAACCCAATATGAAGGTGAAGACACTTGCTGGGATTGTTAAGGAGAAATTTGGATACGAGATAAGGTATGGAAAAGCATGGAGGGCAAAGCAACGCATCTGGAAGATGATATATGGGGACTGGGAAGATGGGTACTTGCAGTTGCCAGCACTTTTCAATGCAATCAAAGCGGTAAATCCAGGCATGCATTATGAGTACGTCCCGAAACCAAACGAATGGACTCAAGATGGGATGCAGATATTCTTCCGTGCTTTCTGGTGCTTTGCTCAGTCCATCGAGGCCTTTCGGCATTGTCGTCCCGTCTTCTCCATTGACGGTACGTTTCTTCTTGGCAAATACCAGGGCACACTTCTGATAGCCATTTCGTGTGACGCAGACAACACGTTGGTTCCTTTGGCGTTTGCTTTGGTTGAGAGGGAGAACAAAGACAGCTGGGGATGGTTCTTGCGGCTCGTTCGGAGGCACGTGGTCGGCCCTGGTAGGGAGGTGGGTGTCATATCTGATAGACATCAGGGCATACTTGCTGCCGTACAAGAGCAGATACCGGGGTATCCACCTTTGCACCACCGTTGGTGCACTCGGCATCTTGCCGAGAATCTACTCCGTAAGGATTGTAGGAAGGATAACTTTCCTCTGTTCGAGGAGGTCGCTCGAATGCTTGAGGTCAAGTTATTCCAGGAGAAGTTGGAGCAGCTTAATACTACAACAACCGCAGAAGGTAGACAGTGGTTGTCGGGATTGATGAGAGATGTAGACAAATGGACAAGGGCTCATGACGATGGTGGCTGGAGGTACGAGTTTCAGACAAGCAATATGGCCGAATCCTTCAATAACTTGCTTAGGGGTATACGTGGTATGCCCGTCAATGCTATAGTATCATTCACCTTTTACAAGCTTGTTGCCTGGTTCAACGAAAGACACAAACATGCAATGGCGCTACAGAGTAAACAAGAGAGATGGGCGCCAAAACCGAAGCGTCACCTTGAAAAGGCAAAGGCGAGGGCTGAGGCACATGAGGTACAGTGTTTTGACAACTCCACGGGCACTTACGAGGTTGTAGAAAGGGGTGGTACAACGACCGATGGAGAGCTCCGGCCGACGAGGAGGCATAAGGTTGTTCTTATTGATTTCTCATGCACATGTGGTAAACCGAGGCAGTACCACTTTCCATGTTCTCATTACGTGGCAGCAGCGAGGCATCGCAACTTTGACTACGAGAGCAAGATACCTCGCGAGTTCAGTGTTGACAACCTTGTGCTTACGTGGTCTCCCCGTTTCGAGCCTTATCGGGATGAGGGAGAGTGGCCACCGTACACCGGGCCCAAATACATTGCGGATACGGGTAGCCGTTGGAACAAACGTGGAACCAGGAAAAGGACGAGACACAAGATGGTTATGGATCAGCTTCAAGGAACAACGAGGCGAGGGAGAGCAACCCCCTTTCTAGCTAACCCCGAGCAGAACCAATGTAGCAGATGTGGTAGACTTGGCCACAATTCACGCACATGCCATTGGCCACTTAGTCAGGTGCGAGTGCTTGTTATTCGTTATGTTTCATAGTTCGTCTAGTTATTTTTCCCATATGCAATTTGCTATGTTTATTGTTTAATTTCTTATTCTTTCCATATTTTATGCATGTTCAATTTGTTGTTTACTTATATGTTGGACTGACAAATTCAATTTTTGTTGTAGGATGGCGCAATTCCACCTGCTAGACGCGCACTACGAGGAGAACCACCGAGGACGGCTCACCGCGGAGGGGATGGTACTGGCTTCATCACTTCTTGTACAATTAATTAGTTATGTTGATGCATTAACAAAAAAAAGTGTTCTATTCTATACAGGAGCTGCCCATCCTTCGTCCTCGAACCCATGACGGGTTCCTGGACATGCGGTACGACGAGAGGTACACCCCCTTCCTGGAGAGGGCTGGCCTAGACGCCATCTCTTACCAGGTTCGCCGTGGGTTGCCCACCTTCAACCCCCCGGCCATCACTGCACTGATTGACAGGTATTCTCCTAAACCATTGCTCCACTTGCATGTTCATTGTTGGTCGGCTATGTGCGCCTCAAATTCTCTGACATGTACTCCTCTTTTTTGTATCGTGTAGGTGGAGGCCGGAGACTCACAGCTTCCACCTCCCTTTCGGTGAGATGACTATTACGCTCCAGGACACTCAGAAGATACTTGGTGTCGCCATTCACGGCCGTCCAGTGATCGGACCGTGCGTGCCTGCTGGTTGGAGAGCCCGAGTAGAGGCGTTCCTCGGGACAGAGCTTCCTGCTGAGGCAGTCCATCGCACTTCTGGAATTCTGATCACATGGCTCCGGCAGACTTTCGCAGAGTGTCCTGCACATGCGGACGAGCAGACAGTTACCTACTACTGCAGGTAGGGGTGGATATCGAGCCAACTCGTCGTCTAATCGAGCTTTTTGCTAAAATTGACATAGTTTTATTTAATATCATTTTACATGTAATTGCAGGGCATGGATACTGCACTTGTTTGCCTGCGTTCTCTTCCCCGACGGCACGGGGGACAGCGCGTCGTGGATGTACATCCATTGCCTCACCGACTGGGACACGGCGGGGCAGTACAGCTGGGCTTCCGGGGTGTTGGCGTTCCTTTACCGCCACCTCTGCGAGGCGTGTCGTCGGAGTTCGCCGAACGCGACAGTAGGTGGTTGCCTCTACCTCCTCCAGCTGTGGATGTGGTGTCGTCTACCAGTTGGTCGTCCCACAGTTTCGCCTCCTCGTCTGTGGTTCACAGAGGTTCCTCCTCGTCGACGTCCGACACTTGCATATCTTTGGGACCAGGTCTCAGTGCCCTATGCCCGGACGAAGAGGGCCTACCTAGAGTACACGAACGAGCTAGATGCGCTCACGGCCTCCAGTGTAAGTTAATTCCATTTGGTATCGTGATTTTCATTTGTTAGGATATGACCTTTAACGTTAAATTGTTTAAATGCAGGTTAAGTGGGAACCGTACGCCGAGCAGGAGGTGGAGGCCGTTCAGTTCAGCGCACTATGCAGCATAGACGAGGCCCTCTACAGGAAGAGGTGCCCTCTTATCTGTTTCTATGCTGTTGAGTATCACCTGCCACATAGAGTTGCACGCCAGTTTGGTATGAGGCAGCTGTGGCCAGTAGCGCAATTCTCCACGTCTGTGGCCTTGCACAAGTAAGTGGTATGCAATTTCAATTCTAATCTTGGATTCCAATTGCACAGAGCTTTTTCTATTTTTAACGTTTGGTTTACGTGACATGCAGATTTGATCGTCGGCGACAGAAGAAGGTCACAGACTTCGAGCAGCACCACCACGTGTACGTTGAGGAGTGGGGACACTTTCAGGACCACGTGGACGACAACGACGAGCCGCACAGCAACGAGAACTTCCGGCGGTACCAAGTTTGGTACCAGCGTGCGACGCGGTCAAAGCTTAAGGGCCAATGGACTCAGGATGACTACGCCGACATTGCGTCCTCGGGCGACGAGGACACGCCGTACGACCAGTCGACTCGCCTTGGGACGCAGGTGGAGACGGCATCAGTCCTGGACCGTGTGGTAATGTTCAATCTATTTGCTTATTTTCCAATAGATATAAATATCACTATATAGCAAATTATCCATTCTTTTGCTTGTTTGCAGGGCAACACCCTGAAGCAGTCCGTACAGGACATAGAGCATTTCTCCAGGACAGTCGGCGACGCCCGGACGCTTACCTTCCTAGAGGTAAGCTTCGACAAAGACACTTACAAAATTAGTACGTAATATCTTCGTATCTTGTTGGTTAACAAAATGTTGGATGACAGAGGCTAGCAGGTCGGCTACGTCGTGCGGCTAGTCGTTGTGGTTGCAGCACCGGCGCGGGGAGGGACGTAGACGTGCCTACGACACGACTTTCAGACCCGACGCGGCGAGGGTCTTACACGGCACAGAGCTCATCCCCCACGAGCGACACTTTCCCTGACGAGGGGGGTGAGGACGACGACGAGGTGGAGCAGCAGACTTACGATGAGATAGGCCCATCTCAGCTCGTAGGCGCTCCTGAGACTCAGCCTTCACAGCCTGTACCACGCAGACGCCGCCGGGAGCCTAGCCGTTACACTCCAGGCACCGACGCCCTTGGTAAGGGTAAGGGTAAGGCTAGGAGGCAGTGATATTTATGTGTAGGCTTGTGGGTCGTGTTGTAATGAGCTACTTGTTTGTATGTATGTGTATATGTTATATTCATGTGATATTTATGTGTACTTTGCAATGAATTTATGTTTACTGCAAACGACTGCAAATGATACGAACTATGAATTTTTTGCTTATGAATTTATGCTTCCTGAAAAAGCACAATCGGCTGAAAAGGCTACGACCTAAAATAAAACAGCTTTGCCCAGTCACAACACGAAACAACACATAGATTGCACGTACATAAAATATAGCAAGTACTACAACCATCAACACAGCAACGACGGTAAACATGGAGGGTACCAAAAAATGACAACACAACCAAGTACTACAGCCATCAACACACCAACGAACACAACAACTAAAACACAACACAACCATACACCTTCTTACCTACATGCCAAACGAGCCTCGTGGCACCCACATGGAGAAATGCTGAGGGGGTCGCCTCGGACGTGGTTGCCCATCGTGGTAGTGGCATGCACATATGCAGCTCGGGTTCGCACAGCAACATGTGGGATCATAAGAGCTTCCTATATTCACGACCTCCTCGTTGCCCCTCTCGCGTTGCATCTGTTCGCGGAGGTCGTTGTTCTCCTCAGTGAGATTCTCCATTCGGTACTCCAAGTCCCATATTCGAGCCCATAATGTACCCACATAACGATCAACATACCGTTCGTGAGGAGGGTCGATCCAGTGGGAGAAGTCGCATTTGGCCATCTGCACAAAAAATGACGGTAAACTTCGAGGGTCCATAAGCAATACAAAATGTAACATTACTAATTTGTACCCCGGAGCGTGAGCATCGGAAGAAACGTCGCCCGCCATCGTTCGGGGAATCCAAGATCTGGACGACCGCGTACTCATTGTGTCTGCATTTCGGCCACGGTGATTGAGCACGCCGGCTTGGTATCAATCGGCACTGCGGACCGAACATATCCCTCGTTTCTAAGGGAATGTCGTCCTTCGGTGACCCAAATCCCACTGGCCCCTCGACTTCAGACATGGTATGTTTCACCACGAAAGAGAGGGTACTGCTTTGTTCGATTCACAATGTCATGGGACCCCAACCCTGCTACTTATAGCAAAACGGGGCAGCTTAATGCAGTGACCACCAAAAAAAGAGGCTTTTGCTCAGGGACATGACAACACGCCCCTGCTTTGCTCAGGGACATGACACAAGAGGTCAGCTTTTGCTCAGTGAGATGACAAAAGAGGGCAGCTTTGCTCAGTGACATGACAAAAGAGTTCAGATTTTGCTCAGTGACATGACAAAACGAGGCAGCATATGCCAGCTTTGCGCAGTGACGGAGTAGGCCTTTAGCCTGTACACATATAGGGCGTAGGTCTTTAGCCTTTACAGGAGTAGGCCTGTAGGCCTGTACACATATAGGGGCGTAGGTCTTTAGCTTTCTAGGCTTTGAATGGTCCAATCTCTGAAAAGGCTACGAACTATGAATTTATTACGAGACTATAGTCTCTGAAAAGCCTACATAGGGCCATTTATTGCTACACTGAAATCCAGGAAAAGCGAAAATATCCTTTCCATGGACTATGCCCACTGCACCAGATAACCTGCCTACATAAAGGCCTCCCTCCTATGTCTTCCATACCACATCTCCTCCTCAAGGCATCACAATACTACTACACAACAATGTCTTCCTGGAGGTCCGACCCATTTGGAGTGCCGGAGTGGCATGAGCGCCCGAAGTGCCATTGCGGCTTTAGGACGATGTTGGGAGTCTGGACTGATCGAGTACAACGAGCCAAATACGGCCGTAGGTTCTTCAAATGTCCTGACCTGGATGACGACTTCGTGGTAACGACCACAACTAAATTATTTGTTTCTCGTTATCTTTTTTCAACTTGATCGATGACATCTACCACGCCACACATAGGCTTGCAGGTTCATCGAATGGGTGGATCGGGTGTCGCCGGCATGGCCAAATAACCGGGCAGTGGAGGTGGAAAACAAAGCACAATACTTTGTCAAGATGACTCAGACTCGCGAGGTGGAACGACAGATGCGGCTTGACCAAGAGCGTCGCGTGAGGGTGGACCAAATCCGTCTGAAGGGCAAGGAGGATGAGCTGCAAAGGAGGCGGGAGCAGTTAAGTCTGCGTGAAGTTGCCATCAAGCGTCAGGAGGAGGAGCTTCAAGCTCGGGAGGCAGCTCTCAAGACCAAGAGTGACAGGAAGAAGGATGCAGCGGAGCCATCTTCAGGGCGTGACAAAAAGGGGAAACAACCACGCTATACCCAATAGACAAAATGTAATAGACCCAGCAAGTTATTTTCCCTAAGGCATGCATGTTAGGACTAGTGGTGGAATTCTGAACATTAGAAGTACAGAGTTGCACACATGCCACATGCCTGCCATGTCAAAATATCACTCACCTTCGAAATATCACTTACCACTATATGCATCGATATTTCTACGCTCAATCCTTCGGCAAAAAAATTTAGCTTAATTTGGTTTGCATGTCCAACCTGCAATGAACATAAATTTTTATTACGACTTCATCAGATTCGTTCCCATATTACAACTACAAAATAACAAACCTTGCAAAAACCACGGGAATCAAACCTTAAAAGACACTTACCATTTTATATATCGACCGTTCTACGCACAATCGTTCCTAAAAAAAATTACCATATTTTTTTATGCATCTACAACGAGCCAATCAACATAAACTTGTTTTACAATTTTTTTCAAATTGTTTTGTAATTCACAACTACAAAATTAACAAAACTTATAATCATTACAGTTCAAATTAACAAAATACAACTAGTATTTTTTTTTGCGACAACGTAAAGCCTGATCGGTGCAAACCCTAGACGCCGAGTGTCTGCAGACGTGGCAGGGAGCTCGGCGCCACGTGGCAGGCATCTCGGCGCCACGACCCACGGCTCCGAGCCCGGCGCCACGACCCACGGCTCCGAGCTCGGAGCCACGATCCACGGCGCCAAGGTGCTGCCACGTCAGCGCCACGCAGGCCACCAGGCTGGAGCGGGCCTGCGACCTCGGAGCCATGGACCACGGCGCCGAGACGTGTTACCTCGGCGCCGTGGGTCACGGCTCCGACCCCCCTGGGTCCAAAAACAGAATTAAAACCACCAGGGGTCTAAATGTGAATATTTTTCAAAAAAAGGGCTTTAATACAAAAAATTCGGTCGATCCGATCCCTGCCAGCGACCAGCCCCCTCCCATGGGCTTGTCTACACCTCCAACTTCCCCAACTGGCCTATCTACACCGCCATCCTCCCCTGCTCGCCTCTCCACTTTTGACGCATTCTCGACGGCTATCTCCACACAGCCAATCACCCCTATCCTTGGCCGCCGGCCGCCGTGACTCCCGGGGCAGCTTCGTGGCGCAGGCGCAAGTTTCACGCCACGCTGCAGTTCTCGCATCGCTGCGCAAGGGGATGGCTTGTACCAGACCTCCATCCAGAAGGCCCAGAAGATTGCGATGAATAAGCTCAATATCATCGACGACCATGATGTCATACAAGAAGATAACGTTCGGCGCAGATAGAATTAGCCCAAGATCAAATACTAGAACACGAGGATTTTTGACAGGCGACGATACGCCCGGGTGACGCAACGCCAATTTTTTTCCCTTTTTTCTATGTGACCAAAGCACAGCGCTTACAGTCCTTTTATAACCAACACACGCACACACGCGTACTGCAATCAGGAGCATCTAAGCACATGTGATCCGGCGCAACGCACGCCGCACACTGCGCAACACACGCGCACACGCAACGACCGCGCACGCCACACGCACTCAACGCGTACGCGCAATAAACGCGACGTGGTTTATTCCAACAATCACTCCCTAAACCACGACACCCCCATGCGCCCGACCTACATGAGTGCTGGCTCGTCGTCGCCTTCGGCGAGCAGTGCTTTCTCCTTCCTTGGCTCACGGCAATCCCTGGAGAGGTGGCCACGTACGCCACAGTTGTAGCACCTTCCTCGCCTGGCGCGGCGCGAACGTCTACTTGTCCCCGAGCTCATGCTGCTCGCGTCGTCGTCGTCGTCACTCCGGCCGCCGCCCTTTGCACGGCCGCTGTTCTTGACGAAGTCCATGCGCGCTCGCTGCCTCCCGTTGCCCTGACGCCGGCGCGCCTCCCACTGCTCCTCGGTGAGCAGCAACTGCCCGACGCCGTCCGCAATTGCCTCGGCGCCGCACCGATCTTCAGCAACTCGGAGTCGTCCAACCAGCTCTTCGAGCGACATCGTATTCAAGTCCATGAGCATCTCGATGGACACGGCGACTTGATTGTACTTCGCTGGCACCACGCGAAGCAGCTTCTTGACGACGCGCACCTCCTCGATGTTCTCCCCCAGCTCGCGCAATTCCGCAACGAGTGAGCCAAGACGCATGGCGAATTCGTCGATGGACTCACCACCGTTGAATGCCACATTCTCGAATTGCTTGAGGAGCTTCTGCGTGTTCGCCTCCTGCACGCGCTTGTCGCCCATCCGCATCGCCTTCACAGCCGCCCATGCCTCCTTGGCGCTTTTCTTCACGGCGAGACCCGAGCGCATCTCCGTCGGCACCGCGCGCAGGATGGCGGCCAACACCAGCCGATCCTCGCGACGCTCGACGTCGCTCGTCTCCACGGCACGCCAGAGCCCGAGCGCCTCCAAGTTCACCTGCATCACCAACGCCCACTCGTGGTAATTGGCTCGCGTCAACACCGGGAACTCCACCGAACCGCTGGACTCCTTGATGACGCGCTCCACCATGACCTCACGTCGTGTGTTGCTACCGCCGGACTTCGGGTCGCCGACGCCCTTCGGAGACGATGGCGGCGTACGCTCGTCACCGGCCATCAGCTTGCTGTCGAACTTCACCGGCTCTGATACCAAATGATAGAATTAGCCCAAGATCAAATACTAGAACACGAGGATTTTTGACAGGCGACGATACGCCCGGGCGACGCAACGCCAATTTTTTCCCTTTTTTTATGTGACCAAAGCACAACGCTTACAATCCTTTTATAACCAACACACGCACACACGCGTACTGCAATCAGGAGCATCTAATCGCATGTGATCCGGCGCAACGCACGCCGCACACTGCGCAACACGCGCGCACACGCAACGACCGCGCACGCCACACGCACTCAACGCGTACGCGTAATAAACGCGACGTGGTTTATTCCAACAATAAATGATAGAATTAGCCCAAGATCAAATACTAGAACACGAGGATTTTTGACAGGCGACGATACACCCGGGCGACGCAACGCCAATTTTTTTCCCTTTTTTCTATGTGACCAAAGCACAGTGCTTACAGTCCTTTTATAACCAACACACGCACACACGCGTACTGCAATCAGGAGCATCTAAGCGCATGTGATCCGGCGCAACGCACGCCGCACACTGCGCAACACACGCGCACACGCAACGACCGTGCACGCCACACGCACTCAACGCGTACGCGCAATAAACGCGATGTGGTTTATTCCAACAATCACCCCCTAAACCACGACACCCCCATGCGCCCGACCTACATGAGTGCTGGCTCGTCGTCGCCTTCGGCGAGCAGTGCTTTCTCCTTCCTTGGCTCACGGCAATCCCTGGAGAGGTGGCCACGTACGCCACAGTTGTAGCACCTTCCTCGCCTGGCGCGGCGCGAACGTCTACTTGTCCCCGAGCTCATGCTGCTCGCGTTGTCGTCGTCGTCGCTCCGGCCGCCGCCCTTTGCACGGCCGCTGTTCTTGACGAAGTCCATGCGCGCTCGCTGCCTCCCGTTGCCCTGACGCCGGCGCGCCTCCCACTGCTCCTCGGTGAGCAGCAACTGCCCGACGCCGTCCGCAATTACCTCGGCGCCGCACCGATCTTCAGCAACTCGGAGTCGTCCAACCAGCTCTTCGAGCGACATCGTATTCAAGTCCATGAGCATCTCGATGGACACGGCGACTTGATTGTACTTCGCTGGCACCACGCGAAGCAGCTTCTTGACGACGCGCACCTCCTCGATGTTCTCCCCCAGCTCGCGCAATTCCGCAACGAGGGAGCCAAGACGCATGGCGAATTCGTCGATGGACTCACCACCGTTGAATGCCACATTCTCGAATTGCTTGAGGAGCTTCTGCGTGTTCGCCTCCTGCACGCGCTTGTCGCCCATCCGCATCGCCTTCACAGCCGCCCATGCCTCCTTGGCGCTTTTCTTCACGGCGAGACCCGAGCGCATCTCCGTCGGCACCGCGCGCAGGATGGCGGCCAACGCCAGCCGATCCTCGCGACGCTCGATGTCGCTCGTCTCCACGGCACGCCAGAGCCCGAGCGCCTCCAAGTTCACCTGCATCACCAACGCCCACTTGTGGTAATTGGCTCGCGTCAACACCGGGAACTCCACCGAACCGCTGGACTCCTTGATGACGCGCTCCACCATGACCTCACGTCGTGTGTTGCTACCGCCGGACTTCGGGTCGCCGACGCCCTTCGGAGACGATGGCGGCGTACGCTCGTCACCGGCCATCAGCTTGCTGTCGAACTTCACCGGCTCTGATACCAAATGATAGAATTAACCCAAGATCAAATACTAGAACACGAGGATTTTTGACAGGCGACGATACGCCCGGGCGACGCAACGCCAACTTTTTTTCCCTTTTTTCTATGTGACCAAAGCACAGCGCTTACAGTCCTTTTATAACCAACACACGCACACACGCGTACTGCAATCAAGAGCATCTAATCGCATGTGATCCGGCGCAACGCACGCCGCACACTGCGCAACACACGCGCACACGCAACGACCGCGCACGCCACACGCACTCAACGCGTACGCGCAATAAACGCGACGTGGTTTATTCCAACAATAAATGATAGAATTAGCCCAAGATCAAATACTAGAACACGAGGATTTTTGACAGGCGACGATACGCCCGGGCGACGCAACGCCAATTTTTTCCCCTTTTTTCTATGTGACCAAAGCACAGCGCTTACAGTCCTTTTTTCTGGCCCAATGGATACTAGTGTGTGAATGTCTGATGGACTGTGACCCTGAGGGACCGTCGGTGTGTACGGTGAAGGGACCCTGAGGGACCGTCGGTGTACGGTGAAAGGGCGGTGAAGGGCTGAGGGACACCAATGTGTGAAGGGGGAGATTGTTAGAATAGTTCCACATTGGTTGTGGAAGGGCAAGGGACCTAACTTAAAAGTGGGGGAGTTCCTCACCTCATTGGCTAGCTTTTAGGGTGAGAAGGCCCTTACAATCCTACAGGCGCTACATCGAGCTTTTCCAACGCCCGCTCTCATCAGAGCATTCAAGAGCGCTGGCCTCGCTCTTCAATTTGGAATTCGTTGATGAGGAAGTAGCAATATTGAGGGAAGAGCAAGTGCTGGAGCCACTTGTTCGCCTTGTGGCATGGGATAAAGTCTGCATGCCAGCGACTAATGGCGGCCTCGGTGTTAAAAGACTTGCATTCGCTAGGTGTGGCTCTGCGACTCCGGTGGTCGTAGCTCTGTTGGAAATAGAGCAACAGGCCCAGGAAACTCTCAAATGCACCTCGTGACAAGGAGGTGAGCCTTATCTTTCAGGCTATAGCAAAAGTGCAGTTGGGGGATGGGAAGAGGACGGATTTTTGGCGTTCTAATTGGTTGCCAGTGGGTCCAATCAGCTCTTTTTCACCAGCGCTATACAGCCATGTGAGAAATTCTGGAATCACCATAGCAGCCGTCTTAAATCAGCGACGCTGTATCAGATATATGAAGGGGGGTTTGTCTCTCCAAGCTTTGGTGGAGTACTTGAATCCGTGGGACATGCTCTCGTAGGTTGCTCTCTTGATTCGAGTATTGAAGATACTGTCTTGTGGTTGGCTTCCCAATTGGGTCAATGCTCGGCTTCCTCGGCCTACAACCTTTTCTTCATGGCCAAAACAAGATCAACCTGTGGAAAGACCATCTGGAAAGCTACAGCTAGCGCCAGGTTGCTGCAAATTCTTTATGTGGTTGGCAGTACATGGTCGATGCTTGACGGCTGATAATTTGTGAAATACTGAAAACGCGGGTGGCCTCACTAGCCGTCTTGCATCATGCGCTCGGCGGCCCAGGAAACATGCCCCCATCTTTTCCTCCGCTGCGCTTATTCCTGATAGGTTTGGATTCTCATCCAGGATTGGATCAATATCCCGTTCTGGTTACGCTTCGCAAATGAACCTGACTTGGAGTCTTGGTGGTACTCAGTCCGTAAGAGCTTCACCACACAATTCCGTAAGGCTTTCGACTCTCTCATCATTCTTGTGCTTTTGCACATTTGGAAAAAAAAAAGAAGGAATGCACGGATTTTCATTTCTGAGCAAAATACACCGTACCAGGGGAACTTATGTGGTTGATCAAAGAGGAGTTGTGGACTTGGCGGAATGCCGGTCTCTTCAAGAGGACACAACGAAGCAAGGATAGGCTAGCGCACATCGAGAACTAGAGGGGGTTGTCTGGTATGACGATCGTATCCAGTGTGATGAGCCCTGTAAGGATCTAGTCTTTTCTTTCTATTGTTACGTTGTGTAGTTCCATTGCGAAACTGTTGTGTTTGTTGATGACAACCTTGCTGTAGTTCTCTTGCATTTCCTTTTTCTTCTAATCTTAATGCAATCTGGTCGACTATCCTTGGCCGGCATAGAAGAAAAAAACATCCCTGTACTAGATGAATTAATCTTAATAAGATAAAGATGCAGTTTTCCGGGTGGGGCATAGCTTGCCGAGAGCTTTTGCATCAACCAGGATCGTGTATATAAACATCATATGTGCGCACAACAATGCCGTTGCGAAAGGAAAATGCTACGCACACGACACTTTTTGTTACTACACTTGTACGATGCTCTCAGCCCTCACGTGATCGCACATTGGCTGTAAATTCCATTTGATTTAGAGATGCTCTAAAAGTGGTGTTCGAAAAAGAATTTTCCTAGGGGAAGTGGAGTATTCGTACAATCAATCATGTTCAATACTCTTAGGTAAATATATCACACGACTAGACGTGCGATAGCCTTACCGTATGACCACCATGCCGACGCTCGGATCAAGGATGGACAACACGTTATGAGCTCCTCCGAGGTTCTCTTCTCCCACAACCCCAATGATGGTGATCGAGCTCCTGTTGCAAGCTTCTTCTTAGGCGACAGCAACCGAGTTCCCACCACAAGCTTCTTCTCAGGTGATGGCAACGGCGAACGAGCTCCCACTGTATGCTTCTTCTCAGGCGACCGCGATAGCTAGCAGCGAGATTAGGGTTAGGGTTCATGGGGTTAGGAAGGAGTTCTCAAGGACCCAGAGTTTAGAGGAAGGAGGGAGGTGACGCTCCGGCGGTGGCGGCGAGGCAGTAAGTAGATGAGGGGTTGCGCAATAAGGCTATTGCACTACTAGAAATGCAGTAGTCGTGCCCACACTCTTATTCTCGTAGCTAGAGTAGTATTAGTACACTGAAATTATCACCCATTTTAGTCATAAAACTATGTACCGAACTCAAATAATGTCTCTGACAAAGAAACCTGAATACATAGGATTCGCATCCTCTCTTAAACCTTATTTGGAAAGTCCAAAATCCCGACCCATCCACATGAGTGGGTCAGGATTTTGGACTTCCTAAACAAGCCCTTATGGGCAAGAACAAGAAAAAAGACATACAACGCAAAGCGCTACACATATATGAAAGACTAGCCTGTGAGAATCACCGACATGGTAGCCATGCAAGCAAATCTGCTGGTTAAAACGTACCATTGCCTTAGCCGAGCTCCCTGGTTAATTTCCATCCTACCGAAAGCAAGAAGCACGCGCACCGCATGTACGTACACCAACATGTCGCTACGCCCCCGCGTGCAGAGAGACAGAGGGAGAGAGCCCGTGCAGGAGAGGTCGTACGTGCATGCGATACGTGTTTCCGGTGGTGCTTTTGGTCGAGCTCGAAAGCAACTAAACACGGTGCGCTTGGTGGACGCAGAGTAGAAAGAACGGCGGTCTGGGCGCGTGAATTCGACCGTGCGGACGGGGCCGTGGAGGCCAGTTTCGAGGACCTCTTCGGCTGTCGGTTTTGGACTGGTTCCGCCCGGTCGGTCGGAATGGAAGTATGGAACATGGCTGGGCCAAGCTAGCAACGGGAAAGTGGAAACAAACGAACCAGGTGGTTGCCCTACATGTTATTCGGCCTACACATGGTTCTCCTAGTGAGCGGCCCATGGACGCATCCCTCTCTTCCTGTAACTTGTCATTACGAAAAGATGGCTCATGATTTTGATCAAATTTGGTATGACTTATTGTTTCCACTAAAATATTCCTGACAGCAACACCTTGTACCTATGAAGAGTGCTATCTAGTAGCATATGTGACGTGTCAACCGATTTTCTAGCAAATCAGCAAAGTCCAGGATAAATAAAATTGAACAAAAGTATATCCTAGATGAAACATCGATGCGAAGCAATAACAAATAGGAATGAAATCTTGAAACATGGGATATGTGTAACTCACAGCTTGATCAATACATTGATGCGAAGCTTTATTGATCGAAGTTGAATTATGAAGATAAGATTCTATTAGCTATGGGCTGCTCCTAAGGTACAAGAAAAGTAGATGCAAAAAGGTAGTAAATGTTAAGGTGTACATATTTTTCTCAACTGGTATAGGGTTTTTATAGCATAAAATAGTTGACTCAATCTTGGATTGTGCTTCAAGTCTTCGTTTCAACCTTTCCTTGGAGAGAGTTTATGTTCATCTTCAAATCTTCTCGCTTCCAATCTCTTGTTGATGATTTCCTTCTTGGCATCTACCTTTCCATAATTGGCATCTTCTGGATGCTTCTTAGTATGGCCGATACTTGATCCTAATTTTTGGCAAATCCTGATCTTTCCTTATAATTATGTTAAATGCCAAAAATACTTTTATCAATTATTTTGCTTGCTAAACTCTGGTGGCAACACATGCCACCATTTTTGTGAAGGTGGAACCTTTACAAAAATGTCAAGTGTCACTTCTTTGTAGCAAAAGTGGTTTGTTCGAAAACTAGCTTCTCGAGAAATGTTAGTAATGTCATGTTAGGTCTCAGCAAATATATTTTTAGGCAATAGTGTATACCTTCTTCCGCGAGACCTTAATTTCTGAGCTAACAACTCTATAAATACTGAACCAAACTTTTGACAGACAACCCTCATTTTTTCCTTACTTGATCCTTGGTCTTCATGATCGACTTTAGATAATGGACTATCCGGTATGTTTTTACTCTATACCTCTCAAACTTTTAGTTAGCCCAACCTCCCTTCATCTCTACTATAGATCTTGCTTAGCATCTATAACCTGATCAAAGACCGGACTCATGAGGAGGTGGTTATCGATAATCAAGCAATCTTATCTCTGTTCTACTGACCCAAGTTTTTTAGTAAGAGCACATATACCCATACTAAGGCATCTCAAACATGTTATTGATCCTTTAGAAAAACATGCGATTGCATGCCAAAAGCATCATTTTCATCGCTGAAATCAACCTTCTTTAGGCTAATTCAATTGCACTCAAGACTTCACCAGATGTCGCAAGTACCATCAACTTATCAAGGATTGCCTAGAAAAAAGAGCAGCTTCAGCTTGCAAGAAACTCCCTCAAAGCAATGAAGCATTAGAACTTTGAGTGTGAACTATTTGGAGATAGCTCATCCAATTGGAAAGAGACATTATCACAGAGGGTAGAGGGTCAGCACGATAGTTCTAAACCCTCATTATAGACGGTTTCTGAACCATCTGATTTATTACATCTGTGATAATAGGTGATTATCATATATGATTTTTGTCGCCTCCAGTACTTTGCTTCATATCCGAAGTGCGCCTGGGCTTTAGATGTCACCGATTGGTCATCCTTAAGTTTGAAAGGGTTCTGTCGACCAATCGCTCCAATCTTTGTTCTCCTAAGAGCAAGTATAATAAGAGGTTGTTAGTAGGCTGTATGCTGAGGTGGAGGAGAGAGAAGAGAGGTGGCACTACTACAGAAAGGCTAATAGTAGACGGCAAATCACAGACGGTTTTGTGAAACTGTCTGTGATGTAAACTATTACAGACAGTTTTAATTTGAAGGCCGTCTGTGGTATTTGTGGTGGGAAAAAGGAGTATCACAGACGGTTCTTACCGCTGAACCGTCTGTGATACTGGAATATCACAGACGGTTTTTATTAAAAACCGTCTGTGTTGTGTCGACTATCACAGCCGGTTGTTGTTAAGAACCGTCTGGGAATGTTCACAGACGGTTTTTCACAAGAACCGGCTGTGATGTCCCTTTGTCTGTTATATTCTAGATCAGAGGTTAATATATAAGTACACATTGCTTCTAATAACTTAACTACAGAACTACTGAGACAAGAGATCACAAATTAAAGGCAAATTTATTAATTTCAATTAGAGGCAAATTTATTACAAAAGTCGCACAGGTAAAGAGTTTCCCAGATTGTATTCTTTTGGGCTTCGTAAGCTTCTTCTTCAACTTGGGGACTTGGAGGATCAGCCGCTAAATTCTCGAACGCTGTTAAGATTGCCCTTGTCCTCAGCACTTCCTCGTGCAGCCTGGGCAAATGATCAGCAGCATCCATAATGTCGTACAGGATAGCATGAAAAGATTCCTCAGAATCTGCCGTTTCTGCTTGATCGGCAAGGCTATCCATCAGTCTCTGCAATGCGTGTAGAGCTTTTTCCGCATTGCGCACATTGTGGAGAAGAACCAGGGTGAGGGCTGTTTCCCTTTCTTGAGCGGCAGCGAGACGCCTCCGTCGACGGCGGAGGATCAGGTCAAGCTGACGGATGCAAGAAAGTCGGGGAAGGAGAGCAGGGCGGGTGCGGAGAAGCTGCTCCAGATGCAAATTGCTGGCCGCCTGTGTAAGGTTCCGGCCGAACAATTCGTGATGAACAGATGAGAGGAAGGAGATGATCACAAGAACAGTAGTAGAAGCCATGTTGTATTAATTGTATATTGTATTGTACGTACGTAGACGCTAGCTAGAGACCTGGATTAGGAGCGCATATTTAACCTTTAGCACAAACGGTTCGTATACCCAAACATGAATGATATAGACGCTTCGTATAACGATCGAGAGACGTTAATTAGACGATCGAAACACGAAGCGTTCTGGCATCGAAACACGCGCGAAGCGTTCTGGTATGAAGCTTATCACAAACGGTTTTGTATAAAAAATCGTCTGTGATAATTTATTATCACAGACGATTTTTAGTTAAAAACCGTCTGTGATAATGACTAAGGCATTTATTGCGCTGCTCAGACCGCATCGTCTTCATTTCGATCCAGATCAAGCCACTGCTGCGCACTTTTTCACTCGGGAGGAAGCTAGAGCGATTTCAGGCCAGTTAATTTGGTGGGAAGAGGCAGAGATTGAGCTTTGAATTAAGATTCAGACTTTCCTGGTTGCTGTAGATATGGTTAGTAATGAAATTTATTTATTTTTAATTGCATTACAATTTAGGTGTAAGTAATCCATGAGTGGTTATTGAAGATGGTTAATTTGCAAAATTGTTGGTTATATAATAGCTATTATGTTTGTAATATGAATTGAGCTAGGAAATTAAGTCTCAATATAATAAATGTGGCCGGTATATATGTAGTTATAATTAGTTATTCTAGATTTTAATACTAAGTTGTTATATATGTACGTAACGTAGGACCGAAGCTGGATGTATGCCGCGAGCCGTGTGAGTGAAGAGTGCATTAATGGCGTTTCTGCTCTTATAAGAGCCGCCGAGGAGGATATGTTGAATAAGGGGGTGGAATATATGTGCTGTCCATGCACTGACTGCGAGAATTTGAAGATGTTTAAGAACCGAGGGCAAATTGAAACGCACTTGATTCGGAGGGGTTTCAAAAAGGATTATACATGTTGGACCAGTCATGGCGAAGTGAATGATCATATGCCGCCGGATGACATCGTCGGTGAAGTGAATGATATGCCCCCGGATGACATCACAGGTGAAGTGAATGACATGCCGCCGGCTGATGTCGATTGTGGCTCGGATTCGGATAGGTTGCACGATGATAATCTGGATCAGATGCTTCGCGATGTAGAAGAGAACTATGATGAGAGAGAGTATGTTAAATTCCGTGGCTTGATGGAGGACTCAGAGAAACCTTTGTACACGGGCTGCAAGTACACGAGGTTGTCGGGCGTGCTTCAATTGTTGAAATTGAAGTCAAGCAACGGTTGGTCCGACAAGAGTTTCACGGCGCTGCTAGGTCTTTTAGCGGACATGCTTCCGGAGGGAAATGAGTTGCCTAAAACCACGTATAAAGCCAAGAAGGTTCTTTGTCCGTTGGGAATGGAAGTAGAAAGAATACATGCATGCCCGAATGACTGTATGCTCTACCGTAAAGAGTATGCAAACATGCATGTATGTCCGGTGTGCAACACATCCCGATACAAACGTAACAATCAATCAGATGATGGCGAGGGAACAGAGGCGAAGAAAGGACCTCCTGCTAAGGTGGCATGGTATTTTCCTATAATTCCCCGTTTGAAAAGGTTTTATGCAAATCCAAAGGAGGCCAAACTGCTGCGTTGGCACTCGGAGGAGCGCAAGAAGGATGGAATGCTAAGACACCTTGCTGATTCCGCGCAGTGGAGAAACATCGATAGGAGTTTTGCAGAGTTCGGTGTAGAACCAAGGAATATAAGGTTTGGACTGAGTACAGATGGAATGAATCCATTCAGTAGCATGAGCAGCCGACATAGCACATGGCCCATGACTCTCTGCATCTATAACCTTCCTCCTTGGTTGTGTATGAAGCGAAAGTACATTTTGCTGTCGATACTTATCCAAGGGCCAAAACAACCTGGGAATGATATCGATGTGTTCCTAGCACCGTTGGTGGAAGATCTAAAAGTACTGTGGAACAAAGGGGTACAGGTATGGGATGCATACAAACGAGAGAACTTCACTCTGCGCTCCTTATTGTTCTACACCATAAATGATTATCCTGCCCTTGGTAACCTATCGGGCCATAGTATAAAAGGTGCCAAAGCTTGTACTCACTGTTTAGATGGTACCGAGAGTGTGTGGCTGAGACACTCACGCAAAACCATCTACATGCGTCACCGCCGGTTCCTTCGGAGGGCTCACCCATACCGCAAGATGAAGAAACAATTTGACGGAGAGAAGGAAGACGGTTCAGCTCCAAGGCATTTAAGGGGACGCGAGGTTTATGATATGGTTAAGGATTTAGATGTTGTCCTCGGAAAGGGACGTAAATTGAGGGCTCATGAGAAGAACACTTGGAAGAAGAGATCAATATTTTGGGACTTACCTTATTGGGAGTACCTAGATGTTCGGCACTGCATCGACGTCATGCACGTAGAAAAGAATGTGTGCGACAGTTTGATTGGTCTCTTACTGAACATCCGTGATAAAACAAAGGACGGCGTCAACGCACGGCTTGACTTGGCTGATATGCACATCAGGCCTGAGTTAGCACCGACATGCACTGATAATGCACGAACGTACCTTCCCCCTACGTGTTACACTCTGTCCAAGGCTGAGAAAACAGAACTGTGCCAGTGCTTGCATGGTGTCAAAGTTCCGTCTGGTTACTCCGGCAACGTGAAGAAACTTGTTTCGATGCAAGATTTGAAGTTAAATGGCATGAAGTCTCATGATTGTCATGTGCTGATGACACAGATGCTCCCTATTGCAATTAGAAATATTTTGCCGATCAAAGTCCGAGAGACAATCATGAGGCTATGTTATTTCTTTAACACAATTGCTCAGAAGGTCATCGATCCCGAAGGACTAGATGCTCTGCAGGACGAGGTGGTGATGACTCTATGTCACCTTGAAATGTATTTCCCTCCTTCGTTTTTCGATATCATGGTCCATCTCATTGTTCACGTTGTGTGGGAGATAAAAATGTGCGGGCCCGTATTCCTACGTAGCATGTATCCATTTGAGAGGTTCATGGGAATTCTCAAGTCCTACGTACGGAATCGTTCTCGGCCGGAGGGCAGCATCGTCGAAGGTTATGCAAGCGAAGAGGTCATTGAGTTTTGTGTCGATTATATGGCTCAGATTCAGCCGATAGGTGTCCCTCAATCTCGTCATGAGGGGAGGCTGAAGGGTCTCGGAACTATCGGAAGGAAATCAATCACTCCAGATATGGACATGTATACTCAAGCCCATTTCACGGTGTTGCAACACATGACTGAAGTGGCGCCTTATGTGGACCAGCACAAGGGTGTGCTTCGGCAACAGAATCCGGAGCGGCCGGATGTTTGGATCATGAGGCAACACAACCGTCGGTTCAACCAATGGTTGAAGGAGCAAATTGCTAGGAGCTCGCCGAGTGAGACGCTGACATGGTTGGCAAAAGGGCCGACATTTACAGTTGTGACATGGCAAGGATATGACATAAATGGGTACACATTCTATACGTAGTCTCAGGATGTCAAGAGCACTAACCAGAACAGCGGTGTCCGCATAGATGCATTCAGTACCGATGGGTCGAGAAACTCGTACTATGGCTTCACAGAAGAGATTTGGGAGCTCGACTATGTGGTTTTCAAGATCCCCTTATTTCGCTGCCGTTGGGTGCATCTCCCACAGGTGAAGGTTGACAAGTACGGTGTCACGACCGTGGACCTCCAACGTGTCGGGTACAAAGATGAATCATTCGTACTCGCCAATCAAGTTGTTCAAGTTTTCTATGTAACCGACCCGGCAAATAAGAAACGCCATGTAGTTCTTCATGGAAAAAGGAGAATTGTCGGAGTGGAGAATGTAGTGGACGAGGAGGAATACAATCAATTTGACGAGTTACCTCCTTTTGGAAATGGCATAAGGGTCGACGATGAACAACGTGACGAAACTAGTTACGTACGCATTGATCATGATGAAGGGCTAATTTTTAAAGGAAATAAGCAAGTACAATAAGAATGTATATGTGAAAATGTGTGACAATTTTGAGATGTATATGTGAAAATGTGTGATGTAGTCAATTTTGAGATGTATATGTGGAAATGTGTGATGTAGTCAATTTTGAGATGTATATGTGAAAATGTATATGTGTGATGTATTTGAGAATGACAAAATGTATCAAGAAATACACTGTGTGAATGCAGCTGGTTGGTGTTGTATATGAATGCAGCTGTTTGGTAGTTGATATGAATGCAGCTGTGTAGTTATTGGTGTTGTCTTAATTGCAACAGCCGGCAAAGGCTTATCACAGACGGTTCTAAATTCAGAACCGTCTGTGATAACATATCACAGACGGTTCTAAGTTTAGAACCGTCTGTGATAGTAAACTATCACAGACGGTTTTTAACTCAAAACGTCTGTGATATGTTATCACAGACGGTTCTAAGTTTAGAACCGTCTGTGATAATCTTCCTACATATACCCTCTCGCTAGGGGTTTCCGTGTGCGCTGCAGTTATTCGATTAGATCTAAATCCCGAGCCCGTCGTCGCCGCCGCCTCCCCGAGCCCTCGCCGGCTGCCTCCCCCAGCCCTCGCCGGCCGCCTCCCCGGACGAAGACGTCGCCGCAGCCTCCTCCTCCTCCATCGCCGCCTCCCCGAGCCCGTCGCCTCCTCCGTCGCCGCCTCCCCGAGCCCGTCGCCTCCTCCTCCTCCGTCGCCTCCCCGAGCCCGTCGCCTCCTCCTCCTCCGTCGCCGCCGCCTCCTCCTCCTGCGTCCCTAAGGTCACCAAAACCGTAAGGTCATCAAATCCCTCCCCGAGCTTCATGCTTACTGTTAGTGTTTAGGGTTGATGCTTGATGCTTCATACTGTTATGGTTAGTTGCTTAGTACATATTTAGGGTTGATGCTTCATGCTTACTGTTAGTGTTTAGGGTTGATGCTTGATGCTTGGTACATATTACATTGGTACATTGTTTACTGTAGTAGCTTAATTAGTTTGCTATTTGGTACATATTACATTGTTACATTGTTTACTGCAGTAGCTTAATTAGTTTGTTATTTGGTACATACTACATTGGTACATTGTTTACTGCTTGTTGTGTTAGTATATAGTATATAGTATATAGTACATAGTATATAGTATATAGTTGCTTAGTTTACATTGGTACATATTACATTGCTTGTTGTGTTAGTATATAGTATATAGTATATAGTACATAGTACATAGTATATAGTTTGAAATCATTTGGGTCCCCCTTCCCTCTACTCCTCTCCTCCCTTCTCCCCCTTCCCTCTACTCCTCTCCTGATCTCTTCCTAACATTGAGCATCATGTATCACTTTTCTTGCTTCCTCATCTTATCATGTGCAACCCTACAATTTGAGAGCACAAATTAACCAATCAAGGAAGAGTATATGATCAAAGGGCATGAAGCAAGTAACACATTCTAGTGTATCTGGATAAAGAAATCTTGCGATTATTGCAAAAGATACATTGACCATTTGGGTGGAAAGAAATACATTGTGTCGTCAGGCTCATGACTGCCAATTTGAAGCATAGCGTAGCATCCGAGGCACATCCAAGGCCTGCAGCTGTGTCTTGAAGAATGCCAAGAGCTGGTCTTCAGATGTGGCATTCCTCAAACTATAAATTATGAATCTTATTCTCATAACCCATCTGAATACCAGCTCTTGGCATTCCTCAAGACACAGCAGCAGGCCTCGGATGTGCCTCGGATGCTATGCTATGCTTCGAATTGGCAGTCATGCGCCTGACGAAACAGTTGATCTTTCCACCCAAATGCTCCTTGTATCTACACAAAAAAACAGCAAGTTCAAAATTCAACCCAGGTGCTAGGATATGCGCTTTGTTTAGAGACCTTGTAGTAATAGTATTACAAAATTCAAGGAAATTTTAGTACAGAAGTTCAAAAAAAACAAATTCCCAGATTCAGTTAGATGAATCATCGCTACTGGCGTACGTGATCCGGAGACCAGAGATGAAGAGAAGGAGTGGGAAGAAGCAGATGCATAGTTGCTCACCGAAGAAGTCGGCTATGTCGGCTGCTCACCGAAGAATCTGGAATGTCTTTTTTTGCACTTTTGTAATAAAATTGACTTGAATTTTGCGGGAAAAAGAAGGACTTGATACATTGGTACATTGGTAAGATAGACACATCACCCCCTCTCTATGTCCATATCACCCCCTCCCTTCTCCCCCTCCCCTCTACTCCTCTCTTGTCTTGCAATTCAATATGATTACTTTCTCATCTTATCTTAATAGACCCACAAAATGAGCAACATGTCACCCGCGCATCCTTCAACATCATCGCCGGAGGCGTCCGCTCCAACATCAAGACGCCAAGGAAGAGGGCTATCAAAGAAGCCTGAGGGCCGACAGATCATCACAGCGGTGAATGCATCTGGGGTCCCTATCCTTCCTCAAAAAGCAGTAAACGCATTCCGAACCATGGTCGGAGTAGTTGCACGAGAACGAATTGAGATCACATACAATTCGTGGAAGAACGTGCCTGACACTCGGAAACGTGAGCTGTGGACCGAAATTTTGGCATCGTTCGAGTTCCCAGAAGAACACCTGGACGTTGTGCAACAACAAACCTACAAAGCGGCGTGCAAAGCATGGAAGAACTTCAAGAGCACGCTTGTCAAGAAATACGTGGAGACGGACGAAACGCCTGTTCATAAATACCCATTCCTGGAACCACAATGGGAAGAGTTCAAGGCGATGAAAACGACCGAAGATTTCAAAAGTACAAGTGTGGCGCACAAGGCCCTCCAGGCAAAAAATACACACCCTCACAGACTTGGCACAGCTGGGTATGCGGGTAAAATCGCGCAGTGGATGAAGGAGGATGAGCTGGCAGCTGCACAGGACATCGCCCCGCCGTTTTCCAATATCCCGGACGACCGCGCTCGAAATTGGATTAGAGCAAGGTCATCTACAACGACATCAGGGGACATCACCTTTCGAAACCCTTCAGACCAGCAAGTGACCGAGCGCCTGGTAAGATATCGATCGAACTACGTAGCTTGTAATTACTCCACAACTTCGTACAAATTGAAATGACATGTCGTGCTCTTGCAGGAAGAGCTGAGTTTTCAATCTACCCTGGGATCATTCCAGGGAACAAGGGAGAATGATATGCTCTCCGTGGCCCTGGGAAACAAGGAGCACCCGGGCCGTACGAGAGGCCTTGGGCTTTACGTTCCTTGGAAACATGGTTTCCAAGATGACTCCGACATGTATCGGCGCAGGAAGAGAAACAAAGCAGAGCGTGACGCACAGCTACGAGAAGAGCTCAAGGCATCTCTTAAAGAGGATCTACTGGGTTCGATGGCTGATATAATCAGAGATGAGGTGCGGAAACAGACAGAAAGTCAGCAGGCCGCCACCGCCGCTCCTGTGCTAGCTAGCCCGCACAACCATCCGAGTAGCTGCGCGTCCAATCTGACGCAAACCCAGTCCAAATTTCCTGTGGACGACATCCTGGTAATAATTATTACCTCTCGAATGCTTGCTCCATTGGTAGGCCTATTCGAGTAGCTAATTTTGTATCGTTATGTAGGAGCCTTCGACATGCAGGCTCCAAGTGAGATATGGCTCAATTCCCTTGTACGCTGCTTGGGGCCAGGCATATTCGTCTGGTATCGGTGCCATGGTGAACGGTCAAGCTTTAGCGCCAGGCTTCGCAAAAGTTAATGTGGATGGTGTGTATGCCCCCCAACGACGAGATCGTGAATCTAGGACAGGCCATTGGAACATTCATCCAGTGGCCCAAAACCGACATCTCCCTGGAGGCTTCTTCACCGGTGGCAGGACCAGAAGTGCAGTGCGAACCACAGCAACTTGCACTGGTGCCATCTCCACACGGGCAGTGCGAACCACAGCTACCTGCACCGGTGCTATCTCCACGGGTGCTATTCTCGTCAGAGCAACTTGCACTGGTGCCATCTCCACACGGGCAGTGCGAACCACAGCTACCTGCACCGGTGCTATCTCCACGGGTGCTATTCTCGCCAGAGCAACTTGCACCGTCTATACCATTACAGTCGACTAGCATAAAGTCGACCCACAATCGAGGCAGTGGCCAGGGCAAATCAAAGACGAAGGATGATGACGATTTCCCGTCCATGCCATTGGCCCGCAAATTCGTGCTAGCTCAGCCGATGGTAGTCCAGGAAGAGCTCCAAAAACTAGGACTTGGTTGCCAAAGATTCCACCTTTGGTATATGGAAGAGTCCAATAAGCCAGATGCAGAACGGCGCTCAGGTATAACTGTCAAATTCAAGCCGGAACATTTCTTGCACGAAGCTCAGGACTGTGTCTTCGCGGTGACCTTTGACGATATATTTGAACTTTTCACGCTCAACGCTCTCGACGCCTCACTCGTTCGATGCTGGACGCTGTAAGTCTGTACAATCACAGTCTCTGTTCACGTAATACCGATATATGTCACAATTTGTTGCTTTCCTATGTTATATATAGATTCATGCTGATCGAAGCTAGATCATCGAAATCACGAATTGGTTTCCTGGACCCACGCTTGGTCGCCATTGATACCATCATCGAGAATGCATCCTTCGTCGAGGACTATATTACAAAAGCACTGCTGGCTCACCAAGATAAGGAATTTGTTCTTATGCCATACAATGAGAAATTCCATTGGATTTTAATTGTAATTATACCAAAATGGAACAAGGCTATATACCTTGATTCTCTAAGTAAGAACAAATCCAAGTACACAGCTATCGCCCGAATACTCGATAGGTAAATACATTGTACATTGTACTCTTTCTTTCCTTCCGAATAACTAATCTAACTTTTTCGAATAACGAAGGTCGTTCGCCACATACGTTCAACAAACACGTGACTCGACGACAGGGGCCAAGGCCTTGAAACATGATCGCAAGTTTCGGGTATTCGCTAGCTACACATTAATTAATCATATACAACACATAGTAGTAATGCCACTTGATTTAACACATTATATTTTTTGCAGTGCCACCAGCAGGAGCCGGGCAACACGTGTGGATACTACGTGTGCCACCATATGAGACTACTCCTCGATTCCACCAAGATCACTAATTCTAAGGTTTGTCAATCTTCCCACATTTATTTCATACATGTCAGTTTTATATATGCGCGCGTTGATATTCCTATCGACAGGCTGCGTCCATCTCTACATCTGCATTGACACAGCCGGATTTTGCAAAAATTCGAGGAGAGCTCATTTGGTTTTTGTGGTCAAAAGTCGTAAGATTAGATGGAGAGTTCCACTGCCCAGAATGATTTTTTATTGTAATTCTAAGTGCAAATACAGTGTAGATCTTTTACAATTGTGTATTTGTTAATGGATATTTTATTTCAACTCAATTAATTGATTTGCGAAATGGATGCTTTATGTTTGTGAAATGAAGTGCGTTGTCAATTGGATGTTTTATGTCTGTGAAATGAATTGAGATGTGAAATGTATCTGAAATGAAATGAGATGTGTGAATTGTATATGTTTATGTCTGTGATTATCTGCTTGTTTCAGAGGGCATGGCTAGCATTTCCTAAGGCTAGCTATAAACAGAAATAGATTCTGCTGGGGGGAGGAGTATCACAGACGGTTTTTCATTAAAAACCTTTTAAAAACCGTCTGTGATATCGGATAATCACAGACGGTTTTTAATGAAAAACCGTCTGTGATATCGCATAATCACAGACGGATCAAAAACCGTCTGTGATAACTTGGATTATCACTGACCCATAATTTCAGACGGTTCAGAAAACCGTCTGTGATGACGTTTCTGAACCGTCTGTAATGTGGATTTCTGTAGTAGTGTGGGCTGTAAGTTTACAGCCAGCTGAAGCACAAGAACCAAGAAACTTTGTGAGAGAAAGGGGTAGGTCATACAGCCTTCAGCTGGCTGTAAACTATTATATGAATGGGCTGATAAGTGGGCTGTAAGTGTCCATACAGCCAGCGGAAGGCTGTATTATTAGCCTTGCTCTAATGGGTAAAGCTAATGGAGGCAATCAAAGACATAGCGCAACAAGAAAAATGGCTTCGACAAATGGATAATAAACTAGAGGATGAACCGGAGAACTTGGATAACAATCTAGTGGTCACCATGCCGTATTGAATTCATCGAGCAATGAGAGCTTTGGAAAGACAAAAGGCTAAACTAAAGACCACCCTAGGATATCTACAATCGGCTTACAAGCCAATAACTTGTTTCATCTTGTAAATGCAACTAGACACGCTATTTGGCTACAATTGATGAAAAGGTCCTTTTCATTAAAGATTTTAATGCCATCATTTGGACTAGACATGCTATTTGGCTACCATTGATGAAAAAGTCCTTTTCATTAAATATTTTAATGCCATGATTTGACTAGACAAGCTATTTGGCTACCATTGATGAAAAAAGTCGCCTGCATGTGCGAATATACATAAATTGTGGAGCAACATCTACAACGTCTCGGTATAAAATTAGGGATGTTTATAAATGCCCCTGAAAGTGCCAAAACCAGGGTATTTACAAACACCATGGTAAGAAAATTTGGGGCGCTTACAACGCCTGTCCTCATCCCGTCTCGGAGACGGCTTTTTTCTATAAAAAAAACCTCGGCTGGGCTCGCAGACGCTCGCCCCGTCGCCTCGCGAGGCGACGGCGAGGGCCCGTGGACCGAGGCCGAACCGACGAGCGCGGCAACGTTGTACGGCCCTCGTCTCTGCGACTCGACCCGCACTCAGATCCCGCGCGGCGCGCGTACTCTGGTTTCTCTACGCGCCAAATCCATCCCCAGCTCCATATCTTCCTGCGCCCTCGCTTTCGTCCCCATTCTTCCGACTTCAGTGCTGTTCACCGGCATTCGTCACCACCGACGGTGCTCGAGATGTCCGCGTCTACTAGGAAGACCAAGGAGTTGGCCTCAGCTAGGAAGGGCTCGACACCGGCGGCGGCGACGGCTGGTGCCTCCCCCGTCCACACCCTCGCTCGTGGATCCGGATCGGCGACGGCGGCCCGCTACCTCGGTCATGGTGGCGGCTCGGCGGCGGCGGCCCACCCCTTCGTCAGTGTTGTTGTCAAGGGCGCGGCGGCGGCAGCCGACCCCATCACCGGTGCCCTCAGCAAGGGCGCAGCCACGGCGCCATCCTCCATCGATGGATCTGGCGGAGGTGCCTTCCCCTGCTCCTCGTTGTTCAACAGTGGGTTTCTGTTCCCCCTTCACCATCTCCTGCTTGGTGTGATGCGGCCGGCGCTGATCCGATTTCTCCTGCGTTTGGACGTTCAGCAGTTTGGGATCCATCATGGTAACCACTTTTGCTCATTTTGGTTATGCCTTTGTTTCATTGCAATTCTTGTTGATCTAAATAGTTTGGTGCATTCTTGTGGCAATAATTTTTTTGTAGTTGATACATCTCATTTTCAACTCAATGTTAGTATAGAGTACAGTCATTTGGAAATGTTCCTTGTGGGATATAATAAACTTTTCCTTGCATGAAATCCCCCTGACATATAATTTGTCAATTACTAGGTAGATACATAAATTTCTTTTGGTCATAGGCTTTTGATATGAACCATGAAATGGGCTGTTACTTCCACATTGGTTGGTAACTTCAAATTTGATCATTAGATGGATGATGAGAAATTGCACAATAATATCCTACGGCATCCAAACATGGCATGTATGCCATGTGCTGCTACTATGGTTGAGATAATTGTTCCATGTGCTGCTACTATGGTTGACAGAATTAGTTGGTTCAAGTGTGGTTTCCTGAAACTTGTATTCTGTAAGACCATGTGGAGGTCACCCATGATTGTGATGAGTAATTGACTCTTAATCTAGGCAGTTTGAGTTTGGTTTTTGAGGTTTGAGAGGAGAATGGGTTTCTCTGTTGGGTCCTTAGCCCTTGCGACTTGCTCGGAAATAGCCTTTCGACCATGTTGTTATCGGCTGGGAGTCTTACGACTATGTTGTGCCATTTACGACCACTTTGTGAAGTTCCTGCAAAGTCGAAAGTCCTTTTGAATGGTTGAGAGATCACCTTCGACCACATTGGCCATGGTCGGAAGAAGTCTGGAAGTGTTACGACCACTTTTGCCGTGGTCGAGAGCTGGAAGAAGTAGCTTACGACTTCGTTGGCCGTGGTCGGAAGGCACCAGGAGAGTTTACGACCACATTTGCTGTGGTCGGAGGTCATTCACGTCGTTTACAACCACGTTGGTTGTAGTCGAATGCAGCTACGACCACGTTTGCTGTGGTCGGAAGTCGTAAGTCAAAGCTACGCCGCCGTGGTCGGTAGTCGGCGCTCAAGCCTGCAATCATGTTGAGAAGACGGCACCTTTCGACCACGTTGTCATGAGCTAAAGCGGTTGGAAGTCGTAAGTCGTAGCTTCGACCACGTTGTCATGGCTGAGGTTGAAGTCGACGCTCAAGTCTACGACCACGTAATAAGTCGGCAGACTTCGACCACGTTGCGAGGTGGTCGAACGTGGTTGTAGCTCAGTCGTATGCGGTCGATAGTCGACAGACCTTGACTACGACCACGTGGGAAGTCGGAGGACTTCGACCACGTTGTGAAGTGCTCGAAAGAGGTCGGGTCGGAGTTGGACGCAGTTGGTTGTAGTCGTTACCGGTTGGACTTGGTCGTAAAGTAGTCTGACGCGATCGTAGCTCGGTCGGATGCGGTCAGACGAGCTTGGAGCACGGTCGGAAGTGGGCAACTGGGATTGGAAGTGTTCACACGTGGTCGAAAGGGTTTCAACCACGGTGAAACAAGTCGTACGTGATCGGAAAGGGTTTCGACCACGGTAAATCTCGTTGTGAGTGCTTGGAAGGGCTTCGACCACGGTGTAACTCCGTGTACGTGGTCTGAACGGGGTTCGACCATGATAGAAAGCGATGAACGTGGTCGGAAGGTGGTTCGATCACACGATAAGCGGTCGTTTTAGCTGGTAATCGGTCGTATGGTCTTCTGGGCCAGTCGTATTTATCTGAGGTGTGGTCGTAGGACTTAAGCAAGTCTTGATATATAGTTTTGACCAGTTGCAAGTTGGTACGACTTTGTTGGGTAAGTTGGAGCTGAAACTTGCGATGGTCATAGCAGAGCTGTGTGTGGTCGTGGGCCACTGGAAGGGTCTCGTAGGCTGCAAGAAGGCTCTTGTGAGCTCGAGGGTTTCTCTATTCTGGGCAACAGAGTGGTCGTATAGGGTATAGTCCTTATGCGATAATCTCGTAACTGCTAGCGATGGACGTGGCATGTATCCGCATGGTCGTAGTGAGATGTGAGGCGGTCGTAACGACATGTTGTGTGGTCAAAGGAAGCAGGGAAGTCTTCCAGGGCTTTGACCACTTCTTGAGTTGTGCATTCGAGTGGTCGTAGGGGGTTTACGATCAGTTTTTGTGCTGTGACACTTGTTGGTTGTACCGATTGTTTGTCTGTTGACTGGTGCGGTGCTATGTGACGGTTTGCTTGTTTGTGTGGCTGCAGGACTTTGGAGCTATTTCATGGTGAGGCATGGGAGAACCGGGACTAGGCACAGGAGGTGTTGAGGTCCAGACGATCGGAGATGCCGAAGATGATCGAGGCTGGTGAGGTGGTTGCAAGCCGAGGAGACAAGGAACCGGAGCTGGAGCTGCCAGAGGATCTTGGAGACAAGTCTTGGTGAGGCTTGGAGTGGTCGGGACTAGACATGGGAGATGTTGAGGTCCAGAATGACTGGGTGAAGCCGAAGAAGACTTGGGACTCAAGGTGGTTGCGTGCGCGGACCGGGACTAGGCTCTGGAGGAGTCGGAGGTCTGATCGGTCAGAGGTAGGTGCGGTCGTGCGTGATCAGCAAGGAAATGCGAAGCTTCCGGGAAGATGCGTGAGGGCAATTTGGAGAATTGACTCAGGCCTGCAAAAGGAAGCGGTTTCCTGTAAAAGCACTGTAATCCTGTCGGCTGTAACGGGTTGTCGCGTGTGTGGGGTGTGTAAAACCCGGTGTTAGGAGGGGGTTTACGGGTTAGCCCCAGTGTGGACTAATGGATGGATCCATTAGGGTTAGTCTCGGGTGTGAGGCTTTAAAAGGGAGAGGGGAGGCACGAGTTTGATTCAGTTGGCTAGCTGGGCCTTGGAGGCAGCCGCCTCTCCCTCCCCTGGGAGTATGTGTGCGTGTGTTTGCTTTAGGGTTTTTCATTTGGTTCTCCCCTTGTATGAATAATCGAGAAAGAGAGAAAGAGAGGAGGTGTGAGCTTCTCTCTATGCTCTCCGAGCGTATCGGGACTCCGTGTAATCCTTGATGATTGGAATGAAGTCTCTGAGTTACGTTCTCTTTCTATTGCTTGAGTGTTTTGATTGCAGTTTCTCTTTTCGGTCTTCTCTGGTTGAGATGGCTTTGTTTTGAGTTGTTTCGACTTGCTCTGAACTGGGAAGTGTCTTTAAGCCTTCTTAGCTTGGTTGTTCCCGAGAGCAAAGTCAGGTTGTGGAGTTGTTGATCGGATAGTCGTGCGCCTCAAGGTTCCCCTGTTCTCTAATCGACTGTGCCGTTCTCCTCAACCGCAGCAAAGACTTCCGGTGTTCTTGGTATTTTCTCTTGTATAGGAAGTCTTCAGTCGTTGGTTAAATTCTCACGTTCTTCCGATTAAAGGTTCACGAGATATTTGGATTTTGGTTTCCGCGGTCGTGCGCCGAGTATGTGCTCTGCATGCGCCAAAACCACGTTGAATCCTTTGTGCGTGATTCGACCGAATCCTCTGTTTCGATTTCGATCATGCCGTACGTCCAGAACTCGGCAAAGAAGTTTTCGTTGCCTTGGATTTTCTCTGTCAAGGGTCGTGAGCAAACGTTGTCTAAAGTCTCATACCCGGTTGCTTTGTGAATCGCAAGATATTTGGAAATCAAAGCAAGTGGTCATGAGCTCTGGCTTGTCTTGTTGGTCGTGCGCGCCCTCTCTGTTTTCGGTCATTACTGTGCAGTCTCTTTTGTCGGTCTGATCTCGGGTTTTCAGTGGATCGTCTGTCTTACCGAGTGACTCGATCGACCACAGGTTGGCATTCGATCTCTCTGAAACAGACGGTCTTTCTCTTTGTCAGATTGATCACAGTAGAACCTTTCGATTGCTTTGTTTTGTCCTCGGCCAGCGGCAGTTCTAGTTCGGGTGTCAGTCTGATCTTCCTCTCTCCAGTGAACATTCGATCTTCCTCTTCATAGCTTTGTAGCTATTGGAGAAGAAGATTGTGTGAATACTTGGGGAAGTTTTAAGGCACCATTCACCCCCCCCCCCTCTGGTTGCCAGTTCGGTCCTACATATTCACTACAGAGTTTGCTCAATTGAGCATTTTGAAACCTAATGATGGAACTAGAGCTTTTCAGTCTCTTTGTGTTAGCTAATGCTAGCAGGGTTAGTTTCTATTTTCTGTTATAGCATGGACAGGGAAGTCATTAGTTGAAGATGCATTTTTCTGTGATCAAGTTTGTGTGAGCTTGCTGTTCTGTAATTAAAGTATATTCAATTTCTCCATCTATGTTTGCTGCAGGGATAAAGACCCACGTCCATCGGGTGGTTTCCTGAGTTACTTTGGTAATCAGCCACACAATTTTCATTTGGTTGGTGCACCTATTCACAGCAGCCCTGTGAATGTACCACTGTCTAACAACAATGAAGGAAGTTCACTGCCAGAAGTGGAAATCTTACTTGTGCAGCCTGAACAAGTTAACAATGACAGTGACAATGTTAGGACTGAGAAGCGGATCCTATGGACAGAGGAAGAGGATGTTAGATTGATGAGCTCTTGGATAGAAAATGCAAGCCTGTGTAATCCTTCACAATATGATAGTGGAAGATGAGAAGGAATTGGTTAGAGTTTCCTTGGATTTGAATGAGAATCCAAGTGCAACAATAGTGCTCCCACCTGAAGTGTGTACAAGTGACAACCCAAATCCATGCTTCGCAGAGGTGCTTCGGAGGAATTCCGCTATAAAAGCTCGGCCAACGCATAGGCAACTCAAGAAGGATCTAATCGAGCACATATGGCATCGCTATGGAAACAAAGAAACTTAGACAAAAAAAAGTGTTGCAGTTATATACAATATATGATTTATATTGATGGTTTTTAAACAAATATTGTAATCATGTTCATCTTATTTATGCTTGATCCGTTTCCTATCAAATAGCAACATAATGGTATACAAAATGATATTCATGATTGATCTTGGCTACATGCAACACATTAAATAGCTTGCAGACAGTGAAACAGACAATCCATTGTATGATCTGTCTTTTTAGCTGTCTGTATGCCAGATTCGAGACTCTTGCAGACGACCCCCGTCTGTGGGTTGTACATGCCCTAAACATCGTGGAATCTAGAAAATTGCTATTCTTACAAAAAACCGTGGAAACCTTACACAGAGCATTTGTAAATGCCGTGAAAATGCTAGAAGCGGGGGCATTTTCATTGATGATTTATAAATGCCATGGGAAAAACTTTTGAGGGTGTTTATAGGGCTTCTAGGGCTTTTATAAACGCCTTAGGATGTAGAACGTGTTGTAGTGTGTGTATTTTTCTGTCAACCGGTATAAGGCTTTTATAGCCTAAAATAGCTGACTCAATCTTAGATTCTACTTCAAGTCTCCCTCTTTGTGTCGGCTCAACCTTTCTTTGGATAGTGTCCCTGTCCGCTTCAAATCTTCTCACTTTCAATTTCCTATTGACGATTTCCTTCTTTGCATATACCTTTTCTTAGTCAGTATCTTCAAGAGGCTTCTTAGTGTGGTTGATGTTTGGTCCTGATTTTTAATCAATTCTGTTTTTCCTTATAATTAAGTTAAATACTAAAAATATTTTTACTGATTATTTTGCCTGTCAAAATCTGATGACAACACTTGTGTTTAATAAAAAGAGGGTGGTGGGCATCTAACCCATTGCATCCCGTTGAGGCCCAATCCAATGACAATCAACCACCAGTCCACCACCTGTCCCACCCTTGAGCATTAGACAGAAGAGGATCTTTAACCCGTTAATTAACCCATAGGCGCATCATTAGATATGTTGCTAATTCAACATGCTGCTGGTGGAACCAAAGTTAGAAATACCGGAACCGGACCAAATCCTATTAGGGGCCGGTTATCGAAAAAACCAATAAAAAATCAGCTGAATTTTTCTAATAGAATTTGAACCGGGGCGGTTTGAGACTAGTAACCGATCCGGTAACTAGAAAAAACAAAAAAACGGTGGAAAACCGTTATTGGTACATATTTACTTTGTTGTTAACTGCTCCTTGCTAGCAAGGTCATTTGGGATTCATGCATTTTACGTTTTACTACTCCATGCATTTTATGCTTCCAATGCCATCTAGAGTTACAATAATTCATGTCATAATGTTTGAGGATAAGAAATTAAAGAACGTCTACCACACATGAACTAGTTACAAACTACATTTTTATACACATGGAGTTCCAATGCCATTTACCTAGCAAGGAGTGGTTAATCTACCACACACATGGAGTAGATTAACATAGGACATGCACGCTAACCTACATTTTTATGCCTCCAATGCCATCTAGAGTTACAATAACTCAGGCATTTTTATGTCACATAATAGTTAATCTACTATAAACAATGCTTAAACTAATCTACAAAGTGCATTACCTAGTCACAAAATTCAAATCTACATTTTATATATTCCGGGCGGTATACTCCTTGAGCTGACCGGGAAACCTGGAAACCGCGGGTAAGCGGCCGGTTATAGGTGGTATTTGGAACCCTGGGTGGAACAGCCTGTAGTCCCGTGCGAAAGCTGGCTTCGCTTCACTGATGTGAACTGGCTACCCACCTGGAAAGATTACACTCGATCGATCGATCAGTCATGGCGACCACGACTAGAGAATATCTCCTGATCTGGATAGAAGCATGTGCACAGCGGCATACCGCGCTAGCTTGTGGTTGTAAGTAATAGGTTATCATATGTGTTTTTGGAAAATTTTATATTCATTTATTTGAATGTAGATATATTTATTGCGATTGTTGAGATTCTTTGTTCATTCTGTATTGTATAAAGTTTTATTTGACTACGCAGAAAGCCTAGAAATCACACTTTTTTAAGTAATTAATTTATGTTTGTGATGTGTTACGTGATGGAAATTTAAACTGCGCGTTATTGTATTGTATAAAGAAGCATATACCATTTTTTATATTTGAGTGGAAAATGGTGAGTATTTTTATTGTTTACTCTGGTTGACAACCATGTATATTACAACAGAGATCTGTAGAGTCTGAAAAATGCTGGTGTTGTATAAGGGAGCTAAATAGGTTTCTTGAATGGTCTCGAAATTAAATTGTATGAACTGGTAATGTTATAATTTGTTTTGGTTTGAACAAAATGCTGGGTGCTGTTACAACAAATGGGTATTATGAAGTAAGAATAAACATAATCTAATGTTTGTATATTCGAGGAAATTATAGTTCTATAACCATAGTAACGTAGTAATAATAAAAGTTGGGAGAATGTTTAACTTTATCTATATAGGTTTCGTTTTGCAATAGCAGATTGAATTTTGTGATCATAATAGGATATTTACATTTCTATGGTATTACGATACACTAAATATATTTGCACATGAAGTGGCTATCATAGTGTGTACATGCAGCAGTGGAATTCGAAGGTTTTACATAGCTTGGAGACAATCATGTGAGTCTGCTATGTAACTACGTCAGTTTTCTGCGATATTCATACCATTGGCGTTATACAGTAGAACAGCGATAGCTTTGAGTACCAAAGTTTGGTGCTGTCAAAAGTGCCAATTCTGTTTATGTTTTACAAAAGGAAAGCCGGAGTGAGTCTTCAGATCGTTGAACGAAGACTTGTTCGATCTGCAGAGTAGGTTCTGAACTTCACTGTAAGCAAAATGGTAAAGGAACGGTATAAATCTATGTTTCCAGCGTGTAATCCTAATGTCTTAAGTATGGTTGTAAAGTAATAAGGCAGTGGAAGATACCTGCTACGGCAGATTGGTTTCTATGGTAGGAAATAACTCTTGTTTGCAGCTTTCTTTTTTTGGGTAGTATGTTTTGGCCTGTAAAAGAAATCTATGGTAAGCAAGTGTGGCAAAGAGTAAGTTTAAGAACTTTAATAGTATGAGTAACGAAGAGTGATACAGTGGGTTGTAGTAAAGGACCTTTTTCCTAATTCTTGAGATGAGACACACAAAGTGGCTTCGTCAAGTATAATTGCCTCGTGTATTCGCTTTTCAGCCTGCCATGGGAATATATGGTTATAGTAACGATTGTAGTAAAGCAGAAACTATCTATTCTATAATTTGTGTAACCACTACTACAAAAAACATAATACTAGACGTCCAATCACAGACGGTTTGACAAAACCATCTGTGACCGACACTAACACAGACGGTTTTAATTTGGACACCGTCTATGTTGATGGCATCGAAGAAAACGAGTATCACAGACGGTTCTTACCGATGAACCATCTGTGATATTCCAGTATCACAGACGGTTTTTATTTAAACCGTCTATGATAATCTGGAATTATCACAGACGTTTTTTATTAAAAACCGTCTGTGATAAGTATTAAAAACCGTCTGTGATATGTTTCTCGCATTGCAATTCCCCAAAATTTCATAATTTCTCGCCTGAGTCCGAGTAGGATTCAGTTTTGAGACACCTTCAGTAAAACGGGCATAACTTTTGCATACGGTGTCCGTTTTCGACGTTCTTGTATTCGTTGGAAAGCTAACGACGAGCTCGTTCCAAAAAACGATCTGATTGTGTTAGTCACCCTCCAAGCCCCTGAAAATCAGTCATCTTTGGATCTAAACCTGCGTCGCAAGTTTTTGGTTTTTGTTTTTGCCCTTTTTCTTGGTCTTCCTTTCAGAATTTGGATTTTGATTCAACTAAAAAAGTTGTAGATCTCATCGAAACCTTTCAAATGAGTATATATATAAGCCATATAAAACTTTGCTATTTTATCTTTTCAGACTAGTTGTTTATATTGCATCGATATATAATATTTTGTGCTCTAATTCATAGACGATTGGCATATAGAACCGTCTGTGATATTCATTCATCATAGACAGTTCTAGCTACCAACCATCTATGATAATCTGACCGCTGGGCCCGTCGATCCTCCTAAACCCAATCCTAGCTAATAGAAATCCACCGATCCTTACCCCACGGATCGTAGCTCCGCCTCTCCGTCCCCGTGCTAAAAAATTTCGCACTCCCTCCCCTATAAATAATCACCAGAACCAAGCCTCCTTTCTGTTCTCCTCCTTGCTGTTCTCCTCCTCTTTACTGTTCTTCTTGCTGTTCTCCTCCTCTTTGTTGTTCTTCTCCTCCTTGCTGTTCTCCTCCTCCTTGACGCATACCATAATAGCCCCACGAAGCAGATGATGCACAAGGTAGCACTCAATCAACGCCGACGATAGTGGACGTCAAAGACATCTAGCTCGTGCGCTGCATCAGTGGCGAGAAGGCCTAGGCATAGAGGATCTTTGCTTTTCTCTGTTCTTGTTGTGTTAGCTAGATGGGCAACCTGTTTGTTGTTTTGGGATATTGTAATGGTAGGCTCTAATCTTAATAAAAATAAAATGTGTATTGTGTTTCATACTATATTTTCTTGTTTTCATTTCAATTAATTGATTTGCGAAATGGATGTTTTATGTTTGTGAAATAAATTGAGATGTGAATTGGATGTATACATACACATGTTGATCTGCTTGTTTCAGAGGGCATGGCTAGCATTTCCTGAGGTTAGCCAATAAACAGAAATAGATTTAGGGGTAGAAGAGAAAAGCACAGACAATTTTTAACTAAAAACCGTCTGTGATATTTAGATATCACATATGATTTTTAGTTAAAAACCGTCTATGATTATCACCTATCACAGACGGTTTTTACTTACAAACGGTCTGTGATATTTACACCATAGACGGTTCGAAAACCATCTGTGATAACCTTCGATTATCACTGACCCATAAATTCAGACGGTTCAAAAAACCGTCTGTGATGACATTTTTGAACCGTCTGTAATACGGTTTTCTGTAGTAGTGAACATTAAAGTGAAATAAACTGGGATAACGAATGTATTTAGCACCTGTAAAGAAGCAGCTGTTGTCGGTGTTAAAGGAGTAGATGGTAGTGCAGATGCAGCAGCAGTAGTATCTGGTGTTGCTACTAAAATGGGGTCAGGCTGGTCTTCAGGATTCTGATTCTCGTGTGTTTCTTAAAGCATTGATGTTGAAGGTTCAGAGTTGGATGGTAAGAGTAGTGTAGTAAGGTCTAGTCAAGGTATTATATTGAGCATACATGAAATATAGGAGCATCACTTTGCAGTGATCCTTCTGACATTTGGACAATGGATTCATATGTGCGCCCAATAATCGCTTTTATTTCTGATGGAATATAATTTTGTTGACCTTCAGCTGTCGCAACTAAAAGCATGGGAGGTTTTCCAATTAATACCTGGTCTATGTTACTGAAGAACATGAATTTTGCGGTAGGAGATTTATCTTCATTACCGCAATCAAGATCAGCACCGTGGATGTTTATTTTGTACCTATTTTACAATGGTATGTTAGTTGTTGTATTACTTGTGCAGCTGAATATCTCAACTATGAATAAATATATATGGTGCATGGAAAAGCATTCGCTATCATATCTTGGTTCCGCTGCTTTAACACTACATCTTCGACATTCGTAGGTATCTCCCTGTGGGAAAGTTTTTTTTTCCAATAGAAAGAGCATGCTATGTACCACCATGATTGATTTGGCACCAAATCTTTTAGAACAATGGTAACCTTGTATAGTAGGCCCAGTTTACGGTATAGTTATGAGTAACATAGAAAAACAATATGGGGTAAGTAATCTGTGAGCATGTGTAAAATCTGGTTTTACTTTCATACCAAAGCTTCATTATGTACAAGTTGTATTAGTTCCCAAACTGTTGTTGTGATTGGATTGGATTGGATTGGATTGGATTGATCATGGCTCGCAATTCGATGCGGTGTGGACGGTTGCTAACTCTGTGTCATATAATGCTAGTTAGAATAGGTTGATTATATGTAAATACATTCTTGTATGTTGTGGTACTCATAGTAAAAAAAGGATTTTTTGAGTGTAAAGTTGACAATCAATACATGCTACGGAGAGTGTGTATTTTAGGTATTGGTATACTAATATACCATTTGGATGCAGAACAGCTTTGCAGTGCCAATTGTCCTACATATGTAAAAAAGGACATTGTAGATTAGTGCTAATCTGTAGTGAAATAGATCTAATTACACTGTGTATGTCTTATCTATTACAAAGTATTTTTTTTCTGTGGCGAAAACTAATTACTGTAATAAATCTGAGTATGTGCCAACTAACATGCCAACAAATAGAGCTATAATTGGCCCGTTTTCAGATGTGGTCTGCAAGATTTCAGCAATGAATACCTCAGCGTGTCGACCCCCATAAAGTTATAATTCTACATTCACTATGTCATTTTTGTTTACATCATTGTTATTTATGCACGAAGGGCAATACAATACGAATGTAAGCTAAGGTTAGTAAGTAATGTATTTAATGAAAAGAGAACCGTATGAAAAGCAAGAGTACCTTCCATCAGTTATCTAAATAGTCCGTTTAACAGTTTGGCCCAAGTTTGTAGTTGTATTGGTAAGTGGTGAAGCAGCGGTTATAAGAACATCAGTATCTAATAGGTAAAGAAGGATAAAAGCAAGAAAAGTAATAGTAAATAAACGTAATTAAGTCCGTATGCTAGAGCAGGGCTATTGTTACCTTAGATAGCATACCTGATAATAGAGCATGTTGACCAATACATTCAGTTAGAATGGAGAAAGGAACTACATTGTAGGCATAAACAGAGAAAGCCGGTGGTTCTGGTAAGATTTCTTGAAGCCTAGTATATTGTTAAAACCGAATTAAATTATTCCATCAACAGATTTGTAACTCTCTTTTGCTTGAATGACTTCGAAGTATTCAATTTCATAAATAGACCCTTCTTTTAGTACGTTCATAAATTTAGGAAGCCATCTTTGATGAAATAATCCTTCCTTGGCATCTCCCTAAATATAGATAAACAATAATATTGGTAATAATAACAAGTCAAATGATCTCTAACAGCAGGAATAGATAACAATGTGTATATATAATGAGTTGTAGATAGGCAAAGGTGTAGTAATCGCACAATACTAACGTATTAAATATTCAATTACAATAAAAGTGTAGAAAGTGGCAAACCTATTCGTCTAACATGATGAAGCCCAAATTGTATACATTTGTTAAATCTTGTGGGTTTGCAAATTCCTAAACACGTGCTAAGCGAACAAGAAGTTGTCATTTGTGAGAACTCTGGTTAATATCTTTCAGTAGTGAATATGCCACGTAGAACTCCGTAATAAGCAAATACTTTGAATTAAATGCTGTAGCTGGAAAGGAAATACTGCATAAGTACAGATTTGGAAGTACAAATAGTAAACAGAACTATATGTAGCAGTAAAAGCATGTTTTGGTGAATGTTGTTTTAAGACAAAGGTAAACAATATTTAAACAAATGGGATCACAGTAAGGAGACTGGATATCATATAAGTAACAAAATACACAAGGGAAAGCATGTATTAAATAATATGGATAAACAATTACATGCAACAGCAACCGAACCAACAAATGAAACGCAACCAGCGATACGGTGAGCGGATTGGCCTAGAAGCCAACTCACGTGGACACCGCGGAAGAGAAACTAAGGGCCTATATGTAAAACGCGAGGGCTCATATGTAAATACTAGGGATCTATACATATTTATGAGAAATTAGTAGGGCCTTTTTGTATTTTCTGGTGAGCTGCGCAGCCAGGGCCGGGAACTCCCCAAGTTTAATATAGATGGTATGTGCTCATGGCTGATAGGCTCAAAAGGTGAGCTAGCTCAATGTAGCATGCGTGGTTGCAAACTTGCAATGCTGCATGAGTGATTAATCTCAACTAGATGCATACTGGTACTGAAAATGATTAATCTGATACATCGGCGGCCGTAAAAATATAACGAGCTCAACAACAGGGCGTGTAGCACCCACCAAACATCGGCCTGCATATCAACATCGACCTGTCAGTGTTACACAGAGAAAAGCAGCTGTTGAACAATCGCAGAAAATCCCAAAGTCAAATATAACATGAAGGTTGGCTGTCATTTTCGTCGTCTTCTTTTTTCCCCTAAAAAAATCTATAGAGCTTAAGGCCAGGTAAGGACGTGGAATCGCCCGATTCGCTTGTCAGAAGAGAGCAACTTGGAACTGGCAATGATTTGGCACCTGTTATTAAACAAGAACAGAAGGCAGTCTTTTCATCTACGGCTAATGATCTATTGTTATAATTGATGATTTTTAATTTTAATATAAACGTTTATATAAACAAATCAAATACTGATAAGTCATTTCGAAAAAACTATTTTGATATGCTGTTTAAAAAATGACGAAGAAGCTATCTCTTTGTTTGTTCATGGGGAAGTCATAAGCTGAAGGGTCTGTTCTTTCGAGTTACAGGTCAGCTGTGGTCCATATTATCGTAGTAGTATATTTATCCATCAAGGTTGGATCCGTCCATGTTAAGTCTGTACCCAGATGCCCTTTACTACTTTCTAGTAGTTGTTTCAACTTGTTACTAAGAGTTTATCATATTAGATTTTAGGTAATGCGGGAGAGAGATGAAGGAAGAAAAGAGAGCTTGTTATATCTATCAGTAATAAGATGGGCATTTGAACCAAGAAAAAGGGAAGGGAAGGTGGGAAAGTGGGAGAGAGGGGAGGGAGGATATTGACACGTGGGTCATATGTAATAATTAATTTATTTTGGATTTTTTAGAAACAAGTTTTAGTAACAAGTTGTTGTAGTGCTTGTATCTAAAATATCTTTCCCCTCTATAGTAGCAAGTTGTTGGTAGTAGGGCTATAAAAATAGCTCGAGCTCGACAAGTTACCCAAGCTTGGCTCGTTCCAAACTCAATTCGAGCTTGGCTTGAGAGGAAATCATGTTGAACTCGAGCCTACACTTAAGCTTGCAAGCTTCCATGAACCAAGCTCGGATGGCTCGATATAACTCGCTCCGTATATACATGACTACATATTTCTTCAATTCCCACGAGAGGCAAGGCCCAAGGCCCAATCTTTTAATTCACCCGAGAGGCAAGGCCCAACTTTCCAGGCCATGCCATTGCCTCCATCCAAAGTCAGATTCCAAACGCACATCACACACCTAAGTTGGTCACCTACTTACCCCTCGCCCACCGCGCTTCTTCAGTTCTTCCTCCCTAACCCATCGCCTACCACACCTCTACCCTAACCCATGTTAGCCATGCACAACGTGCACCTCCACTGCGCCAGGTCTGAGTCCGAGGTCGCCTTCCACCTCACCTCCTTTGGGGTTATCACCACCACCAACGTTGTCACCACCAAGGATTCAAGGACCACCGGCCTCCTACACCTGCCACATTGCCATACCTCTCACATGTGGCCAAATCTGAGTGTGTATGATTCCTCTAACCCCTTCTCTTCTTTTGTTCACGTGAGAAGTGAAGATTTCTCTATCCTTAAATTGTTTAAATCAGCCTACTACATTGTTTCATTGAATTTTTTGATACAGTCGATTATGAATCTTGCAATGTGTAAACACCATTTGTTGATGTCCTGTTATCGAGCTTAATTGAGCTGGTCGAATGTTATGATTGGGATCATTTTCATGTTCATGATGGACTCTGCATCGACTTGCAGTCCAAAGGTGTTTGCACAGATTGGAGTCAGACATGGCTACTCGAGACGCTTCCAACTACAACTCTTCATTGTTATCTTCTAAAACTATTTTGTCTCTAAGCGTGATGTTGTTCCTATCTCCAAACATATTATTATTCCAGTTTTTTAGTAGGTCTCTACTTCTATTATCGACTAGGATTTTATTCCTTCCTCGTCTAGGACTATGGTTCCTAAGGCTATTTATAACCCCTTAAAGCCTCATCATAGATAGCATGCACACCATAAATTATCTACATATGTAATGTGCCAAGAGTGTTATATAACTTATCCCCCATATATTGATTGCACTGATTGTGTGTCTATGGTTTTTTCTACAAGAGTTTTCATATTAAATCTTTGTCTCATGATCTTGATTATTCTTCATTATTTTTCATATCTCGCCATGTATTTTTTTTAATAAGTGGTATCAGAGCTTGGTTCTTCGCCCAATCAATATAGGGATATTCTTCATGGTGTCAATGAAATATGATCTTTCACTACTAGATCATGACAAGATTTTCTCTCTAATAAGTCAAGATGTGAGCTGTTCTATCACATCTTGGTTTGGATGATGCATTATTAAGAATCAACAAGATGCTCGCTGCATGGTCTGTTGAGGAGAAGCAAAGGAGAGAACATAAGGCTCTCTCAAAGTCATCTTCATCTTTCTAATAATATCCTCCAGAAAATTACAAAGGAGACCATCGCTGCTACATTATAGCAAAAGTTGGAGCAGATCTGCATGACCAAGGATCTGAACAACAAGATGCATATGAAGCCAAAGCTTTTCTTATTGAAGTTGGTAGAAGGCGGATCGGTGCAAATCATTTGACTGCATTTAAAGATGTGGTCACTAACCTTGAAGCCACGAAGGTCAAACATAATGATGAAGATTTGGATCTCATACTACTCTGTTCGTTGCATATTTCGTTCTTTACATTTACAGACACAATTCTATATAGTCAAGATACTCTTAATCTCAAGGAGGTTTATGAAGCTCTATGTGCCAAAGAAAAGATAAAAAGTATGGTTTTGAGCAGAAGTTTGGGTTTGCATGCAGAAGATTTGTCCGTTCGACGCAGACCAGTCAAGAGACCTTTGACTAGTGATTCCGAAGGTAGAAGCTCAAGCAGATACAAAAGGTCATTTTTAGTCGAAGATCAAGAAGTCGTGCTGCTACTACATGAAGAGTGGCAATGATATCTCCGAGTGCTAAAAGCTCCAGAATAAGGAGAAGAGAAATAATAAATCTAAGAAAGATCAACAAGATGAAGAAGCTAAGGCCACCATTGTCACAAAAAAAAGTTCCAAAGGGGATATTCCTATTGCCTTTGTTGGTGATTCCAAAACCAGTGACGAATAGATACACGAATTAGCATGCACTTTTCACATGAGACCAAACTATCACTGGTTTTTTATTTATGAGGCTATTCTACGTGGATCAGTGTTAATGTAAGATAATACTTTATGCAAGATTATAGGCATTGGTTTCATCCAAATCAAGATGTTTGATACCACTATTAGAACCTTATCGGAGGTCTGACACATATCCAAATTTGAAAAGGAATCTTATCTCATTAGTACTCTTGATGCCAAAGGATATTGGTTTTCAGGTGCAAGTGGAGTTCTGAATATTTTCAAAGGCTCTCTTATTGTGATAAAAGATGGGATGAAGGCAGCAAACCTCTATCATCTTCGAGGCACTACCCTGGTCAGGAAGGCTATTGTTGCCTCGACCAGGTTGTCCATGCTGATTGGACAAGTCTAGGCATATTTGTCTTAGGCATATGAGTGAAACCAATTTAAATGACTTGTGCAAAAAAAAAAGTATGCTCAATGTTTAAGACATCAACCAATTAAAGTTTTGTGAACATTGTGTCTTTAGTAAACAGAAGAAGGTGAGTTTCAGCTCTGCAAATTACTCTTTAAAAGGCATATTGGATTATATTCACTCTGATTTGTGGGATAAGTCCTACGTTCCATCCCTTGGAGGTGCCAATTATATACTAACCATCATCGATGATTACTCTTGAAGAGTTTGAGCATACTTCATCAAGCACAAGTCACATGTGTTCAAAATATTCAAAGAGTGGAAGATTAGGTTCGAGGAACAAACTGGCAATCATGTCAAGAAACTCCGAACAGATAATGCTTGGAATTCTGTTAGGAAGAATTTGAAGCCTTACGCCAATCGAAGGCATTGTAAGGCAATACACAATATCGAACACACCTCAGCAAAATGGTGTGACTGAGTGCATGAATAGAACCATCATAGAAAAGATGTGTTGCATACTATCCACATCTGGTCTGTCAAAAAGTTTTGGGCTGAAGCTGCTTCCACTACGTGTTATTTGATCAATCGATCATCGAACACATCCATCAACAAGAAAACTCCAATTGGTATGTGGTTTGGTTCTCCTGCGGACTACTCAACATAAGAATTTTTTATTGTCTTGCTTATGCTCATTCTAATAAAGGTAAACTTGAGCTAAGAGCCATTAAGTGCATCTTCCTCAGCTATAAACTTGGAGTTAAAGGCTATAAGCTATGCAATCTTGAGACCCAAAAGGTAGTCTTGATCAGAAATGTTAGTTTCGATGAGTCTGCTCTGTTGAAGGGAATTTTGACCGGTGTTGCTCCCCATTGAGAAGCCGTAGATTACTAGATTACCAGTGTGCAGGTGGAGCACATTATTGATTCAGGATTCTCACCAAAGGCCGACAAGGAGAATACACAGGATATCCCTATTCAAGCTCCAACCAGCAATCTTCCAACAGGAACTGGTTCAAATCAACAATTCATTGCAGCTGCTCAAAAACGGAGAAAAATTCAGCCTCCAAAGAGGTTAATTGAAGAAGGCAGCATTATAGCTATTGTTTGAATACGACAAAAGACATTGAAGGTATTGTTGAACTTTCTATTTGTTCAGAGGCCATTTACTCTAATAAGTCAAAGAAATAAATGACTGCCATGCATAAAGAAATGGAATCCCTCGAGAAGAATGTCACTTGGGAGTTAGTCTAGCTTCCAATTGAAAAGAAACCATACGCTGCAAGTGGATTTACAAGAAAATGGAAGGCACATCTCTAATCGATCATGTCAAGTACAAGGCAAGGCTCATTGCTAAAGGATACAACCAAATTCTAGATATTGACTTTACAGATATTTTCTAGCCGATTGTGAAGCATAGCTTTATTCGGATCTTACTTAGTATTGTAGCTATGCATGATTATGACTTGAGTAAATATATGTAAAGACCGCGTTCTTACATAGGGAGATAGAAGAAGACATCTATATGAAGCAGTTGAAAGGTTTTGTCATTCCAGGAAAGGATAATTTTGTATGCAAATTGAAGAAGTATCTCTATGGGTTGAAGCAATCACCCAGATAAAAGTATAAGAGATTGACTCCTTTGTTATCTCTCAAGGCTTCAAGAAATTTGACTATGATAGCTGTGTTTATTTGAAGACCATCAGCGATTTAGTTATCAACTTGCTCTTATATGTTGATAATATGTTGAATGCGGTAAAAGACAAGACTGAAATATCAAAGTTAAAGACATAATTAAGCAGTGAAATTGAGATAAAATATCTCGGTGCAGTAAACAAGATTATTGGTATGGAAATAGTCAGAGATCATCAGTTTGGAAAGTTATTCCTAAATCATAGAGAGTATATTGAAAAAAAAATGCTTCGCTGTTTCAACATGCACAAGGCTAAACCGACTAGCACTCCGTCAACTACACACTTCAAACTCTCTTCAATATCAAATCTACAAATTGTTGAAGAAGTTGAATATATATCAAGTGTTCCATATGCAAGTGTAGTCAGATCACTTATGATTTGATCTCGTCCCGATCTATCCCATGCCTTAAGTGTTGCCAGTAGATATATGTCTAATATAAGGAAAGACCACTGGAGAGCAGTTCAGTGGATCTTCAAATATTTGAAGAGTGCTTCTAATGCTTGTTTGTAGTTTGGATAGACCAGTGTTGGACTAGTTGAATATATGGATTCTGATTTTGCTAGAGATTTAGATAAGAGAAGATCTGTTATTGGTTATATATTCAGTATTGGAGGTTGTGTCGTAAGTTGAAAAGCTTGTCTACAAACCATTGTTCCTCTTTCGATCACTAAAGCCAAGTATATGGCTATTTTAGAAGCCTGTAAAGAAGTTGTTTTGCTAAGAGGTCTATACACTAAGCTTTGTGGAAGTACATTTTGCACTAATATCTACCGTGATAGTCAGAATGCTATTTGTCTTACAAAAAATCGAATGTTCCATGAGAGAACAAGAACAATAATATCAGATGTCACTTCATCTGAGGAATTATTTCTAAAGGTGATGTTAAAGTTTGCATTATCAATACCCATGATAATTCAGCTGATATGATGATAAAGCTAGTTCAACTGCTAAGTTTGAGCCTTACTCAGATTTGGTCGGTATTACTCATTAGTCCTTTCGATGTTGATGCACAGAAAGTGTTTTACAAGCTGTTCGAGAAGTTCTTTGGTTCTTTTCGTTACAGGAGGAATTCAGCTCAAGGTGAAGATTGTTGTATTTTGTAATTCGAATCTAGTTAGATCCGACTACTTAAGAATCTGGTTAGGTTTCACTCAAAGATATATTTCAATCGGTAACTGGTTGAAAATGCGAACTAGTCGGAGGTTATGATTGGGATCATCTTTATGTTCGTGATAGATTCTGCACCGACTTGCATCATCGCGGTGTCCAAAGGTGTTTGCACCGACTAGAGTTAGACGTGGCTACTCAAGGCACTTCCAACTATAGCTCTTTAACGTTATCTTCTGAAACTTTGTTTCGTCTTCGAGTTATTCCCGTCTCGGAGTAAATTATTGTTTCGGTTTCTGAATAGGTCTATGTTTCTATTGTGAACTAGACTCTGCTCCTTTCTCGTCTGGGACTCTGGTTTCCAAGACCATTTATATCCCCTGTAAGCTTTATCATAGATAACGCGTACAACACAAATTATTTATATATGTAATACGCGAAGAGTGTTATGTAATTTCTCCTCTATATTGTGATTTCGCCGATTATGCGCCATAATTTTTTGTAAAGATTTTTCACATTAAATCTTTGTCCCATGGTCTGCTTATTCTGAGTTGTTTTTCATATTTTCTCCCGCGTTTTTTAACACGATGCACTGGAAATTGGCAATTTGTCGAGTGCAGAAAAACAGTACAATTCGGCAGGCATGTCTCCATCACGATTCGCAACGTTGACTCAGAACTAGGGGTAATGTATGTACGTATATCTGAGCGAATTCCTCTGAACCTGTTTTGAAACGTGGCATATGTCACTCGTCGCGCCGGCCTCCATGGATGCACGAACTGGCGTGCAGCGGCGGATCCAATGACGGGACGCCCCAACAGAAACGGATCCATCGGGCTCACATGACGCGATGCAAAGTTGCTTCGCTACCGACACACATCACCGTGCCAGCACAACAAAACACTACCCTGGTGCATACACGCAGTGCTGCTGTAACATACCCAGATTGCCCCTCGGTCGACTTCGGCACTTCTGCCCACAACTTCCACTCACTCACCTCGTCGCCGTTTTTGTTGAAACTAGTTACATATCTGTATATTGTAACGGAATTTATTAGATGTATAAATAATCATACTATAAAAAGGGTTGTTCTGATCGGTTAGAATGTAAAAAATGATAAGAAGTCAAAGAAATAGAGTGATAGAAGAGAATGGACGTACACAATTAACTTGTTCTTTTTATAATAGTAACCATGAACCCAACCGAGTGGCATTCCTGAAATACATGAGAAATGCGTGTCCGTTTGAATCTGGGAGCACCGCTGCTCTGTGATTCTGTCAGCTCCATCGCCCTTTATAGTTACAGCTCCCAGCTCCCAACTCCCAAAAGATTTAGATAGCTGCATACATACGCAGGCCGTGACGCATCAGTCATCACCGTCGTCAGAAGAGCATCTCCTCCCCAGGAGGCAACCTCCCAATGCTGCTCGCGGGGCGGCGCCGCGGCCTGATCCTCCCGCCATGCCTCGTCGTCGTCGTTGTCCTGGCGGCGGCGGCCGCCTCCATCCCGCACGCCGACGCGTACAAGAACTACACCGTCGGCGACGACAAGGGCTGGTACGACGGCCTCACCCTGCCGGGGATCGACTACCAGGAGTGGGCCGACAGCAAGAAATTTAGCCTCGGAGATTTCCTCGGTGAGTACATATAGCGCTGCTCCATCTTCACTAATTTCTAGCCGGCTAGCCTTGCCTTTGCTTTCCAATAATTTCTTGCTGATATATACTGACTGCATGCAAGATCCATGAGGTTGATTTTTCTCGTAAGTTTGGCGTGGTTTATGGGAATCTGTAGTGATCGAGCATATTGTGTCTATATGTGAAGCAACCAAACTGCCAGAGTACGTCGGCCTGTTGCGATTGCGAGGTTATAACTATGGTTTAACTTGTCAATCATTTGGTGCTATCGATAGTGAGTAACGCCAAAATTACAATTAACATGTCAAAGTTAAGGCTGCCTGCAGTGCCACATGGTAAGGGCTGAAAAGGCATAGGTTGAGGAGTGTTTCAATAGCAAGCTTTAGGGAGTGAACGGATCGGTTCTTTTGAGCTATAGCTGTAACTTTTAGATTATAATTTTGAATTCTATCCATGAGAGATAATACATAGAGAGAAACATTTGCATACGATTTTGGCCATTATAGCTAAACTCGGTACAGTGTCTATTATAATTTACATGTAGACTCCGTCTTAAAAAGATGCACCGTTTAAAAGTTAGTACTGTAGCTAAAGTGAAAAGCAAAAGCCAAAGTCTTGCCGAACCCACCCTATATAAAAGGGTGTTCGTGTTGGCTACGGCTAATGGCTTTTTGGCTCCGGCTGATAGTTTTTGCTGTGCCTAATAGCTTTTGGCTACGGATGATGGTTTTTTTGGCTGTAGCTAATAGTTTTTGACTAAAAATAAATAATAGTGATTGAAAAAATAACTTTAGAAGGAGCGGGTGAGTAATAGAAAAAGTGAGGGAGAGAAATATGCGTGAGATGGGAGCAAGAGAAGTGAGGTACGTGATGTTCTCATAATCCCTTGTCTTATTCTTGAAGCGAGAGAAGTGAAAAAGTCACTTCAAATAGTCAGACATTGATATTAGCTTATAACTTTTTAAACAGAAGATGAAAGTAGAAACCAGTATTCAATATAAATACCTGTATACTCGCTGCTGTGTTCTTTTGATTTGCTAAATTACTAAATGACATGGAGTCGGTGAATGTGATGATCTATGATCTTTCGAGTTCTAGGCCCCGTTTGCTTTTGCCAAGCTCAGTCGGCTTTGGAATCTTTTCCTCTCGATCGTTCGTTGGGGGCACCGAAAGCAGTCACCACTGTCCTTTTCCGCACGCACATGGCCTGTGAGGAAAGCTGCAACATGCTACTACTTCCTGGTCGCTCATCAATCACCATCGATAACAGAGGCCGATATAGTACTGTTGTCTATAGGTCGGATGGTAATTTGATCAATTACAACCTCCATTCTCTTTTAAATGTTATTTTAAATATATAAAAATATTTATATTTGTCAAATCGAAATAATATTACTAGATTTATCATCAAAAATATTTTGATAATATCCTATTTTTTCATAACCATTGCCGACATATAACAAGAAAAAAAGGGTTAAATGCTTCAGCCCATCGAGATCCGAGACCTGTAGTTGAGTTCACTATATGTATGGAAAAGATAGTTAATTGGTTCCATACATATAATATTGAGCCAGGTACATTTCGTTAATGCGCTTCTACTACAGTGTGCCGTGGTCTTGTACGTCGTCCGTACGCACTAATACCTGCAACAAGAACATCACAACCGCAGTCTTATCTGCAAGCTCCTGCATGCACCTGATTGACTAGCTGGTGGTTGCACTGAGCACACCATAATTATAACTCTACCGAACTGCACAATGTTGTGACTAATCAACGAACAGTGATACAAACGAATTAATAATGCCAGCTAATTATGTTAGTTTTCTTCCAAATCTTTATCGGATGTGCATGATTCTTACATGTTTCTTGTCACTGCATGCGTACGTACTGCTTGTTGCAGTTTTCAACACGGACAAGAACCACTCGGTGGTGCAGACGCGGAACCAGACCCTGTACAAGACCTGCGACTACAACGACTCCGGCCCCGACGACACCGTCGAGTGGTCGGCCGCCGCGCCGGAGTTCAGCAAGGACGCCGTCACCGTCGCCGTGCCGCTGCTCAAGGAGGGCCCCACCTACTTCTTCTCCGGGAACTACGACGGCGAGCAGTGCGAGAACGGCCAGCGCTTCGCCATCACCGTCGCGCACGGCCAGGGCCTCCCGCCGGACCTCAGGCCGCCGGAAGCAGCCGCGCCGGCGCCGGCGGCCGGTCCCGAAGCCGCCGCCGACGCGGCTCCCGTGCTCGACTTCAGCCACCCCAAGAACGTTTCCACGACGGACACGACAGCTCCGGACGACGAGCCGAGCAGTAGCACTTCGGGTTCGAGTTGGACTCTAGCCAGACTCGGGCCTGGTGGTCTGGTCATGGCGCTGGTGGTCACTATGCTCTCTGCGGTGCAACTGCTGTAACACTTGGATATGGCGCTTTAGCTGTTCGTTTTGTCGTGTGCCTAAATTAAGAGGATTTTTCCTCCTAATTTATTGAATGATGAGTAGAAGGAGTGTTGTACACTTATCACACCTGAGATATTTAATTACTTTTTTACATGTATATGGTGCCTAATTATATTCGTTTTGTACTGGGGTTTGATAATAATATATATATCTGAATTTGATTGTTTGGATCAAGCAAGTCGTCTTCTCACGCACGCGGTCTTGAGTGTTTCAATGGAGGAGCGAACAAGATCGAGATAAATTCCTTGGGGTTTGTCTACCGTACGTATCCACGCATTATATTATGTTGCACAAGAGATGATTAAAAGTATTGCCAAACAGATTCACTCAGGGAAGGACAGTTTCTGAAATTCGAAAAAATAATGAAATTAAGAAAAAACAAACACTCAAATCCGGGCCAAAAAAAAATACTCGAACTGAGTGGCGGTGATTTGATTTATAGGGTACAATCAGAGTAGATACGAACGAATATCGCTCATCCTATATTCTATTCCATATTTTTCTTGGAGTTAGAATCAGACACGGATAATACTGGATACTCATTTCTTCATTCCATATTCGTCTCAGATTTAGAGTCGGACACGTATAATACTGAATACCCATTTATTCATTCCGTATTCGTTTTATAAACCTTCGGACGGTCGGTCGGACAGAAATTATTCGTTGCTTTATATATGACATTGGAGAGTATGGTGTAATTAGAGCGAATACAGAGAGTATGGTGTTGAAATCAGACATGGATAGTATCGGATACCTATTTACCTCTTTTGTATTCGCTATGCGAGCCTTCAATCAGTCGATCGGATAAAAATAATCTCCTTGTTTGCACCCAGTTATATACACCCACCTCTCACTAGTTACCCTAAAGCAGAGGGGGTGCAGACTCAGGTAAAATTGGACTGAATCACCCAGCACGAAAGCCCAAATTGGGCAGAAAAGTGGGCTATGGGCCACGATTGCTTGGGTTGCATAAGAAGCGCAAATGTGATTACTGGCGAATCCCAAGGCCTAACACGCCCATTCCCCGCCGTAACGAAAGAAAGCACCTTCCAAACCTTATAACGGAAGGAAACTGAAGGCAGCGTCTTCACTCCTCCCGCACCCCGATGAACCGATCCGCCTCTCCCCGTAGATCAGGGGTCACCGCCATGGAGAAGTCACGCACACTGCTGGTCCATTTTGGCTGCGAGGGTTCCAGCGCCATGCTGGCGAACGAGATCGAGGCAGATCTTGAGGGCAGCGATGTCGCCGCGAAGGTCGACGCCACGAAGCGCGCCGTCATGCTGCTCCTCAATGGCGGACCCTCCCGCAGCTCTTCATCACTATCGTCCGCTACGTCCTCCCCTCCAAGGACCACACCATCCAGAAGCTCCTCCTCCTCTACCTCGAGATCATCGACAAGCGCAACACCGCCGGCCGCGTCCTCCCGAAGATGATCCTCATGTGCCAGAACCTGCACAACAACCTGCGGCACCCCAACGAGTACATCTGCGGCGTCATGCTGAGGTTCCTGTGCCGCCTCTATGAGCCCGAGCCGCTCGTGCCCTCCGTCCTCGATAACCTCGAGAACCGCCACAGGCTCTCCACCGTGGCAGAGATCTACCGCTTCCCTCTCGGCGAGCAGCTCATCTCGGGCGCGTCCGAGCTCGAGCTCGCACTTGCGTCAGAACGGGACATGTCCGCACGGCAGAACGCGCTCCTCATGCTTTGCACCTGCACGTAGGAACGCGCGATCGCGTACCTGCTCTCCAACGATGATTGTGTCACCGAGTGGCCCGACCTCCTGCAGATGGCCGACGTCAATCTTGTTGGGTTAATCTTATTGTATGTGTGTTGTGCTTGTATGTGTGTGTGTGAGTATTCTGTATATGTGGTCGATATGATCAGTCATTCTGTTGTCGTTATGATCAGTACTAAAACTACACGGAGTATTGTAGCTCCAAGTATTCCGTGGTCGTAATACCATGGTCGATAGTCGATGGTCGTAGTCGATAGTCAATAGTCATAATTGATAGTCGATGGTCGTGGTCGATAGTCAATAGTCGACAGTCGTGGTCGATAGTCGGTAGTCGATGGTCGGTAGTCGCCAGTGCATACTCGGAGGAGTACTGTGGGCGTTATACTTGGAGGAGTACTATGGACATCATACTCGTGATATGCACAATCCTCGATTTAAAATGCGTGCATGTGAGTTGGCCCGATCTTTCGTCGTAGGAGAAATCCGATAACTTGAGTTACGACGTTGACGAAGGGGAGGCTAACCACGATCCGATCGTGACCAGCAACCTCGCAATCGCTACACCGCTTCTCGATTGGTTACCAACAGTGTCAAACACAATTGGCCTGTTCACGAAGAACGGCTCTAGCAAATCCAAGAGAAGACGCAAGAGTGACAGTGGAAGAATTTCACTCAAAGATGAAATATTGATGAGACCCAATTGTTTTACAGTAGCTAGTAGCCATTATGCAAAACAAGAATCAAGTCTGCCCTCAGTAGAAACATCAGGGGAATTTATACTAGGAACAACCCTCCTAGTTAAAGTTCTTGAGAAAAAACTTGAAGATAAGTCAACCCAAAGGTCATCCAACAACCTGTTCGCGCGTCTTTTTGTCTTCTATGCAGTCCATACTAAAACATTCATAACTTCTTATTGGGAAGTCGAAATGATGAGTCGTTTGTTGGAGGTGACATTAACTTAATTATCTTTCCATCCATATATATTATGCATGCTAAAACATTACAGGTTGGCCTTCATGATGCTAGAAATTGGAAGTATTTATCAGCAACCGATGAACTCAGCCACTCACAATCGGAGCCGGGCCTTAGCCGAATCAACAAATTCTCCAAAATTCCTTCACATGTAGTAACAAGTAAACAATATTTATTAGGTAATATCATTTGTTCTGTAATTAAATAATTAATTTGCCCAAGAAATGAATTCACGTGTTGTCCAAGGCGATGTGCACAAGCTTGTGTTATTGGACCTTGTATACTAGCCGACTCTTGAATTTTAGTAGACTCAACTGTAGGTGTGTATGCCATTGGAGGTGAATGTGTGTCAGTGATGTCCTCATCAACTCGAAGGAGTATAGTGGACGCCATACTTGTATGAGTACTGAAGTACCCGGAGGACTCGAAACCTATGTGTGGTCATAGCGCCATAGTCATGGCGCCTGTGTGTGTGGTCTTAATGACCAGCGTCGTAGTGTCTGTGTGCGTGGTCGGTGTGGTCGTAACGACCAGAGTAGTAATCGTTGGCGTCGCAGTTGTAGCACCTGCGAGTCCATGGTCGAAGCTCCAGTGCAGTGGTCAAAGTCAAGCTGAGGATGAAGCAGTGGTCATGGTCGTGTGTCGACCATTGTAGAAGGCGCCAGCACGAGCCGTCGTGGATGACGCAGGCCATACCTTGGTTGGTAAACTACCTGGTATAAGTAAGCAGCTGGACACTGTAGCAGTCGTGGGTGGCTGAGAGAAGCGGCATGGGCAGGCGGTGGCCACTATAGCAGTCGTGGGCAGCTGAGCGAAGCAATAGCGACTGGAGTCTTCGTAAGTGAGTGGCCTGAGTGGCTGGCTGTGTCTATATATACTCTGTAAGTCATTGAGAGTTTTGAGTCAATGTATAACAGTGGAAAACACAGTAGAAAAGGTGCGTCAGTTTGCATCGCATAATCGTGCCTCCATTCGTTGTGTTCAGTCCTGTTATCTGTTCCACCTTATCGTTCCCATCTCTGGCAAGCCGTCTGCGACTGTGTATCAGAATACACAACCAAAGCATGCGTTTGAGAGAGAGCCAGAGCCAACCTCGGGTGAGCAGTCGTAAACGACTTGCGACCGTTGACGCCGAACGAGTTATACGACCATTGAGTGAAGTGTTCCGAGTGATCGTATCCTCCCCTCAGGTCTGTTCTGTTCTCCATCCGACAACAGAGCGTTTGCACATATTGATCCTCGGATGATTTCCCAACAGACCTCATCCGCAAGGTCTGCCGCTCCCCGAACCGTGCGGACAAGTGCAGGTATATAAAGATCATTATCTCCCTTCTTTCCTCGCCCAACAGCGCGGATGTGTACGAGAGCGCCGGTGCGCTCGTGTCGCTCTCCTCGGTACCCAGGGGCGAAGCCACGTTGTGGCTGGTGGGTGCGGCCGCACCCAGAGAAAAAACATAACACGGTTATTAACCCTGATTTTTCACCTTATTTGCACCCCCCAAAATTAAAGTGGCGCACCCAGACCCAAGCAAATCCCTTCTGTAGCCAGCCCAGCACTAGAAGCCTGCAGCCCAGTAGCCTAACACCCTCGCACCGGCACGTGATGAACGTGCTGCGCGCGCTCGACAAACCGAGCTGGGATGTCCAGAGGAAGGGGGAAATTTAACTTTTTGCCACCCTTAAGAATGCCACCTATCCAAATGCCATCCTTATCGTTGCATTCAACAATTTGCCACTCTTAACATGTGCTTGACTAATTTTTTGCCACTTTCGAGCCCGCGAAGCGCCATGTCAGCGCCTCCCCGCCCTGCTGGCCCGCCATGTCAGCGCCTCCCCGCCCCGCTCGCCGGCGCCGGCGCCTGCGCCGCCGCGCGCGCCTCCCCGCTCGTTGGCGCCGCCTCCGCCTCCGTCCCTGCGCCGCCGCCCGCGCGCCTCGTGCTCTCCGACGGCGCGGGGACGGAGGCGGCGAGCGGGGAGGCGCGGGGACGGAGGCGGAGGCGCCGGTGCGGGCGCCGGCGAGCGGGGAGGCGCGCGCGGCGGCGCAGGCGCCGGCGCCGGCGAGCGGGGCGGGGAGGCGCTGACATGGCGCTTCGTGGGCTCGAAAGTGGCAAAAAATTAGTCAAGCACATGTTAAGAGTGGCAAATTGTTGAATGCAACGATAAGGATGGCATTTGGATAGGTGGCATTCTTAAGGGTGGCAAAAAGTTAAATTTCCCAGAGGAAGGTGCTGGGTTTGGTGCTCGATCTGATCACCCCTAGCAACGTGGAGGAGGTGGTGCTTTACCTCGATCCGTACGATCTGCCCAGTGGCCGCCCACCGGAGACCATCGACAGGCGCGACGGCGAGGAAATGATCCTCGTCTGCGGGATCCTCCGCGACAACCTACGGGATCCCAATGAACACGTCCGCCGAGTCACGCTCCGCTTCCTGTGCCACTTCTCCGAGCGCGCAGAGACGATGCTCGAGACGCTCGTGCCTTCCGTCCTCGCCAACCTCGAGCACCGCCACCGCTCCGTCCGCTGCCACGCGCTCGCGGCTGTTGCGGCGATCTACCGCCTCCCGCGCGGCGAGCAGCTCATCCCCGACGCGCCGGAGCTCGTGGAGAGCGCGCTCTTGTCAGAGCAGGAGGCGTCCGCGCGGCGGGGCGCGTTCCGCATGCTCCTGTGGTTCAAGTATACGCAACACATGCACATGGCGCTTTCATAAATCATAATGACATACTCATTTGAATTTGGTTATTTGGATGAAGCGAGTTGTCTTCCCGTGTAGTTGGAGGCTTGGAGCAAACAAGAGTTCAAATTTTTTATGTTTTGTCCACCATATCACGCACACAATGTATTATGATTTAACTGCACAAGGCTTCTCTTTCCCATAAGTCAATTGTTTGAGCCAGCGCAGGGAATAAACATATATAGAAGGGAAATGGTCGAAATCAATTCAGTTCAATGTTTTGCAATGTGACATGGACGTGATTTCTGAGACATCTGGCTGCAGCATCATGTAGGTGATCTTGAAAATGAATATTGTTGGATGTCCCCGCGTCATCTTAGGCCCATGACCACTTTGGAGCGATGGCATCCGTTGGAAGATCAACCTCGAGCCAAGTCCATGATGAGTCAACTTCGGTGAGGATCGCAAGAGCGACTCGGGGGGGGGGGGGGGGGGGGTGGGCCAACCCTGGGCAAGGTACACAAAACTGAATCCGGAGGGGTCCGGGGCCAACCCCGGACGAGTTACGCAGGACCAACCCCGAAGAGGGTCCGGGGCCAACCATGGGCGAGGTACGTAGGACTAACTCTAGAGGGGGTTCAGGTCCAACCCCTGGCGACGTACACAAGACCAACCCCAGAGGGGGCCCGGAGCCAACACCAGACAAAATTCAAAGCCAACCACGAACCAACCCTGGAGTCTTGGACGTGATGGGACCCACGCGGGGCAAATGACGTAGACAACCGTAGGAGTAAACTAAGTCCCGAGGGCAAACTTGTAACTTCACTCATTTCCCTCTCCTCCTATAAATAGGACCTCTTGTAATAGGAGATGAGAGATCATTTGTAACTCTAGACACTCATATTGAATTCACTTGGTGTTTGTGTGCTTCTCCTTAAGTCCCTTTGCATCCTCGGCGGTCTCTACATCTGATCGAGGGTACTTCTAAGTTTACTATCCGGACTTGTACCGATAATAGTTGGCACCATCCATGGGAATTTGAGCGAGAAGCCATGTCTCTTAGGAAGATGAAAGCACGGATGGTCGCTAGGCGGGTTTGTGTTGTCCACGTGGAGGTTCTCTGGACTCCGCCCCAGACTCCATCCATTGAGGCACTCCGGACTTCACTCCAAACTCTGTCCACATGGGGCACATTGGACTTCGCCCCGGACTTTGTCCACGTGAAGGTCCTCTGGACTTCGTCCACACGATGGTCCTCCGAACTCAACTCCAGACATCGCCCCAAGCACCGTTCGTGTGGAGGTCCTCTGAACTCCACTCCGGATTCTGCCTGGGCTCCGTTCACATGAAGGTCCTTCGAACTCTACCCTAGACTCCGTCCACATGGAGGTCCTCCGAACACCATCCGTGTGGAGGCCCTCTGGACTCCAAACACGTCGAGGTCCTCCGAACTTCGCCGTGGACTCCTCCCATGCCATGCCTGCACCTGGGGTTCCTTTGAGTGCCATTTCAGCCAGCCAAAACACCCTGGTGATTCTTGCCCTCAGTACCTTAGCCCCTCCCCAGGGTGCTCCACCTTGGGTCTCTCGACCACCTCTGGGCACTCGGCCTTGGATCTCTTGGCACCCCCAGGGTGCTTTACATCGATTTGCCTGGACCCCCTGGGAGGCCACTTCCTCCTTGCTCAGACCCTCCCATGGGGCACCTCTTCTCCGCCTAGTCTGACCCTGAAGTCCTTTGGTCAAACTTGGGCTACCCGACTTCGCTTCGCACTTCGCCATTCGGTGCCCGAATTTACTTTGCACTTCCCCGTTCGACTACTCGAACTGCATCCGCCACCCTACTTCTCAGTCACCCAAACCACATCTAGGACCTCGCCACCGGTCCTCCTGACCGCGCCTAGCCTCGCTTGCTTTGGACCAACGTTGGCATCATGCCCCGGACCCCCTCTACAACATCAACACTTGAGTACCTCAGTGGCCCTAGGGCTATGCATTTTGTCACTGAACCGAACAAACTGAACCAAAAAAATTGAACCGAACCGGTCAACTCAATTTGACCGGTATTCGGTTCGGTTCCTGAAAAAATGGCATTTCATCAATTCGGTATTTTCGGTATAAACTGAGTGGAAACCGAAAAAACTGAAAAAAAAACCGAACAGCCCAACTCCACACTCGCCGTAAACTCGGGGTCTCGGCCCACCAGGCACCGACGGCCCGTCGCACACGGCAGCAGACGGCAACCCTAGCCGTAGACGCCAGACGGCCAGACGCGCAGTCACCGCTCGCCCGCCTCGCCAGATCCGCAGCTCTCACTCGTCTTCAAACCCTAGGCGGCTAGGCGCTCGGCGGTCGGCGCTCCGCCTGTCCGCCGCTCCGAGCCTCTGACCTCCGGTGCTCCTCCCCTCGGTCCCAGGCTCGGCCGGTGGCCGCTCGGGCTCCGGTGCTCCACCTCCTTCGGTGCTCGCAGACTCGTCGCCTCGTCGGGGCTCCCTCTCCCAAGACGCCGGTGCCAAGCCCCCGCGTGGATCCACTGACAGCACCGTCGAGTCGTCGACTAAGTACCAGGTCTTCTCCTGTTCCCCATTCACTAGATCTACAATTTTAAGTACCAGGTCGACTAAGTAGAGTCATCTTACATTTCAAGTGCCATGGCGGAGCTTGGTCGGCTGCCCATATACGAAGCTTCTAGAGACTGGTTGGTAAGTGAAAATATTATGGCTATGTTATCCGTTAGTCATCTTACATTTGTAAAGCTTGGAAGTTGAAATTAGCCTGTGTGAGTGAAATTAGTCATCTTACATTTGTAAACCTTGCAGCCTACAATCACAGGAGAGAATAGAGATCCAAACGCCTGTAGCTGTTGCTAGTGTTGAATTTATTGATCCAAGGGAGCCTGTTATTATAAGTCTATTTGTTAACACTAGATACTGTATATGACATTTGCGGTCTCTATGAATATATTTAGTCTTTCCATTAGTGTGTCTAACAGGTTGTTCCGATACTGAGAGCTGGTCTTGCCCTAGCTGAAAATGCTTCATCAGTTCTGCCAGCCAGCAAGACTTATCGCCTTGGTAAGTTGATTAGATGAATTAGAGTCGAATGTTGTTCTTTTTTGAAAAGTCGATTAGCATTTTGTAGTAGTTCTTTGTCAACTACATACCCAAACTATTTACATCCAATAATAAAGTAGCTAATCGACACTATTTACATCCAATATTGTAGTAGCTCTTTGTCAACTACATACCCAAACTAACTGCATCTTGAAAGCTATGCACAATTTATACTTATTTGTTTTGTTTCTTTGAACATGAAGGCTTACGGAGGGATGAAGAAACACTTCAACCTTCAATATATCTGAACAAGTATGTGCTAAGTTCCTAGTTCTCTGTCATACCTATGTTGTGCAGTGTCATCTCAAGTAAATGAAAGAATTGTGTTATTTGAGAATTTGACTGTGTTATTTGAGAGTTTGACTGTGCTTTCTTTTTTATGAAAGAAAGGAATACAAAATTATAAATAATCGGTCCATGTAAGTAGAATGGCATGTTACACTGTAACTTTCAGAAGTACATGATATACATTTAACTTGTACCTTTAGGTGGGACTATTGTTGCTGCTCTTAATTTGTTGGTTGATCGTGGAGTTACAGGCAAGCAGATTAAAGTTGTAAGTTCATGAAAACTTCCCTGTATTTTGCTATTAATTATTCATGTCTATCAACCTAATACTTATTGTACTTCTGATCACTTGACTTCTGTAATTCTGTGACAGAATGACTGAATGAGTGATCTGTGATCTGTGAATGAGGCAGTCAGGCAGACTGTGTAATTTCTGAATTCAGAATTCTGATGAAGTGATGTAGTTCTGTGTAAACTGTAGTTCTGTGACAGAAATAGAATGAGTGATCTATGAATGTGATGATCTGTGAGTGAATGTGATCTGTGAGACTGTGAATGAGCTTTTGAATTTTGATGTTGTGCTGTGCGGTTGTGGCCTTGTGGGCTTGTGGCAGCCAGAACTGGCTGGCTGCCAGTCAGTCAGTCAGTCTGGAACTCTGGAATGGAGTTACATATAGAGATTAGCGTGTAGTAATTCGCGCAAACTTTGGTAAAATTGGTATTTACCAATAACGTACCGAAATAGGATGGTATTTACCAATACCGCACCGTATTCTATAAAGTACCGTATTTCCTAAATTACTAAAACCGTATTTACCGAACCGTATAAACCGAAAAAACCGAACGAACAGTCCTAGGTGGCCCAACACGCCTCGATGGCTTAGCCTTAGCGTGGTTTACTTCGGTCTCGACGGTTTTGCCTTGGGCGAACTTCGCACTACCTCAATGGCATCTCCTTGACTAGGGGCTCCCCTGGCTTGACAAACTCACCTCGATGAGCTACAACACATATCGATGGCTTGGTCTTGGTGTGGTTCACTTCGGCCTCAAAGGCTTTTGCCTCGGCCACACTTCGCTTTGCCTCGATGGTGTCTTCTCGACCAGGGGCTCCCCCTAGTTTGATGGATTCACCTCGGTGAGCTTTAACATGGTTCAATGGCCTGCCCTTGATATGGTTCACTTTGGTCTTGATGGCTTTGCCTCGATGGCATCTCCTCGACTAGGGGCTACCCCTAGCTCAATGGATTTACCTCAGTAAGCTCTTACACATCTCAATGGCTTGGCCTTGGCGTGGTTCACTTTGGCCTCAATGGCTCTTGCCTCGGTCGAACTTTGTTTCACCTGGACGATGTCTCCTCGACTAGGGGCTCCCCTAACTCGATGGATTAACCTCGTTGGGCTCTAACACTCCTTGATGGCCTGATCTTGGCATGGTTCACTTCAGCCTTGATCGGATTTCGCTCTGCCTCGATGGCATCTCCTTGACTAGGTGCTCTGCCTAGCTTGGTGGATTCACCTCGGCAAGCCCTAACATGCCTCAATGACTTGGCCTCGATGTGGACATACACCTACCCTCCCGGGTCAGGGCAATGATTGTCACCCTTTGGGGCCGACTGTTCACCAACTTGCACCCACCCTCTGGGGTCGGGTCAAGGATTGTCCTTTGGGGCCGACTCTTCACAGACTTACGCCCACCATCTAGGGTATGGTCGATGATTCTTACCCTCCAGGGTCGACTCTTCATCAACTTACTCCCACCCTCCGGGGTTGGGTCAATGATTGTCAACCTTTAGGGTTGATTCTTCACCAACTTATGCCCACCCTCTGGGGTCGGGTTGACTATTATCACCCTCCAGGGGCGACCCTTCATCAACTTATGCCCACCCTTTGGGGTTGGGTCGATGACTGCTCACCTTCCAGGGTTGAGTCTTCACCTCTTATCCTACCCTCTAGGGTCGGGTTGACGACTTCTCCACCTCTAGGGTCAAGCTACTTCTCCCCCCTCTGAGGTCAAGCTTTATCCCCCTCTACGATCGAGCTACTTCTCCCCTCTGGGTTGAGCTTTCTTCTCCTCTGGGGTCAAGCCTTCTGCCCCTCTAGGGTTGAGCTACTTCTCCCCCTCCAGGGTCGAGCTACTTCTCCCCCTCTAAGGTCGAGCTACTTCCTCCCCTCTAGGGTCGAGTTACTTCTCCTCCTTGGGTCAAGCCTTCTACTCCTCCAGAGTCGAGCTACTTCTCCCCCTCTAGGGTCGAACTTGCGACGACTCGCCCTTCGGGAGTCGGGTCACCTAACAATCTCTACAAGCGAAGAGCGGTTCATGAGCTTTATTCTGAGTGCCAAGTTTTTTTCGATGGGAGATGGTGACATCATCACCTCCCCCAAGTGAAGTGCCACTCGTGAGCTTCATCCTGAGTGTCAAGTTTTTTCCGATGGGAGACGACGTCATCCTCGCCTCCCCAAGCGAAGTGCCGCTTGTTAGATTCATCCCGAGTGCTAAGTTTTCTCCGATGAGAGACAGCAACCTTCTCAGCTCCTTGATGGACCAGCTACTCGTGACCTTCATCTTGAGCACCAAGTTTTTTCCTATCAGAGACGGTGACCTTTTCGCCCCTAAGCGCATAGCCGCTCGTGACCTTCATCTCGAGTGCCAAGTTTTCTCCTATAGGAGACGGCGACCTTCTTGTCCCCCGATGCACCAGCCGCTCATGACCTACATCTCGAGCACTAAGTTTTTTTCGATAGGAGATGGCGACCTTCTAATCACCCAAGCGCATAGCCACCCACATGCTTCGTCTCGAGTGTCAAGTTTTCTTTGATGAGAGGTAGTCACCTTCTCATCTCCTTGACAAACCTGCCGCTCATGAGCTTCGTCCTGAGTGCCAAGTATTTTTTGGTAGAAGACGACGACCTTCTCACCTCCCCAAGTGAAGTTCCACTCGTGAGCTTCGTCCCGAGCACCATGTTTTTTCCTATGGGAGAAGGCGACCTTCTCGCCCCCATGTGCATAGCCCCTTGCGACTTTCGTCTCAAGTGCCAAGTTTTCTCCAATGAGAGGCGACGACCTTCTCACCTCCCCAACGGACTTACTGCTCATGAGCTTCGTTCTGAGCATCATGTTTTTTCTGATGGGAGACGGTGACATTCTCATCTCCCCAAGTGAAGTGCCGCTCGCTAGCTTTGTCATGAGCACCAAGTTTCCTTCGATGGAAGACAACAACCTTCTCGCCCCTAAGCACATAGCTGCTCATGACCTTTGTCTCGAGTGCCAAATTTTATCCAATAGGAGATGGTGACCTTCTCGCCTCCCCAACGGGCTTGCTGCTCATGAGCTTCGTCCCAAGTGCCAGGTTTTTTTATGGGAGATGACGACACTCTTATCTCCCCAAGTGAAGTGCCACTCACAAGCTTCATCTCAAGTGCAAGTTTTTTCCGATAGGAGATGGTGATGTTCTCGCCCCCTAAGCGAAGTAGTCACTCGTGAGTTTCATCCCGAGTGTCAAGTTTTTTTCGATGGGAGACGGTGACATTCTCACATCCCTAAGTGAATTGTCACATGTGAGCTTCATCCCGAGCACCATTTTCTGATGGGGAACGGGGTAACATAATACCTCTAGTAAGAAACAGTGGATGAGCTTCGTTTCAACATCAGACAAGAAACAACAGCACAAGCCTAGTAAACGATACAAGCAACTGCAATCCCTTAGTACCTTCGCCAAAAAACACCATGCAATTGCTAGACGAGCAAAGGCATCCCAAAGCCATGCTACACTGGTCATCATCTGAGCCAACATCATTTATCGTGCACAAGTGAGTCCCGAGCACCAAGTCTCTTCTAGATGGAAGACGCGCATCATCGTCCAGGCTCGACGCCTGCCGTGTGCCACTATCTTGGCTCGAAGCAACTCTACCGCCGCTACTACTATTTGGGCCCGACCCAGCGGTCTTAGGCGCCACCTCATCTTCAACCCTACCATGCATCGGATGCGACTCTGGACTATGAACAATAGACATAGCTATTGTTTCGTCACCTTCCCAGCCCTCTAGGAGACAGCCACTAGACCAGGCCCATGCTGCACCAAAGACAAGGTCTGCGGCCCTCCCCGAAATGTGGTTCACTACGCCCGCCGCCTTGGCCCTTCCAACGCGTCGGCAAAGCTTTTCGAGCGTCTTGAGAGCGATCGCTTAACCTCGACATGGTTCACTCGACCATGATAGTTTTGCCTTGACCTAATGGTCTGTCTCTAGCACTACAGATAACTGAGTGATAACCAAATCACCTTTTTCTACCAAAGGCTACACCTCAGTTTGTTGAGTACTCCTTCCCTTGTAGTCAACGCCTAGACGAGCCAACCATGCAAGCCTCAATGAATTGATCACCTTATGTTCGATGGTATATCTCCTCATCTCGAAGGCCATTCCTTGATGAGTCGAAAACTCCCTACGAATTCTTGCCTCAGAGAGTTAAGTATACGTCGCTTTGATGCACACCGACTCGCAACATGGTGACCCCTCCAGGAGTCAGTTAGTAAGTGTTTTGGTGCATGCATCCCCGCCTCACGGGCAACTCATCAGACTTTAAGCACTTCGTCCCCCAATGCACTCCTCCAGTCATCGGGTTAGTTTACCGTGAACATTTCAGCACCACACAGCTCCCACCTATCTAGCTCGGAGCCATGATAGATTGCGAATGGTACCAAACTACCAGAGTGCAGGCTCTTTTCCTAACAAAATAAAATAACCCACATGAGAGTCCAACTTGCATATCCGCTAACTGCATCCAGGCACGACACATCTCCTTCATTCACTTGAGCAGCTGCAGAAAGTGGACAGTACCCACAACACATGGTAAACTCTCCTCCTGGATATGACTCCAAGCTGGAGTGCAGTACTAAACAAGGTGTAAAATGAAGCACCATCCCTGGCTTTAGCTAAGCGCCAGTGGCGGAGGGAGAGTATATGCATGGGGGTACAGTTGCATCTCCAAAATTTTTGCCAAAAAATCAAGTATATACCCCCTAATATACAAAGTATATAGGACATATACTCCTTTACACTATACATACTCCTAGCAACCCATTACTCCATTAGGCTCAACAGGCATCGGCATGGCCCATGTTTATTCTCAGATGTAGCTGTGTAGTATAACTCTATTCTCAAATTAGTCAAATCTGAAATATGAGGGACGAAGCTATCAGTGACACAATGACTCAGTGTACTAGTATAGCACTGTTCTCAATTCTCAAATCTGAAGACTGAGTCAGATCTCAACTAGGGTTAATTAGTTGGTGGAACTTAGAAGTTAGCATTTGTTTTATCTAATTATCTTGTATTTGGTTCAATGCTGCTCATAGCTAGGAAGGCATAGGAGTGAAGGTGATTCATCAAGTGCTAACTTCTTTTTGAAGGACATGGATTGTCTTTACTTTTTACTATACAAATCATATATAAGTGCCTGATTACCAGAATACCAATGTATCATTTATGATACATTGGTACCTGATTGCTATTCTTGATAGAGAACAGAGCAAACATTTATTATTTGAGGTTCCTGAAGACTAACTATAGGGGAATCTAGTAATATTGTAGTTGCTTCTTGCTTTAGTTCAGTACTTCAGTGTTATGTAGGTAGCTTCTTGTATTGCTTTAAGTTCATGCTTCGTTAGGCTGAAGAAGTTTTGTTATGCTTATAATTACTCCTCTTTGCTTATAATTACCGATGTGACTTTAGTTCGCACCTAAGCACACTATCATGCGACCTGGACATAGAATTTAAATCAGACCTGTCACTAGAAATCACTTGTGATTCATATGACATCTCAGACTGCATTGCATAGATAATAGAACAAAATGACAATCCATTCCATTGGGAGCCAGGCAGCATTTCCAAATACAAGCACACCATATTCTAGTTTTGGATTTGAGTCGACAAACCATCCCATGAGAATCTGATTAAAGGAAAAGAATAGGTGGTGACACGTACTCTTGCCAATTAGCTTTTCCTGTGCCTTCTAGGTATTTCAGGAATCCTTTTAGTTCTTTGAATGTTGGTAGAGAACCTAAATAGGAAATTGTTGTAATATCTAAATGGACACACCAAGATGTTCAAGGAAATAAATAATTATCAGCCAAAAAAATAGAATTAAAGTGCACCTGTGTCCAACTCTACATTTAGAGTAGGCAAAGTTGGAGGCGTAAGAGGTGTAGTTATTGATAATTTTTCCTTGAAAAATTGACTTTTGGATTAGAGTATGTGTGAAGGTTGAGTTTGTTTTTTTGAGGATTTTGCAGAGGTTTGCTTTCTAGCTGTTGACCTCATGGCCTACGACTACTGGTGTCATCTCGTTGTTTACGACTTTGCGGTCGGTCGGTCCGATCGACAAAATGACCACGGGGTGGTCGAAAGCGTCAATGCCTAAACGACCTTGTGTGATCGATAGCCATAGCGATAGCTTTTGCAATCTGATCGATGGTCGTAGCTTCTACTGGTTGTGATCGATAGTCACAGCCATGATCGATGGTCGTAGCTTACTGTTTGGTCGTGATCGGCAGTCGTAAGCCGCTGTGTTGGTAGTCATAAGCCGTAGTGAACAGTTGTGGAAGTCATAGCCAGTGTGATTGATAGTCGTAGCAATCTGTGTAGTAGTTGTAGCCTATGCGTTCGATGGTCGTAGCGTTTGTTATGTGGTCATAGGCTATTGGTTTATCTCGGTGGGCTGAGTTTGTTCTCTAGAGTTCTTGGGTTCTGATCAGGGTTGTTTGGGGTGTTCTTTGCTAATGTGCACATGAGTTTATTGCTTAATTCTAGGATTACGATCCGTATTTTGAGTGCATACTTTTTGCATTATGCATTGTATGGATAAATTGCGCAGATTGATGATCTTTGTGTATTGTGTGGTGCTACGTGACGGTTTGCTTATTGGTGTTAGTTGCATGACCTTGGAGCTAGGTCATGGTAAGGCGTAGGAGGATTAGGACTAGGCACAGGGAGGTATTGAGGTCCAGAATGGTCAAGAAGACGTTGAAGATGACCGAGGCTGGTGAGGTGGTTGCAAGTTGGGACGATAAGAAACCGGAGCGAGAGCTACCGAAGGTGGACATGATGGGCAATGACAAGGTGGACCGGGACTAGGTTCACAGAGGAGCTGAGGTCTTGTGCCATTAAGGATGCCAGGTGCCATCATGCATGAGGAGAAGCATGTGGTGCACCAAGTGACTTTGGTTGTTTGCAAGCGAGGATAGTTCGGTGGGATCCAGACACGTGAGAGGCTTGATGATAAGTCATTGGGGCCACATGGAAGATGGCGAAGCATGGGCGAAGCTCCATGGCAAAGGAAGCGGGAAGCTTCGAGGAAGGCGGTAGAGGGGTATTTTGGTAAATTGCCCAATACAGGAAAAGTGGCGGTGTGTGAAACCGCAGTGTTGGCCTAAGTGGTTTAGGTCTTGTATGTGCTAAAATTGTGAAGTGAATCAAGTGTTGGTTCACTAATGGGTTGATGGATGTAAGCCACTTTGAGAAGCGTGCGTGAGTAAAACCTAGTGTTAGATGGGGTTAACGGGTTATATCCTGTTTGGACTAATGGTAGGATCTATTAGGTCTTGGGTTCATTGGTGAGCCTATAAAAAGGGAGGAGAGGCAAGAGTTTGGGTTTGAGAAGGTTGGCTAAGCCTTGTGGTGGCTAGCTCCTCCTCCCTCCCATGGGAGTTAGGTTAAAGAGTGAGTGTGAGCTCTAAGGTTAGAGTTTGGTCCTCCCAAGGCAAGTGGCTGTGAAACCAATTATCTGAGCAATACATCAATCTTCGATCGACAGCTTGTGTATCTTTTGTCTAGTTGAGTTGGCTCGGCTTTGATTTGGTTCTTTCTATGTTTTCTTCCTCTGTTCTTTGATTGTTCCTTCCCCTTCTTGATCTGAGAGGAAGTTCTTGCTTGTCTTTGTGATGTTTTCATGTGCTGTATTATGTGGAATCATACTCAAAGCCATCTTGGCTATTCTCTTCCCACGAGCACGATCTGTTCATTTCTTTGATTTGGAAGTCTTGGTTTTATGCGTGCTCGGTTGAATCACAAAAAGGTATAAACTTGTTACTAAGTTTTCGATCCAAGATTGGATTAGCTTCCTGAGACCTTAAGAAATTTGCGTACAATGTTTTACGACCATTTGACCTTTTAATCAAAAATTTTTTATGTTTTTAGATCTGGTGGTCGTGCGCCTCCTTTGTTTCTTCTAGTCGATTACGACCTCACCTGCTTTCGATCACTCAATGATCTTAAGTCATGTGGTCGTGCAACTCCTCTACTTCTTCTAGTCATTTATGACCACAGCTATTTCCGATTGCTCGATGGTCATAGATCACATAGTCATGCACCTCCACTGCTTTTCGAGTTGTTTAAAACTGTAGTCGGTTACAAGTGCTCGATGGTCTTCAACCACGTCATATGATTGCTCTATTTTGAGTTTGTTCTTCACTCTCTCAATCTTGTCTTGATCCAAGAGTTTTGATCTGATTTCTTCGATGTAGCTGCTTGCTGTGACATATGGAATTGTGCTCAACGGCACTTTTGCTACTCTCTTCCCACGAGCGAAGATCTGCTCATCGATTCTTGTTTTTAGATCTCGGTTAATGTATGCTGCTTTAATTTGCAAAATTGTTTCAAATTTTGTCATGGATTTTTCAATCCAGTAATGGAATAGCTTCCTAAGACATTAAGAAAAACGCGTACACTGGTTTCATGGCTTTTGGATCTTTCAATCAAAAGTTGTGTGAGTTTTGGTTCTGGCGGTCCTACACGTGCTCACGTGTACATCGTGGCCATGATTCTTATTTAGTCCGCTAGTTAGTGGAGCTATGGTTTCGCTGGACGTGGGATGGCATGTCTGAAGCGGATCATGGCACAAGAATAGGAAATAAGTTTAACCTTTACTTTGTATTTGGATCCTATAAATTAGAGAAGAAAGCTGAGAAAAGTTGCACAGTTGAGCATGGCACAAAAACTCCTTCGTCTCATGGTTGTAGTCGTACTCATGGTCATGGAAGTAATCGTGTGTGCCGTGGTTGTAAATGAGTACCAGGTACTCATAGTCATGTCTGTTGTGGTCTTAAACAAGTACCAGGTACTTGTAGTCGTGTGTGTGGTCGTGTGTGTTACAACAAGTGGTATTAGAGTGGTGTAGAGATCCTGTCAACAATGTCAAACAATGAATCAGTCTCTCCTTCCAGGTCCCTCACTCCATCGAGGATCCACGGGCATAGCAGGATGAGGGTGCGCGGCCGAGAGGTGGTGGTGCAGCAGGTGACAAGGGAGAGCGGGAGGACAGTGGTCTACCCCATGCTAACACGCATGAACTACTCCGACTGGGCTCCTGACATGAGAGTGAACTTGCAAGTGCAGGGATTGTGGTGAGCAATTGAGCCGGGCGACACCGACTTCCACGATGACAGGATGGCGATGTTCGTGATCCTCCGTGCGATGCCGCCAGACATGCTGTCAATGCTCAGCGTGAAGGACACAACAAAGCAGATGTTGGACATCGTCAAGGTATAGCGGATGAGCGTCGACCGCGTGCATGAGGCGAACGAGCAAAAGCTCCACAAGGAGTTCGAAGCCATCGTGTTCAAGGATGGCGAGATTGTCGACGAGTTTTCAATGCGGATCACCGGCCTCATCAACAACCTTCGCATCCTCGGCGACATGATTAAGGAATCCAAGGTCGTGAAGAAGTTTCTGTGTGTCATACCCCCACGGTACGCGCAGGTGGCCATCTCCATCGAGATGCTCCTCGACATGAGCACACTCTTGGTCGACAAGCTCATCAGGTGACTTTGCGTTGTGGAGGAGTGATACGGTCTCGATGACAAAGGCAGCTCAAGAGGGCGTCTACTCCTCATTGGTGAGGAGTGGCTCGCGCGTGCCAAGAAATGTGAGCAGGGTGACAGCTCCTCAGGTGGAGACTGAAAAAGCAGTAGTGGCGACAATCGCCGTGGAGGAAGGCAGCAAGGCCGCAGGCGCAACAAAGCCAGGCATGACGCCCCGGGCAGTGGCTCGTCCAGCGCGCATGCCACGACATGTTAAGTCAAGTGCTACAACTGCGACTAGATGGGGCACTTCTCCAGGAATTGCCGCAAGCCCCACCGCGAGCGCAAGGAGGAGGTGCACCTAATGCGTGCACAAGATGAACACCCCGCGTTGCTCATAGTCGAGCACTACGAGTTGTCACAAACTGACAGTGAGGTCCAACACAGACGGTGCTCCTTAATGAGGAGAAGGTTATCCCAATGGATGTAGGCAATGATGTCTGGTACCTCGACACAGCAGCAAGCAGCCACATGACTGGGTCTCAAGCAATGTTCAGATCGCTTGATGAATCGGTAAAAGGGACGGTCAAATTTGGCGATGACTCACTCGTGGACTGTCGGGACCCCGGATTACCAAACCCGGACCCTCTGTGTATCACTGCACTAGTCCCAGATCAAAGCTAGTGCACACAGTTAAACAGAATGGAAAACATCACCATCAACGATTTATTACAATATTTAAGAGTACTGACCGAAAGGTCTCATTATTACAATTGAGGTTTCAAGACCTCGCACACACGAAACACAGCGGAAGCAAATGATAAACTCGATGAAGACCCATCAATACGCCACAGGCAATTGACTGGGGAAGCGCGACCTAGTCCTCCGGGAAAAATCCATCACAGCCACAAGCGAAGCAGTAGTCGTAGTCACCTTCTTGAGCTTCAACTTCCTCTGAGATTTGTTTTTGAGTGCAGCATGTGAGTACATAAAGTACTCCGCAAGTCTTGGGAAAAATGCATAGATGCAAGGCTTGACAAAGGAAGGCTATATGGTTCTTTTGCACAAAGCAACATTTTAAATTCAATTACTACTAAGTATTTTCGAAGGCATCAAGTTAACAAAGTAAATGTTTAGCATAAACTATCAATAATTCTCAAGAGAAGGTTCCATCTACCAACACTAGTTATTCTTTTTCAACTGATCAAGTTTAAAACTGCGGGTTCCATCCACCCTCTCTGGCTCCATCTGCCAGGATACCCTTCCGAGAGTTCCCTCCACTCTCGGAATTCAAAATTTTGATTTTAAAACCAAAACCAGAAATCTACCATGTGAATGCATTCCTTGCCCGCCCTTGACCGTGGGCACGGCTATTCGAATAGTTTTACACTCTGCAGAGGTTGTACAACTTTACCCACAAGAGATAAATTATCCTAAAAGTCAACACGCTTCCTTTGGCATGAGACCCAGATAAAATATCACAAAGCCTTTACCTTACTCTAATCTAGCTAGATACCACCCGCTGAGGTTTCACCGCAGGTAGGCTAACTGCCCGAACCGAAGCCCCCTCTTGCGCCATATGAGTACAGTAAATCCCTGTCCCTCACTGTGAATAACCAGTCCATCCCTGGCACCCACTTTCCACTGGTGGCACCTAAACTAGACTATCATAAGTTAGTCAGCTAGGTCGTACCCATATAGACTTGTGGTTGTACGGTAGTGCTCAGTCTGGATAAACACAAGCGTCGGTCCTTAATTGACTAGGGTGGAACATACACTTAACAAGTTCTCGTGCTTTCTGCACCAACCCAAACTAACCATCCACCCTAATCTAAACCAACTTTCACATTTTTATTTTATTTTAAAAGAACAGTGACAACTCCAATTGCCACTACATTTATAAACACCAGGGTTTCAACAATAAATCTTAATTTCCCATTTTTTTCAAGAATTCAAATATATTAAATAGCATGACTAAGCATTTCACTACCATACTATTATTCACAATGATTTAGTAATAATCTCATTATTGAGACAAAGGAAGTTCTAGGGTGACAAAGGTACAAGGCACTCAATTTCAACGGAGGGTATAACAAGATTGGAATAACTAATTCCTTAACATTGAACTAGAGTATTATGTAAATAGCAATGCACATAATTTGAAATAATTAAAACATTTCAAAAACATAGGTTGCAAGATGATCAAAGGAGACTTGCCTTCCTGCAGGTTCTCTGGGTCTTCTTGCTGTTGGGTGGAGGGATCGTCGACGACGTTGGAATCTACGCGGGAAAAGACGAAGCAAACAAAGCAAATAAATACAAACAAAATTCAAATAAAATCCAAAAATTCAAAATAGGCCATATTTGGATAGATCATGATTTTAGATGAATTTAGAAATTTGAATGGCTGAAATCGGAGTTAAAATGAGAAAGTTATGACCTTTGGAAGTTTTATATCGGAGAAAAAGATTGTCTTCGGGAATCAACGTGGTCGGAGAGGGAGATACGACCACGGCTATCGCGGTCGGGAGGGTTACGACCACTGCAAATGCGATCGGAGGGCTACGACCACGGCAAACGCGATCGGAGGGACTACGACCACGACAAACGCGATCGGAGGGCTACGACCACGGCAAACACGATCGGAGGGCTACGACCAAGAGGTGCTACGACCACGTAGTCGGGCCTGCGACCACGGTCAAGCTGACGAGTACCTGGTTACTTACGACCACTCGGATGGAGCTTACGACTACGCAGAAGACTTATGACTTACACAGAAGACTCACGACTACGCAGAAGTCTTACGACTACGAGACAACGCAGTCGGAATACGATCACACAGTCGCTTGCGACTACGGCAACAAGTTTGAGATGATCGGGGGTGCTACGACCACTACAAAATCGAAGAAGTTACGACCACGTAGTCGATTTACGACCACAGCCGAACTGACGACTACCCGGCTATTTACGACCACATAGTCGCTCACGACCACACAGACGCGTACGACTTCGACCACACGGAAGGGTTTTACGACTACGACCACACAGAAGGGTTTTACGACTACGACCACACGGATGGGTTGAGCGGCTGAAGCCGAGAGCTGCTACAGGTCCTACGACCCTGACTCAAAGTGATCGACAACGAGTTTAAGTGGTCGTATGGTATTGCAGACGGTCGAAAAGGACTCTAACATGGTCGTACGGGATTCTAAGGGTTTGGAATCGATCGTAAACAATCTAGGGTGGTCGTAAGACTCTACGACTATTGGAAACACTGACTTGACATGGTCGCTGGCGACTGCGCTCTGGACCTGGGAGTCGTCGGGGCTCTGGCGCTCGGCGGCAGCCGGCGAACGGTGCTATAGAGAGAGAGCGACACGGGGATCACGATGGTACCGGGTAGACTTACCGACGGTGACCGGAGATGAGTCGGTAACGGCGACGACGACGATCCGGCGGTGATCAACGTCGGGAAACAGGGTGGTCGAGGTTCGCAAAGGCTCGGGGAAGATCCTCAAGGCGACGGCCGGCTTGGGGAAGACCGGAGGCTTGGCAATTGCTCGCTGACGATGCGCCGAGACTCAGAGACGGCACGCGCACGGCGAGGGAGATGCTCGGGCTCGACAAGGAGATAGAGTGTTACGACTATGGAAGGTGGCGTGGGTTGAGGGGAAAACCGAGGGTGTATTTATAGGACTCGGGGAAAAAGGTCATGCGGCGGAATTCCTCGCCAAAGACCATGGCCAGAGATCCGATTATCATGGGGATAGGCCAACAGAAGAGTTTGAAAATCAGAGAGATAAGGAGCCTATCTCTTCGGAATTCAAATTCCCGAACGAATCGAAGGAAGAGATAGAATTCGGGTAGGATTCGATTGCCAGGGTTCTCGAAAAGAAGAGAAAAGAGAGAGAGAGAGGTCGGCGTCCGCGCGGGGACGAAGGCTCTGACAAAGGGGACCCGCTGCCAGCGAGGCCGAGAGGGAAACAGACAGACGGCTCGGATTAGACTTCATGGGCGCGGATGGAAATCCGGCGGCCTACGACTTAAGACCAGGCTGCCTACGACTTGAATGTAAGCGGACGGCATCCAGGCAAGCCACGCGTCGGGCGAGGAGGGGAAGGCGGGGATTTTTATTTTTGGAATTTGATTTTTATTTTCAGAAAAGAGTAGGAAATTATTTAGGCCTCAGAAAAATATAAAAATACCTCCAAAAATTCCAGAAAAATTCACAGAAGCTCCTGGACATATTTTGGACTAAATAAAATTATTTTCAACTACTGTTGATATTTAATTTTCATACTTAAAATACTTTTTAATTTCAAAAATACATTTTTAAATTCCAGAAAATCCAAGAAACCAAATAAAATTCAAATAACTCCAAATAATTATTTTAAACTAGGATTTTCATATAAAATCAAAATATCATTTTATTTAATAATAATTTTAGGTTTTACTTAAAATACTTTTCAAATCTAGCTTTTTCAAAAACAGAAATTCAGGGCAAATCCAATTAAAACTCAAATACTTTAAAATAATTAATTTGAAATTAAATTTTTCCAGAAAGCAAATTTTGGGATGTGACAAATCTACCCCCCTTAGAAAGAATCTCGTCCCCGAGATTCGGACGGACTAGGAAAAAGAAAAGAGAGGAAAATGCAACTCTTGGTTCCTTGTTGTGCTCTTAATCTGCTTCTTTCTTTGAACCAAATTGAAACTTACCAAGCATGATTGCTGCCCCTGGGGCACCTTTTTGTGGTGATGTGGTTAACTCGTCCTCTTCCTTGTGATTGTGGAATTCTTGGAGCTTTTCCTGTGGTTGGAGTTACTCCCTGTCCTTGTCCTACAACTGGAGTTCGCGCTGGTGTATTTTCCAAATTGAAAGGAATTGGAGCGTTAATCTGAGGCTTCTGTGGGCAATTGCTTGCATAATGCCCCATCTCGTGACATCGAAAACATTGCACTCCAAAGACTGAGGTGTTGCTTTTCTGAGGTCAGACTCCGATAAAGATGTGGGGTTCTTGCATCTCTGAACGAGGCACAGATCCTGGAGTTCTTGGTGCATCTGTTGCTGCTGGAGCTTTGTTAAACTGGGGTGGATTCATTCGGAGTCTTGAACTGCTTGCGTTATACTGTGCCTGAAAAGCCATCTTTCTCTTACGAGAGTCCTGCAATTGATATTGAGCATCTTCTTGGACAAGGGCCTTGTTCACCATGTGCTGAAAGGTTGGGTAATCATTAGACACTAGCTGCACCTTGAGGATGGGATCAAGTCCCTGCATGAACCTCCAAATCTTTGTTGCTTCTGAGGTAATCTCCTCGGATGCATACCTGTACAGCTGAGTGAACTTGTTTAGGTACTCCGAAACACTAAGGTTTCCTTGCTGCAGCTGGTAGAATTCCCTTTTCTTCATGTCCATTATTCCCGTAGGAATATGCGCAGTGCGGAAAGCCTCAACGAACTCATCCCAAGTGATGGCTTGTGCGTTTTGATGGGCGGCGCGGAAATTTTCCCACCAGTTGGCAGCGATTCCTTTGAGTTGGTGAGCTGCGTACAACACCTTTTCATTGTCACTGCACTGGGCTAGGACTAACTTTCTTTCCACATCCTTGATCCAATCGTCTGCCTCCATTGGATCCACTGAACCCGCAAAAGTAGGAGGTCTTGTCCTCATAAATTCTCCTATCTTAGACTGAGGAGCTTGGTTGGGTGCCTGCGGAGCTTGCTGCACTTGGTTTTGAGCTAAGGCTTGAAGAAGCTGCAGTTGCATGGCCATCATCTGTTCCAAGCTGGGAGCTTGAGCAGGGGGTGGTGGAATGTTGTTCTCTGGTTGGGTATTGGCATCACGGCTACTGCCTGGGTTGCTCCTTGTGTTCACCATCTGAAGCGGTTTCCGGGTTAACAGAAGGTAAGAGGGAACTAGCATAGGTAAGAAATCAGGGGAATGACTAAACAACATCCCAAACCAAACACACAAGAGGGAAGCAGACAACAACTTAGAAGAAACTTAGCTTGAAATAAAAATAGTTTTTAAAAATGACTGTACTACAAGTATACCAAGACTTGGTACAGTCCACATAATACACAAGCAAGTAATATATATATAAGCGTTCTAAAAACGTAAGACTTTACTTGGGTATTACAACTAAAGAACTTAGTCCTCGCTCCTTCATGATGACGCGCTTCTCCAAGTGCTTCTTAGACGCAACCTTATTGAGCCGTCTATAGAATTTACAAAGGGAGGAGGGGTATTACCATTCCAAAAGAAAATAAGCAGATAGATAAGGAAGAATACCATGACGAAGGTAAGGATAGAAAGACAAGAAAAGACAAGGATAGCACATTATTAAATTTTTATTTTATAAAATAAATTTTGAAGTTCTTCTTTTAAGGACCATTCTAACTAGGTCACGTCCTACAGTCAAATTGGCTCTGATACCATCTCTGTCGGGACCCCGGATTACCAAACCCGGACCCTCTGTGTATCACTGCACTAGTCCCAGATCAAAGCTAGTGCACACAGTTAAACAGAATGGAAAACATCACCATCAACGATTTATTACAATATTTAAGAGTACTGACCGAAAGGTCTCATTATTACAATTGAGGTTTCAAGACCTCGCACACACGAAACACAGCGGAAGCAAATGATAAACTCGATGAAGACCCATCAATACGCCACAGGCAATTGACTGGGGAAGCGCGACCTAGTCCTCCGGGAAAAATCCATCACAGCCACAAGCGAAGCAGTAGTCGTAGTCACCTTCTTGAGCTTCAACTTCCTCTGAGATTTGTTTTTGAGTGCAGCATGTGAGTACATAAAGTACTCCGCAAGTCTTGGGAAAAATGCATAGATGCAAGGCTTGACAAAGGAAGGCTATATGGTTCTTTTGCACAAAGCAACATTTTAAATTCAATTACTACTAAGTATTTTCGAAGGCATCAAGTTAACAAAGTAAATGTTTAGCATAAACTATCAATAATTCTCAAGAGAAGGTTCCATCTACCAACACTAGTTATTCTTTTTCAACTGATCAAGTTTAAAACTGCGGGTTCCATCCACCCTCTCTGGCTCCATCTGCCAGGATACCCTTCCGAGAGTTCCCTCCACTCTCGGAATTCAAAATTTTGATTTTAAAACCAAAACCAGAAATCTACCATGTGAATGCATTCCTTGCCCGCCCTTGACCGTGGGCACGGCTATTCGAATAGTTTTACACTCTGCAGAGGTTGTACAACTTTACCCACAAGAGATAAATTATCCTAAAAGTCAACACGCTTCCTTTGGCATGAGACCCAGATAAAATATCACAAAGTCTTTACCTTACTCTAATCTAGCTAGATACCACCCGCTGAGGTTTCACCGCAGGTAGGCTAACTGCCCGAACCGAAGCCCCCTCTTGCGCCATATGAGTACAGTAAATCCCTGTCCCTCACTGTGAATAACCAGTCCATCCCTGGCACCCACTTTCCACTGGTGGCACCTAAACTAGACTATCATAAGTTAGTCAGCTAGGTCGTACCCATATAGACTTGTGGTTGTACGGTAGTGCTCAGTCTGGATAAACACAAGCGTCGGTCCTTAATTGACTAGGGTGGAACATACACTTAACAAGTTCTCGTGCTTTCTGCACCAACCCAAACTAACCATCCACCCTAATCTAAACCAACTTTCACATTTTTATTTTATTTTAAAAGAACAGTGACAACTCCAATTGCCACTACATTTATAAACACCAGGGTTTCAACAATAAATCTTAATTTCCCATTTTTTTCAAGAATTCAAATATATTAAATAGCATGACTAAGCATTTCACTACCATACTATTATTCACAATGATTTAGTAATAATCTCATTATTGAGACAAAGGAAGTTCTAGGGTGACAAAGGTACAAGGCACTCAATTTCAACGGAGGGTATAACAAGATTGGAATAACTAATTCCTTAACATTGAACTAGAGTATTATGTAAATAGCAATGCACATAATTTGAAATAATTAAAACATTTCAAAAACATAGGTTGCAAGATGATCAAAGGAGACTTGCCTTCCTGCAGGTTCTCTGGGTCTTCTTGCTGTTGGGTGGAGGGATCGTCGACGACGTTGGAATCTACGCGGGAAAAGACGAAGCAAACAAAGCAAATAAATACAAACAAAATTCAAATAAAATCCAAAAATTCAAAATAGGCCATATTTGGATAGATCATGATTTTAGATGAATTTAGAAATTTGAATGGCTGAAATCGGAGTTAAAATGAGAAAGTTATGACCTTTGGAAGTTTTATATCGGAGAAAAAGATTGTCTTCGGGAATCAACGTGGTCGGAGAGGGAGATACGACCACGGCTATCGCGGTCGGGAGGGTTACGACCACTGCAAATGCGATCGGAGGGCTACGACCACGGCAAACGCGATCGGAGGGACTACGACCACGACAAACGCGATCGGAGGGCTACGACCACGGCAAACACGATCGGAGGGCTACGACCAAGAGGTGCTACGACCACGTAGTCGGGCCTGCGACCACGGTCAAGCTGACGAGTACCTGGTTACTTACGACCACTCGGATGGAGCTTACGACTACGCAGAAGACTTATGACTTACACAGAAGACTCACGACTACGCAGAAGTCTTACGACTACGAGACAACGCAGTCGGAATACGATCACACAGTCGCTTGCGACTACGGCAACAAGTTTGAGATGATCGGGGGTGCTACGACCACTACAAAATCGAAGAAGTTACGACCACGTAGTCGATTTACGACCACAGCCGAACTGACGACTACCCGGCTATTTACGACCACATAGTCGCTCACGACCACACAGACGCGTACGACTTCGACCACACGGAAGGGTTTTACGACTACGACCACACAGAAGGGTTTTACGACTACGACCACACGGATGGGTTGAGCGGCTGAAGCCGAGAGCTGCTACAGGTCCTACGACCCTGACTCAAAGTGATCGACAACGAGTTTAAGTGGTCGTATGGTATTGCAGACGGTCGAAAAGGACTCTAACATGGTCGTACGGGATTCTAAGGGTTTGGAATCGATCGTAAACAATCTAGGGTGGTCGTAAGACTCTACGACTATTGGAAACACTGACTTGACATGGTCGCTGGCGACTGCGCTCTGGACCTGGGAGTCGTCGGGGCTCTGGCGCTCGGCGGCAGCCGGCGAACGGTGCTATAGAGAGAGAGCGACACGGGGATCACGATGGTACCGGGTAGACTTACCGACGGTGACCGGAGATGAGTCGGTAACGGCGACGACGACGATCCGGCGGTGATCAACGTCGGGAAACAGGGTGGTCGAGGTTCGCAAAGGCTCGGGGAAGATCCTCAAGGCGACGGCCGGCTTGGGGAAGACCGGAGGCTTGGCAATTGCTCGCTGACGATGCGCCGAGACTCAGAGACGGCACGCGCACGGCGAGGGAGATGCTCGGGCTCGACAAGGAGATAGAGTGTTACGACTATGGAAGGTGGCGTGGGTTGAGGGGAAAACCGAGGGTGTATTTATAGGACTCGGGGAAAAAGGTCATGCGGCGGAATTCCTCGCCGAAGACCATGGCCAGAGATCCGATTATCATGGGGATAGGCCAACAGAAGAGTTTGAAAATCAGAGAGATAAGGAGCCTATCTCTTCGGAATTCAAATTCCCGAACGAATCGAAGGAAGAGATAGAATTCGGGTAGGATTCGATTGCCAGGGTTCTCGGAAAGAAGAGAAAAGAGAGAGAGAGAGGTCGGCGTCCGCGCGGGGACGAAGGCTCTGACAAAGGGGACCCGCTGCCAGCGAGGCCGAGAGGGAAACAGACAGACGGCTCGGATTAGCCTTCATGGGCGCGGATGGAAATCCGGCGGCCTACGACTTAAGACCAGGCTGCCTACGACTTGAATGTAAGCGGACGGCATCCAGGCAAGCCACGCGTCGGGCGAGGAGGGGAAGGCGGGGATTTTTATTTTTGGAATTTGATTTTTATTTTCAGAAAAGAGTAGGAAATTATTTAGGCCTCAGAAAAATATAAAAATACCTCCAAAAATTCCAGAAAAATTCACAGAAGCTCCTGGACATATTTTGGACTAAATAAAATTATTTTCAACTACTGTTGATATTTAATTTTCATACTTAAAATACTTTTTAATTTCAAAAATACATTTTTAAATTCCAGAAAATCCAAGAAACCAAATAAAATTCAAATAACTCCAAATAATTATTTTAAACTAGGATTTTCATATAAAATCAAAATATCATTTTATTTAATAATAATTTTAGGTTTTACTTAAAATACTTTTCAAATCTAGCTTTTTCAAAAACAGAAATTTAGGGCAATCCAATTAAAACTCAAATACTTCAAAATAATTAATTTGAAATTAAATTTTTTCCAGAAAGCAAATTTTGGGATGTGACATGGACATCCGTGGCAAGGGAACCATCATGTTGTAGTGCTAGAATGGGGAGCATTGGCTCCTCACCGAGGTATACTTTATCCCACATCTCCATAGCAACATCATTTCTGTTGGGCAATTGGATGAGAATGGCTGCAAGGCAGTGACCGAGGACGGAGAGCTACTCGTGTTCAACCACGAACGAAAGTTGCTGGCGTAAGTGAGGTGGACCAGGAATCGGCTTTACACACTGAAGCTAAACCTTGCTGGTCCTGTGTGCCTGCTCGCGCGTATGAATGACGAAGTTGGCTATGGCACAGATGCTACGGCCACCTTAATTTCTGAGCACTGTGGAACCTGGTGCTAAAGGGAATGGTGGTTGGTTCTGCTGTTCGATCACGTCGAGCACTTCTATGATGGGTGTGCCCTCGACAAGCAGCACCTAGCCGTGTTCCAACAGGCCACAAACTACTATGCTGAGTGCTTACGAGAGTTAGTTCATAGTGACTTCTGTGGACCGATCACACCAATGATGGCAGGAGGTAACAAGTTTTTCCTATTGATCGTAGACGACCACAGTAGATACATGTGGCTCGAGGTGCTTAGGTCCAAAGATGATGTGTTCAAATTCTTCAAGAAGATCAAGGTGCTAGAGAAAAATGAGCGCGGTAGCAAGCTCATGGCGTTCTGCTCAGACCGTAGTTGCGAGTTCAACTCCACCAAGTTCCGCGAGTGCTGCGACGAGCTCGACATCAAGCACTGTACCACTACGCCATATTCTTCGCAGCAGAATAGGGTCGTCGAGCACCACAAGAAGACTGTGGTAGAGATAGCGTGCTGTTTGCTGAAGACCATGGGTGTGCCGACAATGTTCTGGAGTGAGGCAGTGAAAACTACAGTCTAAATACTCAACAGGGCGCTGACACAAAGTCTCAACAACAAAACACCATATGAGGCATGGCACAAGTGAAGGCCGAAGGTGCACCATCTCCGAGTCTTTGGGTGCGTCACTCACGTCAGGAACATCGAGCCAAGTGTGGACAAGCTGGTGGACCACTCAACACCGATGGTGTTCATCAGCTATGAGGAAGGAGCGAAGGCATACAAGGTGTATAATTCGGTGTCAGAAAAGCTTCATGTGACTCGCGATGTTATCTTCGAGGAACAAAAGCAATGGGATTGGCAGTCAAGTGAATGCAGCGTTGGATCATGCCCAGCTGCCACATTAACCATGACATACACCATGGAGCAAGGCATGGCGGACATCGACACTAGAAAGGCAACGACATCGACATCCAGAGCAGATTCTTAGGCACCGCAGACGGTGGAGACATGGACACCTCCACCAGCATCTATGGGCATCAAGTAGGCGACACCACCAACCCATGACGATGCACATAATACTGACACTGGGTTGCATCGCTACCGGGAGATGTCGAACGTCTACAACACTACGAAGGAGGTCGACGTCGAGCAAAATGGGGTTTGTCTTCTGGTTGCCGAGGAGATAGCCAACGTCAACCAAGCGCTCGAAGAAGCATGCTGAAAGCAGGAGATGGAAGAGGAGCTAGCTGCCATCCGTAACAACGGTATGTGGGAGCTCGTTGAGCTCCTAGCTGGACACAGTGTTATCGGGCACAAATGGGTGTTCAAGGTAAAGAAGGACCCTGCAAGCAATGTGGTGAGGCACAAGGCGCGTTTAGTCGCTAAAGGGTACGCTCAGTGGCTAGGTGTGGACTTCGACCAGGTTTTTGCCCCTATAGCGCGAATGGAGATGGCGTGGCTCCTACTGGCACTCGCCGCGGACAACGGATGGGAGGTATACCACATGGACGTCAAGTCAGCGTTCTTGAACGGTAATCTTGCTGAGGAGGTTTATGTGCACCAACCGCCTGGCTTTGTCGACTCTGACAATGAGCACAGGGTGCTCAAGCTGCATAAGGCCCTGTACGGTCTTCATCAGGCATTGTGGGCATGAAACGCCAAGTTGGACGTGTCGCTCGTCTCCCTCGGCTTTGAGCGCAGCCCTCTAGAACATGCAGTGTACCAGAGGACCAGTGGCATGTCATCGCTGCTGGTAGGCGTCTACGTCGATGACTTGATTACCACCTACACTAGCGTTGATGATATTGCCGCATTCAAAGACCAGATGCGCAACCTGTTTGAGATGAGCAACCTCGGTCTCCTGAGTTACTACTTGGGAATCGAGGTTAAGCAAAAAGCTGGAAAGATCATGCTCTGCCAAAGTGCTTATGCTGGCAAGATTCTGGAGTCATCCAGCATGGCGGGGTGTAATTCGTGCCACACACCGATGGAAAATCGTTTGAAGCTGAGTAAGAAGGACGTTGGTGCCGCTGTGGATGCAAGAGGTACCGAAGCATCATCGGGAGTCTACAATACCTCTGCAATATAAGGCCCGACATCACCTACGCGGACGGGATCATGATGTTGGACCGAAATGGCGATAGAGGGGGGTGAATGTCGATCAATTAAAAACTTGCCCCCAAAGATACCCACTCAAAATTTCTCTCCAATAGATACAGAATCTATGAAGAGGACGGATTATGTTCTCAGAGGGAACCTACTGGACCCACAAGACAGGAAGCAAAGGCACACAACACTTCTGAGAAGAAACAATCAAAACTCCAGGCAAGCTGCTGAGAGCCAGTCTGACCGCCTGGGACAAGCCGGTCTAGCCGCCGTTAGAAGGCCGGTCTGACTGCTCCTCAAATTTTCAGGGAAAACAGCAGAACAGAAAAATTCAGACTACAACCTCAACACTTCATACTGCAATAAAATCTGAGGTTTCTCTCTAAAGGATTCAGTCCAGAACTGAAGAGAAACCCCTCAAATAACATGTAGGGCCTGGGAGACAGAGAGAGAACTACTTAAAAGCAAGAATTGAGGAGATGCTCTAAAATCTGAAAATACAGAGAAGACTTCCCTCAAATTCAAATTCCCATTCAATCTTTGATCCTTTGGCAATGAAACTCTGGGGATAGCTAGATAATAGCCTCTGGACTTTATATGCCAAGTTTCAAGCCATCTCAAAGAGGAAATCAAAGATTTAAATCAAAACCCTAGAAATGAGATTTTGCAGCCAAGTTAGCAATACCTAAAGGACTACTCAGACCAAAAATCAGGTCATCTCCTGAAGGGAAACAAGATTCTCCCCAAAACCCTAGAAATTGCAAAAGAAGAACAAAGTAAGCCCAAAAACCAAATCTGAGATTAAATGCTATTTGCTCTTGGGAAAATCGATCAAATGACCTTGAGGAACTATCCCATCATAGAGCAACCCATTTTGGGCCTTCTCAACATGAAACAACAAGAAATCAAGAAAGCCACAAAATCAATAGAGAAGACAACGAAGAACAAACAGGGGCACGGGAGAAGAACTTTCAGATTTTCATTCCAAAGCAAAAGGATTACAGAGGAGTCCCGATATACATGGACATTAGAACAAGGAAGATTACAAGCTCCTCAATCCATCCTCTCCCTCTCCCAAAAACAAGAACTCCCTCACTACATGCTTGAAGAGGGGACTCAAGAACACATCGAAGGAGACACAAAACACCCTCTGGTCACCTCTTGCTCTCAACCACTAAAGCCTTACCAACTAAAGCCTAAAGCCAAAACAAACTCACAAAGTTTCTTTTGACTCTAGCAAACCCTAATTCTCTCCCAAAGCCATGAGGGGGCATGCAGCCACTCCCTCCTTTATATAGCCCTTGGCTAACGGGTCTCCAACCCGTTACGCCCGCCAGATCCAACGGAACCCGCTCCCGCCTGTGCAGCCTTGCGTTTTTACCGAAACGCCCCTCGTGCACCTTCTGGGTAGCTTCCGCGTTCCTTGTCGTCCACGACTCGCAACCACCTCGAGTCTCCGCCGTCTTTGACACATCCGACCGTTCTGACCTCGACACTGCCCGTGTCTAGTCCGGTCACCTCGTTTCTCGCCATGACTCCGCCTCGACATCCTGCAGCCAACACAGACAAGAAAAATATCAAATAGCACCGCTCGATACATGTAAGCATAAATGCATTAATGAAATAGCCCAAACCTGACAAGTCGACATAATATGCATCCTAACCATTTCGACCAGGTTTGACCAAGTCCGACCGAGCCCGATTGCACCACGCTACGTCAAGGACCGAACCAACCAAATCAAACTCGAATTCCCTAAACCGATGTCAATTACTCATCACACACATGGGGTCTCAACCACATGGTCTCTCAATCTCCCCCTTGATGAGTATATTGACAAACCCAGAAAAAGCGCAAAGTTGAGTTTGAAGAGAAATTTAAGTATGGTCTAAAAGAAGAAAGACGAAAATGAGGCTAATGACCATGTCAACACAAGGAGCAAAAGAAAGAACAAGTTTTCCTCAAAGCTCCCAAAATGGCTTTTTCTACCACTATTCTTCCCCTTTTGGCAATAAACACATCAAGGATGCAAGGAAGAGAACAAGTCAAGGAAATGGATGAAATGGCTGAAGTTTGATTATTTTAAGCATGTAGAGCCATGAGAATTATCCAAGATGACAATTACGGATTACATCAAGCCATAACTCAATATAATGCTATCTAGATCATGACAGGATATATATAAGCCAACTAAACCAAATAGATGACAATCTGAAATTTAGTGCAATTTGTGAGCATGTCAAGTCATCCATGATCAAAGTCTAGCTAGAGGTATCCAAGGATGATGCAAACCATGTCAATAAGCTAAGCGGAACCAAGAAGCTAGTATTGAGTCATATTAGAGTGCTACAAGCTCAAGAGTGAAACATTTGTTGAAGTACTTGAAACCTTTGAAATTTTAGCAAATTGAGCACAAATGACATATTTTTACTTTGAGAAACTCATGATTGTTTCCAACCAAGATTTTGGTTTAGTCATGTGCTAGATCTCAAGCCTTATGCGACCACTCCAAGCACAAAGCTTAAGAAGATGATCTTGGTCATCCAAAACTCCCCCTGAGTTCATGCCTAGTGCAATGGTAAGCCGTCTCATGAGAAGAATTGGTGAGATCAGTTTTTTCGCACAAAAGAGATCTTTTTGCTTTCTTGAATGATTGTACTAACTCATGCTACATCAAGAACTAGCATAGCTCAATCTAACGCTCAACAAAGATTCCAGACTCAACTCAGCCTATTTGACATGGCATGAATCATAAAAGGATAACTCAAGAAAGACTAGTCTCGAGTGCTAACATGACAAGTTTTAGTTTAATTTGAGTAAGTTTAATTAACTTATCATGGCAAAAGCTAATCTACACATATGAAGTCATGATAGATCTAGCAATGAAGCACAAGTCATGGCACGATGTAATGCATTGTAAACATGTCATAAATGGATAATAACCAAGGCTCCATGCAGTTATATTACAATGCGAAATGCTGAAATGCAAGAAAATCCAGCTTCCCCTCAACATATGATGCAACTTTTAGTTCAGATTGAGTTAGGTCAAAATTAATCTCCAAAAGCTCCCAAATGAACTCCCCCTGAACCAAAGCAGTAAATACGAGAAGCTGGCAAGAAAAACCAAAAGGGCAGCCCTTAAAGCATAAACAAGATATAGAGGATACTACGGCTCAGACTGACTCTCGTCTACCCCATATGAATCCGGGACTATCAGCTAGTCTACTAACAACCTAGGGAGCAAACACGTACCCTGTCTACCCGAGGATGACCCAACCCTCGCTAGAACCCACAAGAAGTGAGTAAGCTCCACCTAGAGAGAAGAAAGACAGCTAATAAGCAGCATCCTGGAATCACAAGATAAGAGTAAGAAGTCTAAGCAGCTAGGCAAGAGAACCACTCTAACCTATGCTAGAAGGACTAACCCAATGTACCCGTATGCAATGCAACAGAATGGAGTAAGAGCATAATTAATAAAATAAAGTAGTAAAACACAAAGCTCCCCCTCACAGCAATCCATACGGACAAACCACCCCAAGCTCTCCCCGCAGAGCTGAAAACCTAGAGCTATCCAATGGCTTGGTGAAGATATCAGCCAACTAGTGGTCACTCTCCACAAACTGGAGTACGATGTCACCCTTCTCTACATGGTCTCTAAGGAAGTGATAGCGAATATTAATATGCTTGGTCCGAGAATGCTGCACTGGGTTCTTAGCAATGTTAATCACAGAAGTGTTATCACAAAAGAGTGGAACACTGTCGATAACTAACCCAAAGTTCCGCAGGGTCGAGACCATCCAGAGCACCTGGCTACAGCAACTGACTGCAGCAACGTACTCGGCCTCTGTGGTGGACTGTGCAACACCGGACTGCTTCCTCGAAGACCAGAAGTGCTTGTCCTATCTATCCTACAGCCAGCAAAGTCTGCATCCGAGTAGACTCTCAAGGAAAGACAGGACGAGGAAGAGTACCAAATACCATAGTCAATGGTAGCTCGAAGGTACCGAAAGATGCGCTTCACCGCCTAGCAGTGAGATACGCGAGGAGAAGCCTAAAACCGAGCACAGAGACACACAACAAAGTGTATGTCCAGTCTCGAGGCGGTGAGGTACAAGAGAGAGCCAATCATGCTGCAGTACTCCTTCTGATCAACTGGCTCGTCGTCCTCATCTGGGTCGAGTGAAGCTGATGTAGCCATAGGAGTGGACACTGGCTTACCATCACTCATATCGAAGCGCTTCAGGAGGTCTCGAGTGTACTTGCCCTGATGCAAGAAGGTACCCTCCTGAGTCTGCTTGATTTGGAAGCCAAGGAAGAAGGTCAACTCACCCATCATGCTCATCTCAAACTCCGAGCTCATGACGTCGGAAAACTGGGAAACGAGAGCATGCGAGGAGCCGCCAAAGTTGATGTCATCCACATAAATTTGGACAAGCAGAAGATCAGTGCCATGCCGGGGAATGAATAAGGTCTTGTCTACTTTACCCATCTCAAACCCATGACTCAACAAGTAGGACTTAAGACTCTCATACCAAGCTCTAGGGGCCTGCTTAAGTCCATACAGCGCTTTGGAAAGCTTGAAGACATGGTTTGGGTATTTGGGGTTCTCGAAACCTGGAGGCTGTCTCACATAGACTTCTTCCTCAATAAAGCCATTGAGGAAGACACTCTTGACGTCCATCTGGTAAAGCTTGAAACCCTTAGAAGCTGCAAAGGCAAGCAGGATTTTAATGGCCTCAAGTCTAGCTACAGGGGTAAAGGTCTCCTCGAAATCTAGACCCTCAACCTGGGAGAACCCCTGAGCTACCAGTCTAGCATTGTTTCGAACAATCACCCCATCCTCACTCTGCTTGTTCTTGAACACCTACTTGGTCCCAATGACATTGTGACCTCGAGGGAGCTCAACAAGCGACCAGACCTTGTTTCTCTCGAAATTTTCCAACTCCTCATGCATGGCATTGACCCAAGACTCGTCTAAAAGGGCATGACAAACGTCACTGGGCTCAAAGGAGGCAACAAAGGCAGAATGGAGACAGAAATGAGACATGCCAGATTTTGAACAAGTGACTCGCTCAAAAAGGTCTCCAATAATCTGCTCAGAAGGATGGTCTTTTTGGATATGTCGAGAAGGTCCAGGATGAGATGAAGAAGTGGCCTCTACCTCATGAGCTGACGAGGTAGGAACAGAGCCACTAGCTCCAGAAGAAGCAGAAGGCATGGGCTGATCACCTCGAGGTGCGGTGGAAGAGGGCACCTCAAGGGGTGGATGAGAGACTGGATCGGGTAGACAACCCTCATCTCCATCGTCCTCATCATCCACAAAGATGGGCTCGAACTGCTCTAAAGAACCTGAGATATCGGGCCTAGTCCCTAGACTGGCCTCGTCGAAGGTCACCTCACAGGTCTCTACCATCTTACTAGACTCGCAGTCCCAAATCCGATAAGCCCGCGAAGAAGTCGAGTAACCCAGAAAGATACCATCACAAGAACGTGACTCGAACTTGTCTAGGATCCCGGACTTCAGAATAAAGCACTTGCAACCAAACACACGAAAATGAGATACATTGGGCTTTCGCCCATATCTCAACTCATAAGAAGTGCGATGCAAGTGTGCCCGAAGAAAAACTCGATTTGAGACATGGCACGCGGTGGCTATAGCCTTAGCCCAAAACTTCCGCGGTGTAGAGTACTCATCAAGCATCGTCCTGGCCATCTCGACCAAGGTACGGTTCGTTCTCTCCACGACGCCATTTTGCTGTGGGATGTGTGGAGAGGAGAACTGATGCTCTACACCTGTCTCATCGCAGAACCTCTCAAAGTAGGAATTCTTGAACTCCGTGCTATTGTCACTACGGATCGCTCGTAAGGCACCCGGAAGCTCAACAGAAAGCCTACTGAAAAGACCTCGGAAATGTGTAAACGTCTCATCCTTCGAGGCTAAGAAAAACACCCAAGAGTACCTCGAGAAGTCATCGACTACGACAAGAACATACCACTTCCCTCCTGCTGACTGTACTCGAGCTGGTCCAACTGTATCCATATGGAGCAGCTGTCCTGGTGCATCGGTCATAGTAACTGTGACCGAAGGGTGAGAAGCGTCAACCATCTTGCCGTGCCGACATGGAGCGCAAACAAGATCTTTGACCATCTTGAGTTTCGGCAAACCACGAATGAGGTCGTGGCCGCTAACTCGGGTCAAATGGTCAAATCAAATATAACCAAGTCTTCTATGCCAGAAAGAAAGGTCACAGGACTCAGAAGCAACCAAATACCGGAGAGGATCATGAGAAGACTCAGAAAAATCAGCACGAAAGATCCTCCCAAAATGGGAAATCTCGCAAACCAAAATACCCGAAGAATCAAGAATTTTGCAAGCATTTTTCTTAAAGCTCACCTCGAAACCGTCATCGCTAAGCTGAGAAACGGAAAGCAAATTATACTGCAGCTTACTAACCAAAGCAACATCTTTCAAAATGAAGGAATCATTAACGCGCACTGTACCTTTGGCGATGACGCGCCCAGATGAAGCATCTCCGAAGGTGATCGTCTCATCACCTGGAGCACGGGCAAGGGAAGAAAACCAACGGGAGTCTCCGATCATGTGTCGTGAACACCCAGAGTCTACGAGCCAAACATTTCTCTTCCCTGCCCGGCGAACCTGAGTTAAATAGAGAGTAAAGTCTCAGTACTGGGGTAAATCAAGAGTGATTTTGGCACCCAATACTGAGTAACACGTCGAGCAGATGAAGTAGTCAAACACAACTGACCTCTATCTACCCTACGCTCTCTGTCACTCAAAGAAGTAGAAGGTCTACGTGTAGACCTAAAGCTGTTGCTGGGTCCGACTGCTACGGGAGAGCGAGTCGGAGCACCGGCAACATGCTGATCACGCCGTGGGTAGCTATCTCGACGGGGAAAATGAGATCTTCCCTCAGGACGGCGGAAGTCACGACCAAAGAGAGCATGAGGACGAAAACCAGAAAACTCGAAAAAACCAAGTCCTCGATGCTGCCCAAACCCATCAACAGAAGCAAGCCTAGACCTCGTGTTGGTCTTAGGTGCACTCAAGGTCTGGGGTTGACCCTGAATATACCTAAGAGACTCAACACGGTCTCTACGCGCGATCTTGGCGCGCCTGAAGCATCGATCGATCAGATGTCCATCCTTCTGACAGAAGGTGCAATGATACTTCACCTTCTGAGAGGTAGAAGTAGCATGATGAGGCTTCGCCTTCTGAGAGGCCGAAGCTGCAGGTGGAATCACCTTGCTGTCAGAAATCCCTTGGACAAAGCCCGCAGACTTAAATTGGACTTTCTTGGTCCTGGGCTCAGTCTCGATCACACCTGGTGCTATGGGTCTGAGCACGGCAGGTGGATGCTTCCTCATGTCCTAATAGAAATCGTATCCTAGACCCTGATTAAATCTGCAAATCTTGGATTGGTCTAAAATAAGATTAAGCTTCTTCTTGCCGCCTACAAATCTCTCGAGAGTGTTCACAAGATACTGACACTACCGAAAGAGAGAGTTGCAAGAAGAGCAGGGGGAAGGAGTAGCAGAAGGTAAGGGAGTAGAGGAAGAAGAAGAACCAACAGTAGAGGAACGAATGGCTTGTGCACGCGCAGCCGACTCAGAATGGGCAGTCCTACTGCTAGCCAATTGGTTCACGTCGTTAGGCGTCTCTACCTTACCCTTGGGCTTCTCCCCCTCAACAGCACACACATTACAAGCAGGAGGTGTCTTCTCTAGTAGGTCCTTAGTTAGCTTCACATATTTTTCATCCAATGCAACCAAGTCAGATTTTAGTTTGTTACAATTAATGCATGGTGAGCTAACAGGGTCCTTAGAAGCATTTTGAGCCAATCTATTGTTGTCATCAACTAATTCTTGAAACTGTTTGGAAACAGCTTCAAGCTCAGCAGTAAGCTTGGGACAATTCACACAAGAAGCAATAGGCTCAAGAAGAAAAGCTTGTAATTCAGCAATTTTATGATCTGCCCGTTTTAGGTTCATCTTCAAATTATTGCAATTTTCACAGGTCTCGGGCAGATCGAGAAGCATAGTATAAAGACCTCTAAATGGGTTGTCCTTATCCTCACATGAGGTGCATGCACTAGTCTCAACAGTAGTAGATGAAACATGAACTACCCTACTCATCTCAAGCTCAGCAAGAAGACTAATGTTCTCCACCTTAATCATGTCAAGCTCGGAGGACACACTATCATGCAAGGTCCTTAGCTTCTCCATGTCATCCGGCAAAGCAGAGCATACATCGCAATCGTCACGGGAGGGAGCAGATCTAAGTGAAGTAAGCTCCCGTGACAAGCTCTCTACTTCCTTCTCCAACTCAGTACACCTAGCTATAGATCTAGCATGGAATCTACCTAGCTTAAGAAAAGCATCATTAAGCTGGTCGTAGGTGGGGGATACCTCGTCGAAGTCGGAGTACAGCTCGATGTCGCTTAGTTCGCCCTCAAGGGCCATGAAGCACATGCCGGAGAAGTCGTCGCCGCCCTTGGGTTCTTGTTCGTCCGTTCCATCGTCGTCGCTCCACCCCTCCACCTCGCTGAGATCGAGGTCGTCGAAGGCGGTGAGGACGCGGTGGAAGAGCTTCTTGGCTTTGCCAAGGTCGAGGAACTTCTTCTTGCCTTGTGCGGGAACTGAGGGCTTCTTGTTGCGGTTCTTGTCGATGTAGTCGTTCTTGCCCGAACCGCCGTAGTCACCTTTGCCCTTCCCCAGCTTGGGGCAGTTTGCTCGAATGTGGTTGGGGCCACCACACTCAACGCAAATCACGGGTCCTCCTCTCTTTCCGTCCCTCCTCCTCTTGTAAGCATGGGAGAATCTCCGAGCTAGGAGGGCTAACTGCTCATCCGCAAGCTGCTCTAACTGATCATCAGTTATGTCACAGAGAGCAGCAAGGGAGAATCCACACAGGGAATCAGAAGAAAGACTAGAAGCCGAACTGGGATCGGTGACTAGGGCCATTGACTGTGACTTCGACTTGCGAGAGACAATGTCAATCTCGTGAGTCTTGAGACGCGAGTACAGCGCATCAAGAGTCAAAGTTCAGAGGTCTGTGGTGTCCTTGATGGTAGTCACCTTCATCTCTCAAACCCGCAAGTCAAGTGCAGCGAGCATCTGTCGAGCGTTATCCGAGTCGGGGTATGTAAGACCGACCGCTCGGAGGTTGCTCAGAATCTTGTGAAAACGCGCAAAGCACTCATCAAGGGACTCGCCAGCGAGCATTTCAAACTTGTTGTAATCTCGCTTGAACTGGTCCTGTCGCACCGTCTTTATTTGGGTGGTGCCCTCATGGTAAGCATCGAGGGTCTCCCAAATATCGAAGGCGGACGAAAGATGAGATATGCGGTCAAACTCGCTACGACTCAGGCCCTGGATAATGATGTTCTTTGCCTTAGCGTTTGCCTCAACATTAGCCATATTCCCGGCGTTGATGTTCTCATCGGTAGGAACAACAAACCGGACCTTGACCTTTCGCAAGATGGCATACCCCTGAGCCTGTATGTATGTCTCCATTCGGCTCTTCCAGAAGGGGTAATCGATGCCATCAAAGACGGGAGGCTTGGTCGAGTACTTGTCCGTCGCCATGGCTCTAGAGACCGGTTAAGATCTATGAAGAAGAGCTAACCGGCTCTGATACCAATTGTTGGACCGAAATGGCGACAGAGGGGGGTGAATGTCGATCAATTAAAAACTTGCCCCCAAAGATACCCACTCAAAATTTCTCTCCAATAGATACAGAATCTATGAAGAGGAAGAATTATGTTCTCAGAGGGAACCTACTGGACCCACAAGACAGGAAGCAAAGGCACACAACACTTCTGAGAAGAAACAATCAAAACTCCAACAAGCTGCTGAGAGCCGGTCTGACCGCTGGTCAGGAGCCGGTCAGACCGCCGGCATGAAGCCGGTCTGACCGCCTGACCTACGCCGGTCTGACCGCCTGGGACAAGCCAGTCTGACCGCCGTTAGAAGGCCGGTCTGACCGCTCCTCGAATTTTCAGGGAAAACAGCAAAACAGAAAAATTCAGACTACAACCTCAACACTTCATACTGCAATAAAATCTGAGGTTTCTCTCTAAAGAATTCAGTCCAGATTGAAGAGAAACCCCTCAAATAACATGTAGGGCCTGGGAGACAGAGAGAGAACTACTTAAAAGCAAGAATTGAGGAGATGCTCTAAAATCTGAAAATACAGAGAAGACTTCCCTCAAATTCAAATTCCCATTCAATCTTTGATCCTTTGGCAATGAAACTCTGGGGATAGCTAGATAATAGCCTCTGGACTTTATATGCCAAGTTTCAAGCCATCTCAAAGAGGAAATCAAAGATTTAAATCAAAACCCTAGAAATGAGCAAGAACTGAACAGGGACAACCCAAAACTCGAATTGCTCAATGGTCTTAAGTCCTTTGCTTATGAGCTGTGGCGGTTGTACGTTTTTACAGTGTTGCATTATTATAGGATTGAGGAGGCCAACTAGAGGGGGGTAAATAAGTGGTTTAAAAATCCTTTAAATTACAACCATGTTTGTAATACAGAAGCATAAATCAAATCAGTTTTATACAATTAAGACCCAAATCAATTAGTCTCGCTAAGTGTACTAACAACCTCAGTCTATAAGTAATTAATTTAATTCTAGGAAGGTAAAATGCATGAATATAAATTGAACACAATAAAGCAAACCACAATAACAAGATTTCTTTTTACTATGGTGTTCATAGACTTGCTGATATCCTCTAGTCCACATTGAGGTAAGCCCAAATGAATTAGACCGGCTCCATGAGTGAATCCAAACACTGCAATTCCACTAATAATAGTTGTTTCCTGCTCCGGGTAGGTGAGCTCCAACCTTCACAACATGTCAGGCCTTCTCACGAGTTTCTTTGAGAAGATCACTAAGCACGACACTTTCAATGATGTCTAGAAGTCAGCAACCTCCAGGAGTAATATGTCAAACCCATTGCTTGACTATCACCATGTGCAACGAATGCATAAGCTCAACTGGATTCAAAATCCATCTCTAGATACAACACATGCAACTACATACCAAATTGAGAGGAGAAGCTTAAACTAGTTCAAAAAAGTAAAATAGAGTTCCAAGGTGCAACATATACACAATTGAGAGGAGAAACTTAAACTAGCTCAAAATAGTAAAATAGAGTTCCAAAGATAGTCTCTCAACCGGCCAAGGGGGTATTTATAACCCACACTATAAGAACTAGTCGTTGGAGACAAAAAAACCAAGAAAACTAATAGTGCCATAAGCATGGGGCTGGTACTACCACTTTCCATCATAATGGCTATAAAACTAATTGTTATTTACATTTGCGGTATTACCGCACTCACAAGGGGTGGTACTACCTTTGGGCGGTCATACCATAGGTATAAAGGTGGTACTACCATTTCTAGATTTTAGCATAGAAGAAATTCGGAAAACGGTCATAACTTTTGACTCCGATGCCAAAATTGAGTAATCCTAAACTTTGTGGAAAGCTTATTCAGAGTACTATACAAATCATCTATTTGCATGATCTCAAACAAATTAGATCAATACAGAAATTATAATAGATCCAAGTTGTCACTGCCACGGTCTAAGCCAAGAAAATATCAACAAACAATTTTAGACCATACCAAGGGATAATGTATAACCTCTAGCAATTTGCAAAATATATTTGCAAACTTAGATCATACTACAAATAGTATGTACATGAACTTCAATTATTTCTAAAGTATAATGACATGTTACAAAGATTAGATATATGAGTCAACTATTTGCAAAACATATTTGTAAATAATATCATCATGCCACGGAAAGCTAGAGCAAGCAAGATTAAGGTATCAACACATGATGAGACTGAAGCTACTAGACATGACCTCTCTTAATAGTATAACAAACCTATACTAGCAATCCAGTCTTTCAACCAAACACCAACACTAGGAACACATTCTTAGCCCTATCTAGTTATACCTTTGCCTTGAGTATTTTCTTGAAGTTTGATTACACATATCTTCACTTTAAGTTTGGGTCATTGTCTTGATATACATCAACCCATGATGCATCCTTCAAGTGCCTTCCAACATCACATGATAGATTTTCTCTTGATTTGATGATCAAATCATGATCATCTCCTTTTCGGGATCTTGATATGTATCAATACATGATTCATCCTCTTCTTGATGCCCTTCAACTCATGAAGCCATATTTTATCCTGAACCTTGACTTGATGATCTTTAACACATGAAGTCATCCAACGTCTTCATCATCATAGAACATAACCTATTCATCCAACTCATGAAAAATGTTAGTCCGACAATGTGATTGTCATTAATTACCAAAATATACCATTAACTCATAATGGTGGGTCTAGATTCTTCAATCTTTTCGTTTTTAGTAATTGATGACAAAACATAGAGTGAACTCCCACTAATTATGTACATACAAAAATGTGTAATAAAAAATATGTGCACATATTCAAGTTAGACTTTTAGTAGAGTTCAACCTATATATTGGACCCAAGAAATGCAACAAGATATAAGAATATGACGTCGAATGCATACCTCTATGATTTTTATTTTTCATCTAAATGAGACTAAGCAATAACGTACTCAACAAACAAGTTAATCTTATATTTAGATTTGTCATTAATGTGTTAAGCTCATATTTAGATTTATCATTAATCACAAAAACCAGTTAAAATGAAAATTGAACTTACAACTATCTAGGTTAGGGTTGTGCTTGTGTGTTGCTACGGGCTAAGTATGCTATGTGTGGGTTGAATATGTTATTACTTGCTAGTGCTATGGGCTAAGTTGCCAATTGGGTTATGGGTGAAGTGGGTGGCTGGGTTTTAATATCATTGAGCTTAACGAATCGAGCCAACTCGCGAGCTGATTCAGGTTCGACTCGTTAAGCTAACGAGAAGAAATGCCTACTCAGCTCGGCTTGGCTTGCTTATGGCACGAGTCTGAGCCAAGTCGAGCCGAGCCAGCTCATAAGTTTTGAGCTTTTTTTCACCCCTAATGCAAAGGATAATAAGAGGAGCGGTCTTAGGGTCTACTTATATTGGCTTTTGTTGCTCATTTTTGGCTTTAGCTTATGAATGATAATAGCTTATAGAGAGCCGTATGGAGAGAGAAACTCACGTGTGATTTTTGCCGATATAAATGAAGTTACTACAGTGTGTACTACAATGACTAGTAGACACCGCATTGAAAAGAGACTTTGTTTGAAGGATATGTACTATAGAAAAATCATTTACTATAAAAAGAAGATTTTAGAAGCTAACACAAATAAAACTTTAGACTCAAAATGGGCTGAACCCAGCTGGTCGATAGCCCAAATTGGCAGGAAAGCAACCTTTGGGCAGGGGTTAGTTGGATTCATACCTAGCCTAGTCTGAGCACTGGACCAAACCTATTCGGTCTTGTTTAAGAGGCTCATTTTCAACTGAAATTTACATAGACGCGCTGAAAATTTAGTTCAAATTCCCACGCCATCCACATAAATCTCGACCAATAATGGGCCGAATAACTACCGCATTCCCCGTCGGGCCAACGAACGGACGCACCAAAACCTTAAACCGAAGGAAAGGAAGCAGTGGTAGACTCTGATCTCGCCTCCCTTCTTCTTCACCCCACCACCACTACCTCCCGCTTCCTCCCAGATCCCGATCCACCTCCGCCCAGATCCAGCAACCACCGCCTCCTCCTCCGCTCTCCCGCCGCAGATCCGGCACGGCAGGTCCGGCGCCAGCGCCATGGAGAAGCCGTGCACGCTGCTGGTCCACTTCGACAAGGGCTCCGCCGCTATGGCGAACGAGATCAAGGCGGATCTCGAGGGCAGCGACATCACCGCCAAGGTCGACGCCATGAAGCGCGCCGTCATGCTGCTCCTTAATGGCGAGACCCTTCCGCAACTCTTCATCACCGTCGTCCGCTACGTCCTCCCCTCCGAGGACCACACCATCCAGAAGCTGCTCCTCCTCTACCTCGAGATCATCGACAAGCGCGACGCCGCCGGCCGCGTCCTCCCGGAGATGATCCTCATCTGCCAGAACCTCCGCAACAACCTGCAGCACCCCAACGAGTACATCCGTGGCGTCACGCTCCGCTTCCTCTGCCGCCTCTCCGAGCCCGAGGTGCTTGAGCCGCTCGTGCCCTCCATCCTCGAGAACCTCGAGCATCGCCACCACTTCATCCGCCGCCACGCGCTCTCCGCCATCTCGGCGATCTACAGCCTACCGCACGGCGACCAGCTCATCCCCGACGCGCCCGAGCTCGTCGAGCGCGCGCTCGCGTCAGAGCAGGACGCGTCTGCGCGGCGGAACGCGTTCCTTATGCTCTGCGCCTGCGCGCAGGAACGCGCGGTCGCCTACCTGCTCTCCAACGCCGAACGTGTTGCCGAGTGGCCCGACCTCCTGCAAATGGCCGCGGTAGATCTCATCCGCAAGGTCTGCCGCTCCCCGAGCCGTGCAGACAAGGGCAGGTATATCAAGATCATTATATCCCTTCTTTCCACACCCAACACAGCTGTTGTGTATGAGTGTGCCGGTGTGCTTGTGTCGCTCTCTTCGGCGCCTACTGCCGTGCGTGCTGCTGCAAACACATACTGCCAGCTTCTCTCATCGCAGAGTGACAACAATGTGAAGCTGATTGTCCTGGACCGGCTGAATGAGCTGCGCACCTCACACCGGGATGTGATGGTGGGTGTGGTGATGGATGTGTTGCGTGCGCTCGCCAGCCCAAATGTGGATGTCAAGAGGAAGGTGCTGGATTTGGTTCTCGATCTGCTCACCCCTCATAATGTGGAGGAGGTGGTGCTTTACCTCAAGAAGGAGGTGGTCAAGACGCAGGCAGGGGAGCTCGAGAAGGGTGGCGAGTACCGCCAAATGCTTGTGCAGGCGATCCATGCCTGCGCTGTGGAGTACCCAGAGGTGGCTGGATCGGTGGTGCACCTCCTCATGGACTTTCTTGGTGACACTAATGTCGCTGCAGCAGTTGACGTTGTGTTGTTTGTGCGTGAGATTATTGAGACCAATCCCAAGCTGCGTGTGTCCATGATCCAGAGGCTTATTGATACATTCTATCAGATCCGGGCATCCCGTGTCTGCTTGTGTGCTCTCTGGATCCTTGGGGAGTACTCCCTCTCGTTATCGGAGGTTGAGAGCGCCATTGCCACCATTAGGCAATGCCTTGGGGATCTACCATTCTACACTGTCACAGAGGAAGGGGAGGTTACTGATTCCACCAAACCAGCCCAGCCAGTAGTGAATTCCGTCACTGTATCTTCCAGGCGGCCTGTTGTTCTTGCAGACGGCACTTATGCAACACAGAGTGCTGCTACCGAGGCCATTTCGACTCCATCAGTTGCTCCTGGATCATTAGCATCGACCCTGAATCTCAGATCACTCATTCTGTCAGGCGATTTCTTCTTGGCTGCCGTTGTTTCTTGCACCCTGACCAAGCTTGTATTGAGGCTGGAGGAGGTGCAGCCCTCAAAGGTTGAAGCAAACAAGGCTTCTACTGGGGCCTTGCTGACCATGACGTCCATTTTGCAGCTGGGCCAGTCCTCTTACCTTCCCCACCCTATTGATAATGATTCATACGATAGGATTGTGCTTTGTGTGAGATTGCTTTGCAATACTGGTGACGACGTGAGGAAGATTTGGTTGCAGTCATGCAGACAGAGCTTTGCAAAGATGCTTGCTGATAAGCAATTCAGGGAGACACAGGAGATGAAGGCCAAGGCTCAGGTCTCTCATGCCCAGCCAGATGATCTTATAGATTTCTACCACCTGAAGAGCAGAAGGGTAAGAGAAAACTACTATCTCTTGTTGCTTTTACACTAGCAAATTGCAATGGTTTCTTTGTCTAATACATATTTGCTGCTAGTTCACAAACATTCTAGTTTCAAATGAAGCATAAAATAGTGCATTACTTAGTGCTTGACATTGCCAATTTAATGATGCAGTCTCAAGCCATTGCATATTATGTACAATATAAAGTACTACTCTGTCTTGCATTCAGGGTTAATGGAATTTTTTACTGCTGCACAAGCAAACCATTTTTTTCCATTAGAATGTGATACGCCAATATGTATGTTATTCAAAAATCAAAGCAACTCACACCCAGTATGCAATCCTTGAAGCTATCTTAAAATTATTTGTTACATTTTGTATCTCCTGACCCTTAAGAATACCTAATCTTCTAAACAGCTGATACGATTTTTTTCTCCCTGCTCTGAAGTCTTAATACGAGTCTATGATACAATCACTGCTTTGGGCAAGATTATTCTTTTCTTTCATTTCCACTAATATACCACACACTATGTTTTGGTCTGTTACATAGTCTTGTGGAAGCCTTTCTCATGCTCTTTATTTTATGTGTTGGAATAGTCTCACATTAGTTGTGGAAAGGTAAGGGACCTAACTTAAAAATGGAGGAGTTCCTCACCTCATTAACTAGCTTTTGGGGGTGAGAGCCTTTATGATTCTACAAGTGGTATAGAGCCTGATTCTAACATTTCTGGCCCAATGGACATTAGTATGTGAACGTCTGATGGACTGTGATCTTAAGAGACCGTCGGTATACGGTGAAGGGACCCTGAGGGACTGTCGGTGTACGGTGCACGGTGCAGGGGCGGTGAATGGCTAAGGGACACCAATGTATGAAGGGGGAGATTGTTGGAATAGTCCCACAGTGGTTGTGGAAGGGCAAGAGATCTAACTTAAAAGTGGGGGAGTCTCTTACTTCGTTGGCTAGCTTTTGGGGTGAGAATGCCCTTACAATCCTACGGTATGAGGCAATGTTGTGCATCATCCTTGTCTAATCTATGTTTGAATTTTGTGCTGTCATTCTGTTGTGAACGTGAGAGGTTGTTGATATATTCTGTTGGTTTTGATATTGGTTCACACGTCAAATTATCTCCATTGTTCAAAAGTGCTGATAACTGACAAGCTACTAACGTGGATAGGAAAATTATCTTCTTTGGGTAGAGGTGAAGCCAGGTAACTTCAATAGTATTGGCTTATTGCGAGCATGTTAAAATAGATACACAGATTAACCATATCGTTGCTGCGAGACAAAGTTTTCCTTTAGTGTAATACGCAATGCTTGCTGCAGAGTGTATCTTTAGTATTGTGTGTTCTCTTGGACGATCCTTTTCCTTTCCAGATCCCAGTAATTTTTTCCTTATTTGTTCCTTTCATTGTTAAAAAATTGCAATTTTCTTCCTAGGGCATGAGCCAGCTTGAGTTGGAAGATGAGGTCCAAGATGATTTGAAGGCTGCAACTGGTGGATTTACTAAGGACGCAGATGATGCAAACAAACTTAATCGCATCCTTCAATTGACAGGGTTCAGTGATCCTGTTTATGCTGAAGCTTATGTGACAGTTCATCATTATGATATTGTACTTGATGTTACTGTCATTAACCGTACAAAGGAAACACTTCAGAACTTGTGCTTGGAATTGGCTACAATGGGAGACCTCAAACTTGTTGACCGCCCTCAGAACTACACGTTGGCCCCTGAGTCAAGCAAGCAAATCCGTGCAAATATCAAGGTTTCGTCAACAGAGACTGGAGTCATATTTGGGAACATAGTTTATGAGACTTCAAATGTGATGGAGCGATCAGTGGTAGTCCTAAATGATATTCACATTGACATCATGGATTACATCTCTCCTGCTACATGCGCTGATGTTACTTTCCGGAACATGTGGGCGGAATTTGAGTGGGAAAACAAGGTGCACATGCTTACTTTTGCAAGATGTTCTCCATTCCCGATTTGTAGTCTACTCTGTGCTCGGTTTGTACTAGTAGTTTTCCTTACCTAATTTTAAAATTTGCTAAACTATTGTGTTATTCCCATGTGCCCTTACATATCTGCAAAAAATCATTTAGCTTTAACATGCCATTTATCTGGACCAATTGTTCTATTGAAGTTTACCAGACCACACTACTAGTCTACTACTATCCACAATGTCTTGCAGATAGGTCGTATATTCCACCAAGCAACTTACAAGGGAAAAACTTAAGAATTAAGCTGTAATACTGTATAGCCATTCAGATCCTGATCTCTGTAGCTGAAGTAGGCTAAATTTTTGACAAATGTACATCTCTCTTTCATTATATGTGTTCGGTGAGAAATTTTATTTTCATTTGACTTCTTAATTGTCAGTTGCTTGACTTTATTATTTTATCTTAATTGTCAGTTTATTGACATTATTGTTTGATCTGTTTTTGCTTTGGAAACAGTCTCTCTTTTAGAGTCACTTTTGTGATTGCACCAAGCACAAGCAGCTATGTAGGTTACTTCATCTTTTTGAGTGTGCCTATGTTAGATTTGCTTTTACTAGCAACTGGCCCTGGTTGATCAGGAATGCATTGAAATTGTGAAGTCATTCTCCTTTCTATTGTGTTTAGGAAGTTCTTGTTGTTTCTTATTTTCGCTTTTTTTACTATGACTGTTGTTTCCTTCATTAGGTGGCTGTGAATACTGTAATTCAGGACGAGAAGGAATTCTTGAATCATATTATCAAGTCAACAAACATGAAGTGTCTAACACCGCTGTAAGTTTTCTTGAAAATTGTCATTTCACATTGACCTGCAGACAAGAACTATGCCTGCTTTGATATATAGTTGCGTAAATGTGTGTACGAATACATATTTTACAAATCGCTGGCATGCACATAAGCATTATTTTAAATTTACCTAATCATGATTTTAAAAGGCATGACTAGTTTACTTTCATATATGGCAGATAAAATAGAATATAGTTGCATAGGTGCGGTGAAGGGTTGTGCAGTTGCAGTGCCCATTTTATTCCACTACTAAAAGTGGCAGGCTGATCTATTTAGACCAAGCCGTTACGTAGATCCTTTCACTCAAGGTTAAAACTAGTTTCTAGACAGCTGGTTGGATTACTTATAAATTTTTCATTATAAGCTTCTTTGGTACAATTAAGAACTGAACTGAGTATAAAATCACACAATCTAGTAGAAATGTTACTTCATTTTACCAAACCAACCTTGCTCATGAAGGAGGTAGAAATAGGTCAGCGATGCTAATCATTTTGTAAACACCCATCACAGTCATGGATATTCGACAACTATCCAAGTTGGAAGACATTTGTGTTGCCTTGCTAGATGATGAATTAATTGGTTAGCGAAACAGAAAAAAAAACCTTGCATTTTAACAACTGCTGTTCACATGGTGAATTGGGTGGATCGCTTGGAAATTGTAGTTACACAGAAACTGCCAACTTCTGAGGGTTTGCCAGTTAGGATGCTATGAAAGACAACACTTATTACGTACATTCGTCTGCTTGTCTGATTGCTATGTATTTATTATTTTCCACTCGTCTAACACATAACCTGATATCAGTTCTGCACTTGATGGAGAATGTGGTTTTCTTGCTGCTAATCTTTACGCGAAGAGTGTCTTTGGCGAAGATGCTTTGGTGAACATCAGCATTGAGAAGCAAGCCGACGGCAAGCTCAGCGGCTACATCAGAATAAGGAGCAAGACCCAAGGAATTGCACTCAGCTTAGGCGACAAGATTACCCTCAAGCAGAAGGGAGGCAGTTAACTGTGACTATCGTGTCACAATTGTACCACCTTTTTTTAGGAAATCCACGTGCCAGTGAGATATCACTAGCACAATGGGATTGAATCAAGTAAACAATGTTTTTTATGATGTACAAAGATCAAAGAAAACAAAGAGAAAAGGAGGAGGTTACATGGAAGCCAGTCTTGAGCGCCGAAATGAAGTTCCCCGTTTAAGAAAAGATGGTCGAAGAGTGCTCCTAAGATTTTGAGCCACATTTCTTGGGCGGCGGACAAATGCTTCCATAATCTCCCACTCCCACCCCTCGCGTGAAAGTTTGGTAATTGTGCGACTGCTAGTATCGCTCTTCACTCGACAAGAGACCGAAATTTTTGTATTTTAGCCCATTTTTTGAAAAATATTCACATTTAGACTCCTGATAGTTTTAATTCTGTTTTTGGACCCAGAGCTCGGCGCCGTGGGTCACGGCGCCGAGGTAACACGTCTCGGCGCCGTGGACCACGGCGCCGAGCTGCGAGCCCCGCGCCAGCGTAGCGGCCAGCTCGGCGCCGTGACTCGTGGCGCCGAGCTCGGCGCCGTGTACCACGGCGCCGAGGTGCCTACCACGTGTACCACGGCGCCGAGGGTTTGCACCGATCAGTCTTTTTTTCGCAAAATGAATTAAGTTGTATTTTTTAGTTGGATTATTTAATGATAGTAATATTATGTAATATAGTTAGTTATTTATTTATAGAGAGCAAAAAATACGACGCATGTTTTGAAATATGTATTGCAGATGAAACATGTAGGAAAATTCGTGTAGATTTTTTAAAAAATATTATGGTACATTGGTAATGGTTTTTGAAAAATAAAATTCTGCAGGCCGTGACGAACGAGTTTTGTGTTAAGTTCTGGGGCCGTGAGATGCTGCGGGCAAGACAGAGGGGAGGCGACATGTGGCATACAAGCAACTCTCATCTTCCTTTTGTTCAGTTGTTACTACACACTTGGGGAAATAATTACTGGGATGATTCTGGGTCAATCCCATCCCCTCTGTTTGTGGATTGACGAACGAGTTATGTGTGAAGTAACGATTAGTGTATTTGTGATTTTTGTACAATGCTGACCGTGAAAAATATGTTGAACTGGCAATAACATTTTTCGATCATGTTATGTTGTTTTATTGGAAGAAATTTTTTGAATTATTTTTTTATGACAAATGTGATAGGAACAATTGGATGAAAGGAGGGGAAGTGATAATAAGACACGTGGGAATCATTGCATGCGAAAAGCCGAGATAATAATGGCGCGTACAATTTTATTACATGCTAGCATGATATCCGACTAATCGACCCAACTGCTCGTACGACCTCTCGTGTGGACCGGGTCTATTACATCTTGTCTACTGGGTGTAGCGTGGTTGTTTCCCCTTTCTGTCGCGCCCTGAAGATGGCTCCGCTGCATCCTTCTTCCTGTCACTCTTGGTCTTGAGAGCCGCCTCACGAGCTTGAAGCTCTTCCTCCTGACGCTTGATGGCTGCTTCACGCAGACTTAACTTCTCCTTCCTCCTTTGCAGCTCATCCTCCTTGCCCTGCAGACGGATTTGGTCCACCCTCACGCGGCGCTCTTGCTCAAGCCGCATCTGTCGTTCCACCTCGCGAGCCTGAGTCATCTTGACAAAGTATTGTGCTTTGTTTTCCACCTCCACTGCCCGGTTATCTGGCTATGCCGGCGACACCCGATCCACCCATTCGATGAACCTGCAAGCCTATGTGTGTCGTGGTAGATGTCATGGATCAAGTTGAAAAACGGTAACGAGAAACAAATGATTTAGTTGTGGTCGTTACCACGAAGTCGTCATCCAGGTCTGGACACTTGAAGAACCTACGGCCGTATTTGGCTCGTTGTAGTCGATCCGTCCAGACTCCCAACATCGTCCTAAAGCCGCAATGGCACTTCGGGCGCTCATGCCACTCCGGCACTCCAAATGGGTCGGACTTCCAGGAAGACATTATTGTGTGGTAGTATTGTGATGTCTTGAGGAGGATATGTGGTATGGAAGACATATGAGGCCTTCATATAGGCAGGTTATCGGTGCAGTTTTCATAGTCCATGGAGAGGATCTTTTCGCTTTTCCTGGATTGCAGTGTAGCAATAAATGGCCCTATGTAGGCTTTTCAGAGACTATAGTCTCGTAATAAATTCATAGTTCGTAGCCTTTTCAAAGACCTACACCCCTATATGTGTACAGGCCTACAGGCCTACTCCTGTATAGGCTAAAGACCTACACCCTTATATGTGTACAGGCCTACAGGCCTACTCCTGTAAAGGCTAAAGACCTACGCCCCTATATGTGTACAGGCCTACTCCCGTGAACGACCCTCGCCGCGTCGGCTCTGCAAGTCGTGTCGAAGGCACGTCTACGTCCCTCGCCGCGCCTGTGCTGCAACCACAACGACCAGCCGCACGACGTAGCCGACCTGCGAGCCTCTGGCATCCAACATTTTGTTAACCAACAAGACACGAAGATATTAGGTACTAATTTTGTGAGTGGCTTTGTCGAAGCTTACCTCTAGGAAGGTACGCATCCTGACGTCGTCGCCGACTGTCCTGGACATACGCTCTATGTCCTGTACGGACTGCTGCAGGGTTTTGCCCTGCAAACAAGCAAAAGAATGGATAATTTGCTGCATGTAGGGGTATTTAGGTACAGGAAGTCGACGAAGTGGAACCTCTGGGAACCATGGACGAGCAGGCAAAACCGTGGGACGACCAACTGGTAGACAACACCACATCTACAGCTGGAGGAGGTACAGGCAACCACCTAATGTCGAGTTCGCCGAACTCCGACGACACGCCTCGCAGAGGTGGCGGTAAAGGAACGCCAACACCCCGGAAGCCCAGCTGTACTGCCCAGCCGTGTCCCAGTCCGTGAGGCAGTGGATGTACATCCACGACGCGCTGTCTCCCGTTCCGTCAGGGAAGAGAACGTAGCCAAACAAGTGCAGGATCTATGCTCTGCAATTATATGTAAAATGATGTTAGATCAAACTATGTCAATTGTACAAAAAGCTCGATAAGACGACGAGTTGGCTCGATATCCACCCCATACCTGCAGTGGTAGGCAACTGTCTGCTCGTCCGCACCCGCAGGACACACTGCAAAAGTCTGCCGGAGCCAGGTGATAGGAACACCAGAACTGCGATGGCCTACCTCAGGAGGAAGCTCTCTCCCGAGGAAGGCCTCTACTCGGGCTCTCCAACCTGCAGGCACGCACGGCCCGATAACCGGACGGCCGTGAATGGCGACAGCAAGTATCTTCTGAGTGTCCTGGAGCGTAATAGTCATCTCCCCGAAAGGGAGGTGGAAGCTGTGAGTCTCCGGCCTCCACCTACATGATACAAAAAAGAGGACTACATGTCAGAGAATTTGAGGCGCACATAGCCGATAAACAATGAACATGCAAGTTGCAATGGTTTAGGAGAATACCTGTCAACCAGTGCAGTGATGGCCGAGGGGTTGAAGGTGGGCAACCCACGGCGAACCTGGTAAGAGATGGCGTCTAGGCCAGCCCTCTCCAGGAAGGGAGTGTACCGCTCGTCGTACTGCATGTCCAGGAACCCGTCATGGGTTCGAGGACGAAGGATGGGCAGCTCCTGTATAGAATACACCAATTTTTTTAGTTAATGCATCAATATAAACTCAAATTGTATAGGAAGTGATGAAGGCAATACCCTCCCCTCCGCGGTGAGCCGTCCTCGGTGGCTCTCCTCGTAGTACTGGTCTAGCAGGTGGAATTACGCCATCCTACAAAAAAATTTGAATTTGTCAGTCCAACATACAAGTAAACAAAATATTGAACATGCATACAATATGGAAAGAATAAGAAATTAAACAAGAAACATAGCAAATTACATATGAAAAAACAACTAGATGAACTATGAAACATAACGAATAACAAGCACTCGCACCTGACTAAGTGGCCAATGGCATGTGCGTGAATTGTGGCCAAGTCTACCACATCTGCTACATTGGTTCTGCTCGGGGTTAGTAAGAAAGGGGGTTGCTCTCCCTCGCCTCGTTCTTCCTGGAAGCTGATCCATAACCATCTTGTGTCTCGTCCTTTTCCTGGTTCCACGTTTGTTCCAACGGCTACCCGGATCCGCAATGTATTTGGGCCCGGTGTACGGTGGCCACTCTCCCTCATCCCGGTAAGGCTCGAAACGGGGAGACCACGTAAGCACAAGGTTGTCAACACTGAACTCCCGAGGTATCTTGCTCTCGTAGTCAAAGTTGCGATGCCTCGCTGCTGCCACATAATGAGAACATGGAAAGTGGTACTGCCTCGGTTTTGACGCCCATCTCACTTGTTTACTTTGTAGCGCCATTGCATGTGCGTGTCTTTCGTTGAACCAGGCAACAAGCTTGTAAAAGGTGAAGGATACGATAGCATTAACGGGCATACCACGTATACCCCTAAGCAAACTATTGAAGGATTCGGCCATGTTGCTTGTCTGAAACTCGTACCTCCAGCCACCGTCGTCATGAGCCCTTGTCCATTTGTCGACATCTCTCATCAATCCCGTCAACCACTGTCGACCTTCTGCGTTTGTTGCAGTATGAAGCTGCTCCAACTTCTCCTGGAAGAAATTCACCTCAAGCATTCGAGCGACCTCCTCAAACAGTGGAAAGTTATCCTTCGTACCATCCTTACGGAGTAGATTCTCGGCAAGATGCCGAGTGCACCAACGGTGGTGCAAAGCTGCATACCCCGGTATCTGCTCCTGTACGGCAGAAAGTATGCCTTGGTGCCTATCAGAAATGACACCAACCTCCCTACCAGGGCCGACCACGTGCCTCCGAACGAGCCGCAAGAACCATCCCCAGCTGTCTTTGTTCTCCCTCTCAACCAAAGCAAACGCCAAAGGAACCAATGCGTTGTCTGCGTCACAGGAAATGGCTATCAGAAGTGTGCCCTGATACTTGCCAAGAAGAAACGTGCCGTCAATAGCGAAGACGGGACGACAATGCCGAAAGGCCTCGATGGATTGAGCAAAGCACCAGAAAGCACGGAAGAATATCTGCATCCCATCTTGAGTCCATTCATTTGGTTTCGGGACGTACTCATAATGCATTCCTGGATTAACCGCTTTGATTGCATTGAAGAGTGCTGGCAACTGCAAGTACCCATCTTCCCAGTCCCCATATATCATCTTCCAGATGCGTTGCTTTGCCCTCCATGCTTTTCCATACCTTATCTCGTATCCAAATTTCTCCTTAACAATCCCAGCAAGTGTCTTCACCTTCATATTGGGTTCTCCCTTTACTATGTGACACAGTGACTTGGCAATAATAGTAGAGGTCAACTGCCGATGCTTCTGTTTGAGCTCTGCTTCGGCACAAGTGTGTGGGCCAACGATTCTTGTGATCTTGAACTTTCCCGTGTCCTTCTGTTTACTAGCACAAACCCTCCATTCACATGTCTCCTTCTCGCACACAACTGTGTACCTCCGCTCCACATAAGAATGTCTCACCTTGAATGGCCTTTTACGGATCACTGAATACTCCTGCAGCCACATTTTCAATGCAGACAAGTCCTCAAACACCATGCCCTTCTCAATTGTCATGCTTGACCCGGCCTCAGGAGCATCTAGCAACTCGTCATCCCTTCCTTCTGCATAAGCCCCATGAGAATGCCTAAGATCGCTGAATTCATGAACTAATGGATCCCGGCCAGGGCAATAACGCCTGATCAGCTCAATATCACTTTCGGTCAGCTCTCCAAAAGGGCGGTCATCATCAGAATCAACGGCCCTTGCGATCTCGTAAGGCTCCAGATCATCCACAATTTGAACATCCACACTGTTGGAGTCCCTGCAGACTTCTTCAACGTTGCCAGATGGAGCAACGGGAGGAACACCCACATTATCAGGAACGTTGTCTCCTGCATCATAAGCACAAAAACGATGGATTGAGACCACAAAGGGCAATGATGGGAAAAGGCTAAAGTGTTGCTCGACACTTACTGGGATGATTCTGGGTCAATCCCATCTCCTGAGGGGCCGCCACGACATCATCAGTCCGACATTCAACTCGAATTGGTTGAGAAATCTGAACCTCGTTCGGGGCAGATAGAGCATCGGGCACCTCAGGCACTTCTTCCACATCCACCGCAAGATCCGGTAACGGAGGGTCAAAGGGTGCCTGATCACCTAGTTCTGGTGAATAACCGTGAGGGGTGGGATCAATGGACACCTTCCGCACAACAATGTCCAAACATTTTAACTCATTCCTCATAACCAATTTGACATAGTTGTCCCACCCATCCTCACAACCAATTAAGATCAACCGCCTGAGAATTGTGTCTTTCGAACCGAAGTGAAGTAACCCCTCAACTGTGATGCTCTCCTCGTTTGCATGACAATGTAGCTTCTCCCGAGCCCTAGCAACCAACTCACTAAACGACGGCCGATCACTGAATATCAGAGGCACCCTTTGCATTTCAACAAATCGAACATTTCCATAATCATCACTTGTCACACTGCCTCCATGATATAGGGTGACAAGGTTGTCCATCTAGTTCATACAGATAACGGAACTTAATACCTTTAAGCGAAATTGGATACTGACTGACTACCTAAGTACCTAAATTAACTAACTACTACAGTATAATTGATGCTAGTTAACTAACTGAATTGCATAGTCAATATTACCTGTTCGACGATGGTAGTGGACAAAGCGGGCAATCCAAGAATGTATCGTCACACAGTAATTCCTTCCCTCCTGCCTACAATCAATAAGTACGAGCTCATAAATCAGCATATGAATATCTTTCAATGAAACTGATTGATGAAGGCATTATTGGTGGAGGCATTATTGTAAATACATACTCAATGGTTTATCATTACTACTACTATTGCTTGTCCTTAAACAAGCCAAACCAATTATAGATTGCAATCTATCACACTTAATTTCATGAAAGCCAACTGCATGTCGAGCAGCATGAAGCTCAATCTATCACACTTATCACCACATTGCTTTGTACCAAAATAAACATCAATTCATTCAAATTTATAATCCATTTCAACAACTTTAATAAAATCAGCGCCTGCCCGTGGCCATGCATCTACATCTACTTTCACAAAATCAACTTTAATAAATTCGTTCAAACAGACATCTACAGCATGAGCAGCTATACCAGTGGCGGGCGGGGAGGCGGCGGGGCCCGGGGAGGAGCTGGCAGCCGGGGAGGCGGCGGGGCCGGGTAGGCGCTGGCAGCCGGGGAGGCGGCGGGGCTGGGCAGGCGCTGGCGGCCCGGGGAGGCGGGGGGGCCGGGGAGGCGGTGGCGGCCGGGGGAGGCGCTGGCGGCCCGGGGAGGCGGTGGCGGCCGGGGAGTCGCGCGGCCGGGCAGGCGCTGGCGGCCCGGGGAGGCGGGGGGCCGGGGAGGCGCTGGCGGCCGGGGAGTCGCGCGGGCGGCCGCGGCGGGCGGGGAGGGGAGGCGGCGGCGCGGAGGCGAGCGAGAGACGAAACGAACGAAAGACACCCGTGACCCGCGCCGTGTCCCAGGAAAAGGCCGCGAGCTCGGCGCCAAGATCCACGGCGCCGAGCTCGGCGCCACAATACACGGCGCCGAGGTTCTGCCACGTCCGCGCCACGCAGGACGCCACGCTGGAGCGGGCCTGCGACCTCGGCGCCGTGGACCACGGCGCCGAGACGTGTTAGCTCGGCGCCGAGCTCAGGGTCCAAAAAGGGAATTAAAACTACCAGGGGTCTAAATGTGAATATTTTTCAAAAAAGGGCTTAAATAGAAAAATTTCGGGACAAGAGACCATACGTCGTCATCATTGTACGAGTGGCCATTTTAGGAGCCATTCCAAGTGACTTCGGCGGCTTTGGCTTCTGAAAGCTGCTTGATTGTTTTGTTTTTTTGGCTTTTATATTCTATATTTTCTTTTTAGTCTTTTCATTGACGGTGAAGATATAATGGTATTTTTTATTTTTAAATTTTAATTAAGTGATTTAGAAAAAGCTAACAGCTACTATTATATACCTTCAACCAAACGATAATAGCCATAGCTAAAAGTCAGAAATTAAAACCAAAACTAAACCCAGTAGGAGCAGGGCTTCCGGCCGGAGCATATCGAGAGATAAACACGTACGATGCACGAACTAGAAAAGGAAAGGTTTGCCCGAGCAACAAGTTGAGTAGTTCGCACGAAGTGCGTTGCATTGCGTTCAGTGGGTAGTGGCTTACCGCTAGCTAGCAATCATTGGTTAGAATGTAAACAATTCTTGTCAAAATCTCATTTTTGAGCAGGAAATGAGGCCATCACTTCCCTCCATTTCCCCGCCGCTATATATACTACACGCGCGCAGTGGCGGATCTAGGAATTTTAGGATGGGTATTCGAAGTTACAAAAATATTGTTCAATAGAAAATATAAAGATCCACAATAATAAAAATTAAAGTAAACATCGTTATTTTCAGCAAATGACAGGAGACTCTTGGCAAAAGAAAAGGGGAACCAAAGAGATTGCGAGCGCCTATTACTGCACAATGAAACTCTTAAGAAGTTCAATGTCTAAGCATTTGCCCTTCTGCAGAACAGCTGAAGTAAACACCGTTATTTTCAGCAAATGGAAATGAACTCTGAACTTCTGAAGTTTTGAAACAAGCAAAGATCTATACTAGGAACAGGAAGGCATAATGCATCTTCAAGATGGCAGGAAACTATGGGCCTGTTTGTTTCAACTGTAGATTCTGAGAAGTAGCTGGTGAGTATCCAGCTAGTCAGAATCTGGAGAAGCTGGATAACCCCAACTTCTGGCTACTAGTTCATTTTCTGGATTCTGTAGCTTCTGGCTACTTAGAATCTGGATGAAAATCTGGACTGTTTGTGGGAGCTGCAGATTCTGGGAGTAGCTGCAGCTGCCAGAAGCTGAAACAAACAGGCCCTATATCTGGTTCAGACCATTATCAGCATATGTCAAGCCTCCTCTAACATGTAGTCATGTAGATGTGTTAAGGAGAAAAGGGAGAATAGCTTGTTGTCGATATTTGGTTGAACACAGGAGGGAGACATGTTCTGAAAAACATTTCTATTGTTATATACATTGCTGATATATAGATTGTATGGTTAATTTGTGTAACTGACGCGCGTCAAGGCCATTCCATAATTCCATTACACCCCTCTCTAGCTAAGGTAGCCGCCGCCTTGGCAGCCGCGGACATGGAAGACCTCGCCGCTTCTCTCATGTCGCTCTCGCACAGCGCTCCGCTCTACCTGTTCTACAACGTCTACGTCTTCCCAAAGCATCACGAGGAGCAGCAGCTTCACCACGACGGCGGCGGCGGCGGCTGCGGCAGTTTCGAGTCCGCCTTCCAGCGACGTGTGCTGCTCCGCTGAAGCTGCAGCGGCCCTCCTCGTCCGCCGTGGCCTCGACCTCGGCGTCGCCAACGTCCGCGCTGGCCGGGGTGCTGTAGCGGAGCCATTCGTGAGCAGTGGCGATTCTAGGATTCAATCAAGCCTTGACTGAATTGTAATAGATAAAAACTTAAGGATTCTATCGAGCCTTAAACTAAATTCTAATAGATAAAAACTTATACCAAATGAACCTATAGAAGATATAATAAAAAGGTATAGTGCAAGCGCATAATTGATATGAAATTTGAGCCAGTGCTTAACGATAGGAAGAACGTTGAAAATATAGCAAAGTAGAAAATTACAATTTGAGTATCTAAATAATGAAAATTTGGTCCATCCTAAACGCCTATAATTTCTTCATTAATAATAGAACTAGAACCAGAATCTACAAAGGCACCATACAAAGTAAATCAAAATAAGAATATATATACAAACAAAATATATGTAATTTAAATCCGTAAGAACCCAACTTACTACTAGCACAAGATAGGTCGAACTTGAGTGATCTCATCCCTTGAAAACCCTATATATAAGATGATAACGTTTTGGTCCTCTTTATTTTGTATCCCCAATTCCTAATCGGTTAATCGGTGAGATGATGAGATGAGGAAAATGGTGGGGGTTGGCGTGCTTTTATACTTGGAGTGTGCGACGTCCAAGGCAGGCACAGAGAAGAGTCCAAGGTGGAGACGTTGTCGGTGGCAAGGCGGACACGGAGTTTGGAGCGAAGACATCGAGCTTGCGTGGGGGCAAAGAACTCGTGAGGAAGAAGCACAATAACCTAACCAAGTCCACTGTCGGTGACGGCTTGGGGTTGGATGTGTGGCGCGTGGGCGACGACATGAAACAAAGCGGCTTGACGGATGAATGACACGTGGACGGGCGGGATGAAGCAGCGGATGGGTTGGATTGGCAACATGTGGTGGGCGTGGGCGAGGCAAGCCGGCTGGGCGGGAGGGAGTGGGCTGCATACGAGAGAAGTGGATCGGGCCAACATAGAAGGAAAAAATAGGCTAGGCAAGGGAGTGGGCTGGGCGTGGGAGAAGTGAATCGGGCCGAAGCAGAAGGAAAAATTAGCAAGGTAGAAAAGGAAGGATGGGCCAAATCTTAAGAGTTTCGGCCCAAGAAGGATTTAAAGGATTGTCAGCATTTTTCAATTTGAGAAAATAGGAAAAGAGGATTTGAGCTCTAAAAAATAGCGAACAAATTCAAAAAAAAAGAAAATACAAATAATTCCTTGCATCACATGGAATTCAAATAAAATTGGTTTTGATTTAATTAAAGTTTATTTTATTCAATTTAAATCTTTTAATTTATATAAAAAATCATATTAAGCTTTAATTAATTCAAGAAAAATCCAAATGATTAATTTTATTTTAAAAGTTTCAAAAAGACTCTAAAAATCAGGATGTTACACTAGATTGCCAGATAGCTAGCTCTGTGCGATGAAATTTGTTGATTTTTGGGAGAATTAGCATGCTTTGTCGGTACTAGCAATTTAATATACACTATCTGTGGGCCAAAGTAATGTGTTACCTTGTTCTATATCTTGCTATCTCTTAGTGGCATCTTGCATTCTTGCTGAAACTAAATCGAATCATTTTTGATAAAAAGATAAGGTGCTAGAGTGCATGAAAGATCCGGATGCCGACACCTAGAATGCCATGATTTCATGAAGGCCAAGTTTGTCAAAATGATCTCTCTAAAATCAATTCCTTGGATGGAGATTTTTCTTATTCTTATGTTCAGACATTAGGTTGGTCAGTTCCACTCTTACAGAGCTCATGATGTTTCAATGTCAATTGTTCTTGTTTGATGATCTTTCAGGTTTGTTGTGGATGGAGATATGTGACCATCTTGCTAACTTTGGTCATTAGCAATTTTCAGCGCAGAGGTTGGTTGTGGCATCTCTTTTGTCAGCATGGGAAGTACTGCAAGCTTTGATGTTGCATCCTTCTAAAACTATTTCTTGTGCCTGTGTGAAGGGAGACCGGAGAATAGTAGTTCTTAAAGCTAAAATCCATGTGTGCTTGAGCCAAGGTAGTCTTCTGAACTACAGTGTTCTTAAAATTACAATGAAATAGTGGTTGTTTCCTTAAAATTCTCATAAACTTTCTTCAAAAAATTTGATTTGTATATATAATAAATTGGGTTATCTGGGTGGGGCATAGATCGTGTGTTGTTTTCGACTGGAAGGTGAAAATCAAATTGAATGGGAGTATTTCTAGGCAATGGTGGAGCAGGAAGAGGGATAGAGCTTTACCCGTCAGCAAGTGCGGAACTACTTAGTGGGTCCCGGTGTCACAGGACATTGGGTTCAAAAATTTTTTTAGCAGGAATTAGCACTTTCAGTCCATGTGTGAACCCCCTTGGCTAAACTTAGTGCACCTGATTCTTTCCTTAAAACCCAATGAAGGGAGCACTAGCAGCCCAAATTTCCAGTAATTAGTAGAAATTTACGAGAAGCCTCCGCTTCCCTCTGTCCGTGAGACAACTATAGCAGGCCAAGTCAGCCCTTGATCCAGTGTAAGAGGGAGAACTACAACAGGCTACAGCGTCCATTTGATGATCCCAAAGTATGTCACCTCACAACAGCCCTCGACATTTGTTCGTCTCGCATGGTTGGCCAGAAGGTGTGCACCACATCCGCTGCACAACCGTACTCAGCTAGGCAACGACCGGTCGTTGGAGAATAGGAGGAATCGACGTCACTGGTTGCCCTTGCCTACCATCTCACTATGGCATTGTGTGGTCCCTATCGCCTCATGTCCTCGCCAACCAAAGAAAGCTTAGGTCCACCTGATCAGTATGTACTTTACTCTAAATTTCTCTCAATTACTCCAATTTGTGAGTTAGGATTTCAATGTGATAATTGTTGATTGATTTTTGTTGAATTACGGGGTTAAGACTTAAGGTTTCAATTTTGATTTTTGGAATACCAGTCTAGCTCATTGCAAATAGGAGGTAAAATTGTAGTATTTGACCGTAATGTCAAGTAAGTAAACCACTGAACATATTTTTCTATTATATTATTTTTAAACTACTGAGATACAAATATCTAACTGACTTTTCAATCAACTGGTGATAATTTTATGAATGATATTTTTATTTCTATGTGGAGAAATAAGAATTTACGAAAATTACTAATGATGTTATGGTTCATCGCTTTATGAATTTGAAATACTGTAAATACGAAAAGATAATGCATTAACTTACATTTGATCATTCTATTGTCTTTACTTGAAAACTTTAAATAATTGTGTTCTTTTAACAGGCCATTGAGATCAAATGATTTATTTTACTAATGCGTACTAATTTTTGTCTGTGGTTTCGCCCTTTGTTTCTTTAGTTTGCTGCAACTAAGCAATATTATTATTAGGTTTTTTTATTTTGGTAAGTATTTCGATCACTACTTCTTTATCATCATACACTGTCATCGGTTACATTAAAGTATTGATGCTAAAAATTACCAAACGCATTACTATTTAGTATAATATTATTTGAAAACTATATAAATTGTTATATAGGGTGAAGTGGTGAACCTCGGTCATTTTTGTTCTAGTTTCGCCCCTGCCTATCGGCGGTGTGGAGTGTTTCCTAACATGTTCCAGCTTACCTCACCCACACCAAGTGAGATCTCGGATATGTATGCCCTAAGGGGATATTTTGAATTTAAGTCATTAAGAAGGTTCTATTTTGATGGCATTTTGCTCATATTTGCATGCCTCAATAAGTCTAGGACAACGCTTCTTGGTGGTGTTTGCAGCAACAATTTTATGTATATAATAATTGAGGTTGGGGAAATGAGTTCATTGATTACTCCTTTTGGTGCGCAAATTTCTTTTTAAAACTCATGTGTTGTTATTGTCCTCTGTAATTGGTGTTTGATGAGTTTTTGTACAAATATTTTTAAGTTGAAGCAAGTACCGAGGTGTATGTTCGGGAAAGAAGCTTCGATACGTGCACATGATATCCAAGATTCAAATTACTTAAGTTCGGGTCATGAAATGACACACAACCTGGTCCCTAAGCTGTCGGTGCATGGTCGATGCATTGCACCTCATATGGCTACGAGTCCAGAGCCGACCAGGAAACATATGTACCAAGATCATTCCATGTTCATGGGTCATTGACCACGTTGTGTCAACCATGTTGCTGTGATTTTCATGCTGATATGACCATGTTTTGCGACCACATGTGTCAAGGACATTCTCCGATCTACGACCTCGTCTTGTTGACTGGCCGTTACAACTACGTTGTGTCATTAGGCCGATACGACCATGTTTGGTGACCACGTGTGTCGAGCATGTTCTTCGATCTGCGACCACATTTTGTCGACTGGCCGTTATGACTATGTTGTGTCAATCATGCCAATATGACCATGTTTTGTGACCATGCCTTCGAGCATAGTCTTTGATCACGTTGTATCGACTACACTATGTCGACCAGCTGTTACGACCACGTTGTATCGACTAGACCAGGTCGATCAGTTATTATGACCATGTTGTGTCAACCATTACTCTAACCACAGAACCTCCCTCTTGGTCTTTCGATCACAGTGCTATAAACTCACAAGTACCATGGCATCGTGCCTCATACGACCACATTTCGATCAGTTGCGGTGCTGTGCCTCACACGACTGCATGACTCGACCAATTGCAGGGCGTATGGCCGATTTATGGCAACCTATGCACTAGGATGGAAGTCAAAGATTGATTTTGGGTGTATCGTCATCATGACGGAAAGATGATCGCACCATGTCCTCATCCGATGGAAGTAATTCTTAACAAATCTCTTGATATGGTAACTAATCCGTAGTCAATTAGGAATCTTATTTCAATTTTAAATGGCATGATTGGCACCGTGTGGGAGACACGTACAATGCCTACGGCCCTCGCCTACGCCTATAAAAGGGGAAGCACATCCGCTCACCAAGGGAGGAAGAAGAGGAAACGGAGGGAGAAACAGAGGAACATACCCCATACACACGAAGGGGCGGACGGTCCCTGAATGAGGCAGACGGTCCCTGAATAGAGGAGACACCCCTTGGCACCTACAAGAGAAGACGAACTGATGGGAAGGCCAATGGAGGGTGGCAATAGCGGGATGGCTGCCAACACCTACAATCATTGCTGGTGTTGCCATCAAGGAAGTACTTTGGAGCTCGTTGTTGGGCAGCATATGGCCACAACGATGGGCTGGCAAGATCGCCATCATCTCATTAGGCTTGAAGCATGAAGCCCTCCCATTCTTGCAGGCAGCGCATGCCCCAACCAAACTGTGCGGCTGCGATGATCCGTTGTATGCCAAGTTTGTCTCGCCTGTACTATTGATCTAATGTTAGCCCTAAAGGGTAAGGCGGATGGCACTACTCGTAAGTCCTTTGCATCACCCAAGACATGACGTCACCCACCGCCACTCCAATCTAATGAGGATGGCCTACCCTCATGATCTGGGGGTTCCTTCTTGCTGTGTGCTCTCACTGCATTGAAGTTGTCCTAGTCGCCCGCTGAACTCGGTCGCTTACGACCGCTGGTGATACTCAGTCATCCATGACCACTTGATGTACTCAGACAGCATCAACCATCGGCAATACTCGGGTGTCTTCAATGACCAACTGTTCGCTGTCACCTATGATGCCTGCCAAACATGGGTGTCTTCGATCGTCTTTGATACTCGAACGTCTTTGACCACCTACTGGGCCCAATCGCCAACGAAGCTTTCAATACTCAGGCATCATCGATCACCTACAGTACCTTGATGCTTACGACCACCCGCTGTGCGTGGACATCTCCGATCGCATGTCATACACGGGCGCCTCCAGTCGAAGACAGACGCCTCCGACGAACTCTTGAACTCGGACGCCTCCGATTGCTTGTCGTACAGGAACACCTTCGATCGCTTTTCAAGAATAGATGTCTCTGGCTGCTTCTCGAGCTTGAACACCCTCGACCGCTTGCCATACTCAGTTGTCATCGATCGATGGTGATATCCAGGTGCCTTTAACCACCTACTGGGCCCGGTCCCTTACGACCATCTGCTAGACCCAAGCGTCACTGACGGCTTCGATACTCGATTGTTTTTTATTGCCTTCGGTGCTCCATCACTTATGACCACCTTCTATAATCGGTTGTTTATGACCCCTTCAACACTCGGACATCATTGACCCCCTTCTGTGCTCGGTCGCTTATGATCGCCGGTGATACGCGGTCACTTATGACCGCCCATAATAGCTAAGCGCTGTCAATCGCTCACGCACTCGAATGTCTCCAACCGTCTGCTATACTCAAATGTTTTCAATTGCATGCTGTATGCGGGTGCTTCCGATTGCTTCACATAGACGAACGCCTACGACCACTAGTTGGAGTCGAGCATCTTCGACCGCTGTGCCCAGATAGACACCTATGACCACTAGTTCTAGTTGAGCATCTCTAACTGCCTCACGCAGACGGGCACCTACAACCACTAGTCAGAGTCGAGCGCCTTCGACCGCTGCCTAAAGACGGACGTCTCCGATCACTTCACACAGACAGATGCCTTCGGCTATTTGCTGAAGTCAAACACATCCTAGAGATGGGCGTATCCGACTGCTTGTCATAATTGAGAGCCTTCGACTACTTTTGAAAGATAGACACCTTCGACCCCTCGCTGAAGTCAAGTGCCTTTGACCACTCATTGTACTCGAGTAGCATCGATCGCCTTGGGTGCTCAAGCGCTGTTGACCGCCCGTTGTACTCATATTTCTTCAGCTGAAGATCTCCGATCATGGTGCTTCAGTACTCCAACGAGTACTCCCATACGACCAGGCTTTATAAGTGCCCTGTTCGACTCAGTTGCCCTACGACCAGGGTGATACTGTGATGTTTGACCATGGTGTTACAACGCTTTTACAACCACGGTGATACAGTGATGGTCGAGTTGGATTATGACCACGATCAATAGTCGATAGCTCTAGTACTCCAATGAGTACTCTCCTCAACCAGTGTGCTACAATACTTTTACGGGTACTCCTTACTACCACAATCGGTGGTCGATAGCTCTAATACTCCAACGAGTACCCCCATCGACCATAGTGCTACAGTGGTATTCGACCGGTGTGCTACAGTACATTCTCGACTGGTGTGCTCCTGTATTCTCTAGGTACAATCTTCAGCCAGTGTGCTACCGTACGTTTACGAGCATGACTTTGAGCATGGGTGCTGCGATGATTACGCCCGTGTGGTACGGTGCTCCTTCAAGTACGACTATGAGCATGGTGCTACCGACTCTCTTCAACCAGGGCACTACAGTGTTTCTACGACTTTGAGTGTGAGCAGGAACCATATCCGATGGGTTTCGACCACGGTGCTAGAGTACTCTACGAGTGCTTCATTCGACTATGATGCTACAATATGCCAATGGGTAAATACTCCAATGGGTACCCATTCGGCCATAGTGTTACAATACTCCAATGAGTGCTCTGTTCGACCATGCTACTACAGTGTTTCAACGACTTCGACCATAGTGGCTTTCGACCACGGACATCTTTCGATGGGTTTCAACCATGCTGGCTTACGAACATGTTGCCGATGGGTTTTGACCACAGTGGGTTTCGATCGCAGTAGGTTTCAATCATGAACTTGCCAATGGGTTTCGACCACAGTGGGTTTCGACCATGGACATGTTGCCGATGGGTTTCGACCATAGTGGGTTTCAGCCTCAAACATTTTTCCGATGGGTTTCGACCACAGTGGATTTAACCATGGACTGCTTCTGATGGGTTTCGGCCACAGTGAGTTTCGACCGCAGATGTTCTTCCGAAGGGTTTTGACCACAGACATGCTACCGATGGGTTTCAACCACAGTGGGTTTTGACCGCAGACATTTTTCCAAAGGGTTTCGATCACGGACGTTCTTCTGATGGGTTTTGACTATAGTGGGTTTTGACCACGGACATGTTGCCGATGGGTTTCAACCACAGTGGGTTTTGACCACAGATATTCCTCCGATGGGTTTCGACCACGGACATGTTGTCGATGGGTTTCGACCACAATGTGTTTTGACCACAGACTTTTTTTCCAATGGGTTTCGACCATAGTGGGTTTCGACCATGGACTACATCTGACGGGTTTCGATCATGTTGGCTTTTGACCAGGGACGACTTCTGTTGGATTTTAACCATGGAGGCTTTCGGTCACCAGTTGTTTCTAATAACTGGATGGTTTTTGACTTTCAGTTGCTGTGATGCCCAATGGCCTTTGACTACCGGCTATTTCTGTTTGCCGATGGCTTCTGGCTTTTGACTACTACTTCCAGGTGCTAATGGTTTCTGGCTCTCAACTACCAACCACTCCCGAGTGCCGATCTGTGGCGGTGAAGAAGTACCTGTGCGTACTTTCAGAGAAGTACATACCTGTTGTCACCACACTTATGTACTCCTCCGATCTGGACAAGAAGAGGATAGAGGAGATCACTGACACTCTTAAGGCGCATGAGGAGTTACTGAAGGGGTTTCAGTCATGTAACGAGCAAGAATCTCAGACTCATAACGAGTAGACGTTGCTAGTAAAGTGAGATCCAAGAGACGGTCGTGGCTCATGAAACAACCGCGGGAGGTGGCACGGTCAAGGCGGCCAGAGTGGCCAAGGCAGTAGAGGTGGCCATGGAGACAAGGCTAAGCAAGGCAATAGAGACAGATCCCATGATAAGTCATATGTCAAGTGCTTTGAATGTGGCGAATATGGGCACTACGCGTTAGGATACCGTAACCATATAAAGTGTTTCAACTGTAACGAGTATGAGCACTATGCTTCAGATTGCAAAAGCAAGAAGCAGGACGGGGAGGTGAACCTCGCCAAAGATAAATAGGAAGATGATGAGTCGCTAGTACTTCTCTCCTCATATGTTGAAAAGGCACCAGTCATGGTGACACTAAATCCTGGAGAATGTAGTTCCAAAACTACGCACAAAGGAAGGTAGCCACGATCACACGAATCAGTGGTATTGGACAATGGAGCAAGGAACCATATGACGGGAGATCGCTCCATGTTTCATAAGCTTGACGAGAAGGTTTGGGGCAAGGTCAAGTTTGGTGACAGCTCCACGGTGGAGATAAAAGGCAAAAGGACGATGATGTTGTAATGCAAAAATGGAGATAAGAAGTTATTGACAGGGATTTACTATATACCAAGTCTGTGCAACAACATACTTAGTCTCGAGTAGATGACAGAAAGAGGGTGCAGGGTCTGTAGGATGAGTTCTTGTGAGTGTACGGCAAGAACAAAGGTTTGTTGATGAAGGTGAAAAGATCTCCAAATCGGTTGTACAAGATTTCTTTGAAAACTTGTAAACTGGGAAGGAGAGATCGGGGTGTAGAAAACATGAACAGAAAATCTCAAGAGGCGCACATACGAATGAAGATGGGAGTAGCGAAGACATGCAAGCTGCAGGCAGTAGCAGATGTGTACAGGACGATGGGTTCCATGCTGATGGTGCAAACGTGCATGGAGGTGGCTCAGTTGTTCAAGGCCACGGACTCCACATGTTTGCAGTTGGTGCAGAAGGCTTGTCATGGTCGCATGCAGCTAGCAGCTCGAGAGAAGAAGGCATGTCACATGTAGTCAATGGGCACGCGCAGCAGCATAGTGAAGGGAGTCAAGGTGGTGGCCATGCAATTGGAAAAAGTGCACAAGGTCCAAGAGAAACACTTGGAGTATAGGTTGGTGTAGTCTTTGTAGTTTTGCAGAGGAAACAGGAGAAGCGTTGGAGACAGGAGTTAGGGGTGGTGTTGCCTCAACTAAGACGTATGCCGGAAAGTGGACAAACTTGGTCCAAGAGAGAGGAACGGGAGGCTCAGGTAATAGCGAAGCCAAAGTAGATGTGAGAGCAGGTGCTCCAGCCCAAGCAGGAGTACAAGAAAGGATGGGATCAATCCAGGTGCGAGGCACGATAAGCGTCGGATTGTGCAAGGCTTAGGAAGGAACAGTGCACGGGAATGCAGGCAGAAGGAAGAAGTGGAAACAAGAGAGAAGATCAGCGTGACCAAGATGAAAAACAAGATTAAGGAGGTTATTGTTAGAGTTAGTAATCTTGTTTTCGGTTTGGTGGTCTTGGTCGTGTACGAGTTGGTGGTCGTAGTCATGTACAAGTCGTGGTCATAGTCGTATTCAAGTTTGAGTCAGATTGTTGAGATCGTGTCGTAGTCGTAGTCATAATCGAGTCCGTTTCTTAGTAATAGAATTTGGGTATAAAAGGGCAGAGCAATGTAACGAGGGTGCAAAGGTAGCGATCAGGGTGATCGTAGCGATCGGTGTGATCAAATTAGAGAAAGAAATAAAGAAGAGAAAAAAGAGCGGTTTGGCTCTGGGAAATTATCGAGTATCGAGTTCATCGTGTTTGCAGATGTAGTCGTAAACTACTTACGACCATGGTGAGCGGAGGTGTCCGCAGGAGCGAAGATGTGAGGACCATGTGGAGGTATCCCCATGTTTGTGATAAGTAATTGACGGTTGTGTTAGAGAGTTTGAGTTTGTTTTGGGTATTCTAGGATTGAGTACCTTTTACTTATGCTATTGTTGATATGCTGTTTCGTGTGGTGCTATGTGACGATTTGCTTGTTTGGGTCATGGTGAGGCGAGGAGAACCAGGACTAGGCACAGGAGGTGTTGAGGTCCAGACGGTCGGTGATGCCGAAGATGATCGAGGCTGCTGAGGTGGTTGCGAGTCGGGAGACGAGGAACCGGAGCGGAAGCTACCGGTGGTGGACACGACGGGCAACGACGAGCGAACCGGGACTAGGCTCAGGGAGGAGTCGGAGGTCCAGACGGTTGGAGGTCGGTTGCGGTCGTGTGCGACGGAAAAGACCGGGACTAGACTCAGGTGGAGTCGGAGGTCTAGTCGGTCCGAGTCAGGTGGACACGACGGGCAGCGGTGAGGTGGACCGGGACCAGACTCAGGTGGAGTCAAAGGTCCAGACGGTCAGGATGCCGGGTGCGGCCGTGTGCAGCGGAGCGGACCGGGACTAGACTCAGGGAGGAGTCGAGGTCCAGACGGTCAAGGTACTGGGTGCGGGAAGCTTCCGGGAAGGTGCTTGAGGGGCAATTTGGTAAATTGACTCAAGCCATGAGTTGGAGGGTGGTTTTCCCTCCAAATCCTGGAGCTTTGACTTTCTTACCTCATATGGTGTGTGAGGTTGGGAGTGGAAGGTGTATGACACTTATTGAATTCCCTTTTAAATGTGTGGGCTGGTTGTTAAAAGGGGATGGCAAGCAAGTGAGCAAAAGCATCAATTCAGGCATTCCAGTGGAGAGAGCTCAAGAGAGGGAGTGAGCAGGGTGCTCTACGTGTGTGTTCTCAGCTTGTGAAGCATGTAGCGAGATGTGAGCTAAACCATTTGTAATCATTCATCTCTCTTCCTCAATATCAATATGAGAAGGGAAAGTTGTTGAGCCGTATTTATTTCCAGATGTCCTCTATGATGTGTTTATGCTCTGTGTTCTCCATGGCTTTTTGTCTTTGAGTTGATTCCTTGAGTTTGCAGTTGCAAATCTTTTTCTCTGAACTGGGATTCACCTCATAGCACCCTTGGGTAGCTCATTCCCGAGAGAAAGGTTTGAATCAAAGTATTTATCCTGAATGCACTTCTGTAGGTTTCCTCTGTTCTAGATTTTCTAGGGTTTGTTGTCAGGGGAATCTTGGTTCTCTTGATTTCCTTTTAGGAAATGGCTCAAGATTTGTGTATTCAAGCTCTGAGGGCTTTGCTTAGCTAATTGCAAAGATTTATAGTCAAAAGTTTAAGAGATGGCAAGAAATTTGGAAATCATCTCATTCTCAGTTGGTTTTTCAGCTTTCTGCCCATTTTCTTGTTTGTGGCCCTTCTGGATGTCTTCTCTTGACTTATGAGGTTGATTTGCTATTGAGTTTGAGGTCTTGATCTTTTGACCCAAAGAGAGTACCTAAATTTGGTCAATTCTTTGCATTTCAGTGAAAATAAGTATTTTCAGAGTTTCTGTCGGGCGCCTGCTTATCTCTGCCCCTGCCTGAACCGAAGGGCGGTTGACCGGTTTTATACCAGCTGTCAGATCGGTTGGCTAGGGGCGGTCTGACTGCTAACCCTAGTGGTCTGATCAGCCTGACAAAGGCGGTTTGACCGGCCCGGCAAAGGCGGTCTGACCGGTGCCTCAAGGGCGGTCTGACCGGCCTTAACCAGGCGGTCTGACCGGCCCAGTCATGGCTGTCAGACCGGCCTTAAGGCCATGTTGAGTGCAACTTCTGATTTGTATTATGTTTCTTTGGTTCCTTCTCGTGTCCTGTCAGAATGGTTTTCCAGAGAGCTTGAATCATCGTCTTCATAGCTTTTATAGCTATCGGAGAGGAGGGTTCATTGTGGATACTTAGGGGAAAATTTTAAAGAGGCACCATTCACCCCCCTCTGTTGCCATTTCCGATCCTACAAGATGTTACAAACACTGTTACATAGCGAGAAGATGTGGTCGTAAGTGACCATAGTAGGAAGATGTGGTCGTAAAGTGTTACGGCCACAGCAGTCGATAAAGCCTTCAGCATGGTCGTAAGTCACAGCGTGGTCGTAATTGAGTTACGACTACGGTGATCGACCGTGGTAGAAGGAGAGGTTATGAGGAGCACAACACAGTATTAATGTGGTCATAACTTTCTCAGTAGAAGTTACGAGTACACAATCACAGCTGGGAGGCATGGTCAGAGCAGCTACAACGTGGTCATAGCTGACAACAGAGCGGTCATAATGACTCCATATGTGGTTGTAATGACTGCCTGAGTGGTCATAGACTGCAACACACTCCTTTTCCCTTTGTGAGTTTTACATGAAGTTTTCTCACGTAAAAGTTTTTAATGAGGCAATAAGTGCGACACAAGAGACAGATGCGATGTACTTCTTTCTCTATCCCTTTTTTCTCACTAGGTTTTTGGGAGGAGTTTTTAATGAGGCATTTGCATGCCATGATATTCGCCCAAGGGGGAGTTTTACGAAATCTAGAAGATTCCAGTGTGACCAAATACCAAAACTGTTCTTGGTGGGCTTAGACTATAAATAAAGAGGCCATTGTACCATGTAAATAGATTTGAAATCAATAAATACTTTCTAATGTTTTCTCTCATGGGTGTTTCATGTGATTGATTTATTGGGTTCTTGATGATGATTGTGTTGAGGAACCGTCGCTGGCGACCTGTCCGATCGATTCCTCTGCTTATGCAAAACCAGATCAATCACAAAAGACAAAAATAGTAGATTGAATACTTAGTGAATAAATCTGCAAGATTTTCACATGACTTAGTATGCAGTACCTTAATTTCGTCCATCTTTTGCAATTCATGAGCATAGAAGAACTTGGGGTTGATATTCTTTGTGAGATGACTCTTCGCGTAGCCCGTCTACACTTGTGCAATACAAGCTGCATTATCTTCATAGAAAATTGTGGGAGCTTGCACGATATTCATCCCACATGACTGCTGGATGTGGTGAATCATTCGTTGGAGCCAAGTACATTCTCGTGCAGCTTCGTACAGTGCTATGATTTCTGAGTGGTTCACGAAGTCGTTACAAGACTTTGCTTAGATGATTTCCATGAAATTGCAGTTCCATCACACATGAACAAATAGCCTATTTGTGACTTTGCGGTATGTGGGTCCGACAGGCACTCAGCATCTACATAGCCAGTCATATTCAAATCTTGATTATTTCTATAGAATAATCCAAGATCCTTACTTCCTTGGATGTATCAAAAGATGTCCTTTATTCCCTGCCAATGCCTTTTGGTAGGTTCTGCACTATGCCTTGCTAATAGATTTACAGCAAATGCAATGTCCGGTCTAGTGCAGTTTGCTAAATACATAAGTATTCCTACTGCACTTAGGTATAGGAATTCCAGTCCCAAGGCTTCCTCCCCCTCTTCCCTAGGTTAGTATGGATCTTTTTCTTGCTGTAAAGACCTCCTGATCACGGTACTTTTGATGGGTATGCTTTCTCAAAGCCGAACCTTTCTAACACTTTTTAGGCGTAGGCTGACTGATGTACTAATATTCCTTCAGGGACATGCTTGAGTTGCAGGACTAAGCAATATTTGATTTTACCCAAATCTTTCATGTCAAATTCTGACTTCAGGTAAGAACTTGCTTCTTTTATGTCTTCCATGGTCCCAATGATATTTAGATCATCCACATATACTGAGATTATACAAAATCCATTCTGGGATCGTCGTATAAATACACAGGGACAATCTTCGTTGTTCGTATAGCCTTTCTTGCATAGAAAGTCGCTTAAGCATTATACCACATCCTGCCTGATTGCTTGAGTCTGTATAGTAATTTCCTGAGCTTCACACTGTACAGATTTCTATTTGCTGTCTTAGTTCGGAACAGGGATACCTTCATATAAATTTCTGAATCCAACTTTCCATAAAGGTATGCAGTTACCACATCCATTAATTTCATTTCTAAATTCAAGTTTACTGCCATTGAGATTAAATATCTAAAGGTGATTTCACTCATGACTAGGGAGTAGGTTTCTTCATAATAAAATCTTGGGCGTTGAGTGAAACCTTGTGCAACAAGTCTTGCTTTAGATCTTACAACTTCATTTCTTTCATTTCTCTTTCGAACAAATACCCACTTGTGCCCTACAGGGTGCACATGGAGAGGTGTGCAGCTTACGAGTCCAAACACCTCTCTTTTGTTTAGAGACAATAATTCAGTTTCTATTGCCTTCTTCCAATCTTCTCAATCTGATCTTTTCTTACATATAGCGAGCGATGCAGGCTCTGGATCAAGATCGATGATTATGGCAATTTTCTTTGCAAAGTAGATATCAACATTGGTTGTTGTCCTATTCATGGACTCTCCCTTGTGTACATAATTTATAGCTATGTTATCATGAGTTGCTTCTTCTTGTGCTTCTCCTTACTCATCGCTTCTTCTAGTTGCGGTGGCAAGTCACTTTAGTTTTTCGGCTCTGATGTGTTGCACACATCCATGCCGATTTCTCCTTTCATAGGGATGTTCAAATCCGATATGCCCTTTTCTAAAGGTGTTATACTGATGCCAGGTCTCAATTGGCTCCCCTTCTGGTTCTAGGGAACTTCAGTGATCGGCTGTGTCAAGTCCTTCTTATCCTTCTTCACCAGGTGTCCCTAGTTACTTAGGATTCGAGGGACTGGAGTTTTTGTCCTTTTATTCTGAGGCCTATAGACGGGATTAGGGACACCTTCAACTTTCTTTGGTATTTCAACACTCTCTAGTGCATTGCGTGTAGACACATGCGACTTGGTCATGCTCTTCAAATCACTAAAGTGGTCAAACAGTTGATTTGCTAATACTTGCAAATCAATGATCTTCTGGACTTGTCCATTTGCTTCACTAGTACACATGTCATGTGCATGGATTCCTGTGGCTTGCCACGTAATTTCCCGACATTTTTCATCAAGGGGTTGATTTCCTCTCCCTAATGTTGATAAATTATCCTCATCAAATATGCGATCAGCAAAGCGGGCAGTACGCAAATCTCTTGCCATGGGTTCTAAATACCTGATTATGGATGTTGTCTCATAACCAACGTATATCCTAGTCTTTCGGAGAGGACCCATTGCAGTACACTGTGTAGGGGGTATATGTACATAAACCTTACATCCAAATATCTAGAGATGAGAAATTTTTTGCGTTAACCCTTATGCTAGTTGTATAGGGGAATGGATATTGTAGGCCAATGGTCTAAAGTTGATAAGATTTGCTGCATGTAGGACTGCGTGTCCCGAACATATAACTGGTAAATTACAATTCTGCAAAAGTGGTCGGGCAATAAATTTAATTCTATTAATTAATGTCTCTGCTAGTCCATTCTGAGTGTGGACATGTGATACAGAATGCTCAATTGTAATTCCCATTACCATGCAATAATCATCAAATGCCTTTGAAGTAAATTCTTCGACATTGTCTATTCTGATGGACTTTATGTGATGATTTTGAAAAATATTTCTAATGCGAATTATCTACGAGATTAGCTTTGCGAAAGTATGGTTTCTCGTAGACAATAAACATATGTGCGACCATTTCAAGGAAGTATCGATGAGCACCATGAAATATTTAAATGGCCCTGAAAGTGGCTGTATGAGACCACAATGTCTACTTGGATGCGTTCCAGGAATGTAAGGACTTCATCCTTCACTTTCAGAGTAGAAGGTCTAGTAATTAATTTCCCGGTGACACATGCAGGGCATACAAAATCTTCATGATTCGGGAAATTATTTACAATAAGGTTCCCCATTGCGCGCGAATATCCTTAAAACTTAGGAGAGTTCTAGTCGATTCTAGGTACAATAAGGTTTTTTGAATGACCAGAGTTGTGCCAATTGGGAGTATAATTGTGGCTCTTCCTGAACTTATTATACAGCATCGCTACCGGTGATTGTTGTAAGGCTACCAGCATTCTTACTAATCGACTAAAAATACTTTGTCTCTTTTAAGATAGTATTCGTTGTGTCCTATCGGCTAAGCACACTTTCTCCATAGAGCGCCACACGTGTTCTTTCAATTCACTGGAGTGATTCGTGCTGATAACGTGTTAAGGAACCATCGCTAGCAACCAGCCCGATCGATTTCTCTACTTATATAAAACCAGATCAATTACAGAAGGCACAAATAGTATATTAAAAATATGGAGAGATAGGGAAAACTCCTAGTCTTTCTTTATTGTTTTGTTTCTGATTTCGTATAAAAAATAGCCAATAACACTTCTTATTTATAGTTTAATGATAAAATACCCACTATAAACTAAGGTTTTAAGTCTAGATCTAGGTTTCTTAACATATTGCATACATAAATTACGTTGCCGTTCACCTGTTGATTTCTTAACAGAAACTAGTCGGCGTAGCGAGCAGTAGATTTCGCGCTTCGGACAAGCTAATTCCTCGCACCACGCGCCTCGTCAGCGATGGCACGCCACGTTACCCGGCCGGGGCCATAGAACTAGAAGGCAAAGAAGAAAAAACGAAAGAATTACAGGATCCTGCCAGGCCGACGTGGCGAAGCGGCAGCCTCGTCTTTAGAAAGAAAAAGGCGGATCCTACCACGTGGCGTAGCGGCAGCCTCGATTTAGATAGCGCTGGCCGCCCGCCTCCCACACCAGGCTCCCCAGCCACACGATTCTTTTCTACCGGCTATACAAGTAAACCTTTTCGCTTGGCCCATCGGTTCACAGCTCACCCGGCCGGCCTCGTGGGGGGCCACATTCCCACTGACAGGTGGGCCATGGGCTCACAGGGCCCACCTATCATTGTCGTGGATAGGCTGGTTGGGTAGCGAAACCTCCCTTCTCCTCCCCATGTTCTCCTCCCCGGCCACAGTTATTATAAGTGGCAGCTGCTGCGCCTACACGCTTCCGGGCATCTCCGCATCGACGAGAACTGCGTGACAGCTGCAAGGAGGAAGAGAGAGAGAGAGAGAGAGAGAAATCAGCGTAAGTTTGGGTTAATGATTTTGCTTTGTACATCTGCTATTATGCTCTTTGCTCTTGCTAGCTCCCTTCCCATGAGATCGTCGTCCTTGATACGGTTCTCTCTTTTCCTTTTCGCAAAGAAGGCGCTCTTCTGTGTTCTTGTATGTGTGGCGAACCAACTACTTTCATGCGCGATTAGCAACATGAGAGATGAACTTTTTAGTATAGCATATGTTCCCTATATGTAAAGGAAGTAGTAATGGAACCGGGGCTTCTTTGTTCCTTGTCGGAAGAAAGTTTTGTGCATATTGAGTGCGCGGTTAGCAACATGAGAGATGAGCTTTTTTTAAGATATATGTAAAAGAAGTAATAATGGAACCGGGGCTTCTTTGTTTCTTGTCGCAAGAAAGTTTTGTGCGTATTGAGTGCGCGGTTCTGTTCTGTTTTTTCTCTGATTCTGTTCTTGCCGGATTTCTTTTTTCATTCCTGGTCCTGCAAACCTTTGGTAATCTCACGTATTTGAAAGTAATGATTGTGTTTGGGGGTTTGATTTTGCTTCCTTCTCTAACCCCAGTTGAGTATCATGAGATCTGCAAGCTAAATCACCTGTCTTTCCTCCTTTCTTGAAATCTCTATGTTTTGCAAGTTAAATCGGACTTTTTCTTACTTGTTCTGACTTGCTTTGAAAGACGAAAGAAATTATGTCATTTGGTTCTCACATAATGAATATTCCTACCTTGATTAGAGTTTGGTATGGACCGTCTTATGTCAGTAACAGGTTCTGCTATTTTCAGCGAAGGCACCATTTGCCTCTTGGTTACCTTTTTTTTTGAAGGAACACCTAAATGGTGTTAAATTAATTATCCTTCTTGCTTAGCTTTTGATGCTCAAATCACTTTGCTTAAAGCAAGTCCTGAACCATAGCTTCAATGGATATTCAGCAATGCAAAATTACTTGTCCAGATGTAGTTTGGGTGAAGCTTTAATAGTACCTTATGTTTCAGATGAGTAGCATGGCATGGTGTCTCCCTACAGAGAGTGGAAGCTTCTTGTCAGATGGTGATGATATCTTTGAGAATCATAGAGCTGAGCAAGGAATTTACTGGACGCTATGGAATTCCAGGTTATCAGATGATCTGAACACAACCAGCATATATTCAGGCAAGCATGGAAAAGGCGCTGCCGCGCAATGTTTCGACACTGCTGAACATCAGAGGAGCAACCAATCGGGAAATTCTGCAGTGTCTGCAAGGGTTGCATCTTCAGATTGTAGCACAGGGCCTTCAGAAGAACAATCTGAGGATCCATCACCGATGGAGCTACAGCACACAGAGCAAGCAAACGACATTTTCTTGTATGTACAATAACAGTGCTTCCTAAGGGCTTGTAAATCTTTTGCGTGCCTGTAATGTGAACCTGTAACGTCCTAAAACTTTTTGCAGGAGTCAGTTTTCAGATGAGGAAATGGGGATGATGGATTCTCCGTTTCAGGCGTTGGATATGTTCCCAGACTCCATGCACAGGCTGCTGTCCTATGAGAACATGCTGAGTGGAGTATTAACTGATTTCCAGGATCAAGAAGCAAATCTAGATCAGAATGAAATGGACACCATGGATACGTGCGGCTTTCCTTTGTTCAGCCATGACTTGCAAGATGATCTGAGCAACTCAGACGGTAGCTCACCTTCATGTGTGAAGCTGAAGTCAAACAGCTCAGAGATACCAGTGGACACCTCCAAGGACAAGGTGAAATCTGTAATTGTACAGATGTTTCTTTGTTTTAGCCATCAGCAAAATAAATACTAATCAGCTTTGAGTTGCAGGCTGGGGTGAGCACAGTAAAGAGGAACAGGGCAGTTGCTGACACACAGAGCTTGCCGAACTCGGAAGCAGCAGTGCTTGAGGAACTTGAAGAGGTAGTATTCCAGGTATGTTCACCAGAGTGGGGCACTATACTACTATGATACTGTCTTGCCATGTCCAGTTCATGTAACCTTGCATCTTTCCATGTTTGTAACAACGAAAATATCTGCTTCTGAAGCTGACTAAGAAGACGCGGGTATGCCTCCGTGACGCTTTCTACAGACTGGGGGCTGAAAGCTCGCATGCGCAGCGCACTGCTGCCAACGGAGCAAGAATCGCCTTCTCAGACGAACAAAGTTTTGAGCAACCAGAAGGCACCGAGTCCAGGTACCTATTACCTACCTTTCAAAATCTACCATTGCTTTTTGTCCGGCCAGTTGAAGCCTGCTTATCATGCTTGGCTCCCTCATCTTACTACTAGTTTGATTCTATAACATCAATGTGTTTCTGATCCAAATCGTTCTCACCGGTTTAATTTCAGGGTCTCCACATCAGGCTGCGCAGAGCGAGAGACGAACGCGATCGACAGAACCGTGGCAATCCTCACGTTCACTGGGTGATCGCTGCACTGATGATTGAGAAGCAGGGCGATGCAGTCCATCGATGTCTAGCTGGCACAGAGGCATAGGAGGGAGATTTCAAGTACTTTTGTTCGCTACCTACGGGACAGATCGGCCATGTTTGCAAGGAAACACCGGCTTGCCAAATGCAGAAACTGTGCATGTGCGTAGTGCTTGTATGTCTCAGGTTGCTAGGACATTTTGGTCTGAGCTTGCAAGTAGATGCTTTGGCTTCATGTTCATTCGTGCGTGTGGAATCAGATGCTTTTCTTGGGTTTCGTCATCGTTTTGACGTTTGTATAATTGTTTAAGTTCTTGTCAATGTATGCACCGTTATTAACCTTATGGGGTTTGCATTGTGCACTCATGACATGTTTCGGCTTGTAGTTCATCATATTCTGATTTCTGATGAGTGGCAATCAACACACACTTCTTTGTGCCGAAGGAAATTGGCATTCAGTAGTTGCTTGAAGGCCAACGCATCAGGATGCGATTGCGATAGAAACTGTTGCATTTCCTGTGAAGGACAGATGCAAGCCAGCTGGGTTTTCAGGGAGGCGTAAACTGGAGGAGAAGTCCCCTAACTTGCTTGGCATCTACTTTCTGATCAGAAATTGGCAACTAGTACCAGCACCCTAGTTATTATTAGGCCTGCAGGATTGCAGCAAGTACCGTACAGCATGAGCTTCAAGTATTGTCTTCTCAACCCATCTCGATTTCCAGATAACCGAAAATCCCCATTCTTATGATTTTACGCGCTCAACTCGCACTTCATGTTTTAGCTCACATAGGAATTTAGCGCTTGCTTGCGAGTATTATAGGAACTTTCGGAGATCCTACGCATACAAAGTGACATCAGTGTCTAATTCAACACTGCTGATAGTCCAAAGTTCAGGGTTGATATTAACGCACGTAGTACAATGTAATCTTCTCAGAAAACTCTGCATCGTCAACCCGTTCGTAGTGCTGCTCTCCCCATCAGATAAAAATAATCTTCTCAGAAAACTCTGCATCGTCAACCCGTTCGTAGTGCTGCTTTCCCCATCAGATAAAAATAATCTTCTCAGAAAACTCTGCGTCGTCAACCCGTTCGTAGTGCTGCTCTCCCTATCAGATAAAAAGTAGCAGCACCTCCCCCAGTCTGATAGCAGAAAGGTCGAGCGTCAATCTCAAAATAGTTCAAACTTGAAATTTATCTACAGGCAATTGCTAGGAAAAGACCAACTGCTTTATCAGGACATGCCCAGACCCCCACATTCCAGTCCATAGCCGAAACCGCGGCAGCATGGTTCAGCAACAACCAACAAATTGAGCATTCAGCGATATTCTGAAGAGGACAATTGCGAGCCACAGTATACTAATATGTTGTAAATTTGAGCTAACAATGTAATTTACATTTGATCTTTCTGCTCTACAACTACAACAGCAGGCAGGCGCAGACTGCAGTTACATACACTGGCTGTAGACCTGTCACAGACTTACACAGTCCCTTAAATAGGAAGCAGTATGCGCGTGTTTGCCTAACAATAATATTACAACCGTGTCCAGCTACCAGATTTGTCACCTCATGTTCTAATCCGTGTATACAGCTTGAACAGAGGAATGGATGGCATCAGAGTACAGATTAATCAATGGAAGGTATCAATGGAGTAAGCAACTTGACGAATCCTGGTGAAATAATCTGCTCTTGTTATTCCAGGATATCCGTTGGCCACAGCTGTCTCCACTTAAGAGATTTCATCCTTGCTGCGGAGCTTCCTTATTCCACCGTAGAATCCGTCCCCCACTCGCCCTCGTTGCCCTCTTCCCTGTGGTCCTGCCGAGTGACCAGAGCTTGCCTCCATCTTGAGCCAGGTGTGTATTAATTGAACTCCAGCACAACAGTATTTACAATATATATTAACAGAAGAGCTTGTAAGTTAAGACAAATCAAGAGTTAGCCTACATAAAGTAGGCAAGCACAAAAGTCTTGGCTGGTTCTTTTGGGCTTTTAGTTTTTGTTAAAGTAATCGGCTTTTAAATGGTGTGTCTTTTTAAGGCGGAGTCTACAAGTTAATTGTAGTAGACACTGTATCGAATTCATCTAAATCGGCCAAAATCACACATGAGTGTCTCTCTTCGTACTCTCTCTTACGAACAGCCAGAATTCAAAAATTTAAACCAAAAGCTACAGCCCAAAGTAACTCATCCATTGCTACTAGTAGTCCTTGCACAACATTGGTTTCGAGTTCAACCATGTTGAAACTCACACAAGTATATTTTGTTCACTCAAAAGAAAGGAATTGGTAGTAAGGATCTGATATCTTCATAGTAACTGTAAAAGACAGAATCTTGACCTCAACATTTTACATGAGCCTAGTAATTGATTATATTTATTCAGAGAATGAAATGCAGATTATGTATGATAAAACCATAAAAAAATTAAGGTACCAAAATTAAGCAGTACCTAAACTGATGGTTTCTTATATAATGAAGTACTTGCATACATAGTTTAGTATCAGCTATCTTCGCAAACATGCTAGCTAGGTTATCAAAATCCTAACTGATGTGGTTAAAGACCAAACAGCAAATAAGGGAGCTATAGGGAGGCCACAAAAGGCTGCCCGAAGCTTTACAAACTGTAGAGATAGAGGATAGAAGTCTATGCTACCTAGATTTGTCTAATAAAAAAAGGACTTACCCCCATAGTGCCTTAAGAGATATATTTGTAACCATGAGGAGAGCTATTATATAAATACCCTTATCTGGATCTATAATTGTAATGTCAATATCTTCTTTTCCCTTGCGACAACCCTCTCAGGCTAGTCATGAGGCCTCATGATTATTAGACCTTTTGGTACAATTTGTCGACTGGGCCAAGATTGGGGCCACTCCCCCAAAATTACTCTCTCATGGCTAGAGGTCCTTGATTTTTGTGGGCCAAGATCATGTTCGATGTTACTTATCCCCTCCATCCCTTCGGCCTATTGAATTGTAGTATGCTGGAGTTCCCGCAAAAACTCGGCTATCCCTAGTAGTGTGCATGGCCCCCGAGAGCAGACGACACATAGCAACAGTTGGATTTTCGGTTGTAGGACATGAGCCATCGCGTTAGTTACAGCGTGGCGTATGCCCCCTCAATTCTTGTACACGACTGTGCGATCATTAAATGCCACTGTCGTATGTTGTACTTATATGCTGGGGCGATGCCCTTTTTGGAACTATTTGCCTGCTCTGTCTCGCACACGTTTTGCTTTCATCTTCTACAATCTCCTTCACCACCATCCTCCTTTCGTCATCTTCCTCGTGCCACCAATATCCCACTGTTTGCAATGGCGTGTGGAAGTGACCGTGGCCGCAGTGGAGTGGAGTGCCATTCAAGACGATCGTTGCGAGGTCGCCGCCAGCAACTGATGGAAAGCATCTAAGAAGTTTAGTGGTGTGTTCATGAATACACTCGGTCCATCCATCGCGACAGAGGAGTTGGTGCAGTCTTCATTTTGGGGGTTAACACTGCTATTAATAAATGAATAAGCAAAATGCGTCTGAGACCATGATGTTGTTTTTAATGTTTTCCAGACTTTGCTGTCATGTTCATGGGGTCATGACTCTAAAAAACATTTGTATTGTGCAACTAGCTTTGTAATTATTAGCCAAGTCAAATAAATTAGTCATTGAGATTAAAGATATTCCCACCACTAAGATGACACCCACAAAAGTGCTCATCTCCATCGCATGACTCCCAGTGTCCAACAACTCCGTACCACCAGCCAGTGGCGGATCTAGCATAGGGCCTGTTTGGCAGAGCTCCAACAGCTCCAGATCCACGAAAAACAGATCCAGATTCACTTTTCCAAGCCAAACACCTCCAGCTCCACGCAGATCCACCGTGGAGCAGCTCCACGAAATCCTTGGATCTGCCTCTAGATCCACCAAATTCATGGAGCACCTCAAGGGGTGCTCTGAAAACTCAGAGATTTGTGGAGTTGGGGAAAATTACCCACCATGCCACTGATTACACAAAAAAATGATTCGTTCTTTTTTCCCGTCCTCTTCCCGTCGCTCTCCTCCGTGCTCCTGGCTCTCCTCCTCTGCCGCGCCGCCCCTGGCCGCCGCGCCCGCCCCTTGGCCGGCCACCGCCGCCTCCTCCTCCGCCGCGCCGCCTCCTCCTCTGCCGCGCCGCCCCGCCTCCTCCGCCGCTCCGCCTCCTCCTCTGCCGCGCCGCCCCGCCTCCTCCTCCGCCGCTCCGCCTCCTCCTCTACCGCACCGCCGCCCTCGGCCAGCCGCCGCATCGCCCCTGGCCGCCGCGCCGCCCCCGGCCGGCCGCCGCCGCCTCCTCCTTTGCCGCGCCGCTCCGCCTCCTCCTCTTTTTTTCATTTTTCATTATGCCCCCTAAATATTTGTTTACAATTGCATATTAGTCCAGATCTGCGGTGGAGCTCTACCAAACACATTGATGGGAGACCAGCTCCACGGTGGAGCTGCTCCACGGTGGATCCAGGTGAATCTGGTGGATTTGGAGCTGCTGGAGCTCTGCCAAACAGGCCCATAGTGCATGGGCTGCACCCCCAAATTTTTTATCAACATATATTATTTGTTATAAAGACGGTATTACTCAACTGGTTAGCACATACATAGCTAAATCAAAAAGAGTAGGGTTCTCAAACCCTTTATGAAGCAGACGAAAAAAAATTCATCTCCTTAAGTTCATCTTCATTTTTTGTATGGCTAATTCAAGTTATCTTGAGATTCTTTTTATATATTTTGGTAAAATTTGAATATGAAACTTGAAAGTTTGCCTCAAAGGAAAACCAATATGTAATAACGTCCTTATGATGTTGGAGTACATCTTAAATTCACACCCTATCAAAAAATCCGTGGCTCCGCCACTACCACCAGCCTGCCAAACATAGCAAACACATGAATGAACACACTGTCCACTGGTAAAATACTCCTCACCATTATCAGACAAGATTAGCATATCCCATATGGCAATGTTTAATGATTTTTATAGCACTGCCTAAAGAGAGCATTGCATTGTTGGGTGCTCGGGAACATGCCATACGGGAATTCCTCGTTCCTTCTCCACTGAATCTCAATGTTATTGCCAGGCCTGAGTTCATGTAAGCAGTCAGAGACATGCAGATGGTGTGTCGACCGGAGGTGCCCTGAACCTATCCCATTGCACCCCGTCCTCCAAGACAAACAGTTCGTCGCCCGTGTGGTGCATACCTGGCACGTCAATGTTTTTCACTATAAGGGGCAGATAGATAACTCGAAGATACAATTTTTCGGAAGTATAGATCATCTTGCTGCTGTGTGTTCGACTCAAAATCATCAGAACGGATCCACAGTTTACATTCCACCCTGGCTAAAATCGGAAAGCAATTAGTACCTTGCGCGGAACGTCAGTGCTGAAATCATAGCTGAGCTCTGCATCAGAGCATGACATCATGAACCCAACATGCCCATGCTGCAAAACGAACAGAAAGCCTTAGGATTGCTTCATCAAACAAAACCGAAAGTTTGACACTAACAGAAGACGAGAGGCCAAAGGAACATATGTCAGCTTATGACCTCAGACGTCATGAGAATTTGTAGTCGGAGATTGCCAAATTTGGTTTGATTGCACCATTGGAGCTCTTTTGCCGTGTTTTTTGAGGAGATTATCAAGGCGGTGAAGAGGCTTATCAAGGCGAACTAAACTCTTCTGCCCCTTCTGAACAATCTGGAGAAAGTTTGGGTGGCCAGTCCAGAGTTTTTCAAAGAAGAACCGACTGCCCGCTTTAAACCACGCATTTGTGGAGAGAAACAAGGGCGCGTGATCTGAGCATGCGCTGTGCAAGGCTGAGAGGAGGTAATGAGGCTCCCTTCTTTACCTCACTGCCTTGAGACCAGACATACACTTCTCTGTGTGTCTGTGTGCTCATTTTCAGGTTTCTCCTCGCGTATCTCACCGCTAGGCGGTGAAGCGCATCTTTCGGTACCTTCGAGCTACCATTGACTATGGTATCTGGTACTCTTCCTCATCCTGTCTTTCCTTGAGAGGTTTTTCGGATGCAGACTTTGCTGGCTGTAGGATAGATAGGAAGAGCACTTCCGGCACCTGCCAGTTCATTGGCACTTCTCTCGTTTCCTGGTCTTCGAGGAAGCAGTCCGGTGTTGCACAGTCCACTGCAGAGGCCGAGTACGTTGCTGCTGCCAGTTGCTGCAGCCAGGTACTTTGGATGGTTTCGACCCTGCGGGACTTTGGGTTAGCCTTAGACAGTGTTCCACTCTTTTGTGATAACACGTCTGCTATCAACATTGCTAAGAACCCAGTGCAGCACTCTCGGACCAAGCATATTGATATTCGCTTCCACTTCCTTAGAGACCATGTAGAGAAAGGTGACATAGTGCTCCAGTTTGTGGAGAGTGACCACCAGTTGGCTGATATCTTCACCAAGCCTTTGGACAGTTCGAGGTTTTCAGCTCTGCGGGGAGAGCTTGGGGTGGTTTGTCCTTACGGACTGTAGTGAGGGGGAGCTTGGGCTTTACTGCTTTATTATATTAATTATGCTTCTGTCTTATTTCTGTTGCATTGCATTTGCGGGTGCATTGGGTTAAGTCCTTCTAGCATAGGTTAGAGTGCTTCTTGTGTTGAGTTGCTTAGACTTCTTACTCTTATCTTGTGCTTCCAGGAGTAGCTATTTGTTATCTCACTAGGTTGAGCTCACTCACTTCTTGTAGGTTCTAGCGAGGGTTGGGCCACCCTCGGGTAGACAGGGTACGTGTTTGCTCTCTAGTGTGTGTTCGACGATCAGCTGTTAGTCCTGGAGTCATTTGGGGTAGATGAGAGTCAGTTTAAGCCATAGTTGCTTCTACATCTTTTCTATGCTTTAAGGACTGCCTGTTTGTTTTCTTTGCCAGCTTCTCGATTTTATTGCTTTGGTTCAGGGGGAGTTCATTTGGGAGCTTCTGAAGCTTAATTTTGACATAACTCAACTTGAACTAAAAGTTGCATCTAATGTTGAGGGGGAGCTGGACTTTCTTGCATTTTCAGCATTCTAGCATTATAATCAATCTGCATTGAGCCTTGATTATTATCCTGTTATGACATGCTTCAATGTTTTACACCTTACCATGACTTGTGCTTAGCTTGCTAGATTTATCATGACTTCATATGTGTAGACTAGATTTCTGCCATGATAAGTTAATTAAAATTACTCAACTTAAATTAAAACTTGTCATGTTAGCTCTCGAGATTAGTCTTGCTTGAGCTATCCCTTTATGATTCATGTCATGTCAAATAGGCTGAGTTGTCTTGAATCTAGGTTGAATCTTAGATTGAGCGATTTTAGCATCTTGATACATCATGAGTTAGCACAATCTGTTAAAAAGCAAAAGGATCTCTTTTTATGTGCGAAAAAACTGATTTCACCAATTCTTTCTCATGAGACGGCTTGCCATTGCACTAGGCATGAACTCAGGGGGAGTTTTGGATGACCTGGACTATCTTCTTAAGCTTCTCGCTTGGAGTAGTCGCATAAGGCTTGAGATCTAGCACATGATAAAATTTTTGGTTGGAAACAGCTATAAGCTTTAAAAGAAAATATGTCAAATGTGCAAGATTTGCTTAATCACCTAAAGATGAAAAGTGCTTAACCAAATGATAAACTCTTGAGCTTGTAGCACTCTAATTGACTCAACACTAGCTTCTTGTTTCCACTTAGCTTATTGACATGGCCTGAGTCATCCTTAGATATCTCTAGTTAGACTTTGCTCATTGATGACTTGACTTGCTCACTAAATGCATTACATTTCAGATTGTCATCTTTGTGCTCTAGCTGGTTTATATATATGTTGTCATGATCTAGATAGCGTTTTTTTAGTTATGGCTTGGTGTATTACATTATGGTCAATATGGATAATTCTCATGGCTCTAAATGCTTAAATAAACAAACTTCAGCCATATTCATCATTTGACATGTCATATTCTCTCTATTGCATCTTGATGTGTTTATTGCCAAAAGGGGGAGAATAGAGAAGAAAAAGTCTGTTGGGAACGTTTTAGAGCTTTGGAGAACAATTTGCTCTTTCAGTTGTTGCTCTAGTGTTCCTTCTGTCAACATGGTCATGAGTTTCATTTTCTTTCTTTGGACCTTGTTGGTTTCTTCAACCTCAAACTCTTCTTTGCGCTTTTTTCGGGGTTTGTCAATATACTCATCAAGGGGGAGATTGAGAGACCATGTGGTCTAAATCCCATGTTGGTGATGAGTAATTGACACGTGGTTTGGTCTATGTGAGTTTGAGTGATTCGTGCCAGGTCGGCATTTGGCGAGGTCGGGTTGTGCCTAGACAGATTTGACGCGTGGGCGTCGTCCCGGTTGGCCATGTGGGCCATTTCTCGCTTGAGTAGGATTTGTAGGTGCTAACCATGTTTACATGTTTTGTACCGTGCTATGCGATGTGTTTGTTTGTCTGTGTGGCTGCAGGACGTCGAGCGGAGTCGTGGCGAGACACGGTGGACCGGACTAGGCGCAGGTGGCGTTGAGGTCAGAACGGTCGAGATGTGTCGAAGACGACGTGGACTCGAGGTGGTTGCGAGGCGTGCGAAGACAAGCAATGCGGAAGCTTCCCGGAAGGTGCAGCAGGGGCGTTTCGGTAAAAACGAAAGGCTGCAAAAGGAAGTGGGCATTAGCGGGTAAAGCATGAGGGTTAGAGGGTAAAGCAAAAGCAAAACCCACTTTGGAGAGGCTATAAAAGGAGGGTGTCTCCTGCATGGTCAAGGTGGCTTTGAGGGTAGGTTTTGCTTTGTGCTTTAGAAGTGGAGAGTTGGTGAGGAGAGACAGAGTGTGTCCCCCTCTCAATCATGTATCTGGGAGTTGAGTTCTTGTGTTCTTGATTGAGCCAAGCATTCATGGAGCAGTAGAGTTGGTGTGAGCTGTGTTGTAATCATTCCTCTGCTGTAATCGCGTATCGTGACTCAATGGAATGAATCAATTTGGTTGATTTTACTCTCTGATCAGTTCTCTGTCAGTTTTCCTTCGATGCCCTCTTAGCTCAATTTCTTGGCTTTTTGATTTTCGAGTTCTTGCTTGCTGTGGAGGTGCAAAATGGGTTGCTCAGTGATGGGATAGTGCCTCAAGGTCATTTGATCGATTTCCCATAGAGCCAACTTCATTTTATTCTCAGATTTCAGTTTTGAGCTCCTCTGTTCAGTTCTTGCAAGTTCTAGGGTTTAAGGTAGTTTTTGATTCTCTTTGAGAGATGGGCTAATTTCTGGTCTGGGAACCCCTTTGACTATTGCTCTCATAACTGCAAAATCTCATAAGCCAAGGAGTTGAGACCATGGAGTAATTTGAGTTTGTGTGCTCCTCTCTGAAATTTCAGTCATTTCTAGGGTTTTGGGTGTCCTTTGATTTTCCCTTCATGAGATGAGTTGATATTTGGTCTGAAGAGCTATTTTGCTATTGCTAACATGACTGCAAGAGCTCATGATCAAATAATCAAGGATTGAGGAGAAACTTGGTCTTGATGGAATTTCTGTACATGTTCAGGTCTTGGCCAATTTTCTGTAATTCATGAATTTGTGTTGATTCTCTGTGATAATTGGAGCCTCTATGATGAGTAGATTAAGTCTCTGATGTCCTAGGGCAAATAGGAAGGGATCATTTCCATTTTTTCTGGTTCTTGACAAAAGTCTGAAAAATCAGCATATGCAAATTTTGCCTCGGGTCACTGCTGCTCAAAATTCAGACCGGCCGGCTCCTGTAGTGCTGATTTCAGTGCTCGTTTCTTTAAGGGCTTGGTTCTTCATGCTGTGGTGGACCTTCTTGATTTCATTAGTAATATTTTAGATCTTTGCTCTCCCATCTGGATTAGTTGTAGTGCTAATGGTTGCTCTCTTTGTGCTTTTGGTTCTTGCCTCCTTCTCTGAGTTTTAGAACTTCATTAAGCATTTGGATTCTCCTCTCTTAGCTTCCATAGCTATCGAAGAGGAGATTTCCAGTGGGTACTTTGAAGGGTTGAAATTTTAATTGATCGACATTCACCCCCCCTCTGTCGCCATTTCGGTCCAACAGAAAATAAGATAGATCTTTCAATCAAGACTCTCTGGACAGATCGTGGAGGGGAATTCCTATCTGCAGACTTCACTCGGTATTGCGAGGAAGCTGGAATTGAGAGACATCTCACGGCTCCCTACACGCCTCAGCAGAACTGAGTTGCCGAACGCCGCAATCGCACTGTGATGGCTATGGCCAGATCACTGCTTAAAAGCATGCAGGTGCCGGCAAAGTTCTGGGGTGAAGCTGTTAGGCATGCCGTTTACCTACTAAACCGCCTTCCGACAAAAGTACTTGGAGAGCGCATGCCGTTTGAAGCATGGGAAGGGAGAAAGCCACGCTTGGCCCATTTGAGAGTGTTTGGATGCACTGCATACGTGAAGAACACTACCCCACATCTCAAGAAGCTGGAAGACCGGAGTACTCCCATGGTGTATTTGGGAGTTGAAGAAAACTGCAAAGCACATCGGCTATATGACCCAAGGAGTGGAAAACTGCGTGTTAGCAGAGATGTCATTTTCCAGGAAGATCAAGAGTGGAGGTGGTCTGCAGAAGTTGACATTGGAGAAGAGCAGTTAGTTGTCCTTGACACCCTATTTTCAGACAATCTGCATACTGTAATACTGTTAGATAATCTTGACTTCTTCATGCATGTAGTGTTTACTAAAAAAATGGATCGGGAATTACTAGTGGATGCAATTAGTGGAGTACGTGGGTATGCAATTAGTGCATGCAAGTGGAGTACGTGAAGTTTGTAACGTCTTCCGCTGGGCATGCAGTTAAGTGGAGCTAGTAACTTGCGCCGTGCGTGTTAATGGCTGAGGAAGTTTAGTCCTTGTAATCAGCTATATATATGTTGCAAAGATGAGTAAAAAGTTGTGTCTTTTGCAGCACCAAAACCTGTGTTAAGATCCATTGTCTCGCGTGTGTTCTAGAGAGGAAACAATGTGCGAGTTCTCTCCAGGAGCTGGGCCAACACATACTGCAACCGAAAATACAGCAGAGGCAGCAGAGGGTGTCCCAGTCACAGGTGAAAATCAAGGAGATACTTCACCTACTGCAGTAGGAGTCGGATCTGCAGATTTCTCCTCCACTACTGATATACCGAGCCCTTCCACACCTCAACTGAGTACACGTTCTGCAAGCTCCACTCAGGTACTGTCATCACCTGAGTCAATTGACGGGCCAGTGAGATATAGGTCAATTGCAGAGATATATGCAAATTCAGAGGAAGTAGCTGCCCCTGATGAGGAAGATGAGGAGGAGTTGATGCTTGCATTGTCCGAGGAGCCTTCAAACTTCCAAGAGGCTTCTACTGAGAGTTGTTGGCTTAAGGCAATGGAGAAAGAAATAGAGGCAATTGAGAAGAATGGGACTTGGAGTTTGACTGAACTCCCAGCAGGTCACAGACTAATAGGTCTAAAATGGGTGTTTAAATTAAAAAAGGATTCAAATGGTCAAATAGTCAAGCATAAAGCAAGATTGGTGGCTAAAGGATACATGCAAAAGCATGGCATTGATTTTGAGGAGGTTTTTGCTCCAGTTGCCGGGCTTGACACAACTCGGGTGATCCTTGCTCTTGCAGCAAACTAAGACTGGGAGGTGCACCATCTAGATGTTAAATCGGCCTTTCTCAATGGGGAGTTAGAAGAGGAGGTTTATGTCACTCAGCCAGAGGGCTTTGATGTGAAGGATCAACCACACAAGGTGTCTAGGTTGACAAAGGCCCTGTATGGACTGCGGCAGGCTCCATGTGCTTGGAACATTCGGTTGAATAGAAGTCTGAGGGAGTTGGGCTTCAAGAAGTGTGCACAAGAACAGGCAGTTTATATAAAGGGGTTTGGAGAAACTAGAGTCATCATTGGAGTGTATGTAGATGACTTAATTGTGACCGGACGCAGCACAGCAGAAATTTTGAGGTTCAAGAAACAAATGATGGCTGAGTTCGACATGAGCGATTTGGGACTTCTCTCCTACTACTTGGGTATTGAGGTGAAGCAGCAGAAGGGTAAGATAGAGCTCAAACAGTCAGCTTATGCCAAGAGAATCTTACACCAATTTGGAATGGCTGATTGCAACCCAACAAAGCTTCCTATGGAACCCAAGTCAAGACTGCATAAAGACACTGAAGGTACTCCTGTTGATGCAGGAGAATATAGGTCAGTGATTGGTTGTCTCAGATATCTGTTACATACCAGGCCGGATCTTTCATATGCAGTTGGTTTAGCTAGCAGATACATGGAGAGTCCTACCACTCTGCATCACAAAGCAGTGAAGCAGATACTCAGGTATCTTAAAGGAACAATTAACTTCGGGTTGTCTTATGTGAAGGGGAGCTGTGAAGAAAGTATTTATGGGTATTCTGGCAGTGATTTGTCGGGTGATTTGGATGGAAGAAGAAGTACAAGTGGTATGGAATTTTATATAAATGAGAACCTGGTAACTTGGAACTCCCAGAAGTAGAAGACAGTGGCTTTGTCTTCATGTGAGGCTGAATTCATGGCAGCCACTGCCGCAGCTTGTCAAGCGTTGTGGCTGAGGAGTGTAGTTAGTGAACTGACGGGAAAGGAGGTAAAACCAGTTGTGCTGTTTGTTGACAATAAATCAGCAATAGCTCTTATGAAGAATCCGGTTTTTCACGGCCGCAGCAAGCATATAGAAACTAAGTTTCATTTTATAAGAGAGTGTGTGGAGAAGAAGCAAATCCGAGTGGAATTTGTCAGTTCAGGCGAACAGCGAGCAAACTGTTTGACAAAAGCACTGTCGGGTGTGAAGCTGGGTGAAATGCGTCAATTAGTTGGCGTTCATGAGCTGTATACATGCCAGGATTAAGGGGGAGAATGTGAGCCGTTACTCCAGGCATGAGTGACGTGGTGGATGCAAGGCCAGGTCACTTTGGAAGTCAGCACATCAAGTTTTCAGAGAGTTATCAACGGTTTTCGTTTTTTCAGTAGCTTTCCTGTTTTTCTGTAATCAGAAGGGTCAATTAGATCCGTCTTTTGTGGATCGTGAATCTGCACGATACCCAGTTTGTTAGACTATATTCAGCATGTTTAGCACTTTGGATGTTAACAGAATAACAGAGAAAATTGCCCCAACTCCTCTCTCGCAAGAACTCTGAACTTCCACGCTTTTCTCTGAATTTCCACTGATCATCGTCTGAAACTTTTGTCTTGCGTGTGATCTCTGAATCTGGGCTGTTACCAACAGAATTAAGGCCACGAAAATTCCAAATCAAAATGTTACATGGAGGTGCGTCCATAGTACAGATCAGAGACAACCGAAACCGAAAGGGGCGAGGTCGTTAGACATCCTGAACGCCAGTAGCCTCCCTGACCGCAAGGAAGCTTGGGAGGTTGTTGACTGGAGCAATGGAGAAAAGCTCCCTCAAAGCGGCAAGGTGGCTTGGCGATAAAGGCGTGGTGAACAGCCTGGTGAGAGCCGCTTGAGGTGAGGAGTCAGCCGCATTGTCCAGAGATTGGAGGCCAAGTTTCTTAAGAAGCAACAGCTGAGATTGGCGCAATGGCGGAGTTGGCACGAAGGATTGTTTCGTAGCCAGTCTTGAACTCCGTCTGGGTGAGGGTGCCGTCAGATGGGGCATCCTGGGCTTGGCGGCAAGGGGTGTTTGAAGTGGAGCCGACGAAAGTGCTCACTGGGCTCTGCGACTCTGGAAGGGGAAACTGGCCCGATGTACTGAGGCTCGTCCCAGTGAAGTCAGAATGCGAGGAAGGCAAAAGCAATTTCTTTCTGAAGTACGCTAGGGGAGGTGATCGCCAGCGAGTTTCCGTCGTGGGGAGACCAGTAGGTCTGCAAGCAAGCTTGACCGAAGGATCCAGGGGGTCCCAGGTGGTTGCTTCCTGAAGATTGCACTGAGGGGGATGACTCATGCAAACAAGACGGGCGGGAGTGGAAATCATCAATCCTTACGATGTGAACCAAAATGGAGTAGGCCAGTCCACAATGTTCACGGAGGTAAGGATCAAGATCTCCAAAAATCTGCTGCATGGTTGGGTCGAAGTGAAGGACCGAGACCACGGGCTCAGAGATGACAATCTCACTGGGAATGGAAATGGGCTCGGCGGTCCAGGCTTGCACAGTGAGAGATGCTGCTACGGGGTCATCCAAAGCGAGCTGCTGTGGAGCACTGCCGGATCAAATGTTGGTCATGGGTGTTCTGAACACCCAAATTTTGTGATAAAAAAATCTAGTATATATAAGGTATAATATATATACACATATTTAATTGGGCCAAAATAACTATTTCTAACCTCCAGTCCATCACTATTCAACCAGCCGGCCGGCCTGACCGGAAACGCACTGCGGCCTGCGACCCAGCCCATTAATTCGCGCGATAGAAACGGCGTCCCCGTCTCCTCGATGGCCCAGTCCATCCGATCCCCATCCTACCCAATCCCTAACACTAGCCGACCTGCCTGAGCAGGCGAGCAGCAGCCCGCGACCCCGTGTCGACTGCGCGGTCCGCGCCTCCGGCGCTGCACGACCGCCATCTGGGCTCCAACTCTCCGCTCGGCCCTCCGACACGATCAGCGAGCGCGCCTCCGCCCTCCAGCCGCTCCGGCACTCCGCCGGCACCGTGAGTACACGACACCGCCTGGAGGGTGGATCTGGGCTCCGGCAGTCCGGCTCCGCGCCGGCGCGTCGCATGACCGGCAACCACGCCTCCGGCCTCCGGCCCTCCACCCCGCCGCCACCGCAGACCACGTCACCTCCTGCTCCAGCTCCACGCCGCACGACCGGCGACCGCGCCTTCAGCCATCCGCTCTGCCGGCTCCGTGCCTCCGCCCTCCGGCGTCTCCACTCCACCCGTGGCCGCATGATTTTTCAAAAAGAAATATTGGAGGTATGCGTCGCTTCTTAGCTAGTTGGTTTGACCAATATATTTGGTTTGAGTATAGTGTGGAACAAGATGCTGCTTTCTACTTCGTTTGTTATCTATTCAAGGATAAAACTAATTGTGCTGGTGGAGATAGTTTTGTGAATGGGGGATTTAGAAATTGGAACCATAAAAATAGGTTTGACAAACATGTTGGAGCAATTACTGGTGCCCGTAATGAAGCTCAAGAGAAATACAATTTATTCATTAAACCTAAAGCATCAATTGAGGAATCTTTTGCTTCAAACTCAAAACAACAAAAGACATGAAGCATCACCGAGTTAATTTGTGAACTTTTGCAATTGTTTTATAATTTTTTTATATTATTTGATATATTATCCCTAGTACGAACAATTTTATGTTAACTATTGCTACTGTAGATCTTTATATTTTGTACTGAAAATTTTTTGTATAACTTCGAACACCCATTCTAAAATTTCTACGTCCGCCACTGCTGTGGAGCTACCAATCTGATCCACCCAGTAGGAGGTTAGAATGGATTGCACAGTCAATTTGGTCCAGGTGTGAGCCGAGAGACCCTCAAGCTGGAGGGAGACTCTGAAGCAGATTCGATGGAACTCAGCTTGACTGTGGCTATTAACTCTTTAATGCAGGAGAAAACACATATATCGTAAATAAACTAAGAGAACACAGGAGAATTTCTGAATTTCTCTATTATCTTATTTGCTCCCCCCTTCTTTTTCTTGCTTTTCTCTTACTTTCTTACAAAACTGGCAATAAGCCTCCTTAATATAGGTTAATAATCTCCTACTAGTATATGTATTTGGACTTCAAGTTGGACATAATTTCAACTTGAATTACACACGGAGACAGACTCTACTACAACTTAGACTCTAAGTCAAGATTATTTCTAACAATCTCCCCCTTAATTTTGACTTTACATACTCTAGTTTTAATCTCAATGCATTATGAACTACTAGCCACACCTCTACATGAAGCGTTCTACATGCAAACTATATGTAGGAACTCAACTCAACTGATACGGATCCATCTAGATGCAAAGTTTCTAAAACATTGAGACAGTCGGTCTCAACTACGACTTACTAAACTCATACTTGATATAGAACGGTGACACATCTCCTCAACGTTCCGATTCCTTTTCAGCCTACTTGAGTTTGGACGGCAACACATCTTCTCAACATCCCTGGCTCAACTCATCATCAGAGCACTGTTGATTCATCATCGCTAAGCGCTTCAGCAACAAATGCTTTCTTCATCTTCGGTTTGGGGCATTCTGAAGCAAAGTGTCCATAATCGTTACAATTATAACACCTCACTTTTGCCTTATCAAACGTCCGATTCTGACGACCTTGGCCACCACCCCTAGAAGTATTCTTGCCTTCACGCTTCGATGATCGGATCTCTCACTCAGCATGGGTCAACAAGAGGTGTTCGTTGCCCTTGTTCCTATTGTCGTGGATGCGTTCCTCATACGCCTTAAGACGACCGATGATCTCCTCCATAGTCATTGTCTTTAGGTCTCCAAATTGCTCTATGACCAAAGCAATTGGGAGAAACTGTGAGGGAACAACATGGAGGAATTTCTTTACTATGTACAACTCTTCTATCTTCTCACCAAGGGCCCAAATCTTGTTGACGATGACCGTCAACCGGACGATGAAGTCATTGATCGACTCTGTTTCCTTCATACGCAACACCTCGAATTCGGTCTTGAGAGTTTGTACCTTTGCTTCCTTCACATGATCGATGCCAAGATGCATCGTCTTCAACGCCTCCCACGCGGCTTTGGTCGTCTCCTTTTCGGCCAGTAGGAAGAGCAATTCCTCTGGGATACCCCTGATAGATGGCCGCCAATGCTATCTGATCCTTGTACATATTGACGTTGCCATTCTCAATTGCATCCCACACTCCTTGAGCCTTCATGTACACATTCATCTTGATTGCCCATGCTGCATAGGGCTGGATATCGAGCTGGCTCGGCTCGGCTCGGTCTGGCTCAGTAGGATAACGAGCTGGCTCGAGCTGGCTCGTTATAACTAACGAGCTAAAAAGCCAGCTCGGCTCGGCTCGACAAAAAGCTCGAGTTAGCTCGTTTGGCTCGTGAGCCAGGGCCAAAAAATATCTCCATCATATATTCATCCATGGAAGTTTGGCTCGTTTGGCTCGTTTGGCTCGTTTGGGTACAATAGAGTACAAATTAACACATGCATGGCTCGTTTGGGTACAATAGAGTACAAATTTACACATTAACACATGCAATAGAGTACAAATTAGGTCCATGGAAGCAGCATATGCATATCTAAATTCCTGGAAGCATGGCTCGTTTGGCTCGTGAGCGGCTCGCGAGCTGGCTCGAGTTGGCTTGTTATAGCTAACGAGCTAAAATCTTGGCTCGGCTCGGCTCGTTATCCTAACGAGCCGAGCCGAGCCAGCCACGAGCCGAGCGAGCTAACGAGCTTCGAGTTTTTCGTCCAGCCCTAATGCTGCATAATTGCTCGTCGTGAGCATCGGATAATGCAGCAAGACAACGGAACTCTCCTTCGCCATCATACTGGATGATATCTCATCACCAGTGACACCACTTCCCGGAGAACGCGATATGATCTTGAGCACAGATCAAGAACTTGATCTACTTTGAAATGGCACTTGAACCGAGGGAACAGAGAAAAAACTGCGCTATTTTTTTCTTTTTCCCTTGAACTTGCTCCTTGTCTTTGCACTCTCTGTTGCCTTCGCTGAACCTGGATGCACGGACTCCCCTTTTTATTTTGCTGCACCGGTAAGTTGAGTTTGCTTAGGAGCTAGACAGCACACCGATTCGGTTTCTGCTTTGAACCAAAGGCTCAGACCGAAAAGATGGCCTGCTTTTGCCCTGCAGGGACTGAAGGAGAATACTGGCATCACTTTTCCTACGCTGGTACTGAGGAATAAAAAAATTGTGCTGCCTGCTTCCCTCAATCATACCAGCATCAAGAAGGAAACTGACTTTTCTTTGTTGTACAGATCTATTGCTTCTCACTTGCTTTGAACCTTTTTTTTCACGTACTAGCTGCTGAAACACTTTTCTTTGTTGTACCTCCTCTCTGTGTCTTGTCTCTCTGCTGTCCTTGCTCAAAGAAAAAAAGGAAGCTTGCTACAAGACAGGGCTAGAACACAGACGGAAGCTACTCTGCTATCTTCTCTCTCTGTCTTCTTTTCCTGCAGAAGCTTTTCTTTTTTCCTTGTGAATTCTGATTGCGTGCTAGTTTCTTTGGCTAGATGTGAGTTCTGCTGTGCGCGCGGACCGAGGAAATAGAGACAAGTCACTGGCTATCCTCTGCTCTATCTTGTCCCTCTCTCTCCTGGCGGCTCTGTTTTTTTTTCTTTTTTTGATCATGACCAAAGACCAACAAAGAAAAAACTTGGTGCTGCACTTTTTCCTGTCACAAGCGGACCAAGTCTTGGTCGAGAATTTGTGTATGTGCCACACGGAAGAACTCTGGCACCGCTCGGAGTCCGGAGTTGACGGGCTTTTACGAGGTGAGCAACCAGACCGATGCGACTTCAGAATCGATGAGATGATTTAGTCGATTTTAGTCGCCAAGCGATTCCGCCTCGAGATGATTACGGCTCTAATACCACTTGTTAACTTTTTGATCAGAAGAAAACACACATATCGTAAATAAAATGAGAGAACACAGGAGAATTTCTGAATTTCTCTATTATCTTATTTGCTCCTCCTCTTTTTTCTTGCTTTTCTCTTACTTTTCTTACAAAACTGGCAACAAGTCTTCTCAATATATAGGCTAATAATCTCCTACTAGTATATGTATTCGGACTTCAAGTTAGACACATCTTCAGCTTGAGTTACACACGGAGACAGACTGTACTATGTCTTAGACTCTAAATCAAGATTATTTCAAATAGCGGCGGGTTTAAGGGTGTCACTCCATGGAACAAAGCAAGTTAGGCTTGAGGGTCTGCCCTCCTATGCCACAACCACCACCGGATGAACGGGAGAGCACGGCGTGAAAGGGGTAGCCGCAGCATTGAGTTCCTTAGAGGGCGACAGGCGACGGCTAGCGAGAGACGCAGGCACGCTAGGAGGAAAGGCCCTCTGGGTCGCCGCACTAGAAGAAGATGATCGTGGCCTTTTACAGTCCTGGGCAAGGTGGTTGAGATGCTTGCAACGGAAACACCGAGGTGGCAGGTGACAGTCAAAGTGGCGGTCAGAGGTGGATAGGCAATTGAAGCACCTATCTCGCAGAAAATGAGGTGGGCCATGATGCTCCTGGCTGCCTAGAGACCGGCCGGCGACGACGCCTTGCGCCCTCCTAGGGCGACGAGGCTTTACTAGCTGCCAACCTTCCTCCCCAGGTTAGGGGATAGCAAGGCGCACCTCTAGCGCTGCGGGGCTGCTGCGGCGAGCCAGTTGGATGGGCCGCCAACAAGTACGACTTGGACCTGCACCCTCTTCAGGCACCTCCACGAGACGAGGGCCCTCGCGCTCAGCGAGGGGGCTTGCAGGAGGGGAAGGGCACTTGACGACATCAGCAAAGGAGCAACGAGGAGCCGAGGGTAGGGAGGTAGCGGCAGCCGAGGAAGCTGGGATGACATCTCGCCATCGCAGCTCCTTGGTGGAGGGGCGAGGGGAGACTTGCTCCGGCCGGACCACGATGGAGCGTAGGGCTGACATCTTGGTCAAATGCATGAGGAGGATTGAGACACGGCAGGAGAGGAGGGAGGGTGCCGTCAGGACCAGGATGGTCGCTGTCGTGGAAGGGGGAGGGGAGGCCGCCGGGACCGGAGTGGTCACTGGCGCGAGAGGGCGAGGAGCCGAGGGCGTGGAAACTGTTTCCATGCGGACTCGCGTGCATACATACCCTGGATGATTGGCACGCGTACGACCAAACAATCCAACGCTTGGCTCCATGCTCGGCCTCAGTCCTAACGCTCGGCTCCCTCACGCGGCTGCCGGGCTACGGCTCGGCCTCAGTCGCTCTGTCTTCCGCCGCCACAGCCTTTCTCCTCCCCTATGACCGCGGCCCCACAGCCTCCTCTCTCCTTCCGCATGGCCGCCGAAGGCGCAGCGACAACGACAGCTAGGGGCGACAGCACCATGGACGACGCCCACAGCATGCTCGATCAAATGCCTACAAGGTTTAGCCCTCTTCAGACAGCTATGCTTTCATAGGCTTCTTTCTCTGATGCAAAGCTTTGGTCTTTGATTCATCAGAATATACTAGATATACTAAATTTCTAGTCTACGTCAAAAGATCTCTCATGCTTTCTTGGTTTGATTTTACTCTCCCAGACCAATGCATTTTATTATATCTGTACGTCTGATTTTTGCTCCCTTGGCTCATATTAATCTGTACGTCTGATTTTATTATATCTGTACGTCTGATTTTTGCTCCCTTGGCTCATATTAATCTGTACGTCTGATTTTATTATATCTGTATGTCTGATTTTTGCTCCCTTGGCTCATATTAATCTGTACGTCTGATTTTATTATATCTGTACGTCTGATTTTTGCTCCCTTGGCTCATATTAATTATATCACTCGGAGGCTCATATTAATTATATCACTCGGATTTTGCTTGTTGGGATATCTCTTGTATAGCAAGGTTCAAATAACAGCACTGACTGGCCGTTGACGAAGCCCAAGCTCAATGTCTGCTGGGCACCACCAAAATAGAACTGTCGACGATGCCGAAGCTCAAGCTGCAAGGGGAAAATTCCATACAAACCAAATGAACAAGATGTTCAATACTGCAATGTGCATGTTCTAGATGGTGCGCCATGGAGATGTTGTAGTGTTAGTCTGCCTTTCAACCATGGAGATGTTCCCATACAGAGTGAATTAGTGCACAATGTATGGATGTGCTTCTACTTAGAAGGAACAATCTGTGAAGCTTTTCCTTTTGTTCTGAACTTGTTTTGTAAGAGTCAGTGGTACAGATGCTATAAGATGTAATATACACATTGTAATTCTTTATCTGAAATATACATGGGATTTTGGCCGTTTTGGAATTTGCAGTTTGATGAATGTGTTACAAGAATTATGATCTAATGGTGTGCATCTGCCTTTTACTATAGCTAAAAATTGGGAGTTTGGGACTATACATGAAAAAAATGGGATGACAGATGCTGTCATGCGAAACATAATCCTTCTCAAACATATATCATCTTGATCACTAACCAGATGCTTTGGAGCCTGCTTTCTCTACGAACTTACACATGATAAGGTGATACAGAGCATTGCATGATCACACCCAAAAGATTAGCTAGGTCAGCACTTTGTTAAACACATAATTTTGCAACTTGCGTTTATAATAATGACAACTTGAGGAAACAATTTCCTTAGCATCCTAGTGCTTGACAGAGCACCATGCATGGCATCGATTTATTCTGCAGATATCTCAGAGTGAAATATAAAATGACAACTTTTGAGCTATGCACAGAGCGGAAAATGTTTGGGCATGCAGCATCTGATAGGTAAATAACGAAGCGGAAAAACTGAAATGAAAAATTCAGGTGGGGAAATATTCTTACTGAGTTGTCGCCCCTCACAGCTGAGCCTAGGGTTCTTATTAGGGATGATAATTGTGCCTATTTACCCACGTGTCCGTGGGTAAATACCCTATTAGAGTTAGGTATGGGGATTTTTTTACCTATGGGCATGAAAATGGGGGAATACTCTACCCGTCGGGTAAACGGGTATGGACATGGGTAAACTTCATCCGTACCCATCTCGCTCATTTACCAACGATATAGATTGACAGGTGGCACAGTTATTACTGTTGCTTTCTGATCAAACATTTAGTTTGTTAGTTTTTTCCCTTGACTCATTAGAAGCACTCCTTGTTTGTAATTATCTGGTGAATGCTTGCTTGTACATGCGTATTTTTAATACTTCAATTAAGGGGATCTTCTTTAATTGTGCAATTCACTTCTCTATTGCTGTTACTTAAAAACTGATTCTAGACTCTTTAGTTCCTGACCAAGAGGATAATTGATTTTCATAATAAGTTTGGAAAGGACCTTAGTAAGGAAATCTACTAGTTTGAAACTGAATTTAAGCAGAACCAAAAAAGATAGCTATTATATTTCCTAGCAACAACTGCTGCTTATATGTATTTATCATTAGTTCAACTCTTTGATGGTGACTCTCAGTTCGTGGGTAAACGGACATGCCCACGGGCGATGGGTATAAGCGAGGTTCTTCGCCTGTCGTCCTTCACGGGCATGCCCATGGACATAAATCGGGGTCGCGGATATAGGTATGGGCGAGCACTACCCGTGCCCGCCACGCCCGATTGTCATCCCTAGTTCTGACCCTGGGCTCGAGCACGCCCAACCTGAGCTCGGCCCCACCAGAAATGAATCCAGCACCCATATTGAGCCGACCTGACCCTCGCCAGCTCTACCCTCCAAAGCTGGAGTGATAGGACAGCAAATGATGCTGGATTTATCGGACGTTGATTCGTATGAAATGGTGATGTGGGACTAACTTAACTGCTAAGCAGGTGGTTTTGAGTCTATTCATATTGTCTGTTTCTGATGGATTTTAGCTGAAAATAAATAGTAGTGATTGAAAAAGTTGCTTTTAGAAAAAGGGGCCGAGTGGTGGAGGAAGTGGGTGAGAGATACATGCACTAGATGGGAGTGATAGGAGAGGAGTGTGTGATACACCCATAACCCTCTACCTCATCCCCAGAGCGAGACGGAAGCGAGAGGAATGGAGAAGCAAGTTCAAAAAGCCAGGTATTCATTCTGATTTTTAGCTTATCCAAACAGAACCCAATATAAATAGTCCCTTAGCTAGCTCGGAGTCCCCATTGAGTCCGCTGCTTGAGTGAGCCGCTTGGTCAAACGCATGACCATGCGCGACTGCTGCCCTACTAAGCCATTCCTACGCAATGTCGCCGTCGTTGCAGCCATCAAATCTGCCGATCGGAGGAGTGATGAATTGGATTTGGGGGTGGTGATGTCGCATGGCGTCCAGTTTGGTTAGGCAAGGAAGAGGTTTTGGAGTGTTTGGAGATGGATACGACTAGACTCATTATCAGGGATCAAAAGCCGGCGGTTACCGATCCGATAACTGGAAAAACCGGTGGGTACCAGGTTGAAAAAATCGGTCAAAAATTTTCAAATGTAAATTTAAATTTATGACTATATATTGTGCTTCCTACATTGGTTTAGGCATTTGTTATGTTAGATTACCTATTGTATGAAGTAAATACGTATCAATTATTATTCTCCTATATTTTCTCTACTTTTTCAGTTTTTCTAACGGTTTTGCCCTTTTTTCACCGTTTTTTCTAGTTTTGACCGGTTACCGGGATGGTTACCTGTTTTAAACCGACAAATTTAAAATTTGAATCATGAAATTCGTTCGATTTTTTTTAGATTTTCAGTAACCGACGAGTTACCGTTACAGGCCGCCGGCCAAGAATACCCCCGTTCCGGGTTTTGTATCCCTGGTCATTACTACTGACTCTCGTGCCTGCTGTTTACGTTTTGGAAGCAGCGAGACGTATTCTAGGATACCGTTTTGGCTAGCACTAGTATATACTACTGTTTTACTACTGCTGGCTGATGCTGCAGTTCAAGCTCGAGGCTACAATTACCTTTCAAGCTCCTCGGCAACAATTACCTTGTCCGGATGAGCAGACTGGCCTACAGGATACTCCGATGGTGGATTGAATTAAGTTTTTTTTGGCAAATAGTAAGAGCTATATTAAATTAATGAAAATTTTTATTCTTGTCACTCAAAATATGTGCAATATCGTTTCTACTGTAAAAAAAATATGTTTATTTTTACCATCGTTCTTGTGACTGATAGCTTTTGAGTGAAAATAAATAATAATAACTAAAAAAAGTAACTTTTAGAGGAAAGACGCGAGTGATAAGGAAAATATGAGAGATACTTATACAAGATAGAAGCGATAGAAATGAGATGCATGATACGCCGGTAACCCTGAGCGAGAAAAGTGAAGAAATCGCTTTGAGAAACGAATGTTCATATTGGCTTTTTGGCTTCTCTAATCTGAAGCTAGAAGCAAAAACTAATACGAACGGAGCAAAAAATAAATGGCTTCTGCCAAGTTTGAGCTTTGATTGCCAGCAGGTCAAATAAGGAATAGTGACTGGCAAAGCATGTGAGCAAAGCCAATCTTGATTGCTATCAGGTCAAAGCAGCAGACCAAAAAATGGACATACACACGGTTCTAGGCCGCCAGCTTCAACTTCTATTCATAACTCCAGGTTAAGTAAAGCATGGGAATCCAAATGCAAACAAACACTAGTAGTTTGTTACATGACTAAGACATTATTATCTCATCATATACTTTAGCAGAAAGCCATAAGCAGCACATGTATTGCATGGCGACAAAATGGACTTAACAGAATCCCAGATCCTAATCGAGCAATTCAGATATTGATTAATCCCAGATCCTAATCGAGCAATTCAGATATTGATTTCTTCTTGTTGAATGGATCAGTAGCAGCCACTAAAGATGCCACAACACTGTTGGGGAAAATATTATCAGCCTTCATCCTCTCTCTAAATCCATAAGCAGGGGCCTTTGCCTGTACATATGCTTGAAGCAGCAACTGGTACTGTCTAATCCTCCCATTATAACCCATCTGCCGCAACTTCTTGAACACTTTCTCTGCATTGTGGATGTCTCCTTTCTTTGAATAACTATCAAGCAACATCAGATATGAGTTGTAGAGTGGCTTGATCTTATTCTTATGAGATAGCTTGTGCAATATGGAATCAGCTTTCTCAATCTCTCCCGCATCCACATAGAGCTTCACAAGTGAATCCAACGTTGTGTTCCCTATTCTGCAACCAGCATCACCCATCCGCTTTGCTAGCTCCTTACCCTTGTTTAAAAGGTTTTGATAGGCATACACCCTCAGCAAAGCATTGTAGTATTTGGAAGAGAGTGTTTTCCATGTCACGAACATACCCTCAAAGACTTTCTCAGCCTTTTCAACATTTCCAAGCCTACCAAAAGCCTCTATAGCAGACAGGCACTCATCTAGACGAGGATTAGCCTCACACACCTTCCAAATCCTCTCCACATCATCATTTTTGCCAAGAAAAGCATATAAAGGTAATAAAATCTTGCAAGCAGCACGATTTCCTTTGATATCATCACCCTCCATTGACTCCAAAATTGCCTCGGCTTTATCACAGTGACCACCAAATATGTACTGCTTTGCAATTGTGGCTTGAGTCAGAAGATCTGGCTCAACACCATCTGCTTGCATTGACTCTATGACTTTTTCCATACCTACAATATCTCTAGCAGTGCCCTTGGTGTCTACAAGGAGCTTATAAGTGAAGAGGGATGGTTTCACATTCTCCTTTTCCATCATTGTGAGAACATCAGCAATCTTCTTCTTGTCCACTCTTTTGTAGAGTAGCAGAAGCTGGTTGTAAGTAAATACTGTAACTGGAAATCCAAGATCCTTCATCTTATTGAAGACTTCCTCTGCTTTCTTTACATTTGCTTCAGCCACACAATTAGCCAAAAGAGTCCTGTGTACAATCTCGCCCCTATGAGATGCAGGAATATCCTCAATATACTTTTCAGCTTTGTGAATGCCATGGACTTTAGCCATCAGATCGAGGCGTGAAGCATAATCACGTTCTCCAAGATCAAGTTGTTTGGATTCTTCAAGCCATTCCAGAAGCTGCAGAAAAACGGGGAAGAAATTATCTTCCGAGTTAGACAGTACAACACACAAGCTGATGTAAGCAATTACCATGAAACAATGGTCATCTTTTCTCAGGCTACTGTAGACCCCCAGTAGTTGAATGTTTAAATATGTGGTTGTTCACATGACAGAAGTTGATGCACTTAATGTTATTGTTCCATGAAAATATACTCGTACAGCTATGAATAATCAAATAATAGGCATCCTAGATACATTTTGAAAAAATGCTGTTGTGTGGTGGTACAAATGCATTTATCAACATGGTTTTCTTCATTAATTTTTAAGCCAGCTGTAGCTGCGTGCTTACATCTATTGACTATCGGCTACATTGGTTTTCTCAGTTACCTACATGAAGTTGTTTGGCAAATATATGGTACAAGGTAAACATGCTTGCAATGCACAATGGTAAAAAAAATAGTGGTCAAGAAAGATCGCAGCATAAAGTTTAAAGAAATAAAACTCAAAACAAGGTGGGCTAGTTTTTCCTTGCCTAGCAAAGCAAGGCGGTCAAAGGATCCAAACATGCCCAAAATGCCCTTGCCAAACAAAACTAATACAAAAGCACACTGACATATTTAGAATGATTCAGATACTCCAGCAAAAGATGTAGATTGCTCACCATTCACATGATCTCAGAAGTTACAATGAGATTCTCATGCTATGCTATGTTCATGATTTGACATGGACGTTGCCAGCATATTTGACCAATAACTTTGTCATCAGCTGTTAAGGGATCTTTGCATGTTTCCTATCATAACTATCTAGCACAGCTCCCAAAATACGTAAAAGAGTAAAATCTAGAGGTCATTCACCACCCAGATTGCAAATAGGTTTCAGTATTAAACATAGGTAAGTTATGTTCTTATTCACCTTCAAAAGGGCTATTGCATGTCAAGGAGTTAAGCATAGCAAGTTAACAACTGCTTCAGGCATAATCCATAATTATCAGCAACATATAAAAAATTAATCAAATTGCAATCATGGAAAATAGAAAAAAATGTACAGGGCAAGATAAACACCTGCAAGGCTTTGAAGAAGAACCTCCGCTTGCGAAGGTTCAGAATAGCATAAAAGATTTCACTTCTATCCACTGCATTGCCATCATTAACCCATTTCGTTAGTGCACCAGCGACATCATTCCTTGAAGTTTCCAACATAATTTTAAGGAGGGGGGACTGCGAGGCCTTCTTCATAGGCTCCTCCTCAAGTTTTGCATCAGCATCCACTTCTGACAGGCCAATTGCATCGACGGCATCCTCATCAGAACTCTCTTCAGATGTCAACTCTACATCCCTTTTATTAGCTTCCGGCGGAACCCCCAGATCAGAAAACCCGTCCTCCAACTCATCCTCTTTATCACCAGAATTTGTACCATCCTGAGAAGAGAAACTCCTACTCCACATGAAGCGACCAGTAGAGAATGATGACTGGAAGGCTGATGGCTTTGGTTGATGACAGCAACCCACTTTCTGACAATCTCCCTCATGATGTTCTTCTATATTCTTTGGATCTGCACTTAGCAGTCCCTCAAGATTTGCGCAACCACAGGCACTCACAGTTTGGTGGGCACGGACCCTAAATCAGCAGCAAATAGTTAGCCAAGCCCAATATCAGAATTAACTGGGTAGGTATGATCCTGAGCAAGCATCCACATGCAGATAGAATAGGTAATAAGGTATATCTGCTTCATATCACTAAACATGAGCAATAAATTGGACACGAAGTGAGAGCAACAAGCAACAGCGTCGTTCTTTCTTCAAACGCATCTAAGACCTTACGATACTTAATATACTTTACACAGCTGAATATGGCACCACATAGACAACTAAAAAAGTCAGAATAGCATCCGAATTTCTTCCCCCTGAAATGATAAAATCCTAAGGCTGCAGTTACGTGGCTACCCAACAAAATTGTGTCGAAACAGAGTCACCAACAATTCCTACTTAAAATCAAAGTGTTGGCATGATCAATTCAGCAAAGACGCACGAACATTTTCCCCCGGCAATGCTATGATCGTTATTCACGAGAAGTCGTGACCCATCAACCGGGTATCGCAAATTTCCGCACGGGAAATCAAACGAAAACTGAAGAAAGAATGGATCTTGGCGTCGCCGCGAGACAAGATAAAAACACCGAGCACATGGGGCGGCACACGGATCACATATACCGCTAAAGCCACGGATTCATCAAGGGGACGACATCATCTGGACCTAATCCAAGAACCGCGGCCGGGGAGTGGAGCACTACCTGAGGGGGTTGCCGGCTCGGCGAAGCGCCAACATGGCCGGCCGAGAGGGGGATTTCTCGGCGGCGCCGCCGGGGAGAGGGGGGGGGGGGGGGCAGGCGGTGGCTGTGAGGGGAAGCCGGGAAGGGAGCGAGGGAGAAGGCGGCTAAAACCCTAGCGGAAGGGCTGCCTGTTTTTTTTTTTGAAAAAATTGATCATATACCCTCCATTTAGATGGAAATTGAGGATTTACCCTTCTGACCCACGTATCAGTGACTTATGATGACCCCACGTGTCATTGAGATATGGAGGGTAAATCCTCAATTTCCCAACTAAAGGGAGGGTATATGATCCAATCTCCCTTTTTTTTTGGGGAGGTAATGGAGAAGGGAGGAACCCTAAAACCCTAGCGCGAGGCGAATGGAGGCGCGGCCGGTGAGTTTACTGCTGCAGTTTTTCAGATATTTCTTGGGAGCTGCTACAGAATCGTGTATCATTGGAAGCACTCTCAACAGCACAGTATCACTAAGAGCAACTCCAGCAGGGCCCCTACTTGAGCCCCTAAAACCAAATTTAGGGGCTTGAGACAAAAATAGAGCTCCAGTAGGGCCCCTACTAGAGCCCTCAAATTTGAGGGGCCTCTTAAATCCCCCCTCAGCCTTCATTCCTGGGGCTCTAGGCCAAGCCCCCAAATCACAGTTGGAGCAGTTTTCTACGCGCCGCTGCCTCTTTCCCCTCCCTCGCGCACCGCCTGTTCCCTCCTCGCGCGCGTCTTTCCCCGCCCGTGTCTTTCCCCTCCCTCGCGCGCCGCCTGTTCCCCTCCTCGCGCGCCTCTTTCCCCGCCCGTGCGCGCCGCCCGTTCCCCTCCCCGCCCGCCTCCCTCCCCGCCTGTGCGCGCCGCCAGTTCCCCTCCCCGCGCGCGAAGCCCGCAGCCCGTCCGCACCCCGCCCGCAAGCGACGCCCGCAGCCCGCCCGCAAGCGCCTCCCGCGCGCGACTTCCTTCTCTGCCCCGCGCGCGACTTCTTTCTCTCCCCCGCGCGTGACGAGGTGGCGAGGCGGCGGGCGGCGGGGAGGTGGCGTGCGCGGCGTGGATCCGGCGCCGGGAGGAGAAGGCCACCCGCGTCCTCGCGGCGTACGGATGGGCCTCGTCCCAGCCGTCGAGGTCCTCGGCTTCGACCCCAAGGATTGCTCCCTCTCCTCCGAACCCCTGGTACGGGAGCCCAATCCAATCCGCTCCACTCCACTCGCGCTGATCCGTGGTGTTTCGAGATTGGTTCACTGACCTGGGGGGTTCGGGGTTGCAGGCAAGGGCTGTGCTCGGGGAGGGGCCGGGCGACGCGCCGCGCAGCATCGCAGTGCACCCCAGCGGCGACGAGCTTGTCTGCGCCACGACCTAGGGCTGCAGGTGCGTGATCCTTCTCTCGGACTGACTGGCTGGCTGGCTGACTGCGTACTGGTGATGAACTTTTGAGGCTGGTCTGGGTGCTTGGTTCCGCGATGGATTGGGAGACTCTGAGCTGGACGACCGTGCCCTGACCCAAATTTGGATTGATTGTATTGTCAATTTCTGGCTAATTATATTGTCATGTGGTCATTGTGTGTGGAATTCGGAATTCCTGAGCTGGGTGTGGTATCAGAATTATATTGTCATGTGGTCATTGAAAAGCAGCTCGGTTGCAGTTAAAAGGGCCATTCTACTTTTTTTTGTCAAAATGTTTGATGGGTGTGGTATCAGAATTCTCACTGGCTGGAGCTGAATCAAAGATATGCTATGGCCTAGCTATTGCCTTCCATGTTGAAAAGCTGTATTGGTATATATGCATATTCTGGATAATATAATGCACAGCCCAAGTGGTGTAGTTAGTTGAAAAGATAAACGAAACTTCTGCTACAGCCCAAGTGGTGTAGCCCAACTTTGTATCTTTCAGTAGATCTAACCTGAAATGAAGAAGCTTGAAAAATGAGATGTGTACAAAATAGGTTGTTTTGCCATGATTAGGGGTCCTGCAAGATTTTGGGGCAAGGATATGCTATGGTACATATTGACAGCATGTGTGATCATGCATAATATGATAATTGAGAACGAGAGAGATGACGACGATGTTGGGGGATATGACTATGATCAAGATGGGGGTGAGGAGTTGAGGCAGGAGGAATACCAACGCCGTAATCCAAATGTGTTGTCCGAGTTTCTCAGGATACACAATGAGATTGAAGATAAAGAGGGACATGAGAAACTCCGAAACGATCTTGTGGAGCATTTGTGGGCGCGACATGGCGCAAGTTAGTTGTTTACTTGTTTTGTCGGACTTTATGTTTGATGATTATGTCATTTGATTTGCAGAGATGTTATGAACTATGTTGTGATCGACTATCATTAAATTCGGACCAAATTTGTCTTCGAATTTAAATTTGAATATTCGTATTTTTCATTCATAATTTTAAGTATAGTGCTTTAGAGTTATAGTTTAAATAAATTATTATATAATGTGATGTTCTCAAATACATATGCATATAGTGTGTGAGGAAATAGAGGGAATTGAGAAGTAGGAGCCCTATTTTGAGGGCTCCTGCTGGAGTGTAGCCAAGAAAACAGAGCCCTCAAAAGTAGGGGGAGACCTCAAATGAAAAGTAGGGGCTCTGTTTTAGGGGCTACTGCTGGAGTTGCTCTAAGTTTTATCAAATTTTATCTCGCCTTCCTCTCTTTTCTCCGCCACTTCTCCTCCCCTCTTCTTCCCCGATGATAGCTGCAGCTCCGTGCTCCTCCTCCACCGATGGTGATCTCACTGTGCCATCATTTTCTCCTCCCCACCATCCTTATCTCACCCAACCTAATATTTAGGCCCTGTTTGGTACAGCTTCACCAACAGCTTCATGAGCTGTTGTGAGCTGTTTTTTGCCAAACACCCTTTTTTGCAAACAACTTCATGGATGAAGCTCCTTAAATCATGCTCTCACAAGGGAATGGGGTGGGGTGAAGCTGAAAATAGTAGCTTTTCACAGCTCTCTCCCTCAGGCTCGCAATTCTAGGAACCCACTGCCCTTGTAGTTGACAGAAATTACAGCACTTTGCCACTGGGTCTCCACGCCTGTTTCCTCTCCTCCCGTTCGCACTTCTCTACCGTTCGCACTGATTTTAATTTTTTAAATTTTTTTAATTTTTTAATTTTTTTAATTCATACTCATTCAAATATATTATTTTTTAATTCATATGACCATATACAAACATACTCCAAATGTTAGAACAAGTCAGGTAGACAGGGGCATCTTGGAGAATTACCCTCTCTCAGCCATGCATGAAGCTGTTGGTGAAGCTGTTTTGCCAAATAGTTTTCCAAAACAGCTTTAACTTCATCGGTGAAGCTGCTCGTGAAGCTGAAAAAAAACAGCTTCACTAGTGAAGCTGAGCTGTGCCAAACGGGGCCTTAGTGTGCCACCGTCCACCACCAGACCACCACCTCCCTAATCTCCCTCTACATCCAGGGAGCATGGCCAACCTATCGGTGGCCACGGCACCACCAGTCCTCTCGCTGGAACTCGAGAAGATAGGGGGGAGAGAGAGAGAGAGCTAAAGCGTTGAAGTGAAGGGTGTACCATCAAAACTGGAGCTAGAGCAACTGGTCAACCTCGCCCTCACCCAAGGGACAACCAGATTCGCCAATGCCTCGGTCGGGGATGGCGATACGCAATGGTGTTGTGACTGGAGACAAGAAATCCGATGGGGCTGGTCGAGAAGGAAGAGCGAGGGAGATCGAATGGTAGAAAGCTATATCGTCGTTTTTTAGGAGAAAATACTGTTTTTCAGTTTTTCTCTATTTTTTGTGAGGGGTGTTGGGTACTAGGCACTTGGGCTATGCGGACATGCCAAGTGTATATGAGAATTAATATTGCGCAGCAGCCGCCTTGCTAGTGTTTATCGAGCCTTAATCAACAATGTATTAGGTTATGTTCTTAAGACTGCACGTTTATTTGTTTACATGATACGTAGAAGATTTGTTTTTCTTCATGCCAATGCAATTATGAGGTGTTTAGTTGGTTGTATAAGGGCATGTAAACTAAGGAGAATTGCTATTTAGTGGTTGTTTGTTGATAACAATTCCATCTCGTCAGTAGTGACCACACTGTCGCTCCGGTTCTCCTTCCCTTCCTGCCTTCGACCCCTCGCGTCACCAGAAAAAGGAAAAAAAAATAAAGAGGTTTCAACTTTTTTTTCTTTGAAATTTTCAACTTGGACAACAGCGCATGCTATCGGGAGAGACGGGGAATCCTTGAATAATACGAGAAAGAGATCATGAAGAGGATGGATCGAAACTACAAACTAGTGGACATGGACATCGGCTGCTTCACTTGGATCAGGCGGCCATTCAACAGCCATCAATTAGCAAAAAGCATAAATTGAGATAAGATGATATTTGGTTTAGTGTACGAGTGGTCGAAGCATAATGTAAAAGAACACTTCCGTTGTCACGTTTTTATAAGGTGTTTAATCTCAACGATGCTATTTAATAATTTAAGAAAGTAATAAATTCAAGGAGTCCATGAAAAGAAAAAAAGAATTTCTATTAAGTGCATCGAAAATATGCTATGCGACTGTTTTCGTTAATGTACACGATGTTTGGAAGGGTGTAATGAAATAACATATATCCCTACGAACCCAAACAAACTCAAATTCCAACATGTATCCCCTGGAATCCCGAACGGCTAGAGCATGTCTATCTTAATCAAACAACACATGTATCCCCTTGAACCTAAACAAACTCATATTTCAATTGCGTAAACACCTGTATCAAGATTGGGAAAGTAATTTTTTAAAGAAAGATTAACTGAATGTCCGTACTTTGTCACAGATAAAAAACCACGTTATCCCAATATGTCGAGTTAACGTTGTCGGGATTGGATTGCCCGGCCCCACCATCGGCTCCACCTCTGCACTCGGGCGCATTGTACCTCCGTGCACTCGGTAAAACTCTGTTTTTTCTTTATAGAGAATTTGTAAGTGATAAAATTTGTTTTTTGATATATTGTTTTTCTTGTTTTTATTAAAGATTTTTTATGGAGGTATAAGGAGGAGTAATCTCATCATGGACCTAGACTATGCAGCACCTCCAGCCTTCCCTGCACAACACAGGTTGCCCGGGCCCACCCACCACCGTCGATAAGTAGGGCCCATTTGTATTGGCTTCTATTTCTGACTTTTGCTTAGAAAAATACAAAAAAAATCAATACGAACACTTGGCTTATTGAAATGGTTTCTTCACTCATTTCGTTACCGTCTTATTCCGGACATAAGACAGGGATCATATATGCATCATGCAGCCTACTCCTCTCGCTCCCATCACGTTCGCGTATCTCTTCCTTACCTTTTTTCACTGCTCGGTCCTTCCAGCTAAAAACCACTTCTTTCAATTTTTAATATTTATTTTAAGCAAAAAAATATAAATCAAAGCAAAAAAGCAACGAGAAAGGCAACACAAACCGGCTGCCGTCATATCCGATGGCCCCGACCCAGCAGCTCGCAGAGGCTGTAAGGAAAGAGAGATGAGTGTCAGCATCCCACTGACCCCACCAGTGTGCGCTGTTCGGCGGTGTGCACCCGATCCCCGTCAATCGCTGATAGCCGGGCCAAGAGGGGAAGAGAGAGGAACAGGGGGTCGCGTGGAGGCCAATCTGTTCTTCCCTCCCCCTCCGGTTCTCGCAGTCACAGTCACTGCTAATGGAAGCAAATTGTACGGGGAGGGTCAGGGCCACGTGGCAGCATTCAGGGGAGGGGCTAAAGTGAGGCCCTCCCCCACTGAAATTTTTTCTGCTACGGATATTGATCTGTTGATTTCTTTTTCTTTGTGGATCAATAGGTTGTGTGACACGAGAGGGGGGAGTCCTGATCTAGATGGTGCAGCGCCGCGGGATCGCCCACGGCCATGACTGATCACGAGCGCGCAAGTCAGATCCTGCTCGCTCATGTTGTTTCCAGTGCTAAAGGTTACATCTTGGAGTGGTTTTGGGCAGAAAATGTGCTATTTTTCGGAGGTTTTCGCGGGGTACTCTTGTGGGGGAGGTTGGGGTGGCCAAAGCTCTGGCCTTTAGGGGTTTTAGACTTTCAGTGACCTTAGGTTGGGAGTGGCGTGTGGACTGTGGAGTGGTGATGTACCACGTTGTTGTCGCAATTCTCTAGGATTTTTTGGATGGTCTTAGTTGCTACTTTTAGGACAGACGATGAATTATTTTAGTGTTTTAGGTTGTGGCCAGGCCTGCGAGGTGGTGCAGGTAATCGGTGATGTAGGGTACTGGATGTTGTGCTTGTTGGATTCTTAGGAGGTTCAGAGTTGGAAATCTGAATGTGTTAGGGGCACATTTGGAGTAGGATATTGCTGTTCACTGCTAGTGGGGGTTTTTTTCTAAAAAAAAAACATGGTGCTTTTGGTTTTGGTGGTACAGATGCGCGGCGTGGTTTCTAGCTCAGGACTTAGGATATTAGTAAGCTTAACTCTATATTTCAAGTCATCCGTGGTACCTGCCTCAACTAGAATGATTTAAATCGTCACGTTGAACTGAAAATCTAGTGAAGATAAGACGTGTGCTGAATTTTGGTGAATTTTGTGGGCATTCGTATTTCGTTCAGTGTACAGTAAAACCTGTCCTGGGATGATATCACGTGTAAGCAAGTGTTTTCTCTTTTTTTTTTGTGCAGTGAAAACTATTTGTTAAATTGAGTAAAAGGTGTGAATGAGGGACAATACACATGTTGGAGATGTTTAGCTGGAGTGGGATTAATGTTTATGTTGAATAAGTTTATCAGTAGGGTACTGGATGTTGTGCTTGTTGGATTTTTCGGGAGTTCACAGTCTAAATTGGTTAGGGGCACATTTTGAATAGTATATTGCTGGTAAATGTGTTAGATCGGACTCTAGCCGCATGCCTAGGTCCAACCGAGTTTACTCTCTGGATATAGGAATAGTTCCACATTAGTTGTGGGAAGAAAAAAAATCGAATTTTATAAGTGTGAGGGGACATCACCCATTGAACTAGTCTTTTGGAGGATGAGGCTCAATATCACTTATAAGATTGTTGCTTTAGGACTTGCATACAATAACCTATGGACTTAGTTGTGTTCAGCATGTTTGGATCTAAGGTCCGAGGAGTAAACTCGGTTGAACTTAGGCATGCAACTGGGTTCCGATCTAACAATTAGTATCAGAGACCAAGCACCTAATATCTCCTTGGACTTAATGGTTGCAGAAGTACACATCTAATGTATGAGGGAGAGAATGTTGAGAATATTCCCACATCAGTTGTGGGAAGAAAAAAGTACAATTTATAAATGTGAGAAAGATCTCACCCATTGAACTAGTATTTTAGAAGAGAAGGCTTAATATAAATCTGTTGCTTTAGTGTTTGCATGCAGCAGCCCATGGGTTTAATTGTATTCACCTATTTGGACCTAGGGCCCGGGAGGTAAACCCGGTTGGACCTAGGCATGCGGGTAAGGTTCGATCTAACAATTGGTATCAGAGACCAAGCGCTTAACATCTCATTGGATTTCATGGTTACGGAAGTGCACAGCTGATATGTGAGAGGAGAATATTGGGAATAGTCTCACATTGGTTGTGAGAAAGAAAAAAGCATAACTTATAAGTGTGAGGAAGATCTTATCCATTGAACTAGTCTTTTAAGGGAGAAGGTCCAATACCACTTATAAAACTATTGTTTTAGGGTTTGCATGCGATAGCCCGTGGAATTAGTTGTGTTCAGTCTGTTTGGACCTAGGCATGCATCTAGAGCCCAATCTAACAAAATAGTAGTGGGGCTTTTTGCTAAAAAAAGATGGTCTATGATCCCGATAAGGTACGGCAGCATATCGCTTGTATATTATGGTCTATGATCTCGGTGAGGTACGACAGCATATCCTTCTCTGACTGCTTGTGCTACACCGCAAACAAATATTCTTGGGCTACACCGCAAACAAATATTCTTTGGCTAGACCTACTGCATGCAAGCCCAACGACCCAAAATAGAAATTTATGGTCTATGATCCCGGTGAGGTACGGCAGTAGGCGTGTGAACAACGCGCAGCACTGTAGCACGCGTGAACAATGCACAGATATTGTAGCACGATGTGCAGTGCTGTAGCGATGCTGTCTGTTTGGATAGTTTGGTAGCATTGGCAGCATATCGTGGATTAGGAATATAATAATTAATTTTATTATTATTTGAGTTTATTTTCTTTTAGATTTATTCCATGTATTAGGATAAATTTTCTATTATTAGGGATTATTTTTCTTAATATAGATATAGGTTTCTTAGGGGGGTCAAGTCTAACCATCTCTATAAAAAAGGACAACATTATACCTATTATCATCAAGCAATAAATAATCAAACAAGTCGCTAGTCTTCCCCCTTTTCTAAAGTCAGGCTTCAGAGCCTCTCTATCACATCAGGGAAGAGCTCTACCGTTGGCTAGATGAGGGTGAGTGCCCTACCCTCGATCATCAGACCTGTACCCAACTACTTACTACAACATTTGGTATCAGAGCCAACTGTTGCTCCGCCATCCATGTCAAACAGCGGGGGTTTCAATCACATGAAAGCTTGAGCTTCACGATTCCACCACCTAGGGCTTCTGACCTTCGATAGCAAGGAAGACCCACAATCTTAGTTGAATCGCTTTGAGCAATTTTTCAAGGAGCAGTGGATGATGAAGAGAAGTAGTGGTTTGCATTACACCACCTGAGGGGGAATGTTGCCCTGTGGTACTGGTAGCTGGAGTGTGCGCTCAGGATGCCGACATGGCTAAGTTTTGTTAAACACGTCAATCTCCGTTTCGTCACCACTATCGTGCCATCTCCACTCACACGCCAAGCCTCCACCGAACCAACCACCATGGCTTCCAATGCCGAGTTATCCTCTGCCGAGATCTGCGCCAACTTGATGGCCTTGATAAAAGAGTTCATAGCCACGATGAAGGAGAATGAGTAGCATGTTGCTACGGTTTCTGAGTCGCCATCGCCGCTAATTGCGACCATGTCCAAGATGGAGGAGGAGCAAGTGGCGACGCTAGCCACTGTAATGGCAGCGCTACCATTTCCGTCCCATCGCTATCATCAGTGCTGGTCTTGCTATCGCCTTCATCAATGATGGCGCCTCTCGAGGCTTCGTTGTCCTTGGCTGCACTATTGGTACCACCACCAAGGAAGAAGGCTACCGTCATTTTGTCGTCTCCCTTTCCATGTCATCCACTAGACACTATGCTATATGCGATGCGGAGAACAATGACTGACAGGTGAGGGCCAGCGACGTCGTCGTATCCCTCCCACAACCGCTGCATCCCAGGGCAAAAAGGATGTTGCTACCCCATGCCGGTTGCCCTTGCCACCGGCAACTACTGCGACATCAACTGACACCAAAGTCTATGATCCTGGTGAGGTACGGCAGCAGGCGTACGAACAATGCGTGGCAATGTAGTGCGCTCAAATGGTACACTATACTATAGTGAGACATGTGGTACTGTAGCGCTGTTTTGTCTGTTGGATAGTTTGATAGCATTAGCAACCTATTGTGGATTAAGAATATAATAATTAGTTTCCTTATTATTTGAGTTTATTTTCTTTTAGATTTATTTCATGTATTATGGATAAGTTTTCTATTATTAGGGATTAGTTTTTTTAATATATTGATAGGTTTCTTAGGGGTCAAGTCTAACCATCCTTATAAAAAGGGTAACATTGTACCTATTATCATCAAGTAATGAACAATTAAACAGGCCTTCAGTTTTTCTCTTCTTCTAAAGTTAGACCTCATAGCCTCTTTACCACGTCAAAAAAGAGCTCTACCGATCAGCTAAATAAGAGCGAGTACCCAACTCTTGGTTCACGGACTTGTATCCAATCACCTACCACAACAATGTAGCACTTGGTCCCTAGCTCGTGTACAGCACCATCGACCAGTTTAGCATCTGTTGCACACGCACTGCTATGCAGGTGCACACCTCTTTCTTGTGCAGCAACCTCCTTTTCTGCTCCCTGCGAAACAGTTTGATCACAAAAAGAACTTAGAACAATTAGGATTTCCTGGGCTGCACCACCTGCTTACTGAACTACTAATGCTTTTCAATTCTGATTTCCGATCTTTTTATCTGCTCACACTGTATAAAAAAAAAACTAAGGCAAATTTCTGTACTAGATGGCAGATGGCTTCCAACTTCCAAAGAAATGGTTCATGATTGCACATGCTAACTGTCCTTCTGAAAAACCTTTTCTTTCTATAGATTTTTTAATCCATATGACTTTGATTCAAATTAAAGAAAATAGCACTTGCACACTTCTGTACTAGATGGCAGATGGCTTACATCCAACTTCCAAAGGAGTGGTTCATGATTGCACATGCCAACTTCCCTCCTGAAAAATCTACTATTTATATAGATTTTTTTTTGATCCAGATCTCCTTGATTCAGGTTGAAGTGTTAAACAAATACACCACATGCAGGATGTTTTGTTGGAAATAATGCAATACCCCTTATGGGGCGTTGAAGCAAACTTTATAGAAGTAGGTATATGCTATTCAGGAAGGTTTTGTAAATTTGAAATATACACTTAGTGAGAGCATAGGTATATATTATATCAAGATTGTTTAGATTCACTCTCTTATGTCTACACTTGCTCGTAAAGAAAAAAGGTAGGTTCGGTTAGTAGAGTTAAACAGTTTGCATTTTCATGCTAAAGGTGATTAAATGATTATTGACTTTTTTCTACCATATGACACTGATTTTTCTTGGGACATCATATCTCATGCATGATGACAGTGAAAATTTTCCTACACACATACTTGATAGCCTATAGTTTTGTTCATTAGCTTTTTCATTATTTGAGGAGCCTCCTTTGAACCTTTCAGGTCAAGGTCCGGTATCGTGTATTTTGAATATATTCTGATGAACTCTGAACAGGTAGTCGAATCTACTAGAAAGCGCTTCGATTATCCCACTAAACATTACAGGTGTCGATATGCATTGGTCTTTTCCAAATTTCAGCCAGACAACAGGAGCTAGCTCTTAGCCTTTCACCTTCAAGCAACAGCTCTAGTAGTACCTCATGTGGGTAAAAACCTCCCGATGAGGACACTGTTCCGCAAAGTTCCAACAGCAATTAGCAAGGAGGACCGTAAAAGAGCTCGATCAAGCCTAGTCTTCTAAGTTCAAGTGAATCTGAGTTAGAGTTTGAACTTAGACCTAATCTCGGGTTCAGCTCAGTTTAAATTCAATTAGGTTCGAGCTTGGTATGAGTAAGCTGCTTAACAATTAACAACAATTCAATATGCACTGTTTTTTTAACAATAAGAAAGCACAAACTCAAGATCGGTTCAAGTAAGCTCAGTAAAAGCTTAGCATATAGCAATATTCAAATTTAAATCGAGCCCTAACGAGCTATTCGAGCTCAGCTCTCGTTAAAACTCGCGAACTTGGCTCATTTAAAGCTAATCCAAGCTTAAATCAAACATAGAACGAGCCGAACTCGAGCAACTCACGAGCCTCAAGCATTTTTACATCCTAGTAACAAGCAGCAATATCAAGACCCCTGGAATTTTTTAAATAATCAAATTTTAATTCCGAATTACAATATTATACCTATTAGTAAATGTGATGGTCGTGCATTTTATTGATGATGAATAATTGACATTTGGTTTTATTGGAATTTGCATTCGTGAAAGTTCTGGTCAATGCGCTTTTGTGTTTGAGTTTTCAAGATGGCAAACAACCACGTCTAGCTTTGACCATGGACGGTAGTCCAATCGGGAGGTCTGAACGGTAGACTTCAACCACGGCAGACTTCGATCACTGCAGGTTTCGACCACGTCAACCTTCGATAATGGCAGACTTTGACTACGTCTGGCTTCAACCACAACAGGTAATTGTAGATTTCATCCTCGAACAGTGAATCAGTCGTAAGCGATAGTGAATCGGTCTTAGCTACAGTGAACCGGTCGGAGGTCATAAGGTCATCGGCTACAGTAACTGGTCGATGGTCGTAGCTACAATACCTTTTCATAGTCATAGCTATAGTATCTGGTCGATACTTGATAATCAGAGACTTTGCTGGTTGATACTCGATAGTCGTGGACTTTATTGGTCGATACTCGATACTCGTAGACTTTGCGGTCTATTGTCGTTGTCTTAGACTTTTTGATCGGTTGTCGTAGACCTCGCGATCGGTAGTCGAAGGCTTTTGCGATTGGTTTTCGTAGACTTCACGGTCAGTACTCGTAGACTTCATGGTCGAGTACTTCGAGTACTCGTGTTAGGCTAGCGATATGACTGGCTGGTGCATGGTAGTCGGTGATCGGTGATACGGTACAGAGTCGATACTCGATGGTTCTATGGTCGTTAGCGATGCTTGTTATTTCTGAGTGTTTTGAGAATAGCGATGGTAATGCCCGAATACTTGTTTTCGAGTACTCGTTTAGCGATCATATTGAGTGATCTAAGGCTGACTTCTGGATAGCGATCAGATTTGTGGTTGTTGATGACCTAGTTGGTGTTGATGGTTGGTTGAGGTTATGGTTATACATATGTGTGCTAATGACGGTCAAGTTGGGAAGAATTTGTGCTAGAAAAATATTTGTTTGTCTTTGCATGTGCAAGTGGGTGTGGAGACGATCATGGTCGGTGACGAACAGGACCGAATTAGGATGGGGAGATCTGAGATCCAAACAGTTAAGGATGTCACAAGATGTGGTCGAGCTAACGCAACAGTTGAGGATGTCACACTATGTGGTTGGGCTAACGCTAGAGCACGTGGAGATCAAAGGTGGTGATTCGTGAAGAAGCTACGGGCGATATGGTCCTGGAGGCTTCGACACGGAAGTTGATAAGGCTGATGAAGATATGGGTGGTGTGATCCTAGAGGCTTTGTCACGTGATGAGTTAGAAGTTGTGGAAGGAGTCCACAACTGGGAAAGAGTAGAGATTGAGTAAAACCCGTGTTTGGAAGGGTTTTGGATCCCTTGATTTTTGGAAGAGATAGGATTGCGTGTCCAGTTTGTTAAGGGCACGTTTTGAGATGTCTGTATTTGAGGTGAACACGGTTTAGGACTCTAGCATATAAAAGCAAGTAGAGGCTAGGAGTTTTAGCCGTGGCTTTGAGGAGGTTTTTTGTGTTAGGTTTTTTAAGGGTGCTTGTGAGGGCGCTTTGTAAATCTATGAAAATTCAGCAATAAAGAACATCTTGAATCAATCTGGTTCGAGATTTGTTGAAGACTTCTGGTGATTGCTGTTAGGGCGAAGCGTATGACTATGTGCAAAGGTGATCAAGAGGATCTGCTTCTGGATTGACATTTCAAGTAAGTTCAATCTGATTGAAGATTAAAACTGAGCAATCTAGCAAGCAGCTGAGCATCGAGTAGTCAATCGAGCTGTTGAAATCTTCATCGACTACTTGAGGATTTCAAAAAGCGAAGGCAATCATTCACCCCCCCGATTGCGGTATTCAATCCTACAATACCCGCTTTTTATTTTTATTTTTTTAGAAATGGTCATCTGTTGCCGCACAGTTGAGCGACATGGGCAAGTCACCCAACCATTAGGCGACACCAGGCCAAGTCGCCCAATGGTTGGGCGATTTGCCCATGTCACCCAACCATGGAGCGAGTTTGGCCTATGTCGCCCAATAGTTGGGTAATAATTATCTTGTTGTCCAGCTGTTGGGCGATTGTTAAAAATATATAATTATTTTATTAATCCAATGGAAATAATTGTGAGGAGGTTTGTTGTAGGTAGGTAACATTTAGTGAATTTTGTTTGTAAGTTGTTTTTTAAAAAAGGGCAAATAATTTCTGTTGATGTGTTTGTGATTTTCGTAGATTGTGAATGGTACAAAATCAGTTAAACTCACAATAACATTTTGCAATCACCGTATGTTGTTGTAGTGCAATATATTTTCTGAAAAATTTTGTGAGGACAATTAAGGTAGCAACGACTCGTAAGTAGAAAGGTAAGTGATATTGCGATGCACTAGAGAATTCGTACATGGACGACGACAAAGCAACATACGTACACAACGAAAAAAGTATAGAGAAGGGCATGTCGCACACGCTGTACGTGATGGGCAATACAGAGCTCAAGGTACAAGCTTCTCAGGGCATGGCTACTGGTAGAAGGTGTCAAGCACTACCCATATGGAGTATTGCATAGGGGGTGCCTCGGATGTGGCTGGCCGTCATTGGAGTGGCACGCACATATGCAGCTAGGGTTCATGCAGCAGCATGTGGGATCATAGGAACTTTCTATGTTGAAGACCTTGTTGCCTCTCTCACGCTACATCTATTCGCACTTGTCATCATTCTTCTCATTGAGATTGTCAATCCGCTCTTCCAACTCTAAGATTCAGTTCCACAATGTATCCATGTACGTCACAACTTGGTGTTCATGGGGAGGATCGATCCAGTAGACAAAGTCGCATTTCGCCATCTGCTGTAATAAAAAAAAACTTGTTGATGTTTTAATATTGATCTTACGTATGATTTGTTTGGATTCGGGGAAACTCTAGAAGACTCGATGTATGGACATGCAGAGTAGAGACATGGGAATTTTTATACAGGTTTAAGCCTTCTCCTGAGAGAATAATAACCCTACATCCTGTGTAGTTATTGCTCATAAAGATGTTTACAACTAAGAATAATACGAAAATGCCTAGCACTATCTCCAGATCCAATGTGTTCTCATCTCTCCTCTCTGACGTCAACCTTAATATAGTTGGCGAAGCGGTGGCTATTGTCCAGTGCCAAAAGACACCTCAACACTTGGGTGATAACCATCTGACAGAAGTTATAGTCAGAGAGGCATAGTGGTCCATTCGTCATACGACGGTTGTTGTTAGAAAGAGATTGTGTGTAGTTATTAGGAATAAGTGCACATTCTAACCATCTTGTCAAATGACCCCCCACGATGAAGTAGGTCATCGTAAACAAGCTAGTCGGAAATATACTGGTTGTAGAAAGACCCACGTCCACGAGGTGTTCGTAGGATATCTTACGATTACGTGGTCGTAGAAAGACATACGACCAAGGAGTAGTTATAGTAAGACTTATGACTAAGAAGTAGTCATAGTAAGACTTACGACTATGTGGTCGTAAAAAGACTTACGACTAAGGAGTAGTCGTAGTAAGACTTACGACTACCCTGTGAAATCTCTCCCTTATCATTAAGGGGTATACTCCGAGAATATAATAACGTAATAATTAGAGAATTATTATATCCTCATCATCTAGGCTCCCAACTTCAAGTGAAAGTAACTTGCTTGAGAAAGAGAGATCGTAAATGAAAAATGTTCCAAAGCAAAGTCTTTTCGACTTTCATCATCCAGAAACAAAATTGGTCAATAAGGTAATTTTGCTTGAGTTGTGAAGACAGACGGACATCAAACAGAGGAATTAACGAATTCCAATCAATTTCTACCAATCTGTCCACCGGATCGGTTCTTGATATAACCGTTCGAATCCTGAAATAGATAACCCATACGGTTATAAAAGCTTAACAAGTCATCTTCTTCCTTCAATATCTTCCAAATCCAAACCAACCACTGGGAAAATGACTAAGCCATCGTTCAATTGGCCGGTGTTAGAGATGGATAGTGCGAAATTGAGGGCATTGGAGGATGCTGAGAAGATTCTACCATGGAAATTCGTCAGATGTATTGAAGCTGCTAGACAAAACTAACCATCAGAGGAGTTGGGCAAATCCTGGTGTTCTAAGCATACTATGAGTGCAGCCTTCATCTTCCAGCTCATCCTTTTCTTAGAATCGTACTCGAACACTTCGGGGTCGAATTAGTGAACTTCGTTCCTAATTCGATTACCATGCTGAGTATATTTATGTACCTGTGTGAGGCCTATCTGGGGATTCCTATGGACCTCTAGCTCTTTTCAGTAATACTATGAAATAAAATGGCAGACTGGAATCGCTAGAAGCTGTGGTCTAGCTCCACGATAGCAAGACGGAGCAATACATCCAGATGTTCACTCAATCTTCATAATATGGCCATGCTGGAAGAAGAAGTGGTTTTATTGGGAGACGACCAGGGAAGACAGCCTTTCCTTTGTGGGAAGGATGCTGAGAAGAATACTTCCTGGAACTCAGTCCCAAAAGATCTAAGTTGGATAGACCCTTAATCTCAGCTATCAGAAAACTGAGGGACAAAGGACTCACTAGCTGACATAAGGTGAAGGACTTCATCACCCATCGTATCTGCCCGCAAAGCAACGAGCTCATCCCATGTGAATGTATTCAAGAGGCAAGGATACGACCAGAGACTACGAGAACGGTAAGTAACAATCGTACTTGTAGTCAGATTTAAGTTTTGAGCATTGTATACTGACTACTTTATCTGTATGAACAGATCTTGATTTGGGAGAAATTGACGCCCAGGTCAAGCTTGTTTGTGAGAAGACTCCATCGCTTGAGGTGGAGGCTCCTCGTATTCTGGTGGACGTATCAACTGAAGAGAGAGAAGAACACCTAAAGGTAATCAGAAAATTGATTTCATCTGTAGGACTGCGTAGTCGTATGGAACAACTAAGTAGTATTCTTCTCTTCCACAGAGTGTAGGCATGAATTAGCATCAGAATGACTAAGGGGTCAAATTGGTGGTCATCGGAGGGGAGACGGAGAAAGCCAAGGCTCCTCCGGCCAAGAGACGTCGGCTAACAAAAGTCACTAATAAGAAAAAGGGGAGCACATGTGCTGATGTTCCCCTTTCTATCCTTCCTGCTACTGCTCCAAGCGCCCCCATCAAGTAATTTCTTACAGACGTAAGTATCACAAGTGAGATAGGGGCTGCTGTATTCAAGCAACCGACTCTTAAGATCAAGGTACCCTTCTATTACGATACTGAAACTCAGTAGGTGCTTCTCGAGGCTTTCTCAAGCAACTCAAAAATAAAAACTGGAGAACTTTTGTATCTTTTATGAAGGAGACTACTGCAACAGCAAAAACTATGATCACAAAGGAGACAGCCATTTAGGTGGTCGAAATTGGTTTCGACTACCAGGAGGGACAAGGAGTAGCAACTCTTGCTCTAGACCTTCGACCGGACATGGTTGAAGATGTTCTCGTATGACCAGACATAGTTGAAGAGAATAAGTCAAAGAAACTAATCTCCAAAAAAAAGTTTCTTCTAAATTCAAGATAAAGGGTGTGAAAGAAGGTATAAAAAATATAAGCATGAACATAGTATTTTACCTCTATGTCTTCTTAAATGCCAACTTACTTTTCATGATCTTAGCTCGGCTTCTCCACCGCTTAAGGATGCTCCCACTAAGAAGCCCTGGCAGCTCTGCCCGCAATCGAAGATGCAATCGAGATGGTGGTCGAGGATATTGCCATGGCAGCAACAAAGGTTACTGCCAAAGCTGGAAAGGCTACGACCATGGAAACGGTCGTAGCAATAGGAATTGAAGTGGCTAAAGACGGGGTAGAAATACTTGGTCGAAAAGTCCTTTCGACTGCTACAGCGAAGGGAAACACATCGAGGATGCTCCTCTTCGCTCTGAAGAAGGTATAGCCGAAGAAGAAAAAAAATAAGATGAACAACCTAACTTCTTCTCTACATTTTTTAACCCTACATTTGTAGTAGGATCTTCCACTGATCGAGTTTTGAGCCGAGTTCCATACCCAAAAGATCTTCCCAACAAAGGGAATATTTTTGATGATGAACGTCTCAAAAAGATGCGGTGGAACAAGGTCAACGAGCTCAATCAACTTGAAGACTTCAGGCAGGTACTCACTAGTTTGCTCGTGGGAGCATGAATGTAAGTATCAAGTACTTAGACATTCGTACTTGGTCTTTTCTGATCTCTCGCCATCCTCCTTTGTTTAGAGAGCATTAGAAGATATGGCAACTATGGCTGAATACCACAGACAACTCACGCTCCTACGACAACAAAATGCCAAACTCTCCAAGAAAGCAGAGGAATGGTAAGTCAATGGCTTATGTAGTCAAACTCTATTTCGACCACTTGTCTAGGCTTTCATGTTTGCTTTTAACCTTTGTAGGTTTAAGAGCAACGCAAAGTTTTTAGTTGCTGTGCTCGATAACGAGAAGGTCGATACGCAGAGGTTAAAAAAGAAAACATCGACCAATCGATAACCATTATAAAGGATAATTCTACAATTAAAGCATTGCAGGAGAAAATAAATAGTAAGTTCTAAACTTAAGACTATTTATTTGGTTGTCCTTTTGGTGTTCCTCTTACCCTTTCTTTTGACAAAAAAGAGGCTGAAGCAAGTAAATCCCAAACTGAGGTCGAAGAAAAGACCAAGGTGATTAGAGAACTTTCTCATATCATCAAAGAGACCATCCAAAGAGAATAAAGTTGCTAGAAGAAGAGCAGAAAGCTGAAGTCGATAAGCTTGATGCTCGACTAGCAGGTAAGAAAAGCTTCACCTTCAACTAGTTCTGCTAACTAGTCCTGTGATGAGTATTTCCTAACCATTCTTATTCCGTTTGCAGAAGCTGTGGTCAAAATAATACGTCTCTCAGAAGCTTCGACTCATAGTCAAGAGGAAACAAAGTCATGAAGGCAATCCTTCATAACAATGTTGTAATTCTCAATAATCTACTCAGTGGGTTTGGTGCGGAGAAAATGAGCCTTTCTGAGGGCACCATAACTGCTCATGTGAGTATGATCAGACTACAAGTTGGAGCATTAGAGAAGCAATTATCCACTTCGAAGAATGAACAGGCTGAGTCGATTTGAGAAGCGGTTAAAGGCACTATAAGCTATGTCTTAGCAAAACTCAAGGCATGTAACCTGAACCTCAACTTTCGACTAATCGATCACGACTTCGGCTACTCTAAAGCAGAGGCAGTGCTTTGAATCAAGGAAGTTGAACCTTTTGGTCGAAAGGTCGCAGAGGAGATGCACCTCAGCTCTCCTTCTTCAGAGTAGTTTGCAAATAATAACTTTGTAAAGACTTACCTTTGGATAATGAAAAGCTTCTTTCTTTTCATGCAATTCATCTTGTTGGGAGGTTAGTACTCATAAGACAAAAAAAGAAAATGAAAGAGATAGAACATACTACTAAGAAATGAAGTTATATGAAGAACTCTATCGTAGCCCCCAACTATTTACTTAGTTTATATGAATAAACTAAGTAAATAGTACAGAGTAAAATATGCAGAGAGTAGAGTAGTTCATCTGACCATCATTATCGAATTCAATTGTCATGTGCTAGTAGTAAAAGTTAGGAACAAGTTGACGCTAGGAAGCTCCTTCTAGTGGGCAGGACCATATACAGTGGGGAGAGACTCTGGCCAGGTGATGTTACCTCCCTTTGATTAGGCTAATCAAATCAAAGGCATAAATATAAGAGGATAAACACCCAGAATTCCTTCTCGTACATCTATTCAATATTTTTGTAGACAACTCAATTGTTTTATGCTGATAGTAAGAATCAAGAAAGTTTTGTCACTAGGAAGCTCATTCTAGTGGGTAGGACCACATATAGAGAGGAGAGACTCCGGCTAGTGGTGTTTCCTTATCCGACCAGTTAAACAAATTAATGTGCTAGAAGTAGTTGAAAAATATAAAAGAAGCTTTACTGAACATACGATAATAAAGATTGAAAACCCAAAAGTTTTATTGAAAGATTTACATAGTTAGTCGATGTTCCAAGAATTTGAGAGAATCTGGCCATCCTCCATAGCAAGTTGCACAGAGCCTGGTCATGTGACTTCGACCACGGTGTAGGACCTTCCCACTTAGGGGAAAGCTTGTTCCAATTAAACTGGGATTGAATTTTTCTCAATACCAAGTCACCTACAGCAAGACTGTAAGGTTAGACCTTATGATCATAGTACTTATGCATGGCTTAATGATAGACTGCTAATCGGATTAAGACTTGATTCTTCTTCTCTTTGAGAAGGTGGATATCATCTGCTCAGAGTTGCTCTTGGTTGGAGTCGCGAAAATTCTCCACTCTTGCCGACCAGATCTTTAGTTCTGGGGGAAGCATGGCTTTAGCCCCAAAAACTAGAAAAAAAGGAGTCTCTCCTGTTGCCCAACTAGGAGTCATGCAGATTGCCCATAATACTGAAGGAAGTTACTGTACCCAAGCCCTCGAGTGCTTACAAGCTAATCGAAGACTCGGGTCTTGATTCCTTGTATTATCTGGCCATTCGCGCACCCCACTACTCCATTGCTTTAAGGATGGGTGACTGAGGCATAACAAAGTTTGATATCTAATTCATCACAAAATTCTTGGAAATTTGCACTAGAAAATTGCTTACCATTGTCTGTAATTATTCAACTTGGTATTCCAAATCGAGTAATTACACTTCTCATCATGAACCTCTTTGCGGCTTTCATTGTTGTCCCTGTCACAGGTTCGGTCTCGATCCATTTCGTGAACATGTCCATAGCCACAAAAAGGAATTCGAAGCACCCCGTGCTCTTGGGAACGGTCCTAGGATGTCGAGCCCCCAGGTTGCAAAAGGCCATGAGAGAGAAATTGTTTAAAGAGCCTAAGCCGGTTGGTGTATTTGCCTGCTATGAAACTGACATTGTATATACTTCTTAACCAGCTCTTTGGCATTATTAAGGGCTGTTGGCTAGTAGAAATCTTATCAAAAGGCCTTTTCGATCAACATTCTATAAGAGGCATGTGATCCACAGATACTCCCATGTATGTCATTAAGGAGTTGTAATCCTTGTTTCTGCGATATGCATCGCATGAGAACCCCTTGAGCACTCTATCAACCAAAGTACCCATTTTGACCTTGCGGCATAGACGATCTGCTTCAAGAACATCATCAGGTATCGAACCCTTCTGAAGATACTTATAGATGGGCTCCATCTAGGCATCCTTGTACTCGATAGAGGTTGTATCATTAGGAGTCATCTCCGGTGCTTTGACTAGAGACGGCTTCTGGAGTTACTCTAAGAAAACTCTTGGTGGTACTTCAAATCGGGAAGAAACTATTCGAGCCAATTGGACTGTGAGAAAGTTATTCTTTCGAGGAATATACTATAGCTTGAAACCAAAAAAGTGCTTTTCTACCTTCCGAACTTCTGACAAGTACTGAGACACGATCGAACTCGAGCATTGATACTCTTTAGTAGCTCGTATGCCAGCCAATAAACCTTCATACTTAGCCACATTATTAGTAGCTAGAAAGAGTAATTGGATGACATACTTTAAAGTCCCTCCTGCGGGAGATTCTAGAACCGCCCTAGCCCCCGAGCCACTTAGCGTATGAGACCCATCAAAGTACATCATCTACTGGTCGTGGGAATCATACTGGCGGATCCTAAACGGGTTCAGGATTTATCCATTTGGCGACAAAGTCTGCCAAGATCTAGGATTTAATAGTTGTTCAGGACACGAAATAGAGGTCAAACTCCCAAAGTTCAACTGACCATTTGGCCATGCGTCCCGCTACTTCCCTGTTCTGGAGGACCACTCCTAAGTAAAACTCAAATGGAACAATAATTTTGTGTGTCTAAAAATAATGCCTTAGCTTCCTCGAAGACATGAGGAGGGCATATAAGAGTTTTTGGACCTGAGGATAGCGCTCCTTAGGCCAATGTAAGACTTCGCTTACATAGTATGCTGGCTATTGGATGCCTTCGCGTTCTGCAATGAGAACATAACTTATCTCCTGTGGCATGGTAGATAGATATACTAAGAGTGTTAGAATAGAAGCACTTGTAAAATATCTCTTGACATCATCGAAAGTATCGTTAGCCTCCTTCAACCACTCAAAACTCTTATATTTCCTTTGAAGCTTGAAGAAAGGAAGACATTTATCTCCTAGGTGTGCAATGAAATGACTTAGAGCCACCATACACCTAGTGAGTTTTTAAACTTCTTTCCTTACTCCGAACACAAATTTCTCGGGATCGAGTTTCAAGCGGTGCTTTTTGAGGTTGTCAAATTAGCTTGGCCGAAGAGCCTGGTACGATCCCATGAAATGAGTATCGCATAGGCTTTATTCTGGCACGATGAACTTGCATCTCATCCAGAGCACCTACAAACAAGAAAACTAAAGCATTTCCACAATCGATCAACACTCGATTTACTCAACAGTTGTTGATGGTGGGCTTGACCATGATAAAAAATCGGCCAGGTTGAGTTGAAGGGATTGGATAGTTGATTTTCTCAAAGATATAGTAACTTCCGACCACTTCGAACGATAGTTGACAAGGGGAGGGTCAATAGAGTTTACCTCACGTTGAAGTTTACCTCACACTCGATAGCTTTATATTGTCGTTTTGACAAGTATGCTGATAATACACTGTATATGTGCTCGACGTTATGCTTCAGATCCTGAAACGGCATTTCCTTGTCATCTTCCGATTGCTTCCAGACTCTCGTTTGCCCTGACTCTTTCAGTGTAGGGAACAGGCCTTGGCCAGAGTGGTAATCCTTGAGTTTTTGTCATAAAACTCAGCAATTGCAAAGGTCGTGCCCTTCCCTCTTGTGGAAAGGGTACAACCTAGGCTTATTGTCTTTCTGTATGACCGCTTTGCCTTTACCCCGATCATAGTATTGTTTGGGGTTCTGTAGCTATTTATCGCCTATGGCCAAGACTTCCTTCGAACTTTCGGTGTGAGGCTTCTGACCTTTGGCCTTGTTCTTAGATTTTCTGTCCTTCTTCCTCCTCTTATTGCCTTCACCTTCCTTTTTGGAACTTCAATTGACCTGACCAATGATTTTAGTCCATTCGACCACTTTAGCAGTAGTCGCGTAATGGTCAGCCATCTCAAAGAGATCGGGGACGATGGTCGGAGGATGCAAGGTGATGTCGTCTGTAAACCTCCTCTTGCAGACACCATGCTTGAATTCTCTGATGACAGAAGTGTCAGAGACCTCAAGAATTTAATTACAAACCTGACTAAAACATCTGATGAATTGTCGCAGGGTCTCATCGCTGTTCTATCACATCCGGTGTAGGTCGTCCTCTTTTTTTCCAAGGTGATGGTATGTGCCCTGGAAGTTGGCCAACAGAAGGTCGCAGAGATGCTGCCACGAGTGGATTGTCTTGGATGGTTGATTGAACACCACAATCAAGCATATCCCTTGAGCACAGTCAATAGGTAGTTCACCATAACGTGCTCTCCACATCATGCTGCTCGAACCGTGGTCATGTAAATCTGAAGGAACTCGATGGAATTTTTGGACCCATCAAATTTTTCCAGGTTTACTAGTCAAAACCACAGTAGCCAACACACTACTTGGAGTTCAGGTGTGAACTTCTCATATCCCAGGAAGGGGAATTCTGGGTTATAACTGTCTCTAGTTGGATCAGTACTCTATGAAGGGATGGGTAAACTCGTAGGGAGCCCACTGTAACAGCCCAGCTGTTTATTTCAAAAAATTTAGTAAAAAAATTAATTTAATTTAAAAATAAAAATAAAGTGTTCTTTGGTTGCCTAAATTTTGGAGATTTTATTTGTCTGTTTTCAGCTTTGGAAAAAGGCTTTTGCAAAAAGTACTTTAACTAAAAACATAAAATTACTATTAAATAAAAGGATATTTTGAATTTTTATAAAAATATCATTTCAAATTAAGTATTTAAAAGCATTTGGCTTTTATTTGGATTTTCTGGATTTAAAAATCAATTTTAAAGGTTAAAAAGTATTTTATAAAATTATTAAATGCAAATCTGAAGTTAAAAATATTTTTTCCTAAGTCTAAAAGAGGTCCAGGAATATTCTATAATTTTTCTGGAATTTTTAGACATTAAATATTATTTTTCCAAGTATTTACAAAGCTTCTAGTATTTTCTGAAAATTTATTCCGAAAATAAAAATCAAATTATTCCAAGCCCGCCACGTGTCACTCTCAGATTGAATCACTCTCTCTCCACGATTTAATCCTAGCCACACATGATCACTTACCCCTTCATAAAATCCAAGAGCCATGAAACACTCACTTGCCACGTGTCAACAATCCGACGGCCCGTACCCCTTCATTCTCCTCTCTCTCTATGACACATGGGACCCATATGTCATATCCTTCTTCAACCTCACCTTCTTCCTCCTCCCACCTTCTCTCTCTTCCTCCATGAATGGCAAATCAAAGCTTTTAATCCTGGCCGTTACTACCACTTTAATTCCCGTTTAAGCGTGCATTTAAGCCCCTCATCACTTCCCCCCCCCACGGCCGGCCGTTTTGCCCATTAATCCCCTCTAAAGCCGCGGCCGTTTCTTCTCTCTCCACCTATAAAAACCTCTCCCCATGCCCGGTTCCTTCACCATTTCGGCCCCCCCTCTCACCGCCACCCTCCCCTCCCTTCGGCCGCTCTCCCGCCGCCGTGCGCCGCCGTCCCGGCCACCTCCCGCCGCCGCCGGTGAGTGCGCCGCCGCCCCTCCTCACCCCGCCGCCGCTCGCCGCCCCCGCCTCCGGCCGCCGGCAAGGCCGCCGGCCGTGCGCCTCCCGTGCCGCCCATGCGCGCCGCCCGCGTGGCCGGCCTCGCCCGCGTGGCCTCCACGTCACGCCCGCATGGCGCCATGTGGCCGGTGTGCCACGTCGGCGAACCCCGTGGTCCGCGGACTTGGTCCACGGTAGACCGGGCCCACCGGTCATTCAAATCATTTTTCCCGCTCGGAAAATTCGAATTTGCTGACGTCATAAATAGAATTTTTCAGTATAAAAATAATTCCCGAAAACTAGCCTTTTCCTTTTCCCTCCTGTTAATCTTCCGAAAGCCATAACTTCTTCATCTTAACTCCGATTTAACCCGTTCAAATTTCTAAATTTTTCTAAAATCATAAAATACCCAAATCTAGACTCTTTTTGAATTTTTGAATTTTATTTGAATTTTGTTTGAATTTGCTTTTGGTTCTTCGCGCGTAGATTTCGACGAATTCGGAGAGAACGACGCCGACGATTCACACCAAGTCTTCGAGCAAGGCAAGTTACACCTTTGATCATGTTGAACCTAATATTTTAAATTAATTATGTTGTTTTTAAACTATTATTGCATGCGTAATTTTTTCAAGTTAGTTTAAATTCAGCTTTGAACTTTAGTTACACCCAATTTCCTTTGTATGGCCAATCTTGATATTGAACGATCATACCTTGTCACCTTAGATGAAAACCTAGTTGGTACATTAGTATTAACTAGAACATTTTATGGAATTGCTTAGCCATGCTTAGAATATTTCGGGTGGGAAGAATTGTTTCACATGAAATGATAAACTTTTCAACTGTACTCTTGACTTTGGTGAGTCAAGGAGTGTTATGAAATATTTTGGAAACAAAATATAAAACTGGTTTAGACTTAGGCAATTGGTCAGAGTGGTGGGTGCAGGCATGCCCTGTTGGTTGGAGCCGCAGTGGTTGATTGTCGTGCACGGGGGTATGTGGTTAGGCCTAAGTCAGATTAAGGACCGGTCTGTGAGCTACTATTGCAAAGCCCTATCGTACTACCACAAGTCTGGTATGGGACAGACCTGGCCGAATAATTTGTGAAGTTCCAACTTAATCTCGCTATAGGCTGAATGTGAGCACGACGTAGGCCGTGAGAAGTCTCACATGGCACAAGAGGGGGCTCCAGCATGTGGATTCATGTTGTGGTGAAACCTTAGTGGCGGCGTGATTATGTTGACAACGGATCATTGTAAAGGCCTTGTCATGATCTCCTCGCCGCACACCTAAGGAAGTGTGTAACTCGCGTGGCAAACCGGGATGATCATGTCTTGTGGGTAAAGCTGTACAACCTCTGCAGAGTGTATAACCTATCCTGGATAGCCGTGCCCACGGTCATGGGCAAGCTGAGTGAAGTTTTTCATGGATTAGACTTTGGTTTTCAAAATGGTTTGCGAAAACCTTGTGGATGGATGGAATCCACGAGAGATGAAAACCTTGCGGATGGATGGAATCCGTGAGAGATTGAAATCTGGTGAATGGATGGAATTCATCAGAGTTGCGCAGTGAAAGCGTGTGGATGGATGGAATCCATACGTGAGCTTTTGGAAAAGATGGTCCGGGTGGGATGCCCGTGGTTAGGTTAGTGTGGGGGATGAACCTGCACTAACGGTATCTATCTTGTTTACAACATTGTTTTACTTAGTATATCAATTACAGCTTTTGCACTTACTTATGATATTTACTTCAAAGTTGCCTTCTATGCAAATTAACCATATTATGCCTTCCTTTGATATTCCATATGCATGCATTTATTCTGTTAAACCTCCTGGTGTAACTTGTGGAGTACTCTTTGTACTCATGTTGCTATATCTAACTCTTTCAGAGGAAGCCTTCGACGACTTCGGTGAGGATTGCAAGTAGGCCACGTCTTACAGTCATTCGCCTTGTGGGAAGGCTGGATGGGCTGCTGCTTTATGTAATTCTTCCGCTGTCTTCTTTTGCTATTATTGTAAACTTTGGCCATCAGGCTCATATTAGCTAAATAAAGTTTGTCATTACGCATGATAATTGTCTTTGTGATACTGTGTGCACTAGCTTTTCCTGGGATAGTGCGATTAACACAGAGGGTTCTGGAGTTGTTGCTCCGGGTCCCGACACCCATCCACTTTCTTTGCAGGTTCCACTAGAGAATTACGACCACCAGTTGATGATGAATTCTCAGAATTACAAATTCCAGGGCTCACAGAAACTGCTTGAGCAGTTGCCGCGGGACTTGAACACTTGGGGGCAGGCCTATTATCGTGTTGCGAGTCCTGTTCGTGGTCGGATTGACCCTTGCCATCTAGAAAAACTAGTTCCTCCTGTCGGCATACTGCTGTGGGGATAAGGATTCCTCCCCAGCCTTTTCAGTGATGTAGTCTCCAAGATCTTGGGATAGATCTCTAGAGATATCCTCACCGTCGGAGGATAGCATTGTCTTCTTGAAGTCATAGTAGGCATCCATGTCGATATCCGTGTAGTCAGCCAAGTTGAACCAGTTCTCCTCGTTCCACTCCCCTACCATGAGGACATCATAAGAAAGAGAACTTGCTGATGAGGAAATTATCGGGGTCTTGGAAGAATCTCTCCACGGACGGCACTAACTGTTGATATTTTAATATCGATCTTACATATGATTTATTTGGATTTGGAAAAACTCTAGAATACTCGATGTATGGACATGCAGAGTAGAGACACAGGAATTTTTATACAGGTTCAGGCCTTCTCCTAGGAGAATAATAACCCTACGTCCTGTGTAGCTATTGCTCAGAAAGATATTTACAACTAAGAATAATGCAAAAATACCTAGCATTATCTCCTAATCCAATGTGTTCTCATCCCTCACCGTTTGCCATGGTATATTACTATACGATGAAGAAGGTTCTTCTTCCTACGGTTGGCAAGGTTAAGTGCTCCTACTTTAAAGGGGTGGGGCGTGCACATTATAGCCCGCAGGGGGAGACAGCGTGCATTCTCACACAACAGGTTGTATTTCAGCTTGCAGAGCAAGGACGTCACCTCCATCATCAGAGCGGGATGTGGCCTCCCTCTCCAAACGAGGTAGTTTTCCACACCAACGTGACCTAACGAGGTAGCTTTTCACAGCGACGTGACCCAACGAGCCAGCTTTGCACAGGATGTGACCCGACCAAACAGCTTTGTGCTACGATGTGACCCAACGAGCCAGCTTTACATAGGACGTGACCCAACACACCAGCTTTGTGTAAGACGTGACCCAAGGAGGCAGCTTTGCATAGGATGTGACCCAATGTGCCAGCTTTGCGCAGCAACACGATGCAAGGCTGCAGTATGGTTCCCCTCCGGGCCCGGTGCATCACGAACGCCAAATTTGCTTCAACCGATCGAATTACGCTCACAAGGGCTGCTACAGCCCGCGACGAACAAAGGGATATTGTGATGTAACCGAGAATTCGTACATAGAGGAGAACTTCAGATAAATGACATAAGAAAAACAAAATGACCGTTCATCCAACAAGGGGGTTACATGGCATGCAGGCTAACAAACCATGGATGGTACACATATGCCTTTAGGGAATTAGAAATACATTGGACATATGGTCCAAGAGCGTTGAACTGCTATGTGGAATGTGGCCATTTGCCCTTACAACCCAGCTCGATGTTGTAGTCCTCGCCATGGGCCATGGCCTTGGTGGCCAATTCACGCCTTCTCTCGCACTCCTCCTCATGAGCTTCCTGCTCCCTACGCCTGCACACCTCCAAGTGAGCTTGCATCTCATGCTAGATACGCTCGTTTTGATATTCACTGCGGCACTATTCCTCCATTCTCAGGTGTGCCATCTAGGCATCCCACTCCTCGCAGTCTAGAGTCCACTAGTCACGCGGGTGGATCTCCTAGTCGATCCATTTGTGGTAGGCGCATAGCGGATCCGGAGACTACGAAAAGAGGGGAGAGCTTATTAGTACATGCCATACAAGAGAACTGGTAAGGGAATGTATTGTAATCCATTCTTATCGGCTGCTGGTAGCAGGTCGTGTCCTAACGCTAGTCGAGATAGTCCCAGGGGTATTTACCGCAACCCTAGTAACGCATACCTAAGCTCAACCGTTCCTTGGACTTGAAAAACTTGCATGTGTCCCTGCACCGACAGAGGGGGAGTCTCCCCCACGGGTAGATCTTGTGGCGAATGCTCGATGGAAACATTGAGGTATGGGTTTGGGTTGGAGGTATGGGGGACTTCGCTTTGGGGGATAGAGGCACGAGGGCTTCATTTCATGGAGGTGCCTTCCTAGCACGCTCCGCTTGTTCGTCTCGGGCTGTAGCAGCCTTTGTGAGTCAGGTGATCTTCTCCCATTGCTTCTCTATGCTAGCGATGTAGTGTTGCAGTCGTGGTACAGGAAAACATGGTACGAAAGAGGTAGTACTTATAGCTTAACCCGATGTGGCGTACGCTTCACAAGTCCAAATCGGTTTGGGCAAATTCGCATCTGCGAGGCAGCAGCAAGCCGGACAATTCGTGGAGTAGCGTAGCATCACATCACTACTTAAAGCTACCCCTTTCGGTCTTATCAATGCGCAAGGCTGTCTCATCTGGTCTTGTCACTGTGCAAGGCTATCTCATTTGGTCTTATCACTGCGCAAGGCTGGCAAATAAAGTTAAAGATTGCAAATGAAGTTACAAGCTAATAGAATTTACACTCTTAGTACCAGTACACACATGAAAAAATGGTGCTACACTTCATGGATCAACACTACAAATGAGGTTAAAGTTTGCAAATGAAGTTACAACAAGATAGCATTTGTAATCTTAATACTAGTGCACACACAACAACAAGCGCATGACACACTGGTGTTCCTACTCATTAGTAGGGGCCTTGCAACGTCTTGTAGTGTGGCCGTCCTAGCCACAGCGGCCACAATGTCTACTCGCTAATCCAGCTTCCCCTTCATCAATATCGTTCTTGATGTGACAACTCTGCCGACAGCCCTTCCCACCCTTCAATAGATCAAGATTCAGAATCCAAGCCCTCTGTGCAATATTCGACATGGCAAAGTTGCCTACAACCCTGAAGCCTCTTAGCTCGTTGCACCACGCCTGCAACATCCTCTCCTTCATGAAGTACTCTAACATAAAATTCTATGGGTCCATGTTAATAGTCCCACATGCGGCGAGGACATGAGAGCATGGCTTATAAAGGAGCTTTGGCTTATGGCATGTGCAGCTAGGTTCATTCACATGATCTTCAAGGCACACCTCGTGGGTAACAAAACAGCGAGCAGTCCCAAATCTGGCTCTGTCTCAAAGGAGCATGTCAAAATGATGCTCTATATTGCCCATCACGTAGACCGTGTACGACTGACCCTTCTCAATCTTGGCCTGCATGTATGCTGTGATCTTCGAGCAGTACGGTGTATGTGGGTTGGTTGCATGAAGTGCTACATTTGCATACCTTTCGCTGAAATATCCGATTGTACCTTGCAGAATGCCTTTGACGATGGCGATGAGGGGCTGAGAACATACGCCCCTAAGAACCCAATTGTATACCTTCGTAAGGTTAATAGTCATTATGCCATACCTCGCATCGTCTATGTCGTGCAATAAGGACAACTTCTCCAAAGGCTCAACCTCAATCCAATAGGAGAAGCACTTGATATTCCTTGAGATCATCCACGTCACATGGGATGGTCAAGCTCCGCCAATGGTGTGAGGCGTTCGGGTTGCACCACCCCAGGAATGGCGGTTGCTTGTTCCTCTTGACAACGTGCTTCGTGGTTTGCTTCTCCAACATATTCCACAGCGCATTGAATTTACACTACTAGTTCTGCATGGTCAGCCTCTTGAACAGCTTCATCAATGGTTGCTGCGAAAACTACTTGAAGAAGTTGGCTCCCAGATAGTGAATGCACCATCTGTTCCTCATATCTGGCCAAGGGAACGGCTCCTCTGGTTCTTGCTAAAAATTTTTATGGCCCTCATCATCTCGGGGTGGCGATCATGGATTATACAGACATCAGGACATGCCCCCAACTACTCCTTCCTTCACATGTCGAAGGAACCACAACCAGCTATCAAAATTCTCACTTTCGATGAATGCGATGGCCAAGGGTAGAATCTGATTATTGCCATCAACACCAATTGTTACCAGGATCTGCCCCTTGTATTTTCTGTTAGAAATGTCCCATCGATTGAGATCATTGGTAACATGTGTCTGAAAGTGTCGATACAGGCACCAAAGGCTAAGAAGACCCTCTAGACAACTAGGTAACCGGGCGGTATTCTGGACGACTTATCCTTCACAGCAATGTGTGCGCCTGGGTTCCTATCCCCTAGCACATCAAGCATTCGAGAAAGGTTGTCGTAAGCTGCCTCGAAAGAACCGAACCTCCTTTCCAAAGCCTTCTACTTCGCACGCTATGTCTTGGCGTAGCTAACCTTGTACTTGATTTTTTTACTCAATAGCCACCATGATGTATTTGGCCTCCAAGGCCTTCTTCTTTACTATCTCACCATACATGAGATTGACTATGAAGGTGGATGTTATGTTGCGATGCTTCAGCAAAATATTACTGAGGATGCAAAAGTGCGGCTCAACCTTCGAGACAATCCAGTGAGTCTTGTACTTAGGTTTGCATGTGTGCACATGCCAAGCACAGCCAATCTGCTCATAGACCACGGTGTACTGCTCCAGGCTGAATTTTAGGACCCAAAACGTCCACTGCATGGATAAGTCCCACAGCTTAATAGCATCATGTAGTGATCCCTTGTCAGCAAACATTGCATGAAGCTGAACCTCCATAGCATGGTACTCACATGGTGATTCATGCTCGTCGTGTACAAAAAGACCCTCAACATCCACCATATTCCATGCCTGCGGCATGGGACCTTTGTTCTCATCAAAAGAGTCGTCGCCACCCTCTTCTAAAGCTTCCTCCTCGGCTCAGGCCGTCCGATCATCGATATCCATCTGACACATAATATTGTCGACATACTCCCCTGCGTCCGCCTGTCCAGTGGGCTCAGCTTGCGTAGTGAAATCTTTATGGTCTGCCTTAGCAATATCTATATCTACCTGTCGGGTGGCCTAAGCATGCGGTGTGCAATATTCTGGTGTTGCCTCCGCAATATCACCCACATGATGAACCATGTGCTGCGCGCCTGAGTTGCTCCCACTAACCGGACCTCCTGCGTCTCCCTTCATACATGGTTGCACGAGTAGCACGCACTCGTAACCATGTCGCCGATAGCCTTGCACAAAGCATGTCTATGTAACCGTGCAGATCAGTCTCCTCAACTCCCACCAAATGTCAGTGGCAGACCAACTTCAAAGCACATGTAGGACGACACTACACACCTCAGGTTCCAAGGAGAAGCTATGTGTGAGACAGTCCAGGACATCTCCGATTCGAGCATTCTCCACGTCTGGGAGTATCATACATCATGCACTCGTAACCACGTCGCTGATAGCCTTGCACAAAGCCCGTCCATGCAACTGTGTGGATCAGTCTCCTCAACTCCCATCGAATGTCAGTGGCAGGCCAACTTCAAAGCCCATGTAGGACGACACTGCACACCTCGGGTTCCAAGGAGAAGCTATGTGTGAGCCAATCCAAGACACCTCCGATTCGAGCATTCTCCACGTCCGGGAGTACCATATGGACTTGCCAGAAACTGCTTAGATCAACACTATATGGACCTTCACGAATGGTACAAACATCGTAATACACTTCCAATGTTGTGGGTTCCAACATGACTGAGTTCTCACTATAAATATTACCATTTGTCAACATGCATTCACTAAATACGTGCTAAACAAATACGGAACTACACGTTGCCTACATTCGGATAAGAACAAGAACGGATGAGGCTATTACCTTCACGTGAAGACTTTTCCTTTTTATCAACAAGCTCCCTTCGTCTTCCTCTCCAACCTCACGAGCTCATCTCCTCACTTCCTCTCCTTCTCCCGAGCTCCTCTCCTCTCCTTCACTTCCTCTCCTGAGCTCCTCTCCTCTCTTTCACTCCCTCTTCCGAGCTTCTCTACTTCTCCCCGCCTCCTCTCCCTCTCCCGACCTTCTCTGCTTCTCCTCCTCTCGCAACTTTCTAACCCTCTCCTTCTCCCTCTTTTTTTCCTCTCTCAAGTTCCTCTCATTCTTCTTGTGAAAGAAATGATGAGAGAGCTCGTGAGGATGTCGGATCAAAGAGAAAAGGACGGGCTGGCAGTAAGTAGTCGCCCAACCATTGGACGACTTACTCATGTCATTAACTATTGAGCGACTAATGATAGTAATCGCCCAACCGTTAAGCGACATGGGCAAGTCGCCCAACCGTTAGGTAATTTGGCCTTGTGTCACTTAACGGTTGGGCGACTTGTCTATGTCGTCCAACCGTACGACGACATATGGTCATTTCTATAATAAAAAAATTAAAAAATAAATATAATACTATAATTCAAAATTAGAAATTAATTATTTAAAAAAATCAAGCCCTGACAAGCTATTCCAGCTTAGCTTGTTAAAATTCATGAACTTGGCTCATTTAAAGCTCAAGCCGAGCTTAAATCAAACATAGAACAAGCCAAACTCAAACAACTCATGAGCCTCAAGCATTTTTACATCCTAATAACAAGCAGCAATATCAAGACCCATGAATGATACACTGGCAAGGACATGGATTTGTCACTGACATGACATTGAAGGTTGGAGCAGACAGGATCACAGGATATTTCGAGTACTAGGCCCTGCTTAAAACACAGGAATTTTATTTGATTTTTTTGGTTTGCTACAAAATTCCTATGTATCAAAGAGAACAAGACATTCACATGGCATGGGAACTTATTTCCATCCAGTCCTCCAGCCGAGTGCCCTGTTAATAATTAGAAACAAACAATATGCATTCTCAACAGGTTAACTGATGGTAGGGTTTCATTCTAATCATCTCACAAATGTAGTGTTGAATCTACAAATACTGGTATAAATAGAGGAAGATCGATCAGATACTGAACTTTCAAGGCAGCCAACTAGTCATATACCATACCCTTGGTTAGATTATTTCCATGGCATTGCAGTCATGCTGGTTTTCCTAATAATAAGTCAAATGTCCTCAAAAGTCAATAAAACCGATTAGTGACAGAACGTTCTCAATGCACAATCTAATGATTCTCTGCAAATTAGGATCTTCCAGATACATAGATAATAATTAAAGAGCAATTTTACAGCAGTTACCAGTACAACATGGACCGGGGCCTAATGCACTCAAACTATATGACTAAGCTACCTGAACACACCATCTCTTTGGATTATAGTATGTGCAAATATCTCCGAATCAAAGTCTGTTGCAGGACTGTCAAATCTTCCTGATAAGATCACCATCAACTCCCAAATTGTGAAAAAAGTATCGCAGTCAAATTACGTGCGCTTCCTATTCCTTCGGCCGAGCAAGCCAGAGAGAGCTTAGGGCACGAAGCCGTGAAGAGTAATCGCTTATCACAAGAAGTGCACGGGCAGACTGTCTAGTCTCTAGTGGTCAGGATCCTTTGCATCTGTTGGAGAGTCTGCTGCCGCAGGTTGTCAGCCTTGATATAGTAAAGAGAGGAGTCGTAAATGCAACAGTCATGAAGGCATAATTCAACAGGATATAGCAGATCTTAAACTATAGCATACAGGACTTCATATACTCTTCATATACTCGGACTCCTCCGGTATCATAGCAACATATCAAACCAAGCTTTCTAAACTTACATTTGTAATAAAGTAAATATATACTCAAGAATCCTCCGGTATCATAGCAACATATCAAATCAAGCTTTCTAAACTTACATTAGAAATAAAGTAAATACCTGGCGAAGGAAATTCTCTAGGGTTCCAAGTTTCTCCATGGCCATGGCCATTTGACCCATGTAGTTTGCCACGTTTCCTGTTGATCCAGAAGAGCCAAGAGACCCAGCCAAGGTTTCTGCCAAAGACTGCTGAAGGGCCTCCATTCCTTGTGAAAGAGCATCCTCCGCTTGCTGTGAAGACTGCTGAAGGTTGCATATCCCTGACAGCTGCTGCTCAGTGAGAGGTTCAAGCTGTGTCGAAAGAAGCTGCAGTTTTCTTACTTGTTAGTAAACTCATCAGCACTTGAAACAAAAAAAGGAACCAAAGGAAGTATTAACGCGGTATTCAAGGACAAGAAAACGAAGTATGCAAGAAAAAACAAAGCGAGACACATGATGTTGCAATTTGCCTATATTCCTACATACATTAGTTTAAATGGCCTGATAATCTATATCACGCAAAAAGAAACATAGATAAATACTTAAGGTTTTAGACTGATGCATTTGTTCACTCTAGATTATTAGTACATAATTGGTTGTGTTAATAAGAGAGGGTTTGCTATTCCAGGAGGGCCAGGGCCCAAAAGATTACAAGCACATCCTAAGGCTCCATTGCACACCTTTAAAAGCTCAGATGGTCGGAAACCTCCTAGCCACAAGAAGCACCTCTCTGCTGGTGTCTTCCACATGCCTGATAACACATGAAAGACATCTGCCTTGGCCGCATTTCCTTTTAGCTTGAACATCTCCTCATAATGCGACATGATCTTATCAACGACACTACGGAGATCATTATCACTTGCATGAGCATTAACTGCAGCTCTTAGCTCACTAATTTGTCGATTATGTTCTTCCAACCACCGTGCATACTCCATGTCAAAAGCCAATGCCCCTGTAAGAAAAGGTGGTTTAGTTATTTCTCCAATAAAAAAATAATTTGGCAGGTATTGCTTGCATGAGGGAGTATCCAGTGCATACTACCCTTTTGTAGGCATTTGTCTTTTTTCTTTTTCCATCTGCAGATCGGATTTTGAGGTGAAATTTTGTGGCATTTTAGTTTTTGGAAACCAATATTCGCTTTTTTCCCAAAATTTTTCATGACCATTGGGATGGTATTTGGAAATGGATGTGCCGGTGTACCCAAAGGGTTAGATGCACTGGAGACTCCCTCTTGATGGATACTTCCGTGGTAGTGATCAAGCAAAACAGTTTCTGTGGAAAATAATGATTACATATTAATCATTGGAAAGATCAGATATTACCATTTCCACTCATGGAATGGGACTGATCCACTGAGCTAGATATAAAAATGCCCTGCGAGAGATTTCCATAAGCAAACTTCAAATGAGTCTTGCAGTCAGAGCTCAAAACAATGACATGCAATGGAAGCAAACCTGCTGACGAGCTCGTTGCAACTCCTGCTCTAGCTGTGTAAGCTTTACCCTGCTATTCTCCAATTGTTGAACATATGCCTACAAAAGAGAGCAAAATTACCAATGCAATACACCACATATTGGCCACGAGTAATAAATACAAAAAGTTGAAAAGAATAACCCCAAGGACTGCTAGGAAATAAACTGGATTTGTTACCCTTTCGATAGAAAAAAAAACTTCTATGTTAATACCTTTTAGTGTAACAGGTCACCAGAAACTTCTAAGTGTACCCATTGAAAGCTCCATAGGAAACCAACTAGCAGCAACTTTTTCACTTTTTTTCCTTGGTTTATATTCCAACCTTTAACAAGCAAAACCACTAAAGACCCTCTTGTGTGCAAAATACTAAATCAAACCACGCCACACCATCATACACAATTAACTTACTAAAATATAAAAATTAAAAGCTACACGGGCCTGTTTTTCCCAGCAATACACTGTGTAAACTGCGCCATTTCTAACAAAACCCCAACAGAAGAAAAGGAAACTTGGACCCCCCCCCCCCCCCCAGCAGAATATAATTTTATGCCTATATATTATAATTCACAAAACTAGTAGAACACAATACCAAGTGAACCAAAAGTCTTTAAAAACATAAAGGCACCTTTAGTACAGAAACTAAAAGTAACATTCAAGTACCTTTTTCCTCAAACGACTCTTCCTTGCAGCCTCGCGATTTTGAGCAAGCCGACGCAGTGTCTAAAAGTAAGTTATTAGTAAAGTACTAGTTGCAACGGCAACAATATGAAGCGAAAAGGAGAACTTCAAAACTGCTACCTTTTGATCTTCATGTTTGTCCTTGGATCTGTCACTGGAGTCAGAAGCAACAGCCAGAGCACCTTGGCCTGGTTCAAGCTGCAGATGAAAACATAATTATCAAGCTCCCATATTTCCTATTTTTACACAATGAAATTTCCTCTCTTAGATCCCTGATGTTTTACATTGAAAGTTGAATGATATTTTTTATACTTATCCAAAAAAAATCAGTTTACTTTTATTTTATGTTTTGACTCTGATTCTTAAAATAAAATAGAATGGGGAAAGTAAAGGCTTAGGGTTGAAACTTATGCAAAAAGAATTTAATCACTTGGCTCTAGTTTTGTTTACCATCATCCTTTATCTTACTATTTGTTAAAGTTGATCCGAATTTGTACTGTATCAATGTAGAACACTTCATCGCCTCATGCCAGACGTGGCATAGCAGGTGCATGCACAGGTTATATCAGACGTGGTGTCAATCTGTAGCAACCGATTTTGATTCGGTTTCCTCTCCGTGTGGGACTTTTTTCCCTCACACTATATATATGTACCCCAGTAGCCCATAGGAAGAGTAAGCACTCCATTGTAAACTCTTCTCATTATAGTCCGAGTGTTATTTGCCTTACAAAAGATCAAATGTTCTATAAGAGAACAAAGTACATTGACATCAGGTATCACTACATTCGAGGTGTCATTACTCAAGGTGATATTAAAGTCAGCAAGATAAGTACTCATGATAATCTAGCTGACATGTTGATAAAACTAGTTCCTACTACTAAATTTGAGTTTTGCTCAGACTTAGTTGGTATTACTCACTAGTCCTTCACTAGTCCTTTAGACTTTCGGCGCTCAAGGTATACATGATAATTTTATTGGATGAGTCTATCATATTGTTCGACTACTGAAAGGAATTTGGCTCAAGGTGGAGATTGTTAAAGTTGATCCGAATTCATACCATGCCCATGTAGGACACTTCATCGCCTCATGCCAGACGTGACATGGCAGGTGCATGCGCGGGTTGTATCAGATGTGGTGTCAATCTGTAGCAACCTACTCTAATTCAGTTTCCTCTCCATATGGGATTCTTTTCCCTCATTATATATATGTACCTCAGTAACCCATAGAAAGAGAAAGCGCTCTATTGTAAACTCTCCTCATTATAGTGATTTGCCTTCGAGTGCCTGTGGTTTTTTCCCGTAAGGGTTTTTCACGTAAAAATTCATGTCTCTTGTCTCTATTTTTCTGTGCATTATTTGCAACACTCCTGTTGTTGATTTAACCTGTCACTTTGTCTATTAAAGTCATGTATGTCGTATGTTCGTCAATGCAAAAAACTTTTAATCCCATCACTGTTATATAAGGTGGCTTGCAAGTACCACCTGTTAGGGTTTGCAACTTTGCATTGATGCATTCCAGACAAAGGTATTTTGGGTACCTTTTGATATGAGCATTCACATCATTATTATAAAAATTGGCACACCACCACACAATCTACAAAATATTGGTGATTGAAAAACAAAGCCTGGTTGTCATTTTGCTTGTCACGGCATTGCCTAGACACCGCCTAAGCACAAAGGCAGCCCAGCATGGACGCCATGGAGGTTTGCCTCACCACTACTAGAAAACACATCATCCCTCACGGTTGAAAACCGTCAGAAAAATAGCAAAAACCGTCAGGTTAATTTTCCCTGACGGGTTCCCGTCAGGCAAATCCCCTCAGGGCTGGCTGGTAAGGAAAATTAAATTTGGCTGACGGTTACCCGTCAGGGAATATTAACCTGACGGGTAATACCGTCAGGGAAATTTAACCTGACGGTCGGTTAACCGACCGTGAGGAAAATTGATTTAACCTGACGGTACTAACCGCCCGTGAGGAAAATTGATTTAACCTGACGGTACTAACCGCCCGTGAGGAAAATTGATTTAACCTGACGGTACTAACCGCCCGTGAGGAAAATTGATTTAACCTGACGGTACTAACCGACCGTGAGAAAAATTGATTTAACCTGACGGTACTAACCGTGAGGAAAATTGGCACAAATGCCAAAAAAAATAGTAATATCAGGTTAAATGAATACATAAAGTTCTCAGCTTCTTGCAATCTAGAAAGTGAAGACTGAAAAGACCTACACTGCATAATATATTCAGACAAATTAGGCTATAGAATCGTTCTAACAGCTGTAGAATTTGATCATAACTCTGCATTCTCCAGACAGCTTCATACGCACAAATTTATCATTTAGATTCTCCAGTTATGACACAAGGTCTAAGTAACCTATATTAAACAAACTACATAGCATGGATTAAGTAACAATAAGAACGATCGTGAGATAACTCACCTCAAGGATACATAGCCAGTAGATTCGGAAGAGGATACCTCTGTATAAGCCGCATCATCAAAGTTGACAATACAGTAGAGAACAATAGATGACATCAATGGCCAATTTTTAAACAAGTTCTTGTTTGTAGTTGAACTAATATGTTGCTCAATAAGCTCTTCAGAGTCCTTTTTCACAGATGGAGAGTATGACATTGATTCTACTGTTTTCGCAATATGCAAGTCTCTTATCTGTTGTTGAGAAGAGGATTATACGATATTTAGCAAATCTTGTCTATGGTTACAGAAAAAGAATTGCACTGCACTTTGACATAATCAATCAGTATAATTGCCCTCGATGTAACAGGAACAAGGACCACCTGGCAAATGACAGATTTGTTCAGCTACGAAATTGATAACCTCAAAACTAATTTTTGCTTGGTTCAAGCCGAAATTGATAACTCATGTTTGTTTCATTAATCTAGCTGCTGTGGGTTTCTAAGTCTTAAATATTAGTTGATGACTACATTCTACTCATACTAAATTTATCCACTAATGAACCAACATCCTGAAGCTACCCATCCTATAGCCTAAAAAAAGAGTTCATATGATTAATAAACAGCAATCTCTTGGCAAATATTTGTATATCATCTAAAAAGAAAAACTGAGATGGAGTATAGAAAAAAGCCGACTATCGGATTTGAACCAATGACCCTCGCATTACAAATGCGATGCTCTAACCTCTGAGCTAAGTGGGCTTACATAACAGAAATAGCGTAACAAATACAAATACAAATCCATTTTCCAACCTCTCCCCTGCAATTAGATGTTTAAGAATAAGCAAATTTGTATGAAATGTTGTAATAGATGCACAGAGAACACGCTATCCTAGAAGTATTTACAATTATCCGTAATCCACCAACCAATAGGCAACAAATATGAAGAGCCAGCTCTAACATTGCATATCAACATTGCATATTGACTTAAACAAAGGACAATATGTAAACCTGCATATCAAATAATAGCTCTAACATTGCACAAACCAGACCATCATTCATCCATCACACAAGATATATATATATATACCATCATTCATCCAGTGGAGTCACGGCGAGGGAGGCCCGATCCGATGGCGTCGTGGTGGGGGAGGCCGAATGCGACGACGGTGGTGGTGACCTAGGGCGGTGGCGTCGTCCGAAGGAGGCGCGAGCACGACGGTCGGGAGGCGGCGCTGTGAGCGCGGCGGCCGGGAGGTGGCGACGGCTCAAGACGCGACGACCAGATCTAGCCGGATCCGGCACGGGCCGAGGTGGATCCGGAGAGGGGCGAGCAGATCCGGCGGCGGGGAGGCCGGATCTGGCGCGGGTCGGCGGCGGGGAGCCGAAATCTGGCTGGTGAGGGGTTGGGGAGGAGGAGGCAGCCGAGGCCGGGGATGGGGAGGAGGAGGCGGGCGCGCGAGAGGATGGGGTAGAGGAGGCGCGGGCGAGGGGATGGGGCGGAGGAGGCGCGGGCGAGGGGATGGAGGCGCGGGCGAGGGGCGAGGGGATGGGGTGGAGGAGGCGCGGGCGAGGGGCGAGGGGATGGGGGCGCGGCGCGCGGGGCGGAGGAGGCGTGGGCGAGGGGATAGGGGCGCGAGGGGATGGAGACGCGGGCGAGGGGAAAAGGTGGGGTGTTAGGGTTTCCAATTAACCTCACAGGGATACGTGGGCCCGACAGGAAAAATTTTTTTTGCGACGGTGGTGCGTGGACCTGTCACAAAAATTGATATCCCTCACGGTCTATACGCGCCCGTCAGGAAAATTAAAACCCGTGAGGGATGATCCGTTTTCTAGTAGTGCACCTTGCCTAATTAGGCAAGCACCCAGAATTTATGAGCGTCCATGGCCCTACTGGCCGATCACTTTGTTGGGGGGGGGGGGGGGGGGGGGTTGCAAATGGAACCCTAGCCGCCGCCTCAGGCGCAAATCTCTCTCCAGTGGGCCCACCCTATCTGACTGGCTCCCAACCTCCTCTTCTAGCTCAACCTCACTGCCTCAGGGCCCCCTCGTCTCCAGCTCACGGTTGCCATCAAGATTGCGGTTACCTACAGCTCGCTGTTGCCGTCCTCTCTCTCCATATCCAGGTATGCTCTGCCTGCCCCACTTCTCTTCTCCCTTGCTGCTTCTTCAACCTCGCGTGCTCTGCTCGGCTTTTCTTCGTGCTCCGCTCGGCTCTGCTTCTCTCTTCTGTTCTGCACTTCTGCTACTTCTTTTCTGTTCTACACTTCTTTTTCTTCTTCTCTGCTACTTCTTTTCTTCTCTTCTTCTCTGTTCTGCACTTCTTCTGCTCTCTGCTTTGCATATCTCAGCATGGTACACAATTGTCATCGACCACTTTAAGTGTCTGATTACTTCATACCATTTTGTTCACCAAATGTTGCATGGCGATGCCTTGGCGCCTGCTTAGTCGACTAGGCACCAGGCAGGCACTGTGTGATCACCTAGTCCGCCATGACAACCATGGAGATCGCACAAATCAAATAATCAACTTATAGTGCACGTGATACTATACTTCAATAGTTCAATTAGACAAGCTATTGGAAAGGACGAGATAGAGAGAGAGAGAGAGAGAGAGAGAGAGAGAAAGGCAGTTGAGGAACTAAAACAAAGTAAAGGGATTAAAGGATCCAAATCAAGTAGAGACCCAATTCAACAGTGTCATATACTTTTGCCAAAAGAATACTTTGCCAGCTATCTTAATAGGCAACCCAAGCTGTTTGTGTTGTTTTTCCAGGACTCCCTAATTTGATGGACACCTATGTGAATTGTCCATGCACAACATGTAGTTCTATACATCTACTGGATTGATAAATGCTCAGGTTTCATTCCAGTGATATTCTAAAGCAATCCAAGCGCTCCTCAAGAGGCCTGATGGAATCTACACAAATTCTCCAACGTACCCTGTGTTGTAAGGGTGGTTCTCTAACACCAATTCAAATCAAAACTAAATTCCTAAGCAGCCACAGGTTTGGTTTCTAACTGAAAATGATGAGCCTCAGTTTTGAAATCATAGGTTGTTATCGTTAACAATCAATTGATCATTCATATAATAGTTTAGTAAAAAAAAATCATGTCGTTCTCCACTCCATATCATGAAGCCAGATGACTAATGTTTCTTGTCAAATAACTTTGATCAAGGACAACAAGACTTTGCCTCGGAAGAGTAAGGACTTACGCTGTGGTTTTCATCAGTATCATCTGTGGACGTATCTGTTCTAGGGCTGGCATCTGCCATTGTAGACTACCCCCAATGATCAATGTGACCCCCAGAGAGGAGGCTAGGTCAAATTGCTGATGCTTTTGTGGCTGCTACTCCATGTAATGATGGACCAAGCATGTCAAAGAGACATAATTTTTATACAAAGATTAAAGATCGATGAAACTTAGACATTACTAGCACGACCAGTCCACCAAACTGATACCAAAAATCCAGTTTGAAATGGAGTACATGCAATGAATTAATTAGATGAACCGGTTTAAATAGCAAGAATAGGTAAACAACAATAATCCAAGGGAAACGACAAAAAAATACTACAGAAATCTAGGAGAACATACTTCAACAAACAAGCATTTTTTCTCACTTGATGAATAAAGTGCTAAATATAGGATAGTAAACTCAAGCCTGAAGCCACCTGACATACATATTCATGACTCCTCCACAGGCTTGAGGAATCAATTTGTGGAGTTAGGCAAATTGCCACCGAGAAACGGATGAATAACATAACAGCAAACTAATGTTCTTGCTATTCTTATAGAAAATGTTAATATTTATGAGTCATGAGCTTGAAACCAAAAGGATCATACTTCTACCTCCCAAGTCCCAACACCCTCCAAATGTATAGTGGCTGTAGCTGTAATAGCGGTCATTGAGCTATAGCTTAGCGTTCTAGGGGTGAAAACCGCTATAGCCCGCTTTAAATCACTGGTTTTATCGCTTCCACAAAGGAACAAATCAACCATGGATCCTGTTAGACCGCAGGAGGCAGCATTGCAATACTCAGAACAACAGTAACAACAAAAGAACACTTTGCGTACATTGCATTCACATTTTTTAGGGCGGATAAAATTATCATGTCAGCATTTCTAGAGGACCGACTCCTTGGATACAGTCATACAGAAGTAAACATGGAAGAGCTAGAGGATGCAGTAAACTTAACTGTTAGGACTTCGAAATTGAAATGGAAAGATAAGGAAAAGGAAAAGAAAACCAAACCATGAGGCAGGGCCCTGTTTTTGGGAAGCAGGAAAAAACACACTGCCAAAGAAAATGCAGGAATATCAAAAGCAAGCTTTTTTGACATCCATGGATACTACAAGGTTATTTTGCCCTATTCTTTCAACTTATAGCTTATGACTTCCCTCCCTGAACAAACAAATAAGACGGCTTCCCCGCTACCATTTCGAAGCGGCTTATCGGAACAACTTTTTAAAGCGACTTATCGGCTTATCAGTATTTGGTTCGTTCGCAGAAGCGCTAGTGCTAGGGCCAACAAGCATCAGCTGCAGCCAGGGGCGGACATGGGGGTTCAGTTGAACCCCCAAAAATATGGAAAAATAAACTGCTACTGGTACTCCACAACGCAGCAAGCAAATCCACCACAAACTCCATGGACTGGACTATCCATCCCAGAAAGGAAGATTTGGATGAGATTGCTCACGGAAAAGAAACGATCCTCATGACAAAGCTCACTCTGAGAACAACAATCCAAGCAAGCTAGGGCTTCCTTACCAGCGAAAAAAAGATCAATCCGGCAGAGCGGAGGACGACGACGACGCCTACGAGAGAAGAATTCCTTCGCTTCGAGGGTTACATGACGGTGGCGTGAGAATTTGAGATAAACGGCGAAGCAATATCCGCCGCCGCCGCCGTCGCGACGAGATATGGAGAAGAGTTTAAGGAAGAGGATGGGCAGGAACAAGAGACGAGAGAGAGGTTTGGGATTGGGCTGTAAGGATCGCGGATTTGGGGAGGAGGAGGAGGAAGGAGGAGGATAGCTGTCGCTTGTGTTGAACATTGGGGATCCGTTAGGGTTCGTGTGGAAGAAAAAGAGAGACTCATTGAGGGTCCGTTGTATTCTAATATGTTTGTAAAACCCAATAAATTATAATATTATGAAAGTATATTTTAAGATAAATCTATACATATGATTTTTTTTGGTATTAAATGTAAATTTATAAAAAAATATCGATAGTTAAAGTTTTGAAAGTTTGACTATAAATATCTCAAAACGATATGTATTTATGGCTGAAGGAAATATTTATTTAGTTAATACTCAATTCAGAAAAAATATATAATTATCAAAGTGTAATACTAGTTTACTTTATCAAGCACATGCACTCAACTACTTTATCATAAATGATAGAGTTATTTTTCCTCAAAAGTGTCCAATTAAAATAATTGAAAATCTTTCTTAAATCTAGATAGTTTCCTAGAAATATCTAGATATTTTAGATGTTTTATTCGAAGGAATTTGATGGTGCCAATTGTCATAAATCTAGTGGTCACAAGAATTTATATAAACCTTTCAATCCAAAATATACATCATTTGGTAGAGTTGGTTTTGGTTTATAAATATTTATATTTTATGTTTCGGAAGCAATATGTCGTCAAAGTGCACACATTAATTATTATTCTTAGAGAAAGGTAAATCATAAATAGAGGCAACATATGTCAAAAACAAAAATATGTATTACTTCTTTTTCTATGTGTGTGAAAAATATCATTTAATATGCTAACACAGAAAATAAGAAAAGAGAAGTGGGTTAAAGTTAATATCTTTTTAAAAACAGAGTGCGCACTTGTGTTGTCAACTAAAGTTGTAATAGTTTTACTCTAAAAAGTTGTAATTGTGTTACCACCAAATAAAGTGTTAGTATTAGTTTATTATTTCAAATTTTTTAGTGTTACTGACTTTCAATAGACTTAGAAATGTGACTTTTATCTTTAGTTTTTATAAACCGATATAAGTATATATTAAAAAATATAACATAAAGTAATTTGTGAACACCCATTTATATAATCCTAAATCCGCCATTGGCTGCAGCCGAAAAGAACCCACCTTTATCATTTTCTGATCATGTCGAACTCGCATCACCTAGTAGCCTAGCATGCATAAACCTTCTCTCCTTGCAAGCTAGCACCGAATTAGAGCTGAGCCGATGAAAGAACTGATCGCGGCAAGCACAACCTAGAGCTCACAAACGAAAACATGCCTGGTGCAAGCTCGGTGCAAACTAGCACTAAAATTCATCGCGCAACACAACAGGTGAGCAAGATGAGGGGCCTCGAATCACCTCGAACCAGGCGGAGTGGTCTTACCTTGCGGCACAGCTACCGGGTACCGGACTGCCGCCGCCGCTGCGAGCTCCCCGAGCTGCCGCCGCTTATGGCCCGCATGAGGAGGCCACCAAACCGGCTGGCGGGTGCAGTTGCCTGCCGCCCGTAGTCCGCGCCACCGGCGCCGCCTCCCGCCGCGGATGAGGTGGAGGGACTGAGGAAGGGGAGGGGAGGAGGCGGAGGGCAAAAGGAGCTTGGGGGCCTCCCCAGAAATGGATGGAACAAACCCTAGATTTTTTTCTCTCTCCGGAAATGGAATGGAACAAACCCTATATTTTATTTCTTTCTTTTACATGAGCACAAAAGGAAACATATATTGAAGAATGAAGAGTAGGGGTGTAAACAGAGTGGATAATTTTCTTTCGACTGACTGACCGAAGGCTTACGGAACGATTACGGAAAAGGTAAATGGGTATCAGGTATTATCCGTGTTCGACTCTGATTTCGAGAAAAAAAATGGAATAGAATACATGATGAGTGATATTCGTCCGTATATATCCACATGTGTGAGGAAGTCTACTGTGACTTCACTTAAAAACAAGATGATGTGCCTATTCTTTTGGACTGTGGTTGGTGGCTTTTGGTTTCAGCTGATAAATAGTAGTAGCTTATAGAGAAACTGTGAGAGTACAGAGTAAGAGAAACTCGTATGAGGTTTTGACCGATATAAATGAAGTCATTACAGTATCTATTACAACCAACTTACAGACTCCGCATTGAAAAGACACTCCGTTTGGAAACTAGTTACTGTAGAAAAGTCAAAAACAGAAGCCGAAAAAGGAGCTAACATATAGGCGGATTGCCACATCTAAATATGCAGAAAATAATGAGTGCTCTTCCTTCGACATTTCGGCAATTAATTGCTTCGTGTTCGCTCTGATTGCACCCTACTATTCAATATCCTACGTAGAAGTACAAAAGAAGCAGATAATTTCTGTCCGCTCGACCGTCGAAGGTTTTTGGAATGGATGCAGAATGGGAAAATAGATATCCGGGATTATTCATATCTGACTCTTACTCTGATAAAAATATAAAATAAGATACAAAATAAACGATATTCATTCATATCCCCTCCGATTATACTTCTATTAGAGAGCAAGAGGGGCAAGTTGACAGCAAGTGTCCCGACTCATCACACCATTGCTACATAGAGACTGGAGTGAACACGCACTAAGCTAACAGAATACTCAATTTGGATGCTATGAACTCCTAGAGTGAGTAAGCACTACGGGAAATTTTCTACGTTCCTGCAAAAAAAAACTGATTTTTGTGAAATTTTTGTAATTCCTATGAAAATTCTATGTTCTAAACAGGCTCTTCAAAAGAAAACCAAATCTGGTCTGGTTGCTTAATATTCTGAACGTAATCAGAATGGGATAAAGCGGCTTATTCATATATTATTAAAATTTAGATTTAAATTGAGGCCTGAAATACGATTTGGCAGGAGAGACGGAGGAGCACCAAACGGCTGACACGAGTTTGTTCCCTGGGTGGCACGAGGAGACAACTCCCTCCTTCAAACCAAACAAAAACGTAGTGCTGTCCAATGGACTGGGCCGAACCGGCACGGCACAGGCTCTGCCATGGCACGGCCTGTTTAGGCACGGCACATTATGGCGCGCTTAATAAACGGGCCGTGTCGTGTCGGCCCGTGGGCCACGGTGCGAGCCCAGGCACAGCCTCATGCCGTGCCGTGCCGGTGAGCCTGATGCCGTGCCGTGCCGGTGCGGCACGGTTAAAGCTTAACGGGCCATGCTGGCCCGGCTAGCCCGTTAAGCTGAAAAAAGAGAAAAAAATTAAAATATATATATAGAAAATTAAGAAAAAATTTAAAAAATTGTAGGAAATTAAGAAAAAAATTCAAAACAATTATAGAAAAACGCTAAATCTATAGCGCTATTAGCTGCGCTATAGAACTAGCGTGCGTCATTTTCTTCACCACATAATGTTGGCGTCGCTTCAGATTGATTTGAGCCAATGCGTTCAAACCTGATTTCATTCATCCTGTCAGTGCACGTGAGCATTGAGTAGGGGCATCGTCAATCCAGCGTTGTATCAGTTATCGGTGGTAAATTAGGGTCTAACAATGATAGTTTATTTGACTTTTGTCTAGTAATTCATTAAAAATTCAGATGATAACTTTTATGTGAGATTATGTGGAGGTGATCCTATGGTTGTGATGAGTAATTGACTTTTAGATTAGAGTATATGTGGAGGTTGAGTTTGGTTTTTGAGGATTTTGCAGAGGTTTGCTTTCTGACTGTCGACTTCGTGTCCCATCACTACTGGTGTCGTCTCGCTGTTTACGACTTTGCAGTTGGTCGGTCCAATCGGCAGAACGACCACAGGGGAGAGATAGCTTTTGTAATCTGGTCGATGGTCATAGCTTCTGCTGGTTGTGATCGGTAGTCGTAAGACGTGGCGATCGATAGTCATAGCGATCGGTTGTGGAAGTCGTAGCCTGGTGATTGATGGTCATAGCTTACTGTTTGGTTGTGATTAGTAGTCGTAGTCGATGTGAGCGGTGGTCGTAGCAACTGGTGGTGATGGTCGTAAGCTACTGGTTTATCTCGGTGGGCTGAGTTTGTTCTATGGAGTTCTTGGGTTCTAATCCAGGTTGTCCGGGGTGTTTGTTGCTAATGTGCTCATGAGTTTATTGCTTGGTTTTAGGATTAGGATCAGTATTTTGGGTGCATACTTTTTGCATTGTGCATTGTATGGATAAATTGTGCAAATTGATGATCTTTGTGTATTGTGCGGTGCTATGTGATAGTTTGCTTGTTGGTGTTGGTTGCAGGACTTCAGAGCTAGGTCATGGTGAGGTGTAGGAGGATCGAGACTAGGCACAGGAAGGTGTTGAGGTCTAGAATGGTTAGGAAAACGCTAAAGATGACCGATGCTAGTGAGGTGGTTGCAAGCCGGGACTATGAGAAATCGAAGCAAGAGCTACCGAAGGTGGACATGACGGGCAACGACAAGGTAGACCGGGACTAAGCTCAGGGAGGAGCCGAGGTCCTGTGCAGTCAAGGATGCAAGGTGCCGTCATGTGCGAGGAGAAGCACGTGGTGCGCTAAGTGACTTAGATTGTTTGCAAGCAAGAATGGTTCGGTGAGATTCGGATGCGTGAGAGGCTTAACAATAAGTCATTGGGGCTACATAGAAGATGCCAAAGCATGGACGTAGCTTCGTGGCAAAGGGAAGTGGGAAGCTTCGAGGAAGGCGGTAGAGGGCATTTTGGTGAATTGCCCAATACGGGAAAAGTGGCGGTGTGTGAAAATGCGGCATTGGCCTAAGTGTTTAGGTCTTGCATGCGCTGAAAATGTGAAGTGGATCAAGGTTGATTCACTAATGGGTTAATGGTGTAAGCTGTTTTAAGAAACGTGCATTAGTAAAACCCGTTGTTAGTTGGGGTTAATGGGTTATCCCCAGTTTGGTTTAATGGGAGGATCCATTAGGTATTAGGTTCATTGGTGAGCCTATAAAGTGGGAGGAGAGGTGTAGAGACCCGAATATACAAATCCGGACTCTCCTGTGTATTCTGCACTAGTCCAGGATCACGCTAGTGCACACAGTGTGAACAAAGATAAATATCATCCATATCACGATATTCTAAGGAAAAACCAAATTGCATTGATAATCATCAGAGTACGACCTTATGGCCAAGCTTACAATAGACTAGCCCGAAGGGCTTAACAAAAACTAGCAGCGGAAATCCAAAAGAAAGCGCAGCAACCAATTGACACACCCACAGGCTATCGAGTGGAGAACGAAGCCTAATTCGCGAAGACATCGAAGAACTCTCCTTCTGGAACCTCCTGTTGGTGATACTCCTCCTCCTCAACTGAGCAACAGGGGCATAAAGCCGTGAGTACATTGGTACTCAGCAAGTCGTTTGTAACAAAGAATGCAATATAGTATGCAAGGCTTACCAATGGATGGCTGAAAGGTTAATTTGCATAAAACGGCATTTGAAAAATACAATAAATAGATTGAAGGCGCATTTGAAGTAAAACAATAATAAATAATAATCAAAGGAATTGAAGTAACCACTTATGAATCTCCCATCCATAAGCTAAACCAACCACTCATGGATCTCCCAACCAACAGTGAATTAACCATCCACTGTCCAAAACTTTTTAGAAATAACTATACCTCGTGTGAAATCACCGAGCATTGTCCATGACCGAGGACGCGGCTATTCGAATAGTTTTACACTCTGCAGAGGTTGCACAACTGTACCCACACGATGTGATTAGCCTCGCGCTAAGGAAATCACAACAAGGCTTTTACAATGATCCATCTCCACCTGATCCCACTCGCTAAGGTTTCGCCTCTCACCCCCTCTTGCGCCACAACAACATCAGTAGTAAAACCAAAGTGGAGACTTCACAAATTATTATGCCAGGTCTATCCCATACTAGACATGTGGTTTGCACGATAAAGCTCAGATCAATGGCGCACAAAGTTAAGTCCTTAAGAATGACCCAGGCGAAACATCCACATCCCATGTGCCTCTCGCACCCCCTTTACTGCACGATCAATCGCCCAAGTGAAAACCAATTTTGTATAACCACCGCCAATGACGCACCAACGTCACGGCACAAATTTTATAACAGTGGTACCAACCACGATTCAATATCTCATTAAGTCAAATTAATTAATCACATGTGATGATGACCCTTTCGCAAACTAAGCAAGGCTAAGCATTCTAATCGTACCAACCCAATGTGACAAATAACATAGCATCACTAATTAAATTCCCAACCTAAGGTGACAATGGCATCAAGGTATTCCAAATATCAAGGAGGGAAATAAACAATTGGGACGATAACTACCAATACAAGGGTTTTTATAATAAAATAGCAATGCATGATAATTTAAAACAAAATAATTAAATACTAGATTGCAAACTGGGTTCAACATGGTCAAAGGACACGACTTGCCTTGGCCTTGCTCAGCTGAGGTCTCTTGGTCTTCAAATCCAACTTCCGTTCCCTCGAACACGTGATCTAACGAGAGAGAAAGCCTAACGAAAAGACAAAAACAAATTCAAATAAAATCCAAATAAACTCCAAAAACTGCAAAACCAGAACCAAAAGATGGAGCTCGATTTTAGATGAATTTAGGAAGAAGAATCGGGTCAATCGGAGTTCGGACGAAGGAGAACGAGCGATCTAAAGTTTGCTGGGGCAAGAAAATGCTGGAAATTCACAGATGTTACTGTTCACCCGAGAGCAATTCTTTGGAAAGGAGGCTAGCGCTGGCGAGAGGAGGCATGGGAGATAAATCTAACTAGCAAAATGGGTTGTTAGGGACCTAAGGCACATACAGGAACTGACGGCACGCCAAACGGAGACCGTTTACGGCACGGGCGGCTACAACGACATGGGTAGGAGAGAGGAATAAAATCCGGGCATGGCACGTGGAGAGGTAGGGTGAGCACGGGCTAGAACGCGGCTTGGCGAAGCTAGGAAAATTATCGGCTCGGCCAGAAACCTATCGGAGACGGCGCAATCGACGTTTGAACGACGTCGGGAAGGGAAAAGGAAAAACTTAATATCTTGGTGCTCGGTGAACGAAATCTAAAACTACTTGGAGGGTAGCTACCTAGGATGGTTTGGCACAAAGTGACGCGAACGGATTGGTGAAAACATCACCGGGTAGATGGGGGACACGAGATGCCATTGGCGGCCATGGCGAGGTTCGGAGGCGAAAATTTGTGGAGGCTTTTCGGGGAAACGAAAGTGAGCACGGCGTAGAACGCGGCGAGGCAAGGCTAGGAAAAATTACGGCAAGGGCTAAAGCTTACCGGAGGCGACGAATCGACGTCGGGAAGCGCTCTTGACCTAGATTGGGGAAATCTCGATTCCGGAATATTGGCTGCACCAAAATCAAATTAACTTGGCTAGAAGGTAGATGGGACATGATGGCACAATGTGACGCGAAAGGATCACGGAGAAACTCACCGAATAGCTCGAGACACGACGAGCAAATTCGGGACCGGAGGGGCTCGGTGCCGACGGCGTCCTGGGCTTTGGGGGGACTTGGCACGGCTTGGGATGGGTTTAGGGGAGCTAAGGGGTCGTATTTATAGGCTTGGAAGAGGTAGAAACCGACTCCAATCTGCGGATTTCGGTTTAGAGTCCGTTTCAGAAAATTGGAGATAAAAGGAAAACGGATGAACGAAACGGAAAGAGACCAGTTGGGATGGATTCCTTGCGTGATTTGGCACAACTTTCCTTTTGAAAAGACATTGAGATAAGGTCCGGATTGGAAGTTATGAAGAGAGAGAAAAACAGGAAAAACCTGTACACAGCGAACAGATCATCGGGCTCGCGCGCGCTGGAGACGATGCGTGAACAGTACCTTCGGGTACTGTTCATTCTCTCTCCTCTTTCTTTTTTTTTGGAAATTTCAAATTGAGCTCAAACAAACTCCGAAAAATCCAAAAAAATACAGAAAAATTCCTTGTGACACAAGGAACACAAATAAAATATTTTTAACAAATATTAATGTTTAATTTAATCATATTAAATCTTTTTAATTAATGAAAATTCCAATTAAGCTTTAATTAATTTCAGAAAAATCCAAATGGTGAATTTTATTTTAAAAGCTTCAAAAAGGCTCTGAAAATCAGGATGTTACAAACCTCCCCCCCTTAAACGGAATCTCGACCCCGAGATTCAGGCTGACTAAAAGAATAGGTTACCAGGTGCGACTTCGGAGACGACGTGGTTAAGACTCCCACTTGCAACGCTTTAAGGTATTTGGCTTCCTTGACTTGACGATGTTCCACGGCTTGCTCCTGGAGTCTTGGCAGGGGTACTTCCAAGATTGAACGGAATTGGCGTGATTCCTTGACGCTTCTGCGGGGTTCCTGGGACCAACCATCTTGCTGCTGCTCTGAAGAGAAACACTACTGACTGCTCTAGGCGAAAAGGTAAGGGGGAAAAGCATAGGTAAGACTTGAGGTTGAACTTGGACAACTTTATTCCGGGTTAGTTGCTCTGACACTTTCAAAACTCTGACCGGGTTTTAAAGATAAGTGGGAAAAGCATAGATGAGAGGTAAACTCGTCTAAGGGGAATTTCTAATGGCAACCTAAACTAAACAAACACTTAGCCGAAAAAGGCTAACAGCAAAACCGGGGAAATAACACCAATAAAAGATTGACGTGATTGCAATATAATGCTTTTAAGGGCAAAATTTGCAGCTCACATCACACGCAACTGCAAGAAAAAGTAAAACGGTCTACACGATGCTAAAACTATGGCAGGGTTTTAACCTAATGGCTCTCGATCTTCACGGCAGTCTTCGATCTTGTCTTGGAACATCTTGAGTGCTCCCTTGATCCAAACTTCACAGCACAGCTTGAAGAATTCCATGCCAACATTCACTTTGATGGAGGGACACTCGAGACATCTATGGTCTTTATAGGGATAAGAAGTCAAATTGAATTTCGAAAACAAGTTCTCAGAGGAGACAAGGAGCAAGAATCCTAAGAATGAGGTAAGAATCAAGAATTACTAGTCAATCATTTGGTTGATTTGATTTAGAAAATAAATTTTGAAAACTTGACTAATTCGACCATTCTAACTAGGGCTCCGTCCTACAGTCAATATAGCTCTGATACCATCTCTGTAGAGACCCGAATATACAAATCCGGACTCTCCTGTGTATTCTGCACTAGTCCAGGATCACGCTAGTGCACACAGTGTGAACAAAGATAAATATCATCCATATCACGATATTCTAAGGAAAAACCAAATTGCATTGATAATCATCAGAGTACGACCTTATGGCCAAGCTTACAATAGACTAGCCCGAAGGGCTTAACAAAAACTAGCAGCGGAAATCCAAAAGAAAGCGCAGCAACCAATTGACACACCCACAGGCTATCGAGTGGAGAACGAAGCCTAATTCGCGAAGACATCGAAGAACTCTCCTTCTGGAACCTCCTGTTGGTGATACTCCTCCTCCTCAACTGAGCAACAGGGGCATAAAGCCGTGAGTACATTGGTACTCAGCAAGTCGTTTGTAACAAAGAATGCAATATAGTATGCAAGGCTTACCAATGGATGGCTGAAAGGTTAATTTGCATAAAACGGCATTTGAAAAATACAATAAATAGATTGAAGGCGCATTTGAAGTAAAACAATAATAAATAATAATCAAAGGAATTGAAGTAACCACTTATGAATCTCCCATCCATAAGCTAAACCAACCACTCATGGATCTCCCAACCAACAGTGAATTAACCATCCACTGTCCAAAACTTTTTAGAAATAACTATACCTCGTGTGAAATCACCGAGCATTGTCCATGACCGAGGACGCGGCTATTCGAATAGTTTTACACTCTGCAGAGGTTGCACAACTGTACCCACACGATGTGATTAGCCTCGCGCTAAGGAAATCACAACAAGGCTTTTACAATGATCCATCTCCACCTGATCCCACTCGCTAAGGTTTCGCCTCTCACCCCCTCTTGCGCCACAACAACATCAGTAGTAAAACCAAAGTGGAGACTTCACAAATTATTATGCCAGGTCTATCCCATACTAGACATGTGGTTTGCACGATAAAGCTCAGATCAATGGCGCACAAAGTTAAGTCCTTAAGAATGACCCAGGCGAAACATCCACATCCCATGTGCCTCTCGCACCCCCTTTACTGCACGATCAATCGCCCAAGTGAAAACCAATTTTGTATAACCACCGCCAATGACGCACCAACGTCACGGCACAAATTTTATAACAGTGGTACCAACCACGATTCAATATCTCATTAAGTCAAATTAATTAATCACATGTGATGATGACCCTTTCGCAAACTAAGCAAGGCTAAGCATTCTAATCGTACCAACCCAATGTGACAAATAACATAGCATCACTAATTAAATTCCCAACCTAAGGTGACAATGGCATCAAGGTATTCCAAATATCAAGGAGGGAAATAAACAATTGGGACGATAACTACCAATACAAGGGTTTTTATAATAAAATAGCAATGCATGATAATTTAAAACAAAATAATTAAATACTAGATTGCAAACTGGGTTCAACATGGTCAAAGGACACGACTTGCCTTGGCCTTGCTCAGCTGAGGTCTCTTGGTCTTCAAATCCAACTTCCGTTCCCTCGAACACGTGATCTAACGAGAGAGAAAGCCTAACGAAAAGACAAAAACAAATTCAAATAAAATCCAAATAAACTCCAAAAACTGCAAAACCAGAACCAAAAGATGGAGCTCGATTTTAGATGAATTTAGGAAGAAGAATCGGGTCAATCGGAGTTCGGACGAAGGAGAACGAGCGATCTAAAGTTTGCTGGGGCAAGAAAATGCTGGAAATTCACAGATGTTACTGTTCACCCGAGAGCAATTCTTTGGAAAGGAGGCTAGCGCTGGCGAGAGGAGGCATGGGAGATAAATCTAACTAGCAAAATGGGTTGTTAGGGACCTAAGGCACATACAGGAACTGACGGCACGCCAAACGGAGACCGTTTACGGCACGGGCGGCTACAACGACATGGGTAGGAGAGAGGAATAAAATCCGGGCATGGCACGTGGAGAGGTAGGGTGAGCACGGGCTAGAACGCGGCTTGGCGAAGCTAGGAAAATTATCGGCTCGGCCAGAAACCTATCGGAGACGGCGCAATCGACGTTTGAACGACGTCGGGAAGGGAAAAGGAAAAACTTAATATCTTGGTGCTCGGTGAACGAAATCTAAAACTACTTGGAGGGTAGCTACCTAGGATGGTTTGGCACAAAGTGACGCGAACGGATTGGTGAAAACATCACCGGGTAGATGGGGGACACGAGATGCCATTGGCGGCCATGGCGAGGTTCGGAGGCGAAAATTTGTGGAGGCTTTTCGGGGAAACGAAAGTGAGCACGGCGTAGAACGCGGCGAGGCAAGGCTAGGAAAAATTACGGCAAGGGCTAAAGCTTACCGGAGGCGACGAATCGACGTCGGGAAGCGCTCTTGACCTAGATTGGGGAAATCTCGATTCCGGAATATTGGCTGCACCAAAATCAAATTAACTTGGCTAGAAGGTAGATGGGACATGATGGCACAATGTGACGCGAAAGGATCACGGAGAAACTCACCGAATAGCTCGAGACACGACGAGCAAATTCGGGACCGGAGGGGCTCGGTGCCGACGGCGTCCTGGGCTTTGGGGGGACTTGGCACGGCTTGGGATGGGTTTAGGGGAGCTAAGGGGTCGTATTTATAGGCTTGGAAGAGGTAGAAACCGACTCCAATCTGCGGATTTCGGTTTAGAGTCCGTTTCAGAAAATTGGAGATAAAAGGAAAACGGATGAACGAAACGGAAAGAGACCAGTTGGGATGGATTCCTTGCGTGATTTGGCACAACTTTCCTTTTGGAAAGACATTGAGATAAGGTCCGGATTGGAAGTTATGAAGAGAGAGAAAAACAGGAAAAACCTGTACACAGCGAACAGATCATCGGGCTCGCGCGCGCTGGAGACGATGCGTGAACAGTACCTTCGGGTACTGTTCATTCTCTCTCCTCTTTCTTTTTTTTTTGGAAATTTCAAATTGAGCTCAAACAAACTCCGAAAAATCCAAAAAAATACAGAAAAATTCCTTGTGACACAAGGAACACAAATAAAATATTTTTAACAAATATTAATGTTTAATTTAATCATATTAAATCTTTTTAATTAATGAAAATTCCAATTAAGCTTTAATTAATTTCAGAAAAATCCAAATGGTGAATTTTATTTTAAAAGCTTCAAAAAGGCTCTGAAAATCAGGATGTTACAAGAGGCAAGAGTTAGGGTAAAAGAAGGTTGGCTATGCCTTGTGGTGTCTAGCTCCTCTCTCCCATGGGAGTTAGGTTAGAGAGTGGGTGTGGGGTCTAGGCTTAGAGCTTGGTCCTCCCGAGGGAAATGGCTATGAAACCAATTATTTGAGCAATACATCAATCTTCGATCTACAGTTTGTGTATCTTTTATCTGGTTGAGTTGGCTCGGCTTTGATTTGGTTCTTCCTTTGTTCTTTGGTTGTTCCTTTTCCCTTCTTGATCCGAGTGGAAGTTCTTGCTTTTTTTGTGATGACATGACGTGCTGTATTGTGTAGAATCATACTCAAAGCCATCTTGGCTATTCTTCTCCCATGAGCACAGTCTGTTCATTTCTCCGATCTAGAGGTCGTGGCCTTGTGCGCACTAGGTTAAATCGCAAAAAGCTCTCAACTTGTTTATTAAGTTTTCAATCCAAGATGGGAGCAGCCTCTTGAGGCCTTAATCTTGTTGTATTCGAAGTTTCACGACCATTTGATCTTTTAATCAAAAGTATGTGGATTTTAGATCTTACGGCTGTGCGTTACTCTGTTCTTCTGAATCAGTTTTACGACCACGGTCGAGTTTCAAACTAAAGCACATTGCTTTTGACCACGTTCAGTCTTTCGATAGCTACGCACCATGTTGCTTTCGACCATGTTCAGATCTTTTGATTACTTTGTGTTCTTCTATTGAATCTGAACTGAAGCAGTCGGTAGTCGGTGCACTCTTTGTCTGGAACATCGATCAGCTTTACAACTATGTTGGTTTCGACAACGATCAAGCTCCAGACTGCATCGCACTAGTTTCGATCACATTCACTTTTTTGATCGCTTCGCTTTTTTCTTCTGCGTGGGATTTCCGACCGCTCACAGATCCTCATTTTCTCTAGTTGATTTTTGAGCTGAATAGATCTCGCTGGTTGCATATCATTCGTTAGCCTTCGACCTTATTGGTTGTTCGACCACCTGTTGGCTACGACCATATTGACCATTTTGGTTGCCGACTGGTTCCGACCATATTGGTTGTTTAACCACTCCATTGGCTTACGACCACGTTAGTTACGACTACGTTGACCATTTTGGTTGACGAGTGGTTCTGACCATGTTGGTTGTACAACCACTAGTTGGTGTTCGACAACGTTGTTTTCGACCACGTTGGTTCTGACTGTACTCATTTTTGATCACGTTGGTTTTAGTCTCAGTGTTTATCGACTATGGTGATTTCCATTCTGTAGTCGATTTCCGACCATGTTGTTGAATCTTTGACCATGTTATCAGCTTTCAACCATGTAGTTGACTTTACGACCACGTTGTCAACTTTCAACCACGTTGCCAAATTTTGACCACGTTGCCAGCTTCTGACCATGGTCTGTGTTTCCTGCTGTATTCTCTCTGTAGCTACGGTTTTCAAGTGGGGTTTTAACTCTAATCTTCATAACTTTATAGCTATTGGAGAAAAGGGTTAAGTGAATACTTGGAGAGAATTTGAAGGCACCATTTCCCCATCTGTTGCATGTCCGGTTCTACATTTTATATTTTAGTTGTATTTTTTAAATTTCTTGAGTTATACGACATAATTTAGTGATAAATGTTACGAATAGAAAACCAAATATTTCTAAGATTATTCCATAAAAAAGAAAAAAGTGAGTGCTCTATCAGACTAAAGAGCAGGGGCTGTTACATATTTAATCCGTTACCTAATGAGATGGCAAAAAAATGAGGCAAATGCTAGAGAAAGTATAACATGTGGTGGTGAAAAACCAACCGGTGAAGTGATAAAAGTGGCATAACTCACCCAAAAAAAGTAGCATAACTCACCTGCGCTAAGAAATACAGTATAGCAATAGAGTAGCAACCATGTGACTTTTTGGACTGTATGACCTGTGATGGGCACCTATGGGCTTGTTTGGTTGCCTGCATGCGGGTGGCTCGCACCAACGCATGCAGGGAGATGGTGTTTGGTTGGCTGCGGAGAGGAGAGAGCTTGCACGAGCGGATGCAAAAAAACAATTGGAGCCAGGCTGAGGAGGAACACGGCTGAGGAGCTTCCCTCCTTAGCCTGGCCACGCTCATGCAGCTACATTAACTCATGCAGACAACCAAACAGGCCCATATATGTGAAGTGGGCTGACAAAAAGATGCAAGTGTAACAATAGAAGTCGAATGGACCATACGCTAAGTTTAGAACTGGATAGAAGCAAACGTGACAAGTGAACTAGGCAAATGCATAGCTAGTGCTAGGGTGGGCCACTCGGGACATAGGGGTTGCATGATAAGACCACCTTACATCCAGACGCGCTGTTGTCACGTCTAAAAAATAATATAGGTTTGTTGTTACAACTGTATCTTCTTTTAGTGCTAACTTCTCGTATTTTCACCGAAGAATAATTCTAATTTTTTGCCTGGTTGTGCGGACATTGAATACCTCTCATCTGTCACCCGCTATTTTATCTCTAAGTATGTTTTTAGATGTTACATGCACGCATTCTAGTGCCACAAAATACTTAGCAAAACAATCTAAACAATTGTTTGAAGAACAGCGCTCCGTTGCATCCATTGAAATTGTGAGATGTCAAGTTTTCTTGTTTGATGAAAGTTGGGAGATGTGAAGTTGAGAACTAACTTGACAAAACTCCATGTACGGACGGTAATTCCCTGGGGTTCTCTTTTCCGCGAAGCGGTCCTACTCCAATCGGCTTCAGCTTCTGACTTTTTTTACCTTTCAATTTATTTAAGCTAGAAATCTCTTAGAACACATCGGCTTCTAATTTCGACTTATTTTTACCTTTTTCACCTTTTTCCCTTATTCATTTGCATTGTCCATGACGAAATAACATGTTTTTTATTTTTCTCAATTCTTTTTCTATTTTTTTCGTATTTTTCTCAGAAAAACTAATAGCAACTATGATACAATTTAACTAAAAGTCAGAAGCCAGGAACCGAAGCCCCCCTAAGCCTATTGGAGCGCCGAGGAGCAGCGCTATTCATGTTTTTGTACCATGGGATCCGCCAAATTAAGAGAAAGAGCAAAATTGATGTACAAATTGTTAAATTATTTTTGTATTAGTATGTTTAGTAGATGTAACGCCCCCGATTCCCAGGGGCGCCGGAGGACACGGCATTCCGCAACTATTCACGCATGAACAGTTATGGAGTGTCGCGCAAGAGTATACCATCGCATGCTTACAACAAAAGTCCAGCATATACTTCACATATGGATTAACATCCAATTTTTGACAGCGGGGCGTGCAAGCCCAAAGCATATTTACATTACAAAAGGCTCCAAGATCCGCTTGAGCGCGGCGAAGACCTAAAGCCACGGGTTCTCGTCGAAGAAGAGACCTTCCGGGACTTCCTCAACGGGGAGACCTTCACCTTCTTCTTGGTCCTCTAAAGAAGGGCAAAAGCAAGCCGTGAGCCAAACAACCGACTCAGCAAGTCCCAAAGGGACCCTGTTTTACTACATGCACGGAATAACAAAAGGAAGGGAGTATACTTGGTTTACTAACTTGAGTGGATGCAGTTTTATTTGTAAACATTTTGATAAAATGGACCCAAAACTACTCCTTAAAATCTCAAGGGTTTTTCACGAAAGTTTAATTAACCAACTCATCAAGTTAAAGCATGTACAAAACTAATTAAGCTTCGCTGCTGGAATCACCCAAGTGACACAGCTCTATTAACCGGGAGCACAGCGTATTCGAATACCATTTATTTTGACTCTGCAGAGTTTGCTCAGCTTTACCCACACGATTTCTTAACTTCCGCGTCCGGGTTAAGAAAGCCAGGTCGTTTCACTGCTCAACTCTTTATATAGGCTCTACCCGGTAGAATTCACTCGGGTCTGGCACAATAAAACTCCCGTCCGCTTCGAGTGAACTCTACCGTTGTTAGGCACCCGCAGTACGGCCTACCTAACCTCGCTTGTCTCAACACCATGCTTTCTCAACACCTGTAGAGTTTCAATCGAGTTAAGCAGCTACTAAACCAGTGTTGACAAGTCAACTTTTGTGGTTGAGCGATCACCATGTCATTTGCTCAGCGTAAGGGTCTAGTCCTTATATTTTTCCGGGATCCGCAACCTCGCCAGGCCCGCGACCTCCAATCTAGGGTAAGCGGTGGGCGAAAGCCGTCTCGCGGCGCCCCACAACACCCTTACCCTAACTTCAAACCTAGAGTAAGAGATGGGCGAAGACTAACTCGCCAGCTCTTCCCCAACCCTTACTCTACCTTGTGCACGCCGGCACTCTCCGCTCTAGGGCACGGTGTCCCATACCACCCTACCCTAGAGTCGGGTTTGCAAATCCTATTGGCCCGCAGCCACAACCTTATTAGTATAAGACTTTGCATGATAATAATAACCTACAGTTATCTAGATTAACAGATAATTATTTCTAAGGTTACAAAGGCATGGCTACAAGTTTAACATGGCATTTGTCGGTGGTAGGTTTAACTACATATCATGTCATTCTAAACATTTTATTTTATTTTTGAACTAACATTTCGGAACTAGCTTAATGCAAATAGCATAATAACATAATTAAATAACATGGGTTGCAACATGATCAAAGGATTTGGGACTTGCCGTGAAGTTGGACGATCTCGGCTAGCTCGAACTTAGAAGCACCTTGGTCCTGCGACTGCACTTGGGCTTCCGGGATCTCTGAAACTAGCGCAAACACACAAAATAAAATAAGTCCGGCTTGAGCCTAATCAAGCGAGGAAAAATAAACTATTCAAAAAAGAGTAAAACGCATAAATCCTCAAATGGGGAATTTTGGAATTTATCTGGGATGAAATTGGGAACAAGGAGGCCAAAAATGGGTCTAGGATATTATTTGGAGCAAAGTGGTGAAATCTGGGAATTTTTGAGATTTTCTGTGATTTTCTAGGATTTATTTGGATTTTTTGGGATTTTGAAAATTGGAAAATCATCTGGAAATTGGTGTGAATAGTAACGAGCCGGCCCGAGCTACAGTGCGGCCCGGCCGGTTAAACGGCCCGCGCAGCCAACGACCAGCGTGGCCCATCTCGCGCGCGCGCTTGGCGGCGAGGCAGGCCGTGAATTCGGCCCACGCACGCGCGCGCCCACGCGACCCAGATGGTCGATGCATGGCTCGGGTGGGTGGCTACGATTGAGGGGGAGCGGGCGGATTGGATCAGAGTGAGTGGAGATCGGACGGCAGGGAAACGGTGAGAGCGGGCGAAGCGGTACGGGGAAATCGGACGGGCGCAGGGCGGGAAGTTTATGAAGATCGGACGGTCGAGAAGGGGCGGCCATCCGACGCTCCGGGTTAGACGGCAACGGGAGAGATGGACGACGGAGGAGGGGCCACGTCGGTCATCTTCCTCCTCCGGCTGCTGAGGCGCCCGCGGGACAAGGCCACGGCGGCGATGGCGGTCCGGGCGCAAGGAAGGCCGTCGGCGGCAACCGAGGGTACCGGCGGATAGGTCTCCGAGAGGGGAATCCATTTTTGGGGTTTGGGTGGTTAGGGGATCAACGGAGGGGACGGGAGGCAGAAGGGGAAGATTGGGGCTCTCCGGCGGTGAGGGTGGTCCCGGGGTCTGTGGAGTCAAATTGGCGGTGGTTTCATGGTTAGCAGGGTATGGATCTCACGCTGGCGGTGGTGGGATTGGCCGAGGAGCTCCGAGGAAGGCTGGCCACGGCGAGGCGGTTTGGGCGGCGGAGCTCGTCGGCGCTAGGGCTCCACAGCAGCTCCCCTGGCCAAGGACGTTCACAAAAGGGGTCAGCGCAAGGTAGCGGAGCTCAGAGTAGAAGGAATCGAAGGATGGTGAAGGAGGGAGATTGCCCTGCGGGGGTTGCCGGCGCAGGGGCGAACGGTGATGGCGAGGGAGGCGATGAAACCTCAATCGGCTGCGCAAGGGGAAACCTGGGAGTGGTGGGAGGCGTTTGCAGGCGGTGGGGAAGCTCGGGAAGCAAAGGAGCGAGAAGGGGCAGAGGGGCGGTTTTTATACCCGACGGAGGCGGAAGGGAGCCTTAGGGGAGAAGGCAATGGGCGGGGCGCGGGGTCAACAGGAGTGACGGGAGCTGGTGGAGGGTCTCCTCCGTGCAGGGGGGTGACGCCGGCCCTGCACAGGAGTTATGGCGAGGCGACGGCACAGGAGAGGGAGCAGGTGAGCTTCGGGCAGGGGCGATGGCGTCCGCGCAAGGAAGAGGGGAGGCGCGGAGACTGGCAGGTGGGGTCGGGGCAGAAAGGTGGCGACGCGTGGCGCGAGGGCGCCCATAGCTTCGGACCGGGGTGGTCGGGACGGCACGGCGCGGGGAGAAACAGTGGGCGCGGAGGGAGCGCAGAGGCGGTGCGCGGAGCGGGCGTAGGCGCACGCGCGAGGGAGAAAGCGGGGAGGAGTAGAGGCGCCAGCGGAGAGGGAGAGTGGGGAGGCGCCTGGGAACGGGAGAAAGCGGGAAGGGAGGCGGGGCGGGGAGCGGCGCCAACGGGAAGAGGGCACGAGCGCCATGGAGGGGAGGAGGCGGAAATGGGTGGGGCGCCAAAGAAGAAAGGGAGGCGCACGGCCAGAAAAAGAAAGCGGGTTCGGGGAGAACTTTCCTGAAAGGGAAAGTTTTCGAATTTCACTCAAAAATCCAGAAAAAGCACAAAAATTTTTGGGGTTGAAATTTTGGGGGTTTTCAGTAGAAAACTAAATTAGGGGGAAATATATCTAAGAGAGCGTAGTTTAATGCTTAAAATATTTCTATTACATTATTTAACTTTATTTAATCAATATTTTGTTTCTTATTGTGTGTATGCGGGTGTTCTTCCCTGTATGAGCTAGCATGGGCAGGACGGGGCATGTACCCCATGGCTGTCTGATGTTTTCCCACACTCCCACATCATCAACTAAACAAACCCGGGGGGGTTCCGGCCTCCGCGCCGTGTCCACGTCGCCCCGCCCGCGTGTCCGGCCGACGCGTGGCGGGGCAATTCTTGTACGGCCGGAGGAGGCAGTTTCCTCCAGTTTTCCGAAAATTACGTAAAGGTCCTTTTTCCTCGCGAAAAGGTCCCTGCAAGTATTTTTTAAAAAAATTTTTTTTGGATAGCGCCTCGCAGGTTCCCGAAATTACGTATAGGTTCTTATTTACTTACGTACAGGTCCTTACAAGTCCTCGATTTTTTACGAAAAAGACCTTTGGTTCTCCCTAAATTACGCATGTGTCCTCGATTTTTTTATTGAACCCCTGCGAATTATCGCCTCTTTTACTTTGGTCTACACGGTAGCTAGCGCGGCGTGCGCCGCGCTTATATGCAGCTAGTAATATTTATTCTAAGCAAGTTATGTGGTTGTACATCTAACAAGAGTTATAAAGGTCTACTTCCAAAAGCTAAAAGCTATTTAGTATATGTTGATTTCTTAACGCGGTTTTTTCTCTTTTTTATTATTTGTTAAGATATAACGGTACTTTTTCCTATTTTTTCTTTATTTTTTCAAATTAAATATTTCATAAAAGACTAACAATAATTATAGTATCATTTCAGCTAAAATCTACAGCACTTTTCATAGACGAGGAGTGATGCACCTAACAATTGTAAAACATCATACATGTGAAGGAATTATTGTGGAGTATTTTCAATAATTACGGTGTGAGCCTAGTCTATACTTCCCAGTTACAAACTTATAATGAAGGAATTCTCATGCATATTTTTTTTCTATTGTGGCGTGCATATTCATTACATAAGAAACAATATATGGCAATAATGCAAAAGTAAAGAATATGTATACCAAATTAAACTTATGAAAGAAAACAAATTATGGGCAAAAGCATGTTCTTGGTCGCTTGTTGTTAATATCTTAAGCATTTTAGAGGGTGTTTAAATTGTAGAAACCACTGTTGACTAGGTGAGTAAAATGTGTTTTAAAATGAAATCCAAAACTTTGGCAAGGACAAAAAAAAGTGATGCACATCATCCTATCATGTATTCACTCCCCCCCCCCCCCCTCCAAGAGGTAGGTCTTGCTTGCAAGGCAATGAAATGACAATAGCATTGAGGCAGTCGTTGGCGGGTTGGTGAAAGCAGGAATTAGGAATGGGAGATATTGGTAAGGTTGTGAGAAAGTGATGGTGATGGTAGTGAAGAGCTAATGTTGGTGGTGGCGAGGTGGTCACCAACGATGGAAAACGACGACAGTTGAGAATGTCAAGACACTTGCATTGGTACCATATAGGGTGACGGCAAGTGTAACACTAGGGCAAAAAATGATGATAGATGTGTTGATCGAAAGATGTGAGGATTATAGAACTGTAGTCAAAGCTTCTTAAGGTGGACTCGTGAGACAGGGCTTGTTTTTTTTTTGGCTGCAGCTTGTGGCTTTTGGCTGTGGTTTGTGACTTTTTGGTTGTTTGTGTGAAAGATTACAGAGTAACGGAAACTCACGTGCAGTTTTTGGCGATATAAATGAAGTCGGTAAAGTATGTATTACAATTAACTAGTAGATACTATCTTGAAAAGATACTTCATTTAAAAGCTAGTTACTGTAAAAAAAGCCGAAAAGCAGCTTTTAGAAGCTGAAAAGAACAGGGCCACAATATACTTAATCTTAGCTTAATAATCTTCGTACTTCACTGCATCATCTCTTAGATTGGCTTACAAACACTTTCTCTACTCTAACCCATGGCCTCTTAGCTTAAAAGCTTTGATAAGATTCACTGTTTACGAAAGTGACTACGGGCCTGTTCTTTTCATCCGAAACTAGCGGCTTTTGGCTTTTGCTATAGTACCTAACTTTTAAATGGAGTATTTTCTCAAAACGGGATCTACCACTACTACAGAAAAGGCCATCACAGACGGTTTAGAAACGTCATCACAGACGGTTTTGTGAACCGTCTGAATTTATGGGTCAGTGATAATACGAGGTCATCACAGACGGTTTTTGAACCGTCTGTGGTTTTAATATCACAGACGGTTTTTAACTAAAAACCATCTGTGATATTAAATATCACAGACGGTTCTTAACTAAAAACCGTCTGTGATATTTATAAATCACAGACGGTTTTTAATTAAAAACCGTCTGTGATATTTATAAATCACAGACGGTTTTTATTATAAAACCGTCTGTGATATTCTCTTCTACTCCTAAACCTATTTCTGTTTATTGGCTAGCCTCAGGAAATGCTAGCCATGCCCTCTGAAACAAGCAGATCAACATGTATATGTATACATCCAATTCACATCTCAATTCATTTCACAAACATAAAACATCCATTTTTATTAAGATTAGAGCCTACCATTACAATATCCCAAAACAACAAGAAGGTTACACAACAAGAACAGCAGGTTACACAACAAGAATAGAGAAAAAGATTACAATATCCCAAAACAACAAGCAGGTTACACAACAAGAACAGAGAAAAAGCAAAGATCTTCTATGTCTTCTCGCCCCTGATGCAACGCATGAGCTGGATGCCTTCTCGGCCCTGCACGGTTGGCACGAGCTAGTTGCTTCTGCGGTGTCTTGTCTCCCGTAGACTTGTGCGTCGTCTGCAAGGAAGAGGAGAATAGCAAGGAGGAGGAGAATAGCAAGCAGGAGGACAGCAAGGAGGAGGATAGCAAGGAAGAGGAGACAGGCTGGGTTTGGTTATATTTATAGGGGAGGGAGAGGCGGGAGTTCGAAATTTTTGGCGCGGGAACGGAGATTGTGTTGAGGAGGATCGACGGGCCCAGCGGTCAGATTATCACAGCCGGTTCTATTGGCTAGAACCGTCTGTGATGAATGCATATCACAGACGGTTCTATATATAGAACCGTCTGTGAATTAGAGCACAGAATTTTATATACCGATGCAATATAAACAACTAGTCTGAAAAGATAAAATAGCAACGTTTTATATAGCTTATATATACTCATTTAAAAGGTTTCGACGAGATCTACAACTTTGTAGTTGAAGCAAAATCCAAATTCCGAAAGGAAGACCAAGAAAAAGGGCAAAAACAGACACCAAAAACTTGCGACGCAGGTTTAGGTCCAAAGATGGCCGATTTTCGGGGTCTTGGAGGGCGACGGGCGTAAGCAGGTCATTTTTTTTGGATCGGGCTCGTCGTTAGCTTTCCAACGAGTATAAGAACGTTGAAAACGGACACCATATGCAAAAGTTATGCTCGTTTTACTGAAGGTGTCTCAAAACTGAATCATACTCGGACTTAAGCGGGAAAATTTGAAAATTTGAGGGATTGCAAGGCGGGAAACGTATCACAGACGGTTTTTATTATAAAACCGTCTATGATAATCTGGTTTCACAGACGGTTTTTAATAAAAAACCGTCTGTGATATTCCAGATTATCACAGACGGTTTTTTATTAAAAACCGTCTGTGATATTCCAATATCACAGACGGTTTTATAATAAAAACCGTATGTGATATTTCAGATTATCACAGACGGTTTTTATTATAAAACCGTCTGTGATATTGGAATATCACAGACGGTTCAGCGGTAAGAACCGTCTGTGATACTCCTTTTTCCCGCCACAAATACCACAGACGGCCTCCAAATTAAAACCGTCTGTAATAGTGTACATCACAGACGGTTTCACAAAACCGTCTGTGATTTAGCGTCTACTATTAGGCTTTCTGTAGTAGTGTACAAGTTAATTGTAGTACATGTTAAAAGCCTAATATCTGTATCAACAAAAATCGTAAGCGAGTATCTCCCTCTCCGTAATCTCTATTGCAAACAGCTAAAATTCAAAAATTTCAGCCAAAAGTTATAAACCGCAACCGAAAAGAACATGCCTACCACTTAGATAAGCATTTCAATCTTCTCCAAAGTGGCAACAGCTTCAATCAGTGAGTCTTCGATCCCATAGTACATACTTCATGCGCATGAAACATCGAAGAAACTCTTAGCCTTCTCGTCAGAAAAATATGTTCAACAATCTTGTTCTGCCGCGCCAATTTTCTTACAGTACATAACAGGCTTACTCTACGGGTCTAAATTTTGTCTTTTGTTTTTCCATTTTCGACGAGTCACCACCAGCTCCCTGTACGCCGCAGAAGATCCGCACGAACAAGGAATCTTTACCCGCTCCACTTCGGAGGTTGAACTCCCGAAAAAAGCCGACACCTCGCTCCCGCTCCGCCACTTTCCCCACTCCGCTCCGTCTCTCCCTCTCTTCGCCTCCTCCCTCTAAGAGCTCAAACCCTAGCTAGCTCGATGGCCTGGGCATCGGCGGCGGCGGCGGCGACGCTGGTGGTCGCGGCGGCGTTGGCGGCTGTGGCATCGGCGTCCAACTCGGAGGGCGACGCGCTGTACGCGCTGCGTCGCGCGCTCGCGGACCCCCGTGGCGTGCTGCAGAGCTGGGACCCCACCCTCGTCAGCCCCTGCACCTGGTTCCACGTCACCTGCAGCCGCGACAACCGCGTCACCCGCGTGTACGTCGGCTCAGCTCTTCTTGGTTCCATTTCCACTCCACATATTTGTTCTTGTGTGTGTGTATAATTTCTCTCGCGATTTGTAATATCGCGAGCTTGTGCTAGTATACCGCAAGACTGCTAGAGCTGGGAGTCAGTAGCTCTTAGTATTACTTGTGCGGGCGATTTATTGATTCATGAGACAGTTAGTGGAATTAATGGATAGGGTAGTTCATGCAATTGTCGTGGTTTCTTGGCAGGTAGGGGATCAGCGCAGCGCTGATGATACCATGAAGCTCTCGGCTAGATTTGCGAATTTTACTGGAGCCCTGTGTAACCATCTTACAATATTTATAAACAAAAATATGGGTGCAATTCAGATGCGGCATTGCATATGAGTATCGCACACCAGATGCATACACTATACAGTGAAATTGCAGAGACTAGATTACCAATTTTGGGAGGAATACGGACAAGCTCCACAATTGTTTGTAACTTCAGCAAGCCTCCAAACCTTAACCAGGTCTATAGCTTTTAGTGGTCAGCTGTAGCTTGACAATCACTTGCATGTTAATCGTGTAATTATACTTTTGTAGGGTTATGTTGATGCAATCAGCTTTGCGCTTCACTATTGCTTGATTTTTTTTAGCGTGTCTGTGGCATATTACTTTTGTCGCCCACATAGATTTGGAGTCTGTTACATAATCAGCTTGAAAGGTAAGGTAGCTATCATATCTTTTTATTAGAGATTGTATAGCAGTTATTGTTGTAACTTACCTAGTTTAGTTCCTGAGATTATGGATCTCTTGTAACCTCCTAAACTTGGACTCCTCTGGATATATAACATGCAAACACCCCCACCTTTAGGCGTGGTGAATTCCCCTCATCTTTGCCTACCTTTCCACATGGTATCAGATTAGATTCGATCCCCTTTTTTTTCCGCTGATTCCTCTTCGTGTGACTTCTCTCGTCTGCGCCGCCACACCACCGCGTTCCTGAGATTCCACCGCTTCCGCACGCCGTCGCCTGCGCTGAGCACTTCCTGCCGCCATGTCCGCACCTCAGTCCCCCCTGTCGGCGGCGGCCACCTCTACAGCTTCTGCTGCCGCCTCCGCTTTGCTTCCTGCGGCCATCTCTGACGCGGCGCCCATCTTCCTCAATCCCTTTGCATCCGTTGTTGTCAAGGCCCATGTTCCGATCTCGTTGGAACTGACAAACCCTAATTTCAACAAATGGGCCTCCTTCCGCTCCATGTGCGGCAAGTTCGGCCTCATGTCGCATATCGACGGCACCGCGCCACCACGTCCCGCCGAGCCGCAGTGGGAGCAAGCCGATTGCTCCGTCCACAGCTGGCTCTACGGTTCCGTCTCCGATGAGGTTCTTGATCTCGCCATGGAACCTGCTCAAGACGTGCGCGCTCTCTGGGTCGCCATCGAGGAGCTGTTCCAAGCCAACAAGGAACCTCGCGCCATCTTCCTCAGCCATCAATTCCACTCCATGGTTCAGGGCGAGCTCTCCATCTCCGAGTACTGCCAACGCATGAAGACGGCCGCCGATGCCCTTCGCGATGTCGGTCATGCAGTGACTGAATCCCAGTTGGTTCTCAATCTGCTCTGTGGCCTCAACTCCCGCTTCTCCAACACGGCCGATGACATCGCCAACATGCCTGTGTTTCCTTCGTTCGCTCGTGCGCGCTCCATGATGGTGCTCAAAGAGTTGCGTTTGGCGAATGAACAGAAGGTCGTTGCGGACACTGCGCTCCTCGCGGCTGGCTCCTGCGGTTCTGGCGGCTGCCGCTCGTCGTCCACGGGAGGTTCCGTCTCCTCCGTCCGAGGTGACACCAAACGCGGCAAGAACGGTGGAAAGCGTGGCTACGGCAAGAACGGCGCCAAGTCATCGCCACAGGCTCCCGCATCCGTCCCTGGACCACAGCCCTCCGGTCCTTGGATCTGCTTCAACCCGATGGGAGTCTCTTCAGGTGCGCCGTCCTGGCGTCCTCCCAGCGCCTTCATTCTTGGCTCGTTCCCTCAGGCTCACACTACCTTCGCGCCGGCACAAGGAGCTCCGCCTCTGGCTCAATCCTGGGACTCGGCTGGCCTAATTGCAGCCCTGAATCAACTGGCCGTGCAGGGCAACAACCCTTGGGTGCTCGACACTAGTGCGACATCACACATGTCCTCCACTGACGGTATTCTTCTCTCCCGTTTACCTCCCTCCCAACATTTCATTACAGTAGGTAACGGCTCCTCTATTCCTGTCGCACACCGCGGTCATTCTGCCCTTTCCACATCTTCAGCAAATTTTCTTCTCAACAATGTCCTAGTTGTCCCGAATATTATTCGTAATCTTCTTTCGGTACGTCAATTCACACGCGATAACCATGTCTCCATTGATTTTGACCTTTTTGGTTTCTCCATTAAGGACCTCAAGACCAGGCGCGTGATTCTTCGCTGCAATAGTGACGGCAACCTCTACACCTTTCTTGCCGCCAACCACACTCCAGTTGCCCAAGCTCACCTCGCCGTGTCATCCACCCTTTGGCATCAGCGTCTTGGTCATCCTGGCTCCGCCGTCCTCAACACCCTCCGCAATAAAGCCGCTATTTCATGTAATAAGAGCACCTGTTCCCCCTGCCACTCATGTCAATTAGGCAAACATGTGCGCCTTCCCTTCACTAGGTCTACCTCGTGCACTTCTGCACCCTTTGAGTTAGTTCATTGTGATGTATGGACATCCCCCGTTGTCAGTAACTCCGGCTTTGCATATTATTTGGTTCTTCTCGATGATTTCACCCACTTCTGTTAGACCTTTCCTCTCAAACACAAATCCGACATTCATGAGCGTATTGTCGAATTCTGTCACTACGTCTCCACACAGTTTGGTCTGCCGCTTAAGAGTTTTCAAGCCAACAATGGACGAGGGTTCGTCAACCATGCCACCATCTCCTTCCTTGCCTCCCGTGGTACGCTCTTACGTCTCTCGTGCCCTTACACATCTCCACAGAACGGCAAGGCTGAGTGCATTCTCCGTACCCTTAATAACACTATTCGCACTTTGCTTCTTCATGCATCCATGCCTCTGTCTTACTGGGCCGAGGCTCTCGTAGCTGCTACATATTTAGTCAACCGCCAGCCTTCCTCCTCGGTCATGAGTATGCTCACCTCCGAGTTTTTGGCTGCCTTTGCTACCCGAATCTCACCGCCACTGCACCGCATAAGTTGGCACCCCGCTCCACAGCCTGCATATTTCTCGGGTATCCCTCCTCCCATAAAGGATACCGGTGTCTTGACCTCTCTACACGACGGGTGATCATTTCCCGCCATGTCGTTTTCGACGAGTCGTCTTTTCCCATCGCGACCTCTTCTCCTCGGACGCCGCCTCCTGCCCTTGACTTCCTCATTGACGACGCGATCGTGCCAGTGCGCCCACGCACCTTGGCCACGACGCCCTTCTCCGACGGAGCTTCGCCTCGTGCCGGCGTCGAGCGACCGCGGACCCCTCCTGCAGCGGCTCCATCTTCCATAGATGTTGAGCAGCTGCACCCGTTTCCAGCTGCCGATGAGCACTCCTCTGCGGCACCAATGGCCGCTGTCGATCGGCTGCCATTCTCGGCCGGTCCTACGGGCGGGCCTCCTATGTCGTCGGTGTCCGCAGGCATCACAAGTTCATCCATGCTGGCGGTCCCTCCTCTTCCGCCTGCCGCTGCTCCTACGGGCGGGCTTGCTTCGCCACCTACAGCTGCTCCTACGGGCGGGCGTGCCCCACCGCCACCCGTACCGGTTGACCGCCTTGCCACAAGCACTCACACTATGGTGACGTGGGCGCGTGCTGGTATTGTCAAGCCTCTCGAGCGGCTGAACCTCTCGGCGACGCACGGTGCCATCTCTCCAATTCCAACGAACTACCGCAGCGCGCTAGCGATCCTAACTGGCGTGCTGCCATGGCCGATGAATTCCAGGCACTCATCGACAATGGCACTTGGCGTCTTGTCTCGTGACCCGTCGGAGCCAACGTTGTCACAGGCAAGTGGATCTTCAAGCATAAATTCCACTCAGACGGTACTCTTGCTAGGCATAAGGCCCGCTGGGTTGTCCGTGGATACTCGCAGCAACACGACATCGATTACGATGAGACTTTCAGCCCCGTCGTCAAGCCCTCTACCATTCGGGTCGTCCTCAGCATCGCTGTGTCCCGTGCATGGCAGATTCACCAACTTGACGTCAAGAACGCTTTCCTCCACGGCCATCTCGAGGAGACTGTACTGCCAGCAGCCATCGGGCTTCGTCGATCCTTCTGCTCCTAACCATGTTTGCTTATTGCAGAAGTCCTTGTATGGCCTCAAACAGGCACGTCACCACGTGCCTGGTATCAGCGCTTCGCCGCTTCGACTTCCGACACGTCTCTCTTTGTCCTCAAAGATGGAGACAATGTTGCCTACCTTCTGCTGTACGTCGATGACACCATCCTCACGGCCTCCTCGACAACTCTTCTTTGGCGCATTACTCAGCTTCTGCACTCCGAGTTCGCCATGACAGATCTCGGTGGTCTGCACTTCTTCCTCGGCATCTCCGTCACGCGCTCCTCCGCCGGGTTATTCCTGTCCCAACGACAGTATGCCCATGAGCTCCTTCAGCGCGTAGGACTGGCAGAGTGTCACCCGACATCAACGCCCGTTGACACTCGCGCTAAGTTGTCCGCTACAGAGGGTGCGCCGGTGGCGGATCCTACGGAGTATAGGAGTCTTGCTGGGGCCCTACAATACCTCACACTGACTCGCCCTGGTTTGACGTATGCAGTCCAGCAGGTTTGCCTCTTCATGCATGATCCACACAAGCCCCACCTCGCGTTGATCAAACGGATTTTACGCTACATCAAAGGAAATATCTCCGCTGGCCTCCACATCAGCACCACTCCTGTTCGGTCCCTCACCGCGTACTCTGACGCGGACTGGGCCGGCTGCCCCGACTCCAGACGCTCTACGTCCGGCTACTGCGTCTTCCTCGGCGACAACCTGGTGTCTTGGTCATCCAAGCGGCAGATCACTGTCTCCCACTCCAGCGTTGAGGCCGAGTACCGTGCGGTTGCCCACGCCGTTGCTGAATGTTGCTGGCTTCGCCAACTTCTACAAGAGCTTCACCATCCGATTGCTACTGCGACTGTTGTCTACTGTGACAATGTCAGCGCCGTCTATCTGTCATCCAATCCAGTACAGCATCGTCGCACGAAGCATATCGAGATTGACATCCACTTCGTTCGCGAGTAGGTTGCCCTTGGCAAGGTTCGGGTTCTCCATGTGCCGTGCTCCCACCAGTTCGCGAACATCATGACGAAAGGCCTGCCTGTGCAGTTGTTTTCTGATTTTCGGTCCAATCTTTGCATCCGAGTTCCTCCCGATGCGACTGCGGGCGGGTATTAGAGATTGTATAGCAGTTATTGTTGTAACTTACCTAGTTTAGTTCCTGAGATTATGGATCTCTTGTAACCTCCTAAACTTGGACTCCTTTGGATATATAACATGCAAACACCCCCACCTTTAGGCGTGGTGAATTCCCCTCATCTTTGCCTACCTTTCCACACTTTTTGGTTGCTGAAAGCAAGCAATTGCTTCATGGAAATGGTTTCTTTCAATGAAACTTTCACAATGACACCATTTGTTTATAGCAAAATGTGCATGCGTTCCTTTGATTTGTTTTGCTATGAATACAGGTGTCACTTAATTAGTTATTTTCCTCTTTAGAATAAACAAATTAACAGCCTGTCACTTGCCATGGTCTGCTTCTTTCCAGATGTGTCATCACATCTGATACTTTCTTACTATTGTATATCTTGTAGGGATTTGGGTAACTCAAATTTGTCAGGTCATCTTGTTCCTGAACTGGGACACCTTGAGCATCTACAATATCTGTGAGTCTGTCTACAGAAATATTCCGGAATGTTCCATTTTGCCTAGTCGGTAATCACAATTAAGCTACAGCTCTTTCTATTCTGGAATGTTCCGTTTTGCCTAGTCAGTAATCACATTTAATGTCATTTTGTTATATAAGATATGCTTTGGTCTTCTAATAATCTCAAAAACTACATTGATCATTATTTGAAATTCCAATGGCATTTTAGTGTGATTGAACTTAGCATTGATGTTAATGCTGTAACATCTTCCTGAGAAATCATTGCAGAGAGCTCTACAAAAATAATATTGAGGGAACTATCCCAGCTGAGCTTGGAAGTCTAAAGAGCCTTATTAGCTTGGACTTGTATAACAACAACATAACAGGGACCATACCAAAAGAACTTGGCAAGCTGAGATCCTTAGTATTCTTGTGAGTACTTATCCTTTAGTTCTAATGTCACCGTGTATGCATCTGCACTATTTTCCCCGCTAATACATATGCAAACGTCACATGTTTTTAGTTTTTTCTGCGTGCTATGGTATTCTACATTTTGTTAATTAACTCGTATCTTTTTTTACCTTTTTATATTTCTGTAGACGACTTAATGACAACCGGTTGAGTGGTCCAATTCCTAGGGAACTGACCAAAATCTCTAGCCTCAAAGTGATGTAAGTGTTCAGCTTCTAATGATTTATGTAGTGAATTTACTGCATTTACTGAATTATATGCTTTCTGTACATATTAATGACAATATTTCATCTTGCGTATGCATGCTTCCAGAGATGTCTCAAACAATGATCTTTGTGGCACAATTCCAACTAATGGACCTTTTGAGCGCGTACCCTTGAGCAAGTATGATCTACAGGCTCGTTGTCAATTGATTTATGTAGTGCAGTGTTGTTAACTTGCTTTGTGTATTTCTGCATCTGATGTTCTGCATCTATGAGAGGACAAGGGCCATTAGCCATGCTATTCCATCAGCCCAAAAAAGTTATAAAATTGATAACTTAGGAACCTCAACTGTGGTTTTGTCTGGGTTGAGAGTTCCTGCTCTTTTGTAGTAACACTGCTTTGGTTCTTATGTTACTCGTATTCCTACATGTCATATAAAAATGGACCTCTACTTATAAGTTATAACTATCATTATCTCCTGGAGTTTGAAAAAAATCACCCTTAAGAGCTAGTTTCATTCGTGCAGTGGTATTTGGCTTAGATGTACAGTTATTATCAGTTTGTTTTCACTTTTCAGTATTATACTGAATGAGAATTAAGCGAGGCAGCAAATGATTTGCATAGTGCTATCATTTATTTTTTATTTATTGAGTATGTATCTTTGGGAATTTGAGAAAAAAACCTTCTGAGAATTTCATTCGCGTTGTCGTATTTGGCTTAGATCTACAGTGATTATTGATTTGCTTTTGTGCTGCGGTATTTGGCTTAGATCTACATTTATTATCGATTTGCTTTCATGCTGCAGTATTTGGTTTAGATCTACAGATATTGTCCACTTGCTTTCAGTATTGTGCTGAGTGATAATTAAAGGACACAACAAATGATCTGCAGAGGGCTATCATTTCTTATTTATTTATTGAGGATATATGTGGACTAGTGCTCCTTGCTTGCATGACTATTGTTGATTAATTGAGACAGCTGGAGCCTGCGACACTTTTCTCTCTAATCAAATTATCAAATGTGCAAAACTCGTTCTTCCAGTCTTCACTGTTTCTAAGCCAATCTTGTCTCTCTGCAGCTTTGACAATAACCCAAGACTGGAGGGCCCGGAGTTGCAAGGGCTTGCGACATACAACACGAACTGCTGAAAGTGCCAAGTGGTTCCCTTTCACTTTCGAGATATAGATGAATAGTGGATTAACATTATCAGGGTACCTGATAAAAATGCAAGTCTGGTTGCTTGCACGAGTGCCAGCAAGTAAAGGCGGGTTGCAGCTCGATGCTTGTAGTGTAGATAATATTTATTGCAGGGCTGGGGCTCTCCGAACTGATAATCCCATGTAGTGTATGGTTGCTTGCTGAACTAGGACTAGTAATATCCGTTGTCAGTATTCATTCGGTTCTCGTTTTATGAGTCGATAATTCTCCGGTTTGGTGCAGAAGTTGTTTTAGCTTCATATTGTTGACTGTTGATATGCCGTTTAGGCCTGTGAAGTTCAACGGATACATGATATTGGGCCTGGTCTGGCCCGGCCCTGCCCGGCCGTGCTCAGATGCTCTATAGGAGCATGCTGCTCTGCTCCCTAGTCCAAAGCCGTTGGTTCCTCTCAAAAATGAAAATAGTTGAAGCCGTTGGTATCATCAACCTCTATAGTCAACAGAACACTGGTAGCTTAGGCTGGTTTGTGATCGGCAGTCAATCCTGTGCAAACTTGATCTAGGTTGCCAGCAAGCTTTACACAATCCTTTTTTTAGATAAGCTTTACATAATCCGTAACAAATAGTTCTGCTATTTTTTTGTGTGTAAAACTGTTCATTTACAACACTCACTCCAATCCTCTTGGATGCACTTCATTCGTCTATGGACTAATATAATAGTTACATGGGGAGGACCATATGATATACTCCCTCTTATGAGACACATGATGCAAAGAAGCATTGATCAAAGTTTGCCACAGTCTGAGCTAAGCTGGTAAATACTCATGAAATGTTGAGCTCATTCCTGGTAGCTCCTTCCCAAGTTTCAACTAAACTTTTAAACTACATTGAGCTGTTACAGATTTGAGCTATTCAAGGAAAAAGAGTGACAAGTCAAAAACGCTATGGTGAATATCGAATTCTTCTGCTAACCTGTACACGATACCTATGCTTACACAGTATGCAGTCCCAAAATACCAGTCGCTGGTCATTGCTCAACTTATCCATGCTTCATGTGCAAATGGCCAGTGGTGTCTTCTTAGCAAGGTACACGACGGAGTAAGATCCTGTAGAGTCTGAATGTTTGGTGCTTTGTGTAGCAGAATTGCATGTGCAGCACCAGCCACATCTTAGAACTTACAATCTGTTGTTTTCATCTTCCAAGTGAGTTGCAAAACCGATGTGTCCAGGACTATCTACCAGTAGGGATAAGTTGTCGGCCGAGATGCATTAAATGGCATGTTCTTTTCAGCTTTTAAAAGCTGCTTTTCGGATTTTCTACAGGAACTAGCTTCTAAACGGAGTTTTTTTTTCAAGATAGGGTCTACTAGTTAATTGTAGTACATACTTTACTGACTTCATTTATATCGGTAAAAACCACACGTGAGTTTTTGTTACTCTGTATTCTCTCGTACAAATAGCCCAAAAGCCATAAGCCGCAGCTAAAAGTCACAAGCCGCAGCCAAAAAGAACAGTCCATTTTGTCATCTTGAACAGTAAGCAGGCTATATACACACATCAATCAATAATTTTCTCGCCGGTTGAAAATAGGTTCCATACCAAAGTTCCAACCAGATGAAGTACTACGGACAATTTGAAGACGTCATCCCAAGAACCTGCAATTTTAGGGGGGGTACCATTTATCATGTAAATTGGCTCCACGCCTCTAGGTGAGCTTGTGTCTTCCCCTAGGTATGCTCGCTTCGATCTTCGCCGCACCGCCACTCCTCCATCCTCTCGTATGACATCTGGGCGTCCTACTCCTCGCCGTCCAGAGTCCACGGGCCGTGCAGGCGGATCTCCTGGTCTATCCATTTACAGTATGTGCATAGCGGATTCGGAGACTATCAGAAGAGGAAAGAGCTTGTTAGTGCGTGCCATACAAGAGAACTGGTAGGGGAATGTACTGTAACCTGTCCTTACCAGCTGCCGGTAGCGGGCCGTATCCCAACATCGGTTCGAATAGTCTCAGACATAGTTACCATAACTCCAATAACACATGTCCAAGTTCAACCGCTCCTTGGACTTAAAGAACTTGTATGCGTCCTTGCACCAGCAGAGGGGGGATGTCTCCTTACGGTCAGGTCCTACGGTGAATACTTGCTGGGAACGTCGAGGTATGGGTTAGGGTTAGAGGTATGGGGGCTTCACTTTGGAGAGGTGACCTCCTGGCACGCTTCGCTTGTTCGTCTTGAGCTACTGCAGCCCTTGTGGTGATATTCAGTTTATGTTTTATATATAGCAACTTGAATGCTTCATAGATAGCAACTAAGCTAGATAGCGTCTGCTCAGTCTTAGAACTTAGTTTCACCGAATGCGTCTGATGATCAGACCGAAAGAGCAACTAAGCGAGAGGGTCAAGACATAACGAAAATGCCTGAGAGATGAATGACCACCATGGAGGTCAGTGATAGTTCTTTGTATAACTAAAAAAATTTGTTGTGTTAGAAACCATGTGTGATAGTTCTTTGTATAGCTAAAAGATTTTCTGTTTTTCGGCTAGCCTTAGGAAATGCTAGCCACACCCTCTCAAAACAAGAAATCAGAATATAGATAAATGACAAATAAGTGAATTACAATTTAAAGTGATTTGTGGGATGTGCAAGACTATGTTAGTATTACCATTAAATACGTGGACATTCAAAAATGACGTATCTTTTAACACTGAGGTAGTGAACTAAATAATATAAAATCACAACTCACAACTTACTTGTTCTTGATTTAATTGAATTATGTCCACATATCTCATGGTAACACTAATATAATCCAACATACCTTAGAATTTAAATGAGTTAGAGACAAAGTCAGATCTCATATCACACTTGACAATTAAAACTATGTCAATCGGAGTAATAGTTGTTTGAAAATATCCTTTCAATGAGATCTTGTAGCAATAATATATGCCAAGATGAGAAAAACAGAATCAATTGTTCACAAATTCTTCTGGAAAGTAGTCAGACTGCTCATGTTAGTATTTCTCAACAACTATAAGAGAAACATTAAAACAGTGTCACTTAGATTTCAAAGGGCATGAAGTAAATCACATGCTTCCACTACTACAAAAAGGGTCATCATAGATGGTTCAGAACTGTCATCACAGACGATTTTCTGAACCACCTGTATTTATGTGTCAGTGATAATGGGAGGTTATCATAGACGGTTTGTGAGCCATCAGTGATAAAGACAACACAAACGGTTTATAACTAGAACCGTCTATGAAGAAAACTATTACAAATGGCTCAAACCAAAAACTGTACGTGATACTCATACATCACAGATGGTTCTAGTTACCAACCGTCTCTGATTGGTGCGTACCACAGATGGTTGGTATATAGAACCATCTGTGATAGTCCTTCATAGACGGTTTATAGCACAAACTGTCTGTGATAGTTCATTCTATACCTTTTTTCTATTTTTTGGTTAGCCTCAAGAAATAATGTTACATATGTCCTTTCAAAACAAGCAAATACAGTGGCAAACACAACAACACATTCCATTTCCATTAAGATTAGAATCCACCATTACAGCAAGAATATATAAGAAGCAGAGATCCTGACAGACAATAGAAGCTGGATGCATTGGATAGCGGCCAGATATCACCGGCAATGGAGAGGCGGCGATAGCGCCACCTGTGGCACGATGATGAGACTGCATAAGGCACTCTTATGACACTTATGACAAGAGTGTGTTGTGCAGTCTGTTGTGGTATCACAATGAAGGCGCTAGCTCACGGCGGTAGTCGGCGTCGTCGAGGAACAAGCTAGATGCAGCGGATGGCGGTAGCACCACTTTTGTGGCACGACGGTGAGACTGCAGAAGACACTCTTATGACACTTACGACAAGAGTGTGTTATGCAGTATACCGTGTTGTCACAACAGAGGCACTAGCTGACGGTGGTAGTCGGCGTTGTCGAGGGGAGGATGCAGAAAGCTATATAGTGGATGAACTCATGCGTGACTGCTGGTGAAAGGTAGATGGGGAGTAATTAATAAGGGTCAAGCTGTGGGAAGAACTGGTGCCTGCCATTCGATGTGGAGAGAATGGATGGGTGAGATCGAAATCTTGGGAGAATACGCCACGGATTGGTGACGTGTCATTATCAGAGACGGTTTGTTATACGAACCGTCTATGATAATACACATATCATAGACGGTTTGTTATACGAACCGTCTGTGATAGTTTTATAAACGGTTCTAATTAAAAGTCGTTTGTGATAGTACGTATATCTTATATGGTTTTTAAAGCTAATCGTCTGTGATAGTTTCAGAGACAATTTTAGCCATAAACCGTCTGTAACAATCAGAGCACAGACGGCTCCACATGAACCGTCTGTGATGAGACGTCCAGTATAGCTTGTTTTGTAGTAGTGTTCGGTATATCAGATTCTATGGAATATATTATAACTATTGTATCTTTCTTTTTATTATACTACCTATTAGATTTAGTTGTTGTCTGACAAATTATTCGTCTTTTTCTTCGTGACTATCCATCGTCCTCTGGTCCTAAGAAGCCGTTTTTTCTGAACGCGATTCTGGGAAGTTAAATGGACTAATTGTGATCTCCGTTGCATTTATAACGCACCCAGTCTCATGGTTGACATCAATTGAGTTATGTTCTTGATGGAGTCCCTGAGGAAATAACCGAACTATTTGCCCCAGTTCACTAAAAAAAAGTGAGAAGTCCGTCCTCTTACACTGCCATAGCAGTGTGTAGTACATGCTAACTGTTTGGACAACTTCAGTCAGCAGCACAGCAGCACCTAGAAGATGTCAGTCTTCCATACAACTTTGCGTGACAAAGTAAGGCGCTAGGACCGGAAGAAAATGAGAAAAGAGGACTTATTTTGCTCATTTGGATTTTTTTAATTTATAGTTTATTTTATAACATAACTGATTTATTTTGTACTATAACTACTAATGATTTTTTAGCTTAATTAAATTCAAAAAATTTAAAAATAAAAATCAAATTAGCTTATCAGAGACAATACAAATGAATACAAAAAATGAAAATGCAAAAAACCCAAAAAGCCAAAAAATAGTAAAAGACGAAAATAAAAAACTAGAAGTCAGAAGCCAAAAGCTAAAGCCAGAACGTGAATCATTCAATAAATTGATGTTCATGTTACAAAATAATTGCAAAATAAACAAGATCTGAATTCGCAAGATTGCAGAAATTTGAAGGCTCTAAAATCAATTCAAGATACCACCTAGCCAGTTACTGCAAATATTGGCAATTGCACCTTCGGTCGACTCATGTGGTACATAGGGTGGAGTTTTTTGGTTGTAGTTTCACTTTTTGGTTTATAATTTTAAAGTTTGTCTATTCATAAGAGATAGTATGTAGAGAAAAATAGATGTATACGATTTTAGTCGGTATAGCTGATCTCGATATAGTGTCTAATACAATATACCTGTAAACCCGCTTTAAAAGATGCACCGTTTAAAAACTGATTTTTATAGTAGGAAGTGATAAATCAAAAATAAAGCTAAAAAGGACCCTGCCATAACCCACGCACCGGCTAGCTAGCTAGGTGTGACGACCCGCTCAATTACCATGGGGTAATCAAGCTAGTCAACGGGTTATTATTCGTTTTAGCCGATAAAACATTGCTTTAACGAATAATAAGCCAAATCAGAATGTTGCAACAGAACAATAATTAGAGACAAAAAGCTACATACATTCACAATGCCACGCAGGGCTAAGGTATTATACAACTGATTCAAGTCATAGAATTACAATACCAAAAGATAGTAATTCGAAGTTATAATTAAACAAGAGAGGTACTACTACAATACATTACTATTACAGGTATTCTAAAGGTAGAGTCCGAGCTGATCATATTCCTCTAATCGTCCCAATCATCGTATGTGGAGTGACCCTCATACGGCTCGTCCTCGCTACAACCTTCCTCCTCTGTATAGGTGTCATCTCCATCCGCAAACTGCTGGCTATCCTCTAAACAAAGGAAATAATAACAAGAGTGAGTACAGAGTACTCAGCAAGCTTATGTAACAAAAATGCATCAAATGCTCCGGTTCTATCTCCACTATTCTTTTCCAAATTCATATCCAATCCCAATTTCCAACTTATAGAAAATAGAGTTTTATGTTGCGAAAGATTACGAATTCATTATTTTAGAAATCTACTGAGCATACGCATGAACAGCAAAAAACTCCATAAGTTTCCGTAGTTCTCCTTTTCTGGAGACAGGCATGAATTCATGATTTATATAGCATTGCACAAGCTTGTATCACTTTACCCATCACCACTCTTGATCCTGGTGGCTCATGGTTCTCCGCAATTCCTTAGATGCTGTGCCCAGATCAGAGTACAGTACGTTTGCATCTATCTCAGTAGATTATATCTCCACCCAACTATTCTCAGCCGGCAGCCTAGGGTGGTTTCTCACCCTCGCCTGGCGCCCACCGACTTCGACATAGTTGTTGGTTGGGGCGGCCTCGCCCTACCCCAACCTCCACCCGCGCTAATATATGCGCCTTGCATCCCCCACCCGGCACCCAATTACCGGCCCGGATCGTGTGGGTTCCTGCAGTGGTGGAGGTCCCCACCCGGCACCCAGTTGCTAGCCCGTATCTTGTGGGTTCCTCCACGGGGTCCCCCACCCGGCACCTAAGTGCTGGCCCAGATCGTGTGGGTTCTCCCAACGGCTTAATAAAATACTTACCCATGTGGAGAATATAACACTTTGATAGCGCTATTAGTCTGTCCGTCCTCAAACGGGCTGTTGGTTGATACGGTTTGGTACGGTCTGTTCACACGGATGAAGCTGGTGACTTTTTATATTCTAATCTTATGCAGAGGTCCCAACCTGCCCCTTTCGCCACCTACCCTGGCAACCTCTGCCCACCTAAGTAACTTAAATGGCCAACTGCTCCATCAGTCGCCATCTCTCTCACTTCACATATAACCATTGCTCGATTTAAAACTCTTTATTTCTTTCATGCAAGTGATACTAGAATAATACAAAATACTTGTTTCACCAATATACTTTGCACATATGTTCAAAGGAATGCTTGCCTGCGTTAACGATAAGATGCTGAATCTCTTGGTTACCCTGGTATAATTTCCTTTGAAGATTCAGCCCTTTGCCTGAAAATTATACTACGAATTAATCTATGGCTTCACAATATGTTATGGCTGATTTAATTAGGTGAATGTTACTAACTATGCGTACATGTTTTTCTAAGTTTCTATCTAATTATTAAAAGAATTTCTATCTCGTTGATACGGCTAATAGTCAATACCAGATTCTTAAATATATGCAGCTAATTTCCTTAATTTTAACCAATCTATTGTAGCAAGGTTGTGACATCATATGCTTATGAATACCCCTGAATTTTAGCACATCTAGTATGCAGCCCCCTTTTATTTACCTAATTTATTCTCTCTTCATTTTTCCTACTCCCCTTTCCTCATTTTTCCCCTCTTCTCCATTTCTCCTTCTTCTACCCAGCCCCCTCTTTTTCTGCTCCTACCGCCCGCGCCTCTTCATTTCTTCCCCTCACCACCGCCGATGCCTCCTTATCTCTTCCCCTTCCCCATTCCACTCGGCTGCCTCTCTCTCTCCCGGTCTCTCTTCACACGGACGCCGCGCCGCCTCTCCTCCGCCTTCGGGTCTCAGTGCCGCCGCCTGGTCCGGCTCCCCCAACGCGCCGCCACCCTCTCGCGCCCACGTCTCGGCGCCTCTGCCCCGGCGCTCGGCGCCTCCCCTCGGTGCCGCTCCCCCTCACGCTGGCTCCCCATTACGCCGCCCTCATGCGCCGCCGGCGGCACCGCACCATGCGGTCCAACCGACTCTACACCTCACGGCGACCACGTTGCTCCTCCATCTTACTCGATTGGATGTTATTTGATGGTTATTTGGCTTTGGTTCACAGGGATGCACGGGTATGTTGCTAGGCAGGGAGATGTCTTCTTCTTCTACCTCCGGTGAATACCCTCATTGATGGTTCTTTGATGCACTAGAGGTGATTGTGACAGCTAGTGGTGGCTTCTTGGCTTTAGCTATGCACTGCTTGTTAGGGCAAAATGAATAATAGGGTGGAAATATTCTGTGGCTTACCTTCACCGGTTGCCGGTTGATTTATGGGGGAAAGGGTGAGGGTTTGCTGGTGGCTGTTGCCTTCTCGGTGATGGGGATGTTGCTTGATGGTGGCCTCCTAGAGTTGACGGTTTCACGGCTTGTGGCCTGGCCTCCTGCCGTCGTGGTCGCCCTCGCCGTGCACCTGGTCAGCTCGCCTGGCCTTCGTCGCTTGCGTCCCTCTCCCGTCGCCTACGGTCTCTCTGGTTGGCTAGAAAGAATTGGGGAAAGTGCAAGTGAACACAACCAAATGTCGTGCTCAGCTCTCTCTTTGTTTTTACTCGGCTGGCTGTGCTATGTCTTGCTGCCCTCTTCTCTCTGTTGGCTATGCCTTTGTGCTGGCCGTGAGATATTTCTGGACCGCTGGGCTCTCTCTGTACCTCTGGCCTGGCCGTGTGTTATCTCGGTGCAAACAGTGATATGCGGTCCTCCTGGGGCATGTGACTCCTGGTTGCGGTGTGGTTTGGAAAATGGGATTATGGGATTTTTGATTTGCAGGGGTTTGTCCCTAAACTAATCAGGTTTGTATATATATACCGTGTGAGGAGCCTACGGTTGTGAGAGGTGCCGACTGGCCCCCGGGACGGTCAGGTATCTTCGTGAACGGATTACCCCGCCCAAAGTTAATCGCTAGGGCTCTAACGGCAATTCTTTCTTCTTTCCTTGGTTTATTTTATTTGGTCTTTTTCGGCATTGAATTCATTGATTCGCTCGCAAGGAAAACATTGATGTGGTAGCAATTCGACGGCAGACTCCTATGTATGAGATGGCCTAATTGTAATCTAGCTTCTTCTGAGAATTGATGTATACCGAATATTGTAATTGTTTTTATTCTTTGATTCCCGAATGTAATATGCATGTATGCAATGAATTTCTAATTGTAATAAAGCCCTCTGTTTTAAATTATGCTAATGAATTGCAATTGTTATGTGTTTAGTGATAACCAATTTTAAATAATTAATTCCTAAGGCTAATTTGGCCCTTAATTGCTATTAGCAGCACTAATAACGGCATTTAAATTAGTTAAATAACGCGGGGTGTTACACCAGGTAGAGTAACACTCCATCTATGTTTTACTTAATTTTTAGAATGCATACCAGTAAAATTTCTAAAGTTTTATTACTAATAAATTTAAAACTATTTAGATTGGTTATATAAAAATTACATAATTAGATTTGTTATTAAAAACACTTTATACTATAATGATTCTATTAGATATTTTGTAATAAAGTTATAAAAAATAATAATTAAAGTTGTATCTAAAAAGACCGTAAAAAGAAGCAAACATCGAGTAAAAAAAACCAAGAAAGTACTGTGCTGGCTCCGGGGCAATCGATATACGTACAGATTGTTACGTGCCTTCTTCTGCACCAAGAGATTACGTGCCTTCTCGTACTCAATCGTACATCGATCTGGCGCTGCCCATGTGCCCGATCGACTTTATTAAAATGAAGTAGAGTTCAGTCGCAGTACAGCAGCACTGTATGGAGTGCACAGTTCTACAGTTCTTCACGCAACATGTGCCCGATATGCCAACATGTGCCCGATACGCATGAACGGACGCATGGTCATGCCGTATTGCTGATCTCTTGGCGTGTCGCGTGTGCTGGTTCCTAGATAGTACTCGGTCCAGTAAGTTCAGTAAGTCGCGTCTGATTGGTATCTTGATGTAAGCAGTGGTTTTTAGTTTTATTATAAACGTATGTGTAAATAAATTAAATACTAATAAATTGATAAGCTGTGTTAAAAAGTTATCTTAATAATTCATTTAGAAAAACGATAACGAAGTCGTCTTATTTGTTGATTCGAAAAAAGTTATAAATCATAAGTTAAAAATAAAAAAGCAATATAAGGATGATATAAGTAGTGAGGAGATAATTGGATCGAGGAAATAAGAGGTGGCAGGTATGTACAGGTATATATACATCGTCGTTACTCGTTACTAGCACAACGGATCGAGCTAGTTTGGCCTCAACTCATTCAGCGTTGTTACAGCATCATACCCATATTACACCCCGCGCGGTTCCCGGCCGGAGACCGCAGCCACGTCGCCCCCAGCGCTCCCTCGGCCGGCGCGTGGCGGCAAAATTCGCGTACGGTCGGGGAGCAGTTTTGCGAAAAAGTCCCTGTGTTTTTTCGAAATTACGTATAGATCCTTTTTCCTCGCGAAAAGGTCCCTGCCAGTTTTTTTAGCCCCTCCACTTTGCAGGATAGCCCCCCGCAGTTTTCTAAATTACGTATGGGTCCTCGTTTACTTATGTATAGGTCCTCGCTTTTTTACGAAAAAGGCCTTTGACTTTTCCGAAAATACACATGCGCCCTCGTTTTTTTTTAGAAAACCCCTCACGAATTATCTCTTCTTTTACTTCGGTACACACGGTGGCTGACGCGGCGTGACGCCGCGCCTATGAGGCTAGTGATCTCAATGCCATGCGCAGAAGGAAATCTCTGCCTGACAGCAGCGATCGTATCAGCTGCATCATGGGACCGACCGACCCGACCTGACGACATGCGGACTGCTGATTGGCTAAAAATGATCAGTGTAATCATTAGTAGCCAGGGCAGAACTACGAAAATAATCCAAGTTTTTCATTTCACCATATATATATAATAATTATAATTATATATATATATAATTTTTAAACAATATTACGCTAAATAGTAATGTATTTGGTAATTTTTAGTATCAATACTTCAATGTAACCAATGATAGCGTATGATGATTAAAAAATAGTGATCGAAATGTTTATCAAAATAAAAAAAGCCTGATAATAGTACTGATTAGTTGCAACAAACTGAAGAAACTAAGGGCGAAACCACATATAAAAGTTGGTGAGCATGGGTAAAATATATCATTCGATCTCAATGATATGTTAAAAGAGAATAAAATTACTTAACGTTTTCAAGTAAAAAAATAGTAGAATGATCAAATGTAAGTTAATACATTATCTTTTAATATTTACGTTCTTTCAAGTTCATAAAGCGATGAACCATAATATCATTAGTAATTTTCGTCAATTCCTATTTCTCTACATAGCAAATAAGTATATCATTCATGAAATTATCATCAGTTAATTGAAAAATCAGTTAAATATTTGTATGTTCAATAGTTCAAAAATAATATAATAGAAAAATACATCTAGTGATTTACTTACTTGATATTGCAGTCAAATACTACAATTTTGTCTCCGATTTGCAATGAGCTAGGCTAATATTCCGAAAATCAAAATTGAAACCCTAAGTCTTAACCCTACAATTCAACAAAAATCAATCAACAATCATCACATTGAAATCCTAACTCACAAAATGGAATAATTAAAAGAAATTTAGAGTAAAGTATATACTGATCGGGTGGACCTAAACTTCTTTCAGCCAGCGAGGACGTGAGGCAATAGGGATTAGGTGACATCACGGCAAGATGGTAGGCGGGGGCAGTCGGTGGTGTCGATTTCTCCTATTCTCCAGCGACCGGTTGCTGCCTAGCTGGGTGTGATTGTGCAGTAGACATGGTGCACATCTGTAGGATTTCTTGCCACGGGATATAAGGTGCGGACGTGCCAGTGTACTAAACTACACAAAAATAAATGAACACAAGAACAGATAAGAAAAACACATATTTTATTCATTCATTTGATAATAACAAAATTACATATTCCCTTCATATATATTTGCTCCATGGCCAGCTTTGCATAGCAGATCTGACATAGACGACGTGGTCTCCTAGTACACATATATTCTGGCACATACTTGAAATGGTCAAAACAGAGACTACATAAAACTAAGTTGGTAGCTTTTGTATACGGGCTTGTTGCCGAGGGTCTAAATGTGTAGACACTTCATCTAAATAGGTATATTAGGCAGTAGTTATATTAGATCTGTCCGTATAGTTTAGTCTTATATTTTTTTTATTCTGTTGTTATGACACCTCACCTCTCCCTGTATAGACCGACCAATGGAATCAGCAGGCTCCACCAAGAAGTGCTGCCAGAAGGAATGAAAACGCTTAGCTAGAACTGTCGTGGGATTGGCAACCACGCAACAGATGAGGAACCCCTCGGTGCTTTTCATCACGGAGACACAAAATGCAAAAACCCCAGTGGAAAATCTTCGGTGGATGCTCAAGGCTCCTATTATTTCAGTTTGAGCTTCAGGTTTCTAACTTATTTTTTATTATTTCAAAATTTTATCTTTTTCTGACTTTTAGTTTTTTTAGCTTTTTTGCCGATTCTTTTTTCTCGTATTCGTTTGCATTGTCTGTGATGGGTTAACCTTTTTTATTTTTTTAAATTTAGTTACGCTAAATAAGGAACCATTAGTTACAGTGTAATTTCAGCCAACCACAGTACAATTTTAGCCATAAACCAGCTTATTTCAGCGCAACCGAGTGGCACCTGGGTTTGATTCTAGCTTTGCTGTTAGCAGTGCTGGAAGGAGTGAAGGTATGTGGCTATTCTGGAAGAATGACGTAGTGGTTAAGCTGTAGCTCCGCTCCATTAGCCTTAAGTTTTTAGTTTCTAACTTTTTAATTTTATCTTTTTTCTGGTTTTTGGCTTTTTGTATTTTTTCCTTATTCCTTTGCATGTCCATAATAACATAATATTTTTTTACATTTTTAAAATTTTAATTACACTGGAAAAGCTAACCGCACCTACAGTACAGAAAAAAGCCTCAAACAGTGCTGAACAGTGCTGAAAAGCTGAAGCTAGAAGCCCAGTTGAGTGGGGCCTTAAAAGGCTTTGCTAGCATCCAAACGTGCGATGGGAGCATTCCTATCATACGGTCTACCAGATCGGTGCAACAATTTCATACAATATCTACAATAATTTTGCACATATGTGTAATATCATAAAGTATAAGTGGCTACATTGAAAAAAACATTTAAAATTCTTGTTTTATCAACATATTCAACAAATCTTAAGTAGTAATAGATATCTTACACAGTATAAAATCTTGATATGTTTAAAAAGTCGTGTAAAAATCTCAAATGATTGAATTTAATTTTTAAAAAAAGAAGTTACACTGTTGCTAGACCTCAACCCCAATAGCTCATGTTTAGGCGAAAAATCGGGTATCCACCACTAAATCATCGATTGTCAAGACCCCTGCTGTTTATTTCTGTGTTAATTTCGACTGATCAAAAGCCCCCACGGCGTAGCAAAAAATTGTCACGAGTACAACAAAGCTTACGATAGCGTGCAACGAAATTCCATATGGCTACAACAAAAACCCACAATAGAAAGGAAGCAACAAACCACAATCTCCAATTGCAACAACAAAAATGCTCGTGTGCAACAAATCACTTAACCTGTTGCAACAAACAACAACTTAATGCAACCTTTTTTTGTTAGCTGCAACATCAAATATAAAACATGCAACATTTTAGAAGAAATAGATGCAACATCTACAAAACCATATGCAAATTTGAGGAACCAAATGCACTATTCAAAGATTTTTTTTTTGCAACATATATAATTACATATTCCAATATTCCCAAATAAACTAGTTGCAACATCTCACATCCTTATATCAAGGGGTGTTTATATTGGCTTCTACTTCTAGCTTTTGCTTGGAGAAGCCATAAGCTAATATGAACATCTTGCCTCTCGAAGTAGTTTCTCCACTCCTCTCGCTCCCGTCTCACTCTAAGGATAAGGCAGGGAGTCAGGGGAGCATCACACATCCCACTCCTCTCGTCCCTGTCTTGTGTACGCATCTCTCCCTCAATTTTTCCATCACTCACCCACTTCTTTTAGGTACTACTATTTATTTTTAGCCAAACGGTATCTGCCACAGCCAAAAACCATTAACAGAAGTCAATACAAACACCCCCTAAGAATCTTGCCCCCTATCTCATTCTTCTTTTTGGCCTAAGATCCTCTTCTACCACACGAATGCTGTCTTTCACCCAACAACTCACTGTTCTCCACACCAAGGTTAAAGGAGGTAGTGCCATTTCTACCACTTCCCATCTTACAGCTTGGATCAAGGATACGATGTCACAACTCATCGCTCCCTAGCATAGAGCTTGGGAAGCCTCGCCGCCTCCACCTAGCTTGGGGTAGAGCACGAGCTGTGGCGGTGTTCCGACCGTGGCAGTGAGTTACTTGCACATGTGGGCCAAGCGAAGGAACCAAACAGGAAGGGCAAGAGGTGGGGGCAAATCGATCGAGGAAAATAGAGATTTTGAGTGGCATGTGTGTGTGTTAGAGCAAGAAGCTGGAGCGATATGGAAGGAGAAAACGATAAATGGGTTGTCTGTAGAGTGAGGCGTCTAGGGCGTCTGATCGATGACATGTGGATGATAGATGAAAGCGTATGATGGTTAACGAAAGAATCGGATGTCTTGGACATATCAATTCCAATACTAAAATTCTCTAAGTATCGTATTGATACAGAAGTCTGACACAAGGCGGAGCACCCTGGAGAATGTTCTTTATTTATGAAAAACCAAACAGATCTTTGAGGCTTCATACATGGGACATCATGAAGCAAACGAGGAGCAACTCGGATCTCCCATGGTTGTGCTTGGCGGATTTTAACGAAATTGTAAGTCTATCTTCATATTAGATTCTGCTTCTGACTTCCGCTCATAAGCCAAAGCTAATACAAACATATGGCTTCTCGAAGCGGCTTCTCTATTCCTTTCAATACCATCTCGCTCTAGAGATAAACCAGGGGGTCACGGGTGCATCACGTACCCCACTCCTCCCGTCACGCACACGTATCTCTCTCATTTTTGCCACTGCTCGCCCCTCCTTCTAAAAGTCATTTCTTTCAGCTATTACTATTTATTTTCGGCTAAAAACCAAAATCCACAGCAAAAAACCATCAGCAAAAATCAATACGAACACCCCTAAGGAGGCTAAAGCAATTAGGCCCAAATGATCGCGAAGGATATCTTATGGAGGATTTTTGCGTTGTCGTTGTTGTTTGCCAATTATGTGATACTAGTTGATACCTCGTGTGTTACTGTGGGACATTTTCATGCCTACAAATAGCTTTTGAGAAAGGTGTACGGTAGTGAAAAATAAAGAAAAAGGTGAATCAAATTATACGACAGCTGATTCAGATATTGTAAATGTTGAACAGGCATGTTTTGGCCCAGACTAACAAAAACACATTAATAATAAGGGTATCAATCATATTTGAATTATTTGTTTTATCCGATATTTATATCTGAACTATTCAATTTATATTCGATACACTAAGACTCAAAGAGTGTCAATCATATTTTCATTATCTATTTTGTTTAGCATCCGTATTCAGACTATTCAATTTGTATTTGATCCGTAGACACCAACACATACTCTCAATTCAAGCATGTCAAAACTCAAAACATAAACAATTGTAATATACCGTGCATTCAGCTGGATTAAGTTTGAATGATAAAAAGAGGCGCGATGTATGCTTTACTATTATTACCTGGGAGATTGCTCCCCAAGCAGCGCTGCCACATAGGCAAATTTGTGAAAAGGCCTTAGGTTTTTTGAAATTATGTATATGTCCTTGGAATTTTTGCGGAAAGGCCCCTACCATGTTAGTGATTTCACAAGAAGGCCTTCCGCTTTCCTGAAATTACGTATGGGTCCTTAATTTTTTTCGGGAGACCCCCTTTTTATGGGATAAAGCCTTGCGCTTTTCCCGGAATTACGTACAGGTCCTCTATTTTTCAGAGAAGCCCTTCGCTTTCTCGGGAAATACGTACGGACCCTTTTTTCCAGAAAAGCTTTTCTACGAATTGTCAACTCTTGTGCTTCGGTCCACATAGTAGCTAGCACGGCGTGGCACTGCGCTTCTGCAGCTAGTATATTGAAGGATAGTAATGTTCTGCCCATAGTCCCATACTAATAATTAACCCATGAAGCCCATTATTTTTCCCATTCAGTTATCCACGTGGTGACCTCTGATACGATGGAATAATGGTATATTCATCGTAGCTTGGAGAACGAAACAACAAATTCAGGAGAGAAATACGATCTTACACGAAAGAACAATCGAACAATCTAACTCACCCACGAAATATAAGGGTGTGTTTGGTTCGTGGATGGAGGTTGTATTGTATATCCTGGCTGAGTGGATGCAGGTTGAGTGGAATCGTATTTCAGAAAAAGAAGATGTTTGGTGAGGCTGCATGAGCGGATACAAAAAAACTGAGATGTTGTTTGGTTGCCTGTATGAGCGGATGCAGTCTACCAAACCTGAGAGGCTGACACGTGGGACCGCATAAGATACACTGCATCCACTCATCCAGGATGGCTAGTGAAGCTTATTTTGAGCGTATCCACCCATCCAGGATGAGGGCGTATTTTTGCATCCGCTCATACAGGCTGTATCCGCTCATACAGGCAACCAAACAGGCTCTTTCTCAGATTATACGGATCCACCCATCCAGGACAAAAGAGATGCAGGCAACCAAACACACCCTAAATCACATCTTGTGAGGATTTAGATCCACTCCTGGACAATGGCACATGAAGCAACCATTGGCTTGATAGTAGTGATTGAGAGCCTGTTATTCTACAAAATACAGATGTGAATTCCTATGTAAAAGATGACATTTGCATACATTAGAAACTTGACAGATAGGATTCGCATTTCATTATGAAATGGATGGTGTAGTTTCTATCTATTGGTAGCAATTTAAACATAGCATGATAAAAAAACGACCATCCATAATGGTTAGTCATGTGATTTGCGGATAATAGAACCTCAAAATTACAGAGCTATCTATAATCTTTCAAGGTTGTAATAAGTCCTGACATTTATACCTGAAACAAAAATTCCGAACGTGAAGGACACAGACTAATTTTATCTCTTAACATTTGTGATTTTTTTGGGAACTGTTTTAGATAGGATGATAAGACGAATTAAAATTGCATCACAACATTGCGAAGTTGAGAGAGAAATGTGAAAATTCTCTATGCAAATGCAACACTATTTGTGCTTGACATGTATAGGTAATGGAGAAGTATCGTATTCACTTTTGTATGTTGTACCTTAGACAGAAAACAAAACTTAGTACTTCCATTGCAAGAAGTAGCATTCCTCTGTTTCAAAAGTTCCTTAATTGGTAGATGTGCTCTGCTCTCTGCTGGAAACAAATCTCATGATAGGAAACACACCATCAGTCAAAGTCTCATTCAAATCCAAATTTTCTGAACCAAAAAATGTTCAATATGAAATTTGAACATGGAAAAGGCTCGCATGATGTAAGGAATGAAGGGGGAAATAAACATATAATCCAACTGTTATTTTCGGTTGCAACTATACTTGAACACTTATGGCATATATAATGTAAGCTGAAAACATAATACGTGCAAAGATCTACCGTGGTGGGTAAGAAAAAGGCTGTGAGATAGCAACCACCACACATAGCACTCGAAGATGACCGAAAGGCAAAACACATGTTAGCTTCATGCCAATGATTTTTCCATCACGTTGCAGGTGATCTTTCCGAGGCATACGACAAGGTGACCCAATATGGCCCTAGTTGTTCCTCCTCTGTGCTGACGACGGTCTCATCTTCAAAGCGGCGGCTGGCAATGCGATGAGGGTACTGGAGGCTTTGTCCCAACATTGTTATTCTTCGGGCCAGCTGGTAAATCTAGCAAAGTTTTCCGCCTTTTTCATTAGGAAATGTTCCTAGTCTACCCGAGATGGGAGTGAAAGAGATAACCCATATGGAATGATTCTCTCTGACAGATATTTGGGACTGCCTAGTGTTTCGGGCCGCACTAAGGAGGGTCGGTTCAAGTACTGAAGAGACAGGCCATGGGAGAAAATTCTAGGATGGATGGAGCAAACCCTCTCGGCAGGTGGCAAGGAAGTGCTAATAAAGTTATTAGCACAAGCGATTCCCACATATTCTATGGGATGCTTCAGATTGCCAAGAGGATTGCAATATCACTTAAATTCACTGATTCACTAATTTTGGTGGGGGCAGTGAGAAGGTCACTTAAACTCACTGACTCACAAATTTTGGTGGGGCAGTGAGAAGGGAAAGGGGAAATCTTGTTGGGTTTCTTGGGAAAAGTTGACTCAAACCAAATTCTTGGGGGGCCTCAATTTCAGAGATATCGAGCTCTTTGACCTCTCTCTTTTAGCTAGACAGGGGTAGAGGCTACTGGTAAATCCAGAATATCTTTCAGTGGATTTTGTCAGAAAAATCAGTCTGACCATTGGTTTTCGCCGGTCTGACCGACTAGCTGTTGCTGGTTAGACCATCAGGCGGTATGACCGGAGATTTAATGGTGCTTGCAATTTTTCAGAACAAAGAATTGGTTCTATGATTTCGGGAAATTGGTTTTTTTGATTAATTGAATTATATTTGATCAGTGCATTTATATTGCACAAAATATGTTTTAGCTAACGTGAGTCAAGTTATGAAGAATATGTACCCAAAAATGATTTTTTTTGTCTTTAGATGTGTAGAAAAGCTTTTGAGTCGACAATGGTTAACGACGATAATCGAGCTACGCTCACGGAGAAGCCAAGGTCCAAAATGGTCAAGCATGCCAGGTGAGATGGTTGAGCTCAAGAATAGCATGAGGAATATGAGAAATATTGAAGGGAAGGTTCGACCGACGGATTACACCAAGTGATTTGGCCGGTCCAAGCGATGCGTGGTCCAATGAAACTGGAATGAAAGATACTTACCGATACGTGCTAAGCCATTGGTGCGCCTACTTGTGGCAAGCATAGTGATGGCTTATAAGGGAAGATGAAGAATGGGTCAAGACGAGGATATTTTGGTAGTTTGCCAAATACCGATGTTGTGAGAGTGGTTTAGCCCCTGTGACTGAGTCTTACAACAGGCCCAATAGTATAAAGGGATATACCAATGTATCCCTATTTTTATAATTATTAAGGGGTAGGATGGGAATTTCCTGTCCTACCTCACTCGTATATATAAACCCCAAGAGGGGTATGAGGGGGTAGATCCACTTATTTTACCCACAAGCTCTCTAGCTCTACATCTTCCCATAGAGAAAAGGATACCCTATACCCACTGTTATGCTTATGCTATAATAGTTAGTGCCATTCGTAGGACCGCGCAAAAAACATCGCAAGGAAGGCGTTAGAAAGCAACGACAACCAAGTGATAGAGAAGTACGGCGGCAATGACTGTCAGTCCAGCACGCGGTGCCCGATGGTCGAAGGCCCGCCACCCCATGGCAACGACGCTCTGGTGCCACGGGCGGCGAGTAGTCAGCGCCAACGCGAGGAGCTAGCTCCAACGCCAGTATTGGCATGACCGTCGCTGAAGCCACCTGCGCCAGCACGACTGTCGATCACAGCGCCCACGCCGATGTAAGTTCAAGCTCCATTAAGTTGGTTTTGGTGATAATGACAAATACAATTGTGAGACTAATATGCTTATTAGTTATGATATTGCTTAGTCTCATTTGGATGAAAATGTGAAAAACATAAGAGGTATGCATTCAATATCACATTCTTATCTTATTGTATTTCTCGGATCCAAAATATAGAATAAACTTCACCAAATAAGTCAAACATGAATATGTGCATATGCTTTTACAATACATTCTTGTATGCACATATTTAGCGGTAGTTCACTCTATATTTTGTGATTTCATTAGTATTGATCCAAGTTCCATTTTCACATATTAAGGATCTTTACTTTAAAATATATCCCTTGAGTACATATAGCTTATGTAGTTCATCTACACTCATAATCGGGTTTTATTTAGTTCCTCCATTATGTGTTGATGGTTGGATGATTAATGACAACTGGATGAGTAAACTTTACTTTGAAAGATTATTCTAGAGTATATAATTGTTGTGTACATGTTGTATACTCGTAATTTAATTTTTATCTCATTATTTGTTGAAATTGTCATGAATTACCAAAAAGAGATAATTGTAGAATCTAATGGTAAATGGTAAAGTTTGGTAATTGATGATAATTATTTTGTAGACTAACAATTTCTATGAGTTGGATTAATAGGTTAGGTTCCACGAATGAGAAAGACTTAGGATAACTTCATGTGTTAAAGATCATTAGGTCAAATGGTGGATGCATCATGAGTTGATGCATGTCCAAGAGGAGATGATCATGTGTTGATCACCAAGACAAGTAAAGATCCATCATGTATTGATGGAGTTGAAGTAAATGATGCATCATGAGTTGACATATGTCAAGACTATAACTCAAGGCAAAGATATGGCTAGTTAGGGCTAAGAATGTGTTTCTAGTCTTTTACCGTCTTAGTGTTTGGTTGGAAGGCTGGATTATTATTAAAGGTTGTCGTACTATTAAGAGGGGTCATGTCTCGTAGCTTGAGTCTCATCATGTGTTAATGGCACAACGTCACTTGCTCTAGCTCTTCTTGGTATGAGACTTGTATTTGCGAATGTGTTTTACAAATAGTTGAAGCTTATGTGTTGAATTCTTGTAACATAGGACTATACATTGCAAATGTGTTTTGCAAGTGTTTGAAATCTATGTTTCCATTCTTTGTAGTATGAGGATTACATTTGCAAATGTATTTTGCAAATGGTTGAAGCTCATATATATAATCCTTGTGTCATGATTCTAAAAGTGTGTGAATGTATTTTGCAACTTGTTGGGAATCATGGATAATCCTTGTGTGCATGATACTGTAAATTGCAAATGTGTTTTGCAAAATCTATTGAAGTGTATGCACTTCTTAGGGAAATCAGAACTACTGCAGTGTATTCTGCGATACTATCGCTAGTCAGAATTACTGGCATTGTAATCATGGAACACTGCGTCTATTGGTGGTTGGAAGAGCTGTGTGGTCAAAAACCATTGTGGTCAAACCAATGTGGTCGAAGACCTGTGTGGTCGAAGATCAATGTGGTCGAGATCCAGCATGGTCAAAGCCGACGTAGTCGAACCAACAAGGTCAGAATCGACGTGGTCGAGATTTGTGTGATCGAAAACCAGCATGGTCGAGATCTGTGTGATCAAAACTAGTGTGGTCGAAATCGCGTGGTCGAACTGATGTGATTAACACAACATGGTCGAAGATTTATAGAGTGGTCAAAATCTGTGTGATCGAAAACTAATATGGTTGAAAATCGACATAGTCGACATGGTCGAGACCTAAACCAATGTGGTCGGAGACTAGCGTAGTCGGAGATCTATGTGGTCGAACCAGACAACGTGGTCGAAGCCCAGCGTGGTCAGAGACCAGCGTAGTTGGAGACATGTGTGGTCGAACCAGACAACGTGGTCAGAGATCAATGTGGTCGGAGACCTGAGTGGTCAAACCATCTGACATGGTCAAGGACCAATGTGGTCGATAATCGGTACTTTCGATCAGCTCTATGTATGTGGTCCGATCGGCTTTGTGTGAGCGGTCCGATCAGCGAGCAGTACTACCAACTCTGTGTGAGCGGTACTTTCGATTTGCGGAATGTCCGGCTTGTGTAGCAGTACGTTTTTTTCCAGAGAGACACTATGTGGAGTCTTCTCGTCCCCGAGGAAATCGGTAGTTCCGCACAAGTGCTACAGTACTTTCGATGATTGGTAGTACTAGACTTTGCATAATGGAACAACCAAATTTGCTTGCAACGACTAGTTTCCTGACCGCTGTTGAGGCAACAGAAGTACCAGTCATTTGCCTACGGTACTTCCGGAAATCCTGTTTTTCTATCCCAACGGCTAGTTTCAAGGTGTGGGTTATATATACCCCATTGTGGCTGGTTGGAGGATAACTTTTGGCCTCTATTTCACTCTCTTGAGCTAGTGTAAAGTCCTCCTCTCAATTGTCCATGTGTTGCACCTTGTGAGCAAGGAGGAAGGCTTTAGATTGCATTTGTTGCATCTAGAGATGGATTGTGTATCCACTCGAGCTTGTGCATTCATTGCACGTCATGAAAGTCAAGCGAGGGGCTTGACTTATTACTCTTGGAGTTTACCGACTTCTAGACGGCGTTGGAGCCATCGTGCGCGGTGATCTTCTCAAAAACGGTTGTGAGAAGATCCAGCAAAGTTGTGAAGATTGGAGTTCACCTACCCGGAGCGGGAAAGAGTTACCACTAGTGGATTAAGATATTTCAGCTTAATTCGTGGAGCTGATCCAATTCGTTTGGGCTAAACTCAACGTAGACTAGGGAGACCGGCAAGTCTCTGAACACTATTGTTAAAAGCAACCGTGTCTTTTATGGTTTGTTTTCTTATGCTCAAGTTACATTCAAGCAATTTACATTCATATAATTAAATTAATTACTTGTCATCCTAACATTGTAAATCTTGACATAGGCTTAGCTTATTGGTGGACTTAGGTGAACATAATTAATTTAAGTGATATTTGTGCTAAACCATTTTGAGTTAAACTTCCGCATCTTATACTTAGTTTAGCCAAATAGAAATTGATAACTAATTAGAGAAGAATTTGTTAGACCGCCTATTCACCATCTCTAGTCGCTCTCCTCGATCTAACAGCCGGCATGGCTATCAACCTCGACGTGTCGTCATCACGACACCAGGGAGTCAACGTCTGTGCACGTGCCATATCCAGAGATTCTCATCACCATCATCACGACACAAGGGAGTCACGACCACGATGGTGACCACCTTGTGATCGTAGACACCAGTCTGACCTCCTCAGGGTCGTGACTTCGTCTGACCACACCGTGGTCATAAACACTCGTCCAACGAACAAAGTGCACTCTTCAGGGCTTCGTCCCATCAACGACTTCATCGGTGCCAATCCGAGCGGTGGGGGATGGAGCGCGTGCATTAAGTCTCCGTCCCACTGCTGACTTCGTTGACTCTCGTCCGAAGGGTGGGGGACGGGGCACGTGCGCTTCAAGTCCTCTACCCGCCACCAACTTTGTCGATACCCACGACCACCTCATGGTCGAGAGTAGACTTCGTTGACACATCCGAACACTTCGGGGTTGGGGCTGGACTTCATCGACGGTCATCCGACCACCTCATGGTTGTGACTTCATCAACGCTCGTCCGACCACTTCATGGTTGTGATTTCATCGACATCTATGACCACGTTATGGTTAAGCTCTATCGAACTTCGTGTGGATGTTGCCTCTGCCGAACTTCACACAACTCCGCCAGACTCCGCGCGGATATCACCTTCGATGGACTTTGCTCGATCTTCACCGGACTTCGCGCAGATGTCGCCTCCATCAGATTTCACCCGTCTCTACTGGACTCCACGCAGATGTTGCCTCTGTAGACTTCACACGATCTCTACCAGACTTCGCGCAGATGTCGCCTCTATCGATATTTGCATGTTCTACAGCGAACTTCACCTGATCTCCGCTGGACTTATCACAGGATCGTAAGACCTTCTACGAACATGCTATGGTTGTGTGCGTTGCCACAATCATTACATGATTGTAAGCTTTTCTACGACCATGATACGGTCATCAACCTTGCCACGAGCACTTCGTGGTCGTAGGCCCCTTCTATGGCGTGCTATGGTCGTGTGCATTGCCACGACCACTGCATAATCGTAAGCTTTTCTACGAACACAGGTCGTTAGTTTTGCCATGATCACTTCATGATCGTAGGACCTTTCTACAAACATGATCTAGTTGTGTGCCTTGCCATGACCTCTTCATGATCGTAGTATATGTCTAGACCATTTCCAGGTCACCTGAGCCTAACGTCGGGATCATCGCGTGTCTCGGGCAACTCTACAGAGTATAAAAGAAACTGACGGTGGCCTCGTGTCCCGGCATACTCTATGGAGTATAAAGTGTTGGGAACTTAGCCATCCCAGATAACTCTATGGAGTATAAAAGAAACACACGGTGGTGTCACGCCTCGACGTACTCTACGGAGTATAAAACACTGGGAACTTAGTCGTCCCGAGTAACTCTACAGAGTATAAAAGAAATGCACGGTGACCTCACACCCTGGTGTACTCTATGGAGTATAAAGTGTCAGGAACTTAGTCATCCTGGGCAACTCTATGGAGTATAAAAGAAACGCACGGTGGCCCCACGCCCTGTGTGTACTCTGTGGAGTATAAAACACTGTGAACTTAGCTGTTCTGGGCAACTCTATAGAGTACAACAAAAATTAATAAAAATAAAAATAAAAATTGCACGGTGGCCTCACACCCTAGCGTACTCTACGGAGTACAAATAGCACCGCGGGATAGAGCATGAGTGTTTGTGAGTGTTTTGAGCACCTTGTGGTCGTATACGCCTATCTGACCACCACGTGGTCTGCACTCCATCTGATCACCTCGTGGTTATAGACGTAATCGTGAGGACATTGTCCGATCACTCGTGGTCGGGACTTCATCGATGCTCATTCGACACCTCGCGGTCGGGACTCCACCGACGACCTCGATCACATCACAAGCGATGTCATCGTGAGGACTTCATCGATGTTCGACCACCTCGTGGTCCACAACTTCGTCGACGCTCGTCCGACACCTCGTAGTTGGGACTCCATCGATGACCGCAATCACGTCACGAGCGACATCGTCGTGAGGACTTCATCAACGTTTGACCACCTTGTGGTCGAGAACTTAGTCAACACTTTGTTCGATCGCTTCGGGGTCGTCCGACCACCTCGTGGTCGAGACTTCGTCAATGCCAATCCAAAGTGTGGGGGACGCAAGCGCTTCAAGACTTTGGCCTACCGCTAGGGGTGCAATCGAAGCGGATACGGTCGGTAATTGCTCATCCTGTATCCTATACCATATTTTTTTCTCGGAATCGGAGTCGGACACGGATAGTATCGGATACGAATACGAACGTGGATAGTATCGGTCACGGATACAGAACAAATACGGAGCGGATTCGATACGGTAACCATAATTCATCAGATAACATGCGAGAAGACAAATATAAAACGACAAACTTGTAATGCAATAATATTAAAGAATCTGTACAAGTACAACGCCCCAAATGGGGGTGAAAACCACTGCAGCTTTGCAAAAATTGGTATACGACAACAACAGACGATGTGACAATTTATGTCAGTAAAAACATGCCCACACACACTCCAGCTCCTATCCCAGCTATTTAGTTCACTGAAAGTCTGCAATTGCCTTACAAAAGTTCAAGCCCAGATAGCAGAACAAATAATCACTTTGGTAGAAATCTCAACAAATAAATGAAACCCTGTATTTTCTCAGTAGCTCTTGCCTCTTGGGGATGTATTCCCCTGCATTCTCACTAACACGCGATGAACAAGGAACTTTGCCACGGTAGCAAGACTCAGTAAAAATATTTCTGCAGTATACATCTGCAAGCATTCAAGGGTAAACTTTGATAAATTACATGCAGCCAACACAAACCAAAATGATATATTGGGGAGAGCAACCACCTACAACATTTCTGTAGTATGTAGATAGCTCCTCATCTGCTGCTTATTGATTTGGAAGAAACCTAAGCTTGGCATGCCTGCAGAGTGAACACAGAGCAAATGGTCCACCTACAACAGTGTCAGGAGTTTCAGCAAAATGCAAATAGATTAAATTATATATTATTATAAGCTAATTCATCAGGATGATAAATAATATATGCTCAGCTTACATAAAATTGTCAATGTGCTTAGGTCCCCAAAAACAACACCAAAGCTCTGGTGACTGGTATGCTAAAAAAAGTAGTAAATTCATGTAGTATTGCCTCCACTGAAAATGTATGGCATAACAACTAATATTAGAAAATATTTTTGCAGTGGTCCACTTAATATGTTTGCACATACTTGGCAATTGGCAGCCTCCATCTCTATGTCATACAGGCTGGCTGAAATGGATCAGAGGAGAAGGAAATTTAGATAAAAAAATATGCGCATAGCTCTCACTTTTGAAGACAAAAACAATGTCCAGAAACCAGAATTATATTAACCTTGCAGCAACCTGCGCTGTATCAAAGCCACCTACAAAAAAACACCCTCATTATCAAATTTTCACACATAATTAAGGAACCAATACTCAATAGATCATAGAAGAAATTTCACACAACAAGAACTCACCCAAGTACACTTGCTTCCCACAATCAACAAGCAATAACAAGCAGTAACCTGCAAGCAATAACAACCAACAAGTAGTAATTAGTAATGAAACAATATATGCACATTCATCCAGCCAGTTAGTGAGTCATTCAGCCAGCAGTCAGCGAGTCATTCAGCCAGCCAGATAGCAGTAACAACAAGCACTCATAACAACAATACGCAATCCAACATTTAGCAAACAACAATATGCAGTAGTCCAACAACAATACGTAGTCCAACATTTAGCAAACAACATAATTAAGATAAAGAGACTCAAGTAGCAGCAGGCCAGCAGCAAGCAATCCCCAATCCATCAATCACTGTTAGGATCAATCCAGGTTTCATCCTACAATTAAAATTTTAAAGATATAGTTAATCATATCAGTGGTATATATAAACATGAACAACAACAAGCAATCCAACCAACAGTAAGATAAGAAACTTGAAAACCTCATGCTCTATAGCCTTAGCCACCATGTCCATGTCGAACTCATCCATGAGTGATGCAATCTTCTTCTCCTTGGAACCTAACATTTTATTGTGGCAGAAGGAAATTAGTAAATTGGAAATTATATGAAAATATGAAATAAATGAATCAATAATCTTTATTGCCTTTTTTGGCTGCAGCCGTCCAATCCTTGATACAAATTAATGCTTCGACCACACCAGGATCTAGTCGACTACGAAAAGGATCAACAACACACCCACCAGCACTGAACGCCAACTCAGAGGCAACCGTTGACACTTTCATAGATAATACATCACGGGCTAATCATGATAGAATAGGAAAAGTCCCTTGTTTACCCCTCCACCAATCCAATATATCAAATTTGGCGTCATTAGTATCAATCCACCGAAGTAGTTGTTCTTTCATGTATGTCTCTAATTCAGTTTTCTCACTTTGGCTTGGCACATTAGCATCATACAAGAAGTCTTCAATCTCCTGGTCAACACCACATGTTTGAGAATCGACAACTGCGACTATAGTGGTAGCCTTTGCCTCAGAAATGCTAGACTTGTAAGTTTGAAATAATTTGTGAACAACATTCATGAAATCATTCAATTCCACTTCCCACCCATACGTGTCACCATGAATCTTCTTCAAAAAAAACTCTACCAATTTTTGCTTATATCTTGGATCAAGAAAGCATGCAACGGCAAGAGGTTTATTGGACTTGTCCCAATACTTCTCATATTTGCCATAGTAGAAATGGTTTCATCACAATCACAAACCCAATCTCTAATTGCTAACTTTATCTCACAAAATTTCCGCCAAAAGAGATTAGCAGTTGGATATGAATGTCCAGAAAAGATATTTGTTACATCACGAAATTTCTGCAAACACTTAGTTAGAGACACTGCCCTATCCCAATCATCTTCACTTGGAGCACATCTTCTATATTTGCTCTCATTCAAGAACAGTAGCCTTTGAAAAGCCTTCTTGAAGTAAACATCGTTATTCAACATATCAAAAGTGGAGTTCCACCTTGTTGTAACATCCAATGAAAGACTTCTAGTGACATCCAACTCACATTCAGATGCACGTTTTTGGAATTCCTCCCACTGCAATGGGGAATTCTTCACAATTGCAACAGTATCTCTAACATTCTGGACTGAAGATGCAATTGCTTTTAATCCATCTTGAGCAACAAGGTTTAATATATGACATAAGCATCTCACATGGAAAAAGCCCCCATCACAGATCAAGGGAGCATGCTTATGGAGTATTGGAATAAGTTCTTTTACACATTTGTCATTAGATGATGCATTATCTAGAGTTAAAGCAAATAACTTCTTTTCAAGGTTCATGGACATGACACCCTTCACAAACTCATTGGCTAGATTTGTCCCAGTATGGCTACCTTTCACATGCATGAATTTGATTATCCTTTTCTGCATTTGCCAGTTATCATCTACCTAGTGCACAGTGATACACATGTAACCTTTATTTTGCTTTGAAGTCCACATATCCATGGTAGCAGAAAAGTGACATGACATAGTTTTGAACATATTATACAACTTTTCCTTTTCCTCTGTGAACATTTCTAGTATATTGTTCCTTGTGGATGTGCGACACTTAAATGAAAACCCAGGACGCAATGACTTAATGAAGTCCACAAAGTACTCATGCTCAACCATATTAAAGGGATATTCATGCATAACAAGTGCCAATTGCCACTTTTTTAGGCTAGCTTCTGGATCATACCTGTATGCCTGCACAACGGCATTGTCATCATTCTTTTCAAGCTTGATTGTTAGTTGGCCTTGCTTTACAGAATGCTTGTATTCCACATGATTCCAAAAGGCCTTTGTACCCCTTGTGGTCTCAGCACGACCCTTGTAACTACACTTCTTGCATTTTGCCCAGAGTTCTTTCACTTCAATGCCATCTGCTCCAGTTTTTGTCTTCCAAGTCTTTGTGAAGTACTGCCAAACCATAGAGGTAGATTTCTTTTGCTTCTTCACAGGGGGCTCATTTTCCGCAGTGATTTCCGCTTCATGTTCACTTGCTGCCACTTCATCACTTCCTATTGGTGCCACTGCATTCATACTATGTGCATTGATGCTTGCACTAACTGCGGCAGCAGTTGCACTTCCACTTCCAGTTTGCATCCTATTCAAATCACAGCACAGTAGCATAGCAGTGACATACGCATCAGATCAGAACACATACTAATTACTAAATTATGACACATACTAAATTCACAGTACAACAGTGTTAAGCAGTGATATATAACAGTTAACAACATTCACAGAATCACAGTACAACAGTGACATATAACAGCAGTGACATATATGGCAGAACATATAGTTTACAATTATCATCTACCAGTAATACTCATGGCTCAGTAATATAACGGCACATTTCTTGAATAACAGCACAGGCTCAAAGTGTTGTTGGCAACTATATGTTGACATATACAGCACAACAGTGACATATAACAGTTAACACATATGCATCAGAACATTATCATCTACCAGACTACCAGTAATACTCATGGGTCATGGCTCAGTAATACTCATCAAGACATCAACTCATGGCACTATGGCATCAAAAACTAGAGTTTACAACTTTACTGCTTTACATACCCGGGCGTCGGCACTCGGCACACGGCGTCGGAGGCTAGAGGGGGAGGCACCGGGCACGGGCCGAGGGGGAAGCTCGCGCTAGAGGCCGGAGGGGGCTCGCGGGTCGGGGGAGGCCGCCGTGCCGGCTGGATCTGGATGGAGGGAGGCCGCCGTGCGCCCGTGCCGGCTGGATCTGGATGGAGGGACGACCGGACGAGGGAGGCCGCCGTGTTAGGGTTAGGGACTTAGAGAGTTAGGGTCGATGCGTTGCGGTCTGCGGAAGAAGTGCGGAGCCGGGAGCCGGGTGTTAGGGTTTGCCGGGGTGAGCACTGAGCGCAAGTGGGCCGGGCCGATGGACGGAGACACGGACTCACGGTCAGATTTACCGGATAATACCGATTGCACATGTCGGATATTACCGAAGAAATTTCCGGATATTCTCGTATCCGTCGGAAACTGCTCTCCCGAATCCGATACCGATTCCGAAAATTACTATCCGATTCCGACACCGCATCCGAAAAAATATGTCGGTTACCGAGATTTTCCCCCGAATCATATCCGAAACTATCCGGTCGGTCGGTCGGTCGGGAGATATCCGATCCGATTGCACCCCTACCTACCGCCGACTTCATCGACGCTAATTTGAAGGGTGGGGGATAGAGCGCACACAGAAGTCTTCATGCTACCGCCGACTTTGTCGATGCCCACGACCACGTCTTCATCGACGCAGTCGTCAGGCACTTGTACGACCCACCTAGTGGTCTAGACTCCATCAACAATCGTCCGACCACCTCGTGGTCGACACTTCATCGATGCTTGACCACCTAGTGGTCGCAACTTCGTCGACCTTCGTTTGACCGCTTCGAGGTCGATACTCTGTCGACAATCGTACGACCATCTCGTTGTCGAGAATTCATCGACGTTCGACCACCACGTGATCGCAACTTCATCGACCTTCGTCCAACCACTTCGGGGTTGAGACTTCGTCGACACTTTGTCCGACCACTTCATGGTCGACAACTTCGTCAACACTTCATCTAACCGCTTCGGGGTCGAGACTTCATCGATAATCGTTCGACCACCTTGTGGTAGAGACTTTGTCAACACTGCATCCGACCACGTCAGGGTCGAGACTTCATCGACAATCGTCAAACCACTTCGTGGTCGAGAACTTCGTCGACACTTTGTTCGACCGAGTCGGGGTCAAGACTTCATCGACGCTTCGTCCGACCACTTCAGGGTCAAGACTTCGTCGACAATCGTCTGACCACCTCGTGGTCGAGACTTCGTTGACAAAACTGCGTCTGACCGCTTCGTAGTCGAGAACTTCGTCCGACCGAGTCGGGGTCAAGACTTCGTTGACACATCATCCGACCGCTTATGGTGGTGATTGGTTCGGCTGAAAAGCTCATGGCTTATGGCTGAAAACACTGTAGCTGGCTGAAAAAAGCACTGTAGCTGACAGGAGGCTTATTTAGCATAATTAAATTTAAAAAAATTTAAAAATATAAAAAATATGTTAGCCCATTACGTATAATACAAACAAATACAGGAAAAAAAGAACCGGCAAAAAAGCTCAACAAAAAGCCAAAAGTTCAGAAAAATACGAAACTTATGAATAGTGAAAAATAAGTCAGAAGCCAGAAGCCGAAGCCGAGTTGATCAGGGCGTATGTCTCACGTACATATCTTTTTCTTATATATTCTCTTCTTTTAAAAGCTTTTTTAATCATTGCTATGAATTTTATAAGCCGTAACATACTAACGCACGCTCGGCGCATCGGCCTAGGTCTCAACGCGTGCGTCATACGTGCCTTTCTTTTTTCAATGGACAGGCATACGTGCAGCTTCAAAAAATTCTACTCGATGACTCGCTGGTGTTTCTGTGTGGCGCCGTCTTTTAACGTGGCATTTCATGAAAAAAATTTCTCACCTCCACGCGCGTCTTTAAAGAAAACTCCCCCCTCCTCCCCAAGTCGCGAGTTACGACCACGCAAGCAAGTTAAGGCGACATTACTACACCGCATTAGCTGCACAAGCGAACGCCTCTAGCTTTACTGCACTCCGAGAGGGAGATCGATCGAGAGGCCGTCGGACCGAGCTCTCCTCCTTGTCCACACCTAGCTAGAGGGAAAAAAAACTAGAGAGGGACCGACCGACCGATGGCCGCCGGCGAGGGCGAGACGGTGGCGCCGTTGCTGGCGCCGAGGAGGAGGGGGAGCAAGACGCGGGAGGGGTGCCCCGGGTGCCGGCTGGACGAGACCAACAAGGCCAGGACCGGCGTCCCCTACCTCAACTTCTTCTACATTTGGGTCGTCTGCCTCTGCGCCGGTAACCTAGCTCCCCCAACTCTCTCTCACTCTCTCACACACATGCTGTTTTGCGTTTCTTGGTTCTTGGTGAGTGGCACGTACTAGGCGTACGTATACACCTGGTCTTCCGGCCATTAAGTTAAACCAGCTCCTGCGCGACTTGCATGCTTCCTTAATTTGCCTAAACCACCAGTGCTCTCCACTCTCCAGTGTATGCGCTCTTGTTTTACTAGCTAAAACAGTGTTCTTCCGTGCTGAATGCATCATCCGGAATGAACACTTTGGGGCCCAAAGCCCAAACCAAAAAACGAGAGGGAAATTAACAGGCAAAGCATACATATACATATATATATATATATATGTATGTATGTAGAAAATCACTAGCTAGTATAGTATTTCTTTTCTTGGAGAGATCCAAAATGTGGAGCGCAGCCGCCCCCTTGAGACAGTAAAATCAGCCATTGACCATGGCGTGAAAGAGCGAGTAACAGCTAGCTCAATGAATTAACCGCGGTTAAGTTTGATGGGATCGGACAACGCTCCGTATTTGTCCGATGGGTTCTGAGTCCTGTCAGGCACAGGTCACCGTCTGGCTGGGTGAAAAAGATGGACCTCCATCGCTTTGCAAGCTTACTTTTTTCGTTGTCACGGGTCTGGACAGAGTCCAGTGGGTCCCCACGGTCAGAGTACGCCAGTAAAGACACAGTGTGGCTACAGAATCTCAGCTTGTGTAGTTGTCAAACTCAAACCGGCTGCCACACTGTGAGTGTGTTGCAACATCCTTAATCCCTTCATTGTACTTAACAAATTAGGGTAACCTCGCCCAATCCAGGGCTTCTTTGACCAGCGGATCGAACTGGGATCTAAATAAGGCTTTGGTTGAAACGGATTCTACTTCGAAAACGCACCGACTTCTTAATTTCGTATTTTTATTTTTTTAATCACTTTGTATTGTTTTGTGATGATATAATAATTTTTATTTTTTAAATTTAATTATTTAGAAAAAAACTAACAACCGTATTAGTGTATTTCAACGGCTACAATAAAAAAAAGCTATAATAAACCCCGACTTAAAAGCTAGTTGGAGCACTACCTAAATAAGTCCGAACGACTGTTTAGAGACACCACATGCATACACACATATATATTTATTATTATAAAAGTGTGAGTTGGTGGTTGGTTCATTCTCGCTTCTCTCTTCTCAGCCATCCGATTTAATCTGGATCATTCGTTTCTTTCCTCCTCTCTACCAGGATACAACCGTCCACCCCCTCTACTCTCTTCATCTACTCGTGTATTTTGGCCACCCTTCTATCTCTGTCGCTTACTCTCTAATGTTTGATGTGTAAAGTTGATCAGGCAGTAAGTTTCGTCTCACCATTTTTATGACTTCGTTGCAACGTATATGTCTCTAACTAGTATATATATAGTTCTAGAGTATAATATTTTAGTAGTTTTAAGTCATAGATTGATGTTCTCAATTCACTTCCTTTGTAAAATCAAAGTTTTTTTTTTAAAAAAAGAACAAATTCCCCACCACTTTTTTTTTCAGGAAATCCCCCACCCGGACTCTAGTCGATCGGAGTATGCATGTATACAAAATCTAATGTGCTGCATGTTTCTTTCATCCCTAGAGGGAATTTATGCACAGCATGTTGCCTAGTGTAGTTTGTTGAGGATGTCAAATTGGCTTAATGTCCAGTGGCCTCTTCCGTTAAAGAGTGGCCAGGCCGGTTCATCGATTCGCTGATAACCAGCACTGGCTCGAGCGCACGGAAGTTTCCCGGAAACTCACCGGCCTCCTCTCCCTTCGCGGTCAAGGGAGCCGCGACGATTCGCTGATAACGAGCACCGTCTCGTACGCACGGAAGTTTCGCGGAAACTCACCGGCCTCCTCTCCCTTCGCGGTCCAGGGAGCCGCGACGAAAGCGTGCTTCGCGTTGTTGCTTCTCTAGCGCCTAATAATACCAACATTAAGCCTGGGGGGATTCCGGCCCCCCCAGCGACCCACGTCGCCCCGCCCGCGTTGCCCGGCCGGCGCGTGGCGGGGAGTTTCCCGTACGGCCGGGAGAGGCATTTTCCTCCGGTTTTTTAAAAATTACGTAAAGGTCCTTTTTCCTCGCGAATAGGTCCCTGCAAGTTTTTTTAAGAAAAAATTTTTTTGATAGCGCCCCGCGGTTTCCAATATTACGTATAGGTCCTTATTTACTTACGTACAAGTCCTTACAGGTCCTCGGTTTTTTTACAAAAAAACCCTTTAATTCTCCCGAAAATACGTGTTTGTCCTCGATTTTTTTTTAAAACTCCTCGCGAATTATCGCCTCTTTTACTTTAGTACATACGGTGGCTGGTGCGGCGTGTCGCCGCGCCTTCGAGGCTAGTAGTATAAATGGAGCGCATAATTTTCGTCTGTCTGAACGATCAAAAGCTTGCAAAATAAATACAAAAGGGATAGATGATGAAAGCGTGCTTCGCGTTGTTGCTTCTCTAGCACCTAGCGGTATAAATGCAGTGCATAGTTTTCGTGTGTCTGGCCGATCAAAGGCTTGCAAAATAAATACAAAAGGGATAGATGGGTATCCGATACTATCTGTGTCTGACTCCGACTCTGAGAAAAAAATATAGAATATGATACGAGATAAGTGATATCTGTTCGTAATTCCGTATGTCAAGTAATATAAGGAAACCTGTTGTGATTTCACCTAGGAACAAGATAACATATAGACAGATTGTCACATCTAAATAGGCAGGAGTACTTAGAGTTCTTTCTTCAACATCTCAGTAATTAGTCTTTTTATGTTTGTTTTGATTATACCATATTGTTCAATATCCCGTGCAAAGAAGCGGATAATTTCCATTAGACTGACCTTCCGAAAGATTATAGAATAGATATGAAATAGAGAAATAGATATCCAAGATTATCTGTATCTAACTTCAACTTAAAAAAATATAAAATAAAATATATAATAAATGATATGTGTCTATATCCATTTTAATTGCACAATACTAGTACCGTCCAACCGCCCAATCTGTCGTGACAACGATGCCAGCGGATCGCGAAGTAGATGTCACGTACTGTTTCTATTGATTCCAACTTTTGATTATGCTCTTAGCACGGGAGCGACCGGATCCTCTGTGTCAGTGAGGTGATATCAGGACCAGATGCGTGAAATGTGTTTTCTTGCCACGCGTGTCAAAAATTCCGAGAGTGGAGTAAGTACGTGTCACGGTACCGTGCCCCAGGGTGGGCGGGCATGGAACCATGTTCGGGTGAGATTGTTAGGCCACCGAGAAAAATTCCTGTGTTCATATAATACAAATGTGTTGATACTAGTATAGTAGTAGCTCTAGAGGTGTAATCCAAATGGTTATAGATAGATATCGCTAGTAGCTCTAGAGGTGTAATCCAAATGGTTATAGATAGATATCGCTTATTATATATTCTATTCAGCAGTTTTGTCAGAGTTGGTATGGAGTAAAGGTTTTGTTCCAAACAACAATAACTTGTAATTTTTGAAAGCTAAAAGTTATTTGGATTGTGTTGTTTTCTTAACGTGACTTTTTCTTTTTTTCTCTCTTTTTCTTTTACATTATCTGTAGAATATAACCGTGTTTTTTTTAATTTTTTAATTAAATATCTTTTAAAAATATAGATAAAACCAGAAGTCATGTTGTGTCGCTCAGTTCGATTGAAATAAGTTAACTTTTGGTTTATTTTGCACTGTAGTTGGTTTATTTTGTAAGTAGTTTATTTGACGTGATTAAATTTAAAAATTTTAAAAATAGAAAAAACTAATTAGCCTATCACAAACAATGCAAATAAATACAGAAAAAGATAAAAAAAAATCTAAAAATTCAAAATATAAAAAAGATGAAATAAAAAATTAATGGATTAAAAGGTAAAAGCTAGAATCTTAAGCAGAAACTTGCGGGCCTTAGCCGAAGGGTGAACTATCCACGAGGCCTTACATACGTGCGCATGGTCCACAGACCGCAGGGTTTGATTAAACACCGCACCGTACGTACGTGGAGTGCACTGTTGGTGTTGGCCGTGGATTGGGTGTGCGAGATAGACAGGACTATCTGCATGCTGCTGTGCAACGCATGTGCCTAGGTTACGTTCAGTTAACGCACAAGGCGTCTTAGCTGGTACTACTGCAGTACTGCATTACTTTTCTTTGGAAAATGAATTGTTACTGAACACCATCTATAATATTTTAATATTAAATATTATAAAAGAGAAAAGACTCACCTTTTTCTCGGTCTATGACCAAAACTTTTTTCTTAAAATACTTGCATAGCAAAACAATAAGCATAGCATAACATAAGATTTTTGCATTTATATTGTCATCATCATCTCTTTTGTCACTATTGCAATGCTTGTCGATACTGAATACTCATAATGCACATCACATAGCTTATACCGATATAGTCAAGTGAATATCCGTCGATGTATCACTCTCAATCTGTCCATCTCATGGAGGTTCACCAAATAAAGGATCTGAATGTTTTCCTTATTTAGAATTTTTAGCATATTCTCTTTTTCGTAACATTGTAAACCACCTATCATTGACTTTAATTACATAATAGATTTCGTTCCCTAATATATATTTATAAATATATTACGAATCAAAATGTATTGTACAACAGAAGTCAGTGACACATGGTTAATTCCTAACCTTTTTTTTCTCAAATTAGGATATTTCTTGAATATTAATTCTAAATAAAACCAAAATTTCTACTTTTATTTAGTTTGGAATTAAATAAGAAGCGCTACATTTTTTGAATTTGCATATTTTTGTATCATAGTTTTTATGGGCTTCCTTTTTAGTTTTAGATTGGAATTCATACAAAAATCCAACTGCTAATTTTTATTTTAAAATTATATTATTTTCATTATACTTGACATGGATTGGTTTTATGTTTGAATTCGTATACAACTCCAACCGCTAATTTCCTTCTATTTTTTATTCTAAATTTCTGTTATTTTTTGTTGTTACTTTTTTATTTAATTTTGAATTTCAGTTTTTTGGTTAGAATTCATATATAAATTCAACTTCTATTTTTAGCTAATTTTTATTCTAAATTTTAGCTAGATGTTTTAATTTGAAGTTCGTATGAAAATCACATTGCTAATTTTCTTTTATTTTCCATTCCAAATTTCTGTTATTTTTATTTAATTTCAAATATATGATTAATTTGCACCATGACAATCTGTCCCCGCCAAAATAAGTAGTGTAGATGCTTCTCTTTTTTTATCGATTAATATGATAATTTATAGTATTTTTAGAATTATTATGGGATTTTTTTACTCTTAGAAAGTCTTGAATCTCCCATATTGTTTTTATTTGTATAGATTTCTACGAGAAAATATTCTAGCCCAAAAGTCCCATTTGCTACACGGGAAGCCCGTAATATCGTAGGATTGGATTCTGTGGGAATTATATATACTGGTTTGTGGAAAATACCCGTGAAATTCATGCTTTTTTCCAAACACGCATGCATGCCTTGAAACCGCGCCTCAGTTAGCAGAAAACATCAATCTAGCTAGTATGTACATGTTATGCAGGCAAGGACGATCACATGCATGTATGTACATGAGTCTTCATTTGGACTTACCATCTAGTTTCTTAATTTTGTTTTTTTTGGTTTTTATCCTTTTTTAGGTTTTTTATTTCTTTGTATTATCTATGATATATTTTTTCTTTTTTAAATTTAATTACAAGAAAAAACTAACAACACCTGTAATATAAAAAATCCAATTGCTAAATAAAAAATCCAATTGCTAAATAAACCAAAAACTTGAGTTCTAAACACAGCCAATGAAATGAAACATCACACCACTTTAATTACCTGCGTACGTACGTGCGTTCGCAGCCAAAGTGACAGTTAAAGCGTTACACCGGGACGGGGGCGTGCTGTTGCTGCGTCTAGCTAAGGCACTTCTCTAACCGGTTTCTAACTTCCTCTATATTTTCTTATAAAAAAAACTTACTCTATATTTTAATTTTTAAGTTAAAATCTATTTAGAACACGTAAATTTTTATTTTTTGTTTTGTTTTTATTTTTTCTTTATATTGTTTGTAGAGATATAACAGAGTTTACATTATTTTATTTTTTAAATTAAATGACTACAAAATTAATAATTATTATAGTGTAATTTCGCCCAATACTTAGAAGTCGCAGCTATGAGCTGCTTGAAACGGCCCTTAATTTGTTCCTACGTGTACAGATCAAATTTGGAAGAGGAACTTAACATATATATATATATATATATATATATATATATATATATATATATATATATATATATATATATATATATATATATATATATAGACACACACACACACACTAGCCTCATAGGCGCGGCGCAACGCCGTGCCAGCCACCGTGTGTACCGAAGTAAAAGAGGCGATGATCCGCGAGGAGTTTTTTAAAAAAAACCGAGGGCACATGCGCATTTTCGAGGAAGCTAAAGGGGTTTTCGTAAAAAATCGAGGACCCGTATGTAACGAAACGAGGACCCGTACGTTATTTAGAAAACCGCGGGGCGCTATCCTGCAAATTGGAGGGGTGTTTTCAGAAAAAAGCACCGCAAAAAAATCGTCAGGGATCTTTTCGCGAGGAAAAAGGACCTCTACGTAATTTTCGAAAAGCACAGGGAAAGTGCCTCCCCCGGCCGTACCGAAATCCCCGCGCCACGCGCCGGCCGGGGCGCGCGCGCGGGCGAGCTGGCTGACGTGGCGGAGCCTCCTGCGCGGCAGTCCCCCGGCTTTGTATGGGTTGGTATATATATATATATATATATATATATATATATATATATATATATATATATATATATATATATATATATATATATATATATATATATAGGTAAAAGTTATTTAGAACACGTAAATTTTTATTTTTTTCTTTATATTGTTTGTAGAGATATAATAGAGTTTACATTATTTTATTTTTTAAATTAAATGATTACAAAATTAATAATTATTATAGTGTAATTTCGCCCAATACTTAGAAGTTGCAGCTATGAGCTGCTTGAAACGGCCCTTAATTTGTTCCTACGTGTACAGATCAAATTTGGAAGAGGAACTGAACACACACACACACACACATATATATATATATATATATATATATATATAGGAAAATTACATAAGGCACCATGGTGCCTAGGCACCAACATCCGATACACGTGTATGATTGATATTTTTTTTGAGTTTGGGTATGAAAATGTTTTATACCCTTGATATATTTATGGTAAGTAAGTTTTGAACTCAGTTCAAATTAGTTTGAACTACTTTTGAGTTCAATGCAACTACAGTGAGTATATACCATAAAAATAGTTCAAACTAATTAAACTGAAGTTGAATTTAAATTTTTTCGGAGTTTGACATCTCAAATATACTTTTTTATGGGTATATGAAGATACCCACATCAAACGTTGCGAATCTCGAAGCAAATCAACGGGTATTAATATTGGTGCCTAGGCACCATGGTGCATGAAACACTCGTCCTATATATATATATATATATATATATATATATATATATATATATATATATATATATATATATATATATATATATATAGATGTAGTTTGGTGCAGGTAAGTCACTCATATCTCGAGCTAGCTAGCGGTATAATGGCTACGAGCCACATGCTGAGTTAGTGAATGGTACTGATCGGACCCGGACGAAACACACGTGGCTAGCTATAGCTAGCTTGCTCTTTCTTTGGGACCTAGCTAGCCTGAATGACACCACAGCACTCCACAGTGAGTGCGTACGAGCTAGATAGGACATAAACAGTGGGTTCTTTTGCAGAGCGGGACGGTGGCTTTTGGCCTCACGTTCGCCTGGACGAACTAAAAAAAATGTCTAAATAAGCTATGTCAAAATAAATAAAAACAAAGAGACTGTTCTATTTACTTATTGGAAGGATACCATAAGCCGATTATGTCCCGTTCGTTTTGATTTCAGTTTTTGACTTTTAATTTTTTGTTCACTGTTCCTTAATTTCGTTTTTTATATTTTTTTAGTTTTTTGTATTTTTCTTTTTTGGTATTTCTTGCATTGTCCTGCGATAGTATAATCTGTTTTTTATTTTTAAAATATAATTATATAAAAAACTATCATCAGCTACGATGTAAAATAAACCAAATACATTAAAAAAATATAAGCGATAAAAAAAAGCCGAGTGGAGCGGTGAAGCTTTTCGATATGACTGTGACTGGTGTAACATGCTCTAACGCATATGCATGCATGTTTATCCTTCCCAAGAATTTTGTAATTTCAAACGGTGGCGTTGTAAAGCACAAAAACGTACGAATATACCACGATGGCTGTTTGTTTTTGTGGGTATGCACCACTGCATGCAAAAGGACAGCGCATGGGCAGATGCCCCCTATGTGTTGATTGCAATTTTCTTAGTCCATGTCACCATACATATGAACAGAGTTTTGATGAATGCATGGAGGGGACCACCTGTCATCTATATGTAAGGAAAAATATTTTTTTACAGTAGAAAGAGAGAAAAAAATGGTTATCCAGATTTGTTTTCTTTGTTTCGAAATGGCCCAGATGGTTCATGTATTCGGTTTTCAAACTTTGCATAATATCCAGATATGTTACAATAAAATTAATGTGTAAAATGCGAGGGTTCTCGATCCAAAGTCGTGTCCAGGACGGTAAGTTCCCAGGTAGGCCGTGCAACGTGAAAAGAATCAAGGAGAAAGCAACCTAGAAGTTTCTGCGCTTCAAACAGAGGTCCCTTTTTCCTGCATTGGTTTGGTACGTGACATGTTCCTCTATTTGGGACCAACGCAACATATTACGAGAAGTGTTGGCCCAAAAAAGATCATGCATGTATGACTAGTGTGTTCTTTAATTATAAGTACGATACATGTCACAAACTAAAATAATCAGGCATAAGAAGCTGTTCGAGATCGAGAGAGCGCGCAATTGTACAGACATGCATGGGTGGGTAGGAAGTCTTTGACTTTAGCTTTTTATTTTTTTTATCATAGTAATTAGTTTTTAAACGGTATATCTGTTCAAACGGATTTACAAGTAGATTATAGTAGATACTATACCCAGTTCAATTATACCGGCTAAAATAATATACGACTGATTTTCTCTATATGCTATCTCATACGAATAGATAAAATTTAAAAACCATAAACCACGGCTTAAAATGCCAAGCCGTTTCAAAGGACAGACTTGGCCAACCCTCTAATCCCGCCACCTAAATTTAGACAAACAAAATCGACAACAATGAACGAAAAAGAAAGAATGAAAATCTTGGGATGCATGCTCCGATTAAAGCTTCATTTGATCAGCTCTTGGCAAAGGGGATGTCCCGGCACTCCCAGAATCCAAGCATCTTGGTGAGTATTCAGACCACCACACCTGGACAGAGGGGAGTCATAGATTTCAGCCAGCATTGGCAGGCACCCTCACTGGTCGCTTTGCTTCGCCTAGTACCACCGAGATGACTGGCGGCGATGCGCCATTGCTCCGCCACAGGAAGGTGTGCCATGAACGCTGCCCCGGGTGCAGGCAGGAGAGACGGATTCAGGCCAACGATCGGATACCGTATGCGGATTTCCTCTACATTTGGATCGCTTGCTTGTGTGCCGGTATGACGTTCCTTTTACAGGTAGATAGGGTGTAGGCGTTGTTCTGATCGTCATCTTATGAGATAGCTGTGTGACTGTCAGGAGTGTAGAGATGTTGCAACATTCAGATCAACAGAGTGGTTATGATTCATCATAATGGTTACGAGTAGATGATGATCATTGATTGCGTGTATCGGCCAACTAGTTGATCGTATCAGATCCAGTCTGATTGTGAACCATGGTGTAGGTTGAGGTTCTGCAAGGGCTATTTGGGGGAAGATATAGATTATCTGAAGAATGCACTCCAGCTTGTTATTTCTTCTTTCCTTTATTGGTGGTTGTTAAATAACGTCGATAGTTTCTCAGCTCTAGTACAGACAGATTAATTCTAAGTGCTATCCAGTCACGGCCAGTTAACATCACCGAGAAGAGATTCAGAGTTCAGACCATAGACCATTAGGAGATGGTCCCAAACAGCTGTCCTTATGCATTCATCCATGGTTGTTTACACAAACTTATGTCTGCAACCGTTGATTAGTGAAAAAATTGCAAGTACACCTGGTGCCTATCACTGGACAACTTTAATGACAGAAAATATCACCATGTTCATATGCATTATGATGAATATGTCTCATGCGTTGTCTTAAAAAAACGTATCTGTTTCTGTCACCTCCCCCACCCCCACCAAAAAAAAGAAACTGGATATGTTTCTGTCATTTGTCTTAGTTCAATGATATCAATTAATTTTAGCGTTTGCTGACTAATACCTTAGTTTTTTTTGTCTTTCCAGCACTACCAATCCAGTCATTGTTCCCCTATCTATACTTCATGGTATGTAGAGATGTTGTAAACTTGAATATTTATCCTGAGTATATGTGGAGCAAACTTGCTACTTAACGAATTCTTACATACTATGTGGTGTTTATATGTTCACTTTTGTTATACAACAGATCAGGGACTTGAAAGTCGCAAAGCAAGAGCAAGACATTGGGTTCTATGCTGGTTTTGTTGGTGAGCATTGCCTCCTCTCAAGGTTTGACAAATTACCGAAAATATATGGGCAAAAACTTGAACTTGACAACTAAGTGTACATGTATGTATACTCTTAAGCAAAGTCAACATGTATGTTGTCATCGAATACTCAGAGTAGAATCGCGCTTAATATCGTTGTTTGACTACGGTTATTGTCAGTTAGTAGTTACTGACTGTACTCTGTTTAAGGGGCTACCTATTTCCTTGGAAGAACTATCAGTGCTGTGCCATGGGGCATGTTTGCTGACAAATATGGGAGGAAGCCCTGCATTATGATCAGTATCCTCTCAGTGTATGGAATATTCAATTACATTATGAAAATATACTTAGTGCTCCATTCAATTTGACTGAAGTAAATCTTGTTCTACTTTCCTCAGGATTATATTTAACACACTCTTTGGCCTTAGCACGACTTACTGGATGGCAATTGTAACTAGGGGCCTACTTGGGTTACTCTGTGGTATACTAGGACCAATCAAGGTAATTTACTGTGTGGATGACTAGCAAATAACACATAGTTGTTGGATATTAATGGCTGTTCCTGCATTCTCCAGGCCTATGCTTCAGAAGTCTGTAGGAAAGAGCACCAAGCTCTAGGAATTTCTCTTGTAAGGACAGTACTCTTATGTTTTGTATTTCAGACTCTCAGTTTATTCATTTTGAAAAATGCTTCAAATTATCATGTTCATATTTATTGCCAGCTACTTATGTCTAACATTATGTCATAGGTTACCTCTTCACGGGCAATAGCATTAGTTGTTGGACCAGCTATTGGAGGATTTCTTGCACAGGTGAGGACTAGTCCACTTTGATAAAGAGGAAATTTAGCCTCTTAAAAATATTAAACCTTAGTTGCATCATACTTACACTTCATCAGAGCTGACTTCTCATGCGTGTGCAAAAGAAAAGGAGAAAATCACAATTCTGACCTTTTATTTCCTTACAACCTTTTAGTTTCATCTTTCAGTTCGTGAAAAAGTACTAATAGAACAAATTTGGCCTAAATATTGTTTGGTTGAATGGACCGCTTTTGTGAACGAACAATAACTAAATATTCACTACTCACGCACATGGCTCTGACTGAGTAATCCTATACAAATACTCTGAGTAACTGTCTTGGCTAACATTGTGTATCCTGTATCAGCCTGCAAAGAAGTATCCAAATGTTTTCTCCGAGGAGTCCATCTTTGGGAGGTAAGTCATCATTCATACTGTTTCATATAAATAAATCTTTGTATCATTTCGAGCAGAAGATAAACCTTTCAAGTGTACTTCTAATTGTAGGTTTCCATACTTTCTCCCTTGCTTCGTCATATCGGTACTAGCAGCAGGAGCATTTGTTGCATGCATTTGGCTTCCAGTACGCCTCAACCTCTCCCTATGATTCTTTCCCTTGAAAATGCTACGTGCTGATTACATGAAATACATCAAGATTTATTTGCATTCGTTCAATATAGTGTTTCGGTGCTCCCAAAAGAATGCTGGGAGAGAAGTTGCTTAACATTTCCCCCTTGTTTTTAGGAAACTCTGCACACGCATCATGATGACAAAGTAGAAGCTATTGATGCACTGGAGGCACAAGTTGCTGCTTCAAACTCAGAAGATGGGAAGGCTAAAGAATTTGGATCAGGGAGAATGGAATCTACAAAGAACTTGCTAAAGAACTGGCAGTTAATGTCAGCAATGACCCTCTACTGTGTGTTTTCTCTCCATGATACAGCTTATCTTGAGGTAATATCTATTTCTGAATCTTCGATGACTATGGTAATAATATATTCAGAAACAGTTCAATTTGAGAAGATGCTGATAAATCATCGCCTATAGAGAAAAATCAGATTTGGAAACGAAAGCAACTTCACATGTTAATGTGCTCTGTAATCTTTAGATATTTTCACTCTGGGCTGTGAGCAGCAGAAAATACCGGGGCCTGAGTTTTACATCCCAGGATGTTGGTACTGTGCTAGCTATCTCGGGTATGTGATATTTCTCCAAGTTTTTGTCTACGATTATTGTGGTTGAGTCCTTTACCTGACGACAATTTCATTGGATATTGTAGGTTTTGGTGTTCTGGTGTATCAACTCGCTATTTATCCATTCCTTGCCAAATATGTTGGACCAATCAAGCCATTCCGTTCTGCAGCCGTATGTGAGAAATATATTTTGTTATGGTATACTTTTTTACTATGATGATCACTTTTACAGTACCAAATGCGTGTTTGGTTTTCAGGTCTTGTCTATACTTCTCCTTGCAACATATCCATTCATGGCCAATTCATACGGTCTGGAGCTCAAAATACTCATCAACATAGCTTCGCTTTTGAAGAATATGTTCGCTGTGAGTCGGTCTCTGTGATCTCTTCTATCTCACTAGGCAACTGGAATAGGGAAAACTTCAAAGTATTTTACTGACATAAATGCATGTTTCTGAAATCCAATTTGTACTGACACAAAGTCGCTGACAATGAAAAAATGAAGAGGGAATACATTTTTTTTTAAAAAAAAATCAACCAATTATAGAAAATGAGGTCGGTGATTCTACAAGATGACTTTATATTAGCAAATTCTAATGTATCTTTTGAACAACACAGGCTACAATTACCATTGCGTGCAACATTCTGCAAAACACCGCAGTGGTACGTATCACAATCCCACGTAGTAGACTAATTTTCTCTTAATGCATTGTTATGTGTCATCGTTTTGCTGTGTTCTAACATCTAAGTTCTCTCACGAAACATGTACAGACACAAGAACAAAGAGGTATTGCAAATGGCATCTCTGTGACTCTGATGTCGATCTTTAAAGCTGTAGCTCCAGCAGCAGCTGGCATTCTGTAAGCACATTGTTTCTTTTCTTTTCTGGTTAGGGAATCTTCTGTTTATTTGTTCAGAAGAGAAAAAAGAATTGGCTTTGCTTGGCTTGCAAGTGTGCTTTCCAATTAATGAAATTTTTTCTTGCCTTTTTGCAGGTTTTCATGGGCACAGAAGCACATAACTGGGTTGTTCTTACCAGGTAAACACATGGCTCTTCCAAGCCATGCTAATTGCATTACTATTGATAGCTTTGCCTTAACTTGGATGACAAGCATATACATATTATCAAGTGCATATACTTATTTGATTCATCATGCAACATGCAGGTGATCAGATCCTGTTCCTGATGCTGAACATGGTGTCAATAATTGGGTTTTTGCTGACATTCAAGCCATTTTTCACCATGCCGAATGCGATGCAGTGAAGCATCCATAGTTATTTACATGTAATTAGTGTTAAATCAGGGGCACTATCATCACGTATTTTCCTATTCTGTTCGGTTGTGTAATCAGATGTAATGGGATCTATGATTTTTGTCTAAACTCCAAAGAACCGGTTGATGCATATGATAAATTGGTAATGAGAACAGGCTTGTTGCCTCCTGGATGTCTTACAAGTAGAGTTGCAGATGATGTCCTCAATTCAATTACAATGGGTCCGTTTGTTTGGAAATTTGTTCTTTAGACCGGGAGAATGTTGTGCGCTATACAAGATAAAATATGATGTTTGACATGCTCCAAGTAGGAGTTTACCCAGACAATCTTTGTAACATTGATCGACCCAAAAAAACAGGTTAGCCAAACATGTTCATCTGATCTTTCTTACATGACTGATAGAAACTTCAAGGAATCAGGAACATTATGGGCCTGTTTTTTTGGCTGTGACTTATGACTTAATGGCTTATGGCTGTGGCTTATAGCTTTTAGACTGTTTGTGAGAGAAAGCACGGAGTAACAGAAACTCGCATGCGGTTTTGGCCGATATAAATGAAATTGATACAGTATATACTACAATAAACTTGTAGACCTTACCTTGAAAAGACACTTTGTTTGAAATCTAATTATTGTATAAAAGCTAAAGAGCAACTTTTAAAAGCTGAAAAGAACATGCCCTCTCCTAGGCGTCTGGCCATGCATGGTTCTGTGTCCTCAACCCTCGCTCCAACCCCTCCCTCTCCCGGTGCCCCTCCGTCCACCAGCCCCACGCCGGATTCAGTCCCTGTCCCGGCGGCCACCCCCACGGCCGTGAGCCCGGCCTGTATCCTCTCGCAGGTGCTGGTTTCCTCCCCATCTTTGACCCCTCTCGCCAAGCCTCCTTCTCAGTTAGGGCGGTCCAAAGAGAAGAGGTGGTGCGACGCCAGCCCGACCTCGTCCGCTGGCGACTCCTCCGCCGCCCCTCGTTTCGGGATGTCCTGCTGGCAAATGGCGGCTCGCCTCCGGCGCAGCGGCTGCCGGTGTTGGGGGTGGAGCTGCCGCCACCCAAGATCATTCTCAAGGAGCGGCCTCGTCAGGTGTTCGCTAAGGAGGGCCCAGATGCGCTCGGTTGGCAGCGGTTTGAAAGTCGTCGTTCTCGCAAGAATCGCCTGAAGAAGCTGTGCGGCTCTCGCCGACCGGTGCCGGAGGACCTCAGAGGGAGGTGCTTCTCTTGTTTCTCCCCTTCGCACCGTGCCGTCGACTGCCGCACGGGGCCTCGCTGTTTCAAGTGCCAGGCGCTAGGGCACCGCTCCTTCAACTGTTTCGGTCGCGGGCAGGCGCAGCTCCGGGCGGGACCTCGGCGTCCCTCCGTCTGGCGGCTAAAGCCGTCGCCTTGCGCCTCCGAAACAAGGAAGTTGTTGACCACGGAAGCCATGCCCAGCGGCGAGATTTCTGGAGGTGCCGATGCTCTGGTCTCGAGGGCCAGGCGTCAGCGGCGCCGTGTTAGGAGGAGGCGGCGAGTAGGAGGAGCTGTCCTTCGCGCAGGCGGGCCTTCTATGCCGGAAGGTGATGTTATCGGCGCGCCGCCTCAAGAAGTTGCTGCCTTTGCTGGCGAGCAAACCTCCTGTGCCGGCGTTCCAGGCCGGCTCCGGTGCATCATTGATCGCTCTGCTAAGATGGCGAGGGCTGAGGACGAGTTTTGTAAAGCTCTCTCGGTTACGATCGTTGGAGACTTAGCAACTCTTTCGGTTGATGTTCTGGTGGGCGAGCTAGCTCGTCGCTTTGAACTCCCGGTCGAGTCTCTGGAGTTTCACCGTCTAAGCCTTGATGACGGCTTGCTGGTTCTCCCCGATGAAGCTTCGGCGACACGGATCTTCAATGAAGGGCGGCCCCTGCTACTTCCGCCGTTCACCCTCTGCTTCCGGCGATGGTCCCGTCTCAAGAATGCGTCCGCGGTGGTGTTGCCCTCGCTCGTCAGCGTCGAGCTGAATGGCATACCGGCGCACGCCTGGGAGCTCGAGACGGCGGAGCATCTGTTGGACGAATGGTGCTGGGTTCGCGAGCTCCACCCAGATACGGTCGACCGGCGGGACTACTCGTCATTCCGGCTCAATGCGTGGTGCTCCCAGCCAGAGCTTATCCCGACGGTCTTGGAGTTAGTCATCGTCGAGCCCCCAGTGCAAGCTGAAGAAACCCCCCCGCGGAAGCGTGCTCTGAGCTACGAAATCAAGATCGCAGCGACGCTTGTGCCTCTGGCTGACGATCCTCCATTGCCTCCGCCGCGTGAAGACTCTGACCGTGGACGGCGTCCACGCCGGCGGCGAGCTTCTGCCTCGCCGGAGTCCTCTGCCCTTGACTCCTGTCGTCAAGGTGGTGCCCCAAGGGTCTCTGTGCTTCGTCGGCTGGGCCCCGGTCCAGTGGATGGCGTCCACGTGGCGGATCTTGAGGCGCCGGTTGATGGCGCGCAGTCCCCTGAGCCCGAAGCGATGCAGACGCCTTCGGCTCCTTTTTCAGCTGTCATTGACGACCTGGCTGCTCTTGTCATTGAGCCTAGCCTTGGGAAAGAGGAGGCGATCCCGGAAAAGCTGGGATTTGGATTCGGGTGGCAGGGGGACGGACCTGTTTTCCCGGCTTTACCGACCAAGGTGTTGTGCTCTGATTTCTCAGATGAAGTTTCTGGGCTTTTGGGCCCCGTCTTGAGCCAAAAGCCTGGATGTCAGCCCGCCAGTCATCTGCAAGAAGGCCCAGGAGCTTTCCCTTTGGAGATCGCCCCGGTCGTCAAGCTGCACGTTCCTGCTAAAACAGGCCCAGTCTCCAGCCCTCCGAGGCGGTCAGCAGAAGTCAGCGGTATTGGTGGCCTCGTTGATTCCTTGGGTGTTTTTCCAGTACGCGATCCGGTCTTGGCGGCGCTGCGTACGTTGCCGGTGCTCACCACCCCCGATCCAGCTTCAGCCGCAGTCCGGGGGGCCTCGTTGGTATCCGGTGTTGCTGCTCTCGTCAAAACTTATTCCAGGCGACGGCTTCGTAAGGAAGTTCGGGTAGGCGTGGCCGTGGCTCCGCTCCCGGCCTCCCTTCCCGGTCCGGCGAGTGTGGTAGCCATGGCCGAGCCGGCGGACGTTGCAGTGGTGGCTTTGGCAAAATTGCAGGCCCGTTCCCCGGGCTTGGCGGATCTTCGTGTGACTCCGGCTGTCGCCTTCGACCAGTCAACATCCTCCGCTTCGCAAGGTCCAAGTCCCGCGGGTGTTGTAGGCGCGGCTCCGACTCCGCTACCAGACCATCTCCTTGGTCTGTCCAGCGTTGTAGTCATGCCTGCGTCTTCGCCTGCAGGACCAGCTCTGCAAGATATGATTTCTGCTGTCCAGGGGGGCGATTGGGACTCTGTTGATGTGGCTCAACCAGTCATGTCTTCCTCCCCGGCCTCCCCAAGAACGGCCTTTATCTCCAAGGTGGTAAAATCTGTGGGCGTTATCCTGCCGGCTCCCCCAGCTCCAATACGAAGGAAGAAGGTCTTGCCTTCTGATTTTGTTCCGAGACGGAGCCGCCGTGTGGCAAATCTTCCCCCAGTAGCAGATCATAATGCGGCAGTTTCAGTTTGCCGACATCTAGGATTTGCCGGCGGTGAAGAAAGAGTCTCAGCGGCCTCCTTGGAACGCTATGCCAGAGTGTTTGACCAGTCTCTATCCCGGGAGCATTTGCAAGCGTTGGTAGCCCTGTTTGGGTGGGTTGCGCCACCCAGTAATGAGGTGCGAACTGCAGGCAGCATTCTGGTTTTATGAGGTGCCTTTGTTGGTCGTTTCAATCCTTTGTTTTCAATGGATTCTTCTAATTTCTTAATCTGGAACGTGCGTGGCCTCAATGACAAAAAGCGCCGTGATGTGGTTCACCATATTGTCCAGTCTTGCCAGCCGGTGGTGGTTTGTCTACAAGAAACCAAATTATCTCATATTTCCCAGCGTGATGTGGTTTCGATCTTGGGGCGGAATTTCAGCTCCTTCGTCTTCCTGTCCGCGCAAGAATCAAGAGGGGGAATTCTGGTAGCTTGGCGGGATGGTTCGGTTTCTGCAGAGTGCTCTCGAGTGCACCGACATTCTGTTTCGGTCAAGTTCCAAAAGGAAGGAGAGCAGTCTTGGTGGTTCTCCGGAATTTATGGTCCCCATGTAGATGCAGAGAAACCGGCCTTCCTGGATGAATTACGAGAAGTAAGGAGTTTTTGTGTTGGGCCCTGGATGCTAGCTGGGGATTTCAATATGATCTTCAGTTCAGAAGATAAAAGTAACGACATTGTGAATAGGGCGCTGATGGGTCGGTTCCGTCGCTTTGTCAATGAGATGGAACTGAAAGAGATACCTCTGTTGGGTCGTCGTTATACTTGGTCGAATGAGAGAGGTTCCCCCACGCTAGTCAAGTTGGATAGAGTGCTGTGTACTGCGGATTGGGAAGATTTATACCCTCAGTGTGTTTTGCAAAGTCAGGCGACGGAAATGTCTGATCATTGTCCGCTTGTGCTTGGGTTTAATGTTGGTGTTAAGGGTAAGAAGCGTTTTCACTTTGAAAGTTTCTGGACTCGCCTTCCTGGATTCCTAGACACGGTGAAGTTTTCCTGGGATGAACCAGGCCGGGCAGCTTGTCCCCTTGACCGCATCTCCTTCAAGCTTAAGCGGTTGACTCGTGCTTTGCATTCTTGGAGTGCGAAAAGAGTTGGACACATAAAAACTCAGTTAGCTCAAACACGTGAAGTATTGCACAGGATTGAAATGGCTCAAGATAGGAGGTCTCTGTCTTCGGAGGAGGACTGGCTGCGAAGGGAATTGAAGCAACTTTGTCTGAAGTTAGCTTCTCTGGACAGAACTATCGCAAGGCTTCGTTCCCGGGTAAGATATCTAAAGGATGGAGATGCAAATACATCTTTCTTTCACAAGCAGGCTGCCTTCCGTAAAAGAAAAAACTTTATTCCCAATCTCTTGGATGGCGATCGGGTTGCAACTTCTCAAGATGATAAACACAAGATTTTGTTTGATTTTTATGAGATTCTGCTAGGCTCAGCTCCGATCCGATCTGCATCCTTGGACTTGCAATTTTTCCATAGGGCCACAATGGATTTGTCTGTCCTCGATAATCCAATCTCGGAGGATGAAGTTTGGGAAACAATCAAGAAGCTGCCGACAGATAGAGCCCCAGGCCCAGATGGTTATACAGGCAGATTTTACAAGGCATGTTGGCAGGTGATTAAGGCGGATTTCATGGCGGCTATTATCACCTTGCAGCAAGGTGATGCAAGGGGGCTTGGACTGTTAAATGCAGCCTACATCACTCTGATCCCGAAGAAGGACGATGCAATGGCTGCGAAAGACTTTCGCCCCATCAGCTTAGTGCATAGCTTCGCTAAGCTAATAACCAAGATCCTGGCAAATCGGTTGGCACCCTTCTTGGATCCTTTGATTTCTGCAAATCAGAGCGCTTTTATACGAGGAAGATGCATTCATGATAACTTCATCCTAGTGCAGCAAACAGTTAAAGTTTTACATCGGCAAAAGGTGCCTAGCCTCTTCCTCAAACTTGATATCTCAAAAGCGTTTGACTCGGTTTCTTGGTCGTTTCTTTTGGAAGTGCTGCAGTATTTGGGTTTTGGTTTGTCATGGTGCAACTTGGTGTCTAGCTTACTTTCAACATCCTCAACTCGAATTTTGCTGAATGGTGAGCCGGGAGATCTCTTGCAGCATCAGCGAGGGCTTCGACAAGGGGACCCCTTATCCCCCATGCTCTTTATATTAGTGATGGATGTGCTTAATAGTTTGTTTGTGAAGGCAGGGAATGAGGGGCTGTTGCAACCTTTATCCAGACGTTTGGCTGGACAAAGATTGTCCTTATATGCTGATGATGTTGCTTTGTTTATCAAACCGATTAAAGAGGAGCTGCAGATTACTAGAGACATTCTCAAGGTGTTTGGGGAGGCTTCAGGACTGCAAACCAATATCCAAAAAAGCAATATTATTCCCATCAGCTGTGCGGAAGGTTCCTTGACAGCAATTCAAGATACTTTGCCGTGTTCGATCTCCGAGTTTCCTTGTAAATACTTGGGCCTGCCGTTATCTTATAAGAAGCTTCGGAAGAGGGATCTTTTGCCTTGGGTTGAGAAAATCGCTGACAAGCTCCCGTGCTGGAAGGCTTCTCTCATGAACAGGGCGGGCCGTGCCACGTTAGTCCGGTTTGTTCTCTCCGCCATGCCGGTTTATTTGTTAATTGCCATCAGCGTTCCGAAGTGGTTCATCAAGGCGGTGGACAAAATCAGAAGAGGATTCGTTTGGCAGGGTAAGGAAAAGGCTAATGGAGGTTGTTGTCCAGTGGCTTGGGATAAGGTAATGAGACCGTTGGATCTTGGAGGCTTAGGCATCCCCAACTTGGAGGTGATGGCCTGGGCCCTACAAATCAGGTGGCTTTGGTTTAAAAAGACCAGAGCTGATCGGCCATGGACTGACCTTGAGCTTCCCTCGCATCCTAACTCCATAGCTCTTTTTGCCATCGCAGTCTCTACGGAGATAGGGAATGGAAACAACACTCTTTTCTGGACTGATCGTTGGCTGCATGGATGCTCGATTGAAAATCTTGCGCCGACAGTTTTTGCTTGTGTCTCTCCAAGAATCCGCAAGAGCCGGACTGTGGCTGAAGCTCTTAACAACATGGACTGGACCAGGGACATTCAAGGAGGCCTGTCTTGGGCTGGTTTTGGAGATTTCCTTCGGTTATGGGACTACCTCATGGAAATTGCGTTATCTAACCAAGAGGATCGCCACTCCTGGAGACTAGATGCAAGCGGATGTTATTCTTCCAAATCTGCCTATAAAGCTTACTTCTTTGGCGCTGTGACCTTTGAGCCTTGGCGTCGGTTATGGAAGACTTGGGCCCCGGCCAAATGCAAAATGTTCTTGTGGTTGGCAATCCGAAACAGATGTTGGACAGCGGATAGACTAGCTAAGAGGGGCCTCTCTCATCCAGATAATTGCCCCCTTTGCGATCAAGAAGATGAGACGATTCAACATCTTTTAACAACTTGTGTTATGGCAAGACAAGTTTGGTTCAGATTGTTCAATCCATTGGACCTAGCAGATTCAGTCCCCCGACAAGACGAACGGAGCTTTGCAGATTGGTGGCGTAAGACGATGAGAAGAGTTAAAAAGGAGCACAAGAAAGGAGTGAACACTCTAATTATTCTCGGCGCCTGGATTTTATGGAAACACAGGAATGCTTGTGTGTTTGAGGGGGCTTCTCCTTCGGTTAACACGATTTGGAGTGAGCTGAAGGACGAGCATAGCCTTTGGTGCATGGCTGGGGCGAAGAATCTGCAAGGGTTAGGTCTTGCGTTTGCAACCTTTGTCTGATAGGGCGAGGTCGAGTTGTGTTTGGTCGCTTTTTGTTTGTTTCTTGAGTCTGTGTAAAGCCTCGCTCATATTTGGTCCCCGTATGAGTGAGGATCCTGTAGGGGACCCCCCTTCTCTCTAATGAAATGAAATGCAGCTCTCCTGCGTTTTCAAAAAAAAAAAGAACATGCCCTATGTTTATCCATAAAGACCGCAAGATACGTAAGAAATACATCTGACAGATATCACATGACCAAAACTCAAGGGGAAATGGTGAGCCCACAATGAAACAACATAATTGAAGAATTCTTCATCACATTGTCAATACATCAAGAAGAGGACAGCATACTACTCAAATTGACCTGGGTAAAAATGAGGATAGCAAAGTATGGAATATGGATGGTGTTTGATATAACAGTGACAGAATGGCCTCACTCTTGAAAAGTTCAAAAGAAACAAACAAAATCTGAAAGACCAAAACACGATCTAGAAAATCTTCAAGGAAAACAAGCAGTGCCAGCAGCATGACACAGCATAGGAAGTCTTGCAATGCAATAATCTTTTCAGTTCAAACTGTAGCAAACTGATAAAATAGCGTCCGGACAGGAAATAATTTTGGTCTCTGGCTGCTGTAGCTTCCCCTCTATTGATTCAGATGATACTTCAACTCACTTGGCCATCATGACTTTAACGAATTCGTCATAGTTGATCTGGCCATCACCGTCAACATCAGCCTCACGAATCATCTCATCCACCTCATCTGTCAGCTTCTCGCCAAGGTTGATCATGGCATGGCGCAGTTCAGCAGCAGAGATAAAACCATTTTGGTCCTTGTCGAACACACGGAATGCCTCCTTGAGCTCTTCCTCAGAATCATTGTCTTTCATCTTGCGGGCCATCAGGTTGAGGAATTCAGGGAAATCAATTGTTCCATTGCCGTCGGCATCCACCTCATTGATCATGTCTTGTAGTTCCACCTCAGTCGGGTTCTGCCCCAGGGAACGCATGACAGTTCCCAACTCCTTAGTAGTAATGCAACCTGGAAAGAACATAATCTGTGTCATTCAAGTCCAGGAATTGTTTAAGTATCACTATGTACTGCTTTAGATCATCAAGGCTTGCTTGTGTTTATGAACAGATAATGCAAAAGGAGCAACCGTACAAGACCAAAAATGAACATTACTTGCAATGAATAGAAACGAAGTAGTTAGTATTTAGTAAACCAAACACACAAGTTGTGATGGCCATGAAATTGGTAACTACTTAATAATAGAAAACACAGTTTTCCATTTAGGCAAACAAGTTTTTAAAACAATTTACATCACCAGAACACACACATAGATCAGGGATAAAAAACGGAGGTATCGGCTAGTAACTAGAAAAACCGGTGGGAACTGAGAGAAAAAAATTGGCCGAAAGTTTTCAAACGTAAATTTAAATTTATAACTGCATAATGCACTTTCTAGGTTAGTCTAAGACTTTTTTTGTGCTAGATTACCTATGTATGAACTAAATATACATTAATTATTGTATTCCCAACATAATTCAAGCTTCTTCATATCTATTCAACAATTCCCTAAAAGCAAAAAAGAAAGAGGATGAAGAAAGATGAAAAAGCAGTGCACCTGGCTAGCAGCTTTTACTTTGTCATACTCTCTTATTGGATGGAGAAAGATAAAAAAGCAGTGCACTTGGCCATCAACTTTTACTTTGTCATACTCTCTTGGATGCTTGGACTTGGACTGTTTTACAACAGTACAAAACTAAAGAAAGGAGCTGCAACAGCAAGCGGAGAAGGGCAGCAGCAGCACCACGATAGGGGAGAAGAGTAGCAGCAGCAAGAAAGGAAGGAGAAGAAGAGCAGCAGTAGCTAGATATGTGTTTCTCTCCATCTCTTTTACTCCTCTTCTTCTTCTTTTACTTAAAATCAGTTATGCAAAATCAGTCCCATGAGCAGATTAATTTTACAAACAAATTATATTAGTTCTTGAACAAACGTGTAGCATTAGTTCTCAGATTTGGTCATTAGATTTTGGGGTGGTAGTACTGCTGCATGATATTGTAGGTGATGGTTTCTAAATGTATCAATGTTTGGGGTCATAGAGTAGACTAGGAGGTGCTTGTTGGAAGTGTAGATACTGTAATCTTACGAAAGCAGGCGGAGGTGTCACCTGCCTAAAAGAACATCTTGTTGGGAAGCACGGGAATGTTATTCCTTGCAGTAAGGTTCCGGCGGAAGTTCGAATGCCCATGCTGGCAAGTTTAGAAGAAACAAAGGCAAGAAAGAAATCTATTAAAGATAAACAACTGTGAATGGAGCAAGTTGCTTCAGAGCCTATAGCTCATGGTCCATCATCTCAAGATGTCTTTGATGATGAGGAAACACAGATGGACTGGGCTCGTTGAGAGTCATTGGAGTCACAGCAACTCCAGCAAAGGGCAAAAGCCAGGGGTGTAATGTTTGAACATGGTGGTGGCAGTGGAAGTGGCAGAGGAAGGGGTACATAAAGCAATGCCTTTTCTAGGATGTTTGGCAGGTCATAGTCCGTGAGAGTTGATTATGATATTTTGTGCAGTCGGGCACCCCTCCTACCTCGCATTGATACATCACTTAATGAAGAATCAAAATCAAAACTTGAAATTTTGATCTAAATGGTTCCATAGTAATGACATTACTGGGAAAAAAAGCAGAATGTCCTTATTTTCATGATGCCATCATTGTTACACAAGAACTTAGTCAAGGCGTTCTGTCACCTAGAGGCAAAGTGCAGCACATACCATCAACCTCATGTTGAAAGATATTGGCCAGTTTGAGGAGGTTGCTGGAGTTGTCAAGGCGATCAAGAGTGTTTGTCGGTTCCTATACAACCACAGTTGCCTCCATAATGAAATACGAGAATAAATTAGAAGAGAGATAGTTCGTAGAAACGCCACAAGGTTTGGAACGACATTTGTTTTCTTGAAGAGTTTTTGGGTTAGAAAAAACAAGTTCATGAAGTGGATAGTATCAAATATGTGGAGCTCCGACCATTTGTGCATGACCGAACGAGAATACATGTATTCCTGTCTCATAAGTAGATAATGGTGGCCTGGTATGGATTGGGTCATTAAAGTGGTAGAACCAATTTGTCGACTATTAAGACTTGTAGACTAGCAGAAACCCACAATTGTGACAGGAATGATTGCAAAAACATATGAACTATAATTTGAACTTAAAGATGTATTGAAAGAAGAATAGGCTACCTATGCTCATGTTATATAGTTAATTAGTCGAAAAATTGCAATGATGAAGAACCACAGCTATATGATTTCAGGCAAGTAGATAGTTTCCTAAATCATAACATGTACAATATATTCATTATATTTTTTTTCTCTAACATACTAAATATGTTTGGACAACATCGTAGCTAAATCTGCAAAGCCATAACATATATGATTTGGGAAAGAATGCAGGCCTTGTCATTTCCTTGACACAAGTAATCCAAAGAATAGCCGATACACTCGATGAGGCAGTGAAGGCTCTAGCCGAGGTAGAATATTATCATAATCGACGAGGCCTATTTGCTTCAAATGAGACTTATTTTGGTGCTAATCTATGACTGTAGGTATGTTGTTATCAACTTATACAAATCAACCATCACTATGAGTTTAATATAATTTTCATGTTACTTGTATACATGTATATGATGTTTGGAGAGGAGACACCATGGTATCTCCCTTGGATCGCAAGCAGTAGTCGTGGCGGGCTGGAGGATGCAGGCAACTCTTTCGGTGAGAAGACGCCATAGTGGCGGCTGTTGTCAACAAGATGAGATGAGGAACAGGAGGCTGAGACTTGGGGGAAGAAACTTTATTGATTATTGTCCATAACGTACAAAGGTAAGGGGTTCCCCTTTTATAGATTAATAGCAATCTAGTGTCCTAATCTGATCTCTTATTTAAAGTAAACAAACTATAGATGGATAGCTAATCGAAATTAGGAGATGTAGTCTGATCCGTCTGCTGTGGCGGTGGCAGTATCCCTTTAGGCTTGCGCCGTTGATATGGGATACCCCACATGACACACCAACACTACAAAAATATGCCTTGTGGATTGTCTCACAATGTGTTTTCTCTAGTGGATGTGAACGTAATTGGAGCACATTTGATTTGGTGCATACCCAATTCAGAAACCATTTTGGGTACAAGAAACTGCATAAACTCGTATATGTCCACTGCAATCTAAGCCTACAATTGCAAGTGCATGAGACTAGGAATGAAGATAGGGATGCATATCCTTTTGGAGATCTCATTAATGCTACTATGTACGATAGAGCGGATTCAATCTATGAGTGGCTTGACATCTCCATGAGCCAATCGGAGCCCCTACTAGGCGAGGAAGGTGAGCCCCCATGCCATCCATAATTCTAGTTAATGCCAACCTTGAGAATCAAGGGGATAAAGCACTAGATGATCAACCATTTAAGCAATGGACAAAGAAAACTATTGGCAAGAGCCATGTTGCAAAAAGAAAAAATTGTACCAGACAGCTGAAAAATTGGCTCAAGACTTTGCCTCACTTACACAATATAAGGAAACAAGTGGCTGATAAGAAGAAAAAGGTTATTAAGGAGGATATTGTGGGAAGCGATGAAAAAAACTGAAAGTCCACCATCTGATGAAGTAGAGTACCAAGAGTCCAGTGATAGTAGCTCTTCGTAGTCCGATGATGGTGCTGATGATGGGACAGCTCATAATGGAGTACAAGACCAACAAAACACATATCAACCATTAGAATATACCTGTGAGAAAAATTTCACGTAGGCTACTTAAGATGAAGAGCATGGTTATCATGCTTCAAGAACAATCAATAAGGCCTACAGGAGGGCTAAGGAGCGCCAACGAGATCATTCTCAGCCACAAGACTCTTTTTCCTATGAATCCTATGGTAGCTCAAAGTCTATTCTGACTTATAGACGTCGAGATACTAACATATTACCTTCTACTAATGATTCTCATTTGTTGTAAGACATCTTTTCTCATCTTAGTTACCATTATGAAAATGAAATCAATGCAAGTATTGTTTACCAGTAGGTGAAACCCACATATTATCAACTAATTTATAATCATTGGGTACAATATGCCCGTAAAACGTACACTTGGGATCAATATAAAGCCCACCCAGCTCAATCTAAAAGACTTGTCTTATTTGATAATAATGAGTACATTGCACAACCTTTATGTTTCTCCACAATGTATTGGCATGAATTGCTAAATTTTTGCTACTCCATTATTGTCGTGGAGAAGCAATTAATAAGTTAATGGTAATGAATGGTAACTTGACTAGCGTACTAAAAATTATAATGGAGTAGCAATTCATACAAATACATTATGGAGAAACATGAAGGTTGTGCAATGTACTCATTGCTATCAATTAGGACAAGTCCTTCAGATTGAGCTAGGTAGGCTTTGTATTGATCTCAAGTGTATGTTTTATGGGCATATTGTACCCAATTATTATAAATTAGTAGGTAATATGCGGGTTCCACCCACTGGTAAATAATTCTTGCATTGACTTGATTTCTATAATAGCAAGTAGGATGAGAAGAGATGTCTGAGGATGAATGAGAATCATCAGTAGAAGGTAATAGGTTGGTATCTCGACATCCATAAGTTGGAATAGACTTTGAACTACCATGGAATTCATATGAAGAAGAGTCTTGTGGCCGAGAATGATTTTATTGGCATTCCTTAGCCCTCCTGTAGGTCTTATTGATTGTTTTTGAAGCATGATAACCATGGTCTTTATCCTAGGTAGCATGCGTGAAAATTTTCTTACAGGTGAATTCCAATGGTTAATATGTATTTTGTTGGTCTTGTACTCCATCATGAGCTGTTCCATCATCAACACCATCATTGAACGGTGAAGAGCTACTATCCACAGACTCTTGGTACTCCACTTCATCAGATGGTGGACTTTCTATTTCTTCATCGCTTCCCACAATATCCTCCTCAATGACATTTTTCTTCTTCTTATCAACCACTTGTTTTCTTGTTTGTGTAAGTGAGATAAAGTCTAGAACCAATTTTTCAGTTGACTGGCTACAATTTCTTCTTTTCGCAACATGACTCTTGCCAATAATTTTCTTTGTCCATTGCTAATCATCTAGTATTTTATCCCGTTGATTCTTAGAGATGGCATTAACTACAATTGTGGATGGTATAGGGGGCTCATCTTCCTCGTCTAGTAGGGGCTCTAATTGGCTCATGGAGATATCAAGCTACTCATGGGATTGGGTTCGCTCTGTTGTAAGGGCATTAATCAAATCTCCAAAGGATCTACATCTCTATCTTCATTCCTAATCTCATGCTCTTACAATCGTAGCCTTAAATTGTAGTGGACATATACGAGTTTATGCAGTTTCTTGTACCCAAGACGGTTTCTCAATTGGGTATGCACCAAAGAAAATGTGTTCCAATTATGTTCACATCCACTGGAAGAAATACATTGTGAGACAATATGCAAGGCATATTTTTGTAGTGTTAATGTCTCCGTTCCAAACATCATCCAGCATGTAGCTACAAGTAACATAAAAATTATATTAAACTCATAGTGATGGTTGATTTTGTATGTATGTACAAGTTGATAACTATATATCTACAGTCATACGATTAACACCAAGATAAGCCTCATTTGAAATAAATAGGCCTTGTCGATTATGATAATATTCTACCTCAGCTAGAGCCTCCACTGACTCATTAGGTGTATCGGTTATTCTTTGAATTGCTTTTGTCAGGGAAATGACAAGACTTGCATTCTTCCCTAAATCATATAGGTTGTGGCTCTGTGAGTTTAGCAATAATGCTGTCCAAACACATTTAGCATGTTAAAAAAATATGACAAATATATTGTACGTGTTAGGATTTGGCAAACTATCTACTTGCCTGGGATCATATAGGTGTGATTCTTCATCATTGCAATTTTTCTATTAACTATCTCTATAATGTGAGCATAGGTAGACTAATCTTCTTTCAATACATCTTTAAGTTTAAATTGTAGTACATATATTTTTGCAATTATTACTGCCACTGTTGTGGGTTTCTGTTGGTCTACAAATTTTAGTAGCCGATAAATCGGTTCTAACACTTTAATGACCCAATCCATACCAGACCACCATTGTCTACTTGTGAGACAGGAATACATGTATTATACTTCTTTGGTCATGCACAAATGGTTGAAGCTTCACACATTTGATACCATCCACTTCATGAACTTGTCTTTTCTATCCCAAAAACTTTTGAATAAAACAAATGTCATTCCAAACCTTGTAGCATTTGGACGAACTATCTCTCCAATTTATTCTCACATTTCATTATGGAGGCAATTGTGGTGGTATAGGAACTGACAAATCCTCTTAGTTGCCTTGACAACTCCAGCAACCTCAAATTAGCCAATATCCTTCAACATGAGGTTGATAGTATGCGTTGCTCATGACCTTTAGGTGATGGAACACCTTGACCAAGTTCTTGTGTAACAATGATGGCAGCACGAAAATAAGGACACTTTGCATTTTTTCAAGTAATGTCATTACTGTAGAACCACTTAGACCAAATTTTCCCAAGTTTTGACTTTGATTCTCTATTAAGTGTTGTATCAATGAGGTGTTGGAGGGGTGCCCGACTGCGCAAAATATCATAATCAATTCTCATGGACTGCGACCAGCCAACCATCCTAGAAAAGCATTGCTTCCTGTACCCCTTCCTCAGCCACTTCCATTGCCACTACCATGTTTAAACATCGCACCCTTGGCTTTTGCCCTTTGCTAGAGCTAGTGTAACTCTAACGACTCTCGGCAAGCCCATTCCATCTGCATTTTCTCATCATCATTGAAGACATCCTGAGATGATGGACTATGAGCTATAAGCTCTGAAGCAACTTGCTCTATTCTCAGTCGTTAATCTTTAATAGGTTTCTTTCTCGCCTTCGTTTCTTCTAAACTTGCCAACATGAGCCTCCAGACTTCCACCGGAACCCCCCCATAAGGAATAACATCCCCATACTCCGCCTGCTATCGTAAGATTACAATATCCGCACTTCCAACCAGCACCTCCTAGTCTCTCTCCATGCTCTCAAACATTGATACATTTAGGAGCCATCACCTACAATATCATGTAATAGCATTACCACCCTAAAATCTAATAACCAAATCTAAGAACTAATGCTTCACATTTGTTTAAGAACTAATGTAATTTGTTTGTAAAGTTAATCTGCTCATGGGACTGATTTTCCATAACTGATTTTAAGGAAAAGAAGAAGAGGAGTAAAAGACTAAGAGAGATGGAGAGAAACTCACAGATCTAGCTGTTGCTACTCTTCTTCTCCTTCCTTTCTTGTTGCTGCTACTCTTCTCCCCTACCGTGGTGCTACTGGTGCCCTTCTCCCCTTGCTGCTACTGCTCTTTTTTTTAGTTCTGCACTGTTGCAAAATAGTCTAAGTCCAAGCATCCAAGAGAGTATGGCAAAGTAAAAGCTGTTGGCCAGGTGCACTGCTTTTCTGTCTTTCTTCATTCGACAAGAGAGTATGACAAAGTAAAAGTTGCTGGCTAGGTGCACTGCTTTTTCATCTTTCTTCATCCTTTTTCATTTTTCTTTTAGAGAATTGTTGAATAGATATGCCTATAGAAGAAGCTTGAATTATATTGGGAGTACAATAATAAATGCATATTTTGTTCATAATCTAGCACAAAAAGACTTAAACCAAGCTAGAAAATGTATTATGCAGCTATAAACTTAAATTTGAAAAATTTCGGTCGGTTTTTTCTCTCGGTTTCCACCGGTTTTTCCAGTTACTGCCGGTTTTTTATCCCTGTTGCTGACCCTGAAAAAGACCAATTGCACAGAAATTGGACACTCGCATGTGGTGGGTTCGGTGGGGGATTTGTGAGAACAATTAAGGGTAAATGGAAAATATATGATCGACAGCCCAGCCGCCTTCCTGTTGGTTTGACCATTCCTGATGGCATGTTCGGCTTATGTGAGTGGATGTCACTCAACGAATTTGGATCAATCTGACCTGAACTATTTATTTTTGTTTCGCCAGAATACATGGATCAATCTGACCTGAGCTAAAGTTGACTGTTAGCTCTCAATCGAATTGAGGAGTGCATGGATGACAGAAGCCTGGATGGAATGTACTTGCTATTAGAGATGTCGGAAATGAGCTTTACTACTGGGAGGTCCATAACCAGACACTGGAGCATCCGTACCATCAAGACAATAGAGAACTAGAAAGAAGACAAACTTTGACAAATTGGAACATCTCCATGAAATTCTGGATGATCCGGCACCAAAACACTTCAAATGAAAAAACTGATGAAAATCCAGCTAACAACGTGAGAACCCATAGCAACTCATGCATTCCAACAATTGTTGGGTAAATCGCCGTTTGTCTTCTTTCCATCTGAAATCAAGAGCAACTAGCATACCATGCCACTTGGACTGATTCAGGCAGGCATCCTCCACACTTCCACAGCGCCGCCACTTGTTATCTGTTAGTTACATGAAAGCATGGTGCCAAACTACCAGTGTGTCCATTTTTTTATTGTCAATGTCAAGGTTACCTGTCCAGAAATGCATGTTTGCGGCATGATTCCACTGGATCAGGGCCGGTCCTGACATTTAGGGGGCCCTGGGGCGAGATAGAAGTCGATGCCCTTTACTCAAACACAAACACATTTTTATATCAACTATTAAGCTAATGTTCAATACTACATAGCAAATATTCATGGCCTCATGTTACCATATGCTCTAAAATATACATAAAAACACAGAAGTCATTTTTGGTGACAATCCAATATCCCATTAATATTACTTATAAGTCTGAGAAAAAGACTTGAATGGTTCTGAAACCGATAGTAGCGTTTGAAGTAGGAATATATTTTGTATAGGGGATTAGGGGTTATACCAATCATAACTTTCAAGTAAAGTTAGAAACACCTGATAATTTAGATATAAGATCCTATTTATGTTGCTACCAGTCCAATGAAATTTTTGTTCGTAGAAGAAAAAAACACTGAAATCCCATAAGAGCAAGTAGTACAAAAAAGAAGCATGTGTAGTTGAAAGGAAGGATATCCGCATAGATACATCATGCAGTTCTTACCATTCTTGCTCAGTCCAGAACTTGAACCTTTTCCAGCTTCCAAAAAAGTCAAACAGATACCCAAAGAAATTACCGGCGACCAGTAGAGTATAAACAACCATAATGAGTGGATATATTTTGTTGAAGCTTCTCCCAAAGAAAGGAACATCATCATCAATGTTCCCCATCCTCTACATAATAGTACAAGAGATGATTTGTCGAGCAGTTAGCTGGGAGATATTTATCAGGTAAGCAGTAAGCTTAAAAAAAGAAGCGGCAAAACTTTTCCATTCAATATGAATTGTTAGCACCTTGATACAAGAATATCAGAATTCCTACACTCTGCATGCGCAGAGGAAAAATTTATCCTCGATCCACCTTCCCTCTAGATAATCCACGCCCCAGCGATATCGGCGCCGGTCCCACGGCCGGAGAGGATGGGGAGGAGCGTCAACTTGCCGGCGCCGCTAGGGCCCACGACGGCTAGGATACAGGAGCTGGAGGCGGACCAGGCGGTGAAGGAGACAAGGTTGAGGAGACCCCCGGCGGCGGTAGAGTCAGAGGCGGGGGAGGAGGACAAGAAATGGAGGAAGGCGGTCATGGAGGCGCGGCGAGGGGCGGGGCAGGACCGCAGGAGAGGTTGGTGACGGCGAGTGTGTACTGGCGAGTGGTGGCTAGGATTACGGTTACGATTGGGGCGCGTGAGTGCGGCGTGGGGGACTGGTGTCTGGTGGGCTGGGGCGTTGGGCATTTGGGCCGAGGCCGACCGGCCGATTTCAAAAGCATGCAATTTTTTTGACCGAGACACTATTTCTTTGTTCACCACCGAAAGCAGCAAAATTTCGGACGAAATATTTTTCCCTGGATGTATATATACATGGGCTTGGGCTAGGGGCCCCTAGTTTTCATGGGCCCTAGGCGGTTGCCCCTGCTGCCCAAGCCCAGGGCCGGCCTTGCACTGGATAATGCACAACACAAGATAATGTTGCAAAGCAACTCTTTGAATTCCATTGCTGCCAACCCTTTACTAGTTATATAATGTGTTTGGTCACAAAGCAACAACATCTTTTGAATAATAGACTCCCTTACAACTATTGGGATTTAGGATCCACTCAAAAAATAAAAAATGATTAATAAAGCATACTTAAATATGGAAAGTTTAGAAATAATTGTTAACTTCCTATCCTCTAGCCAAGTTGCAATTATCAAAACCTTATCAATTGATTTTCACTATCAGATATTCGTTGTAGAACTCCAAGAAAAACACCATAAGGTGTGTCATGATAGGCAAGCAAGTAACCAAAGTGATACCTTCAAGCGATTGATGTTAGTCCTCCTGATGGTAGGCAAACAAAAATTGTCGGGGACAAAGCTAAGTCTTTGATAAGGATAAAGTGATGTAGGTTAATAAAATTGCTGGAACCTTTGGTCAAAGAAAGCATGTGGCAATGGCACGCAGGTTTGTGGTAAATAGATGTCAAAACATGTGAGACCATGTGAAGGTCACCTCATAGTGTGTAATGAGTATTTGATTTTGTTGTGTAAGAATTGTCGAAGTTTGAGTTTGATTATGAGTGTTTGTAGTTTTCAAAGTTGCTGTCAATGAAACCGGTCTAATCGGTATGTGGAACCAATCTGACCGCTGGGCGTATGCGGTTCAATCACTGGGAGGTGATGGTCAGACCAGATTGGGAGTCACGATCTAACCAGCCGATCAGACCGGAGTTTGGCGAGTGGTCAGACCGCTCCCCTATTACCGAGAAGGTCTTAAGTCAATGTGGGCCAATCATATAGGTCAATGTTGGTGATCTGATCGCTATGGGGAGAGCGGTCAAACCAGTGTCTACGACCAAAGAATAGTGATAGGCGCAAGTTCGAAAGAGATTCTGGGGTTTCCAGAGAGGTTCTGGAAAGGGTAGACATGTCTAGGGTACCTAGACATACCTAGATTTTCCAGAGAGGATTGGAGAGGGCAGACATGTGTGGGGTACCCAAGACATAGCTGGGGTTGCTAATGAGAATGGATATGAGCATGTTTGAGGAGTGTGACGCCAAGAGGGCTTCGAGGTTTGTGCCTACATGTTGCGAGCTGCATGTGAAGGCTATGTGTGACATAGTTGGGCGAACCATGATTGTCTTGAGTGGTTTGTGTGTGTGCACGGCATGGGATCCATTGGTTGGTTGTGTTGTATTATGTTGCATGATGCATTATTTTGACTAATGTGATCCAAGTGCATGGAAATTGTGCTCGAGATGATTGTTTGGTCTTTGGATGTGCAGGTGGCTTGGAGAACGTTAACAGCCAATGGCAAGTGATCAGGACTAGATGGGAGAGATGAGATCCGTGCGGTCAGGTAAGTCCGAGTGAGGCTACGTGGCTCAAGTGGGAAGCACAAAAAAAGGTAAGGATCGTGAAGAGATAAATTGGTGCATATGATGTGCCAAGTGACTTGGGCCGGTACAAGTAGAGACGATTCGGGGAGAACGAATGTGTGAATACTTGACGTAAAGTCATTGAATACCAAAGGCTACGTGTCAAAGCATGTGGAGATGTTTTGATGTGAAGACATGGTGGCAATAGTAAGGTGGACTAGGACTAAGCTCAGGGAGGAGCTGAGGTCTAGAACGAACAAAGAAGCCGGTGCCGTCATGGTGCAAAGTGAGGCATGTGGTGCGCCAAGTGACTTGGACCCGTTTGCAAGTGAGGACGGTTCGGTGGGATCCAGACATGTGAGAGGCTTAGCGGAAAGTCATTGGGGCCACATGGAAGGTGACAAAGTATAGAGGATGCTTTGGCATAAAGGATTCAGGAGATGGTGGTGGAAGGGCATTTTGGACATTTGCCCAATATCGGAGAGGGAGGTGGTTTGCAAAACTGCGGCCAGACCTAAGTGGTTTAGGTCAAGGTGAGCCAGGATGGCTAAGTGGATCAATCGCTAATGGTTTAGCGGGTTGGGTCTTGTAAACGCTTTGAGAAGCACGTGTGAATGTGTAACCCGTTATATGTTGGGTTATCAGGTTTGACCATATGTTGGTGGATGGAATCCACTTTGTATCTAGGTTTTAGGGTTTCTTGAGAGTAGTTGGCTTGGCCAGCACCATAAAAGGAGAGGTAGATTTGGCTTAGGGATCAAGCCTTCTGAAAGCTAAGTAGAGGAAAGTTAAGGTTTTCGAAGAGAACTTTTGAGAGATGGAGCGTGGTTCTAGTGTTTGAGCTTGTTGTCATCCTTAGGCTTTGTAAGTGGCTAGAGAGTGGTTATAAATCTTCATTTCCAAGTATTAAGTTTTTCTCCTCTTTGCTCAAGTGTTAAAATCTTGATTTGGCTTGGTGTTTGGTGTTTCCTTCTCCCCTCTTGATCTTATTTTGTGCTAGGGATGTGTAAGTGATAAATATATCTCTTGAAGACTAGATCCTATCCATCTAGGCACCCTTCTTTGCAGGTTATTGGATTTGCCTGGTTTTGACTCAACAAAGGGTGATTTTGGAGGTTTTAATCTTGAGGGCGTTTGGATTGGTTCTTGCTATGAATTAAAGATTCTAAGACATGTGGGAAACCATTCTTACCTATCTTAGCTTGATTTCTCCCACGAGCTCCTCTCATTCACCATTTTTGTATTTGGCCCGGTTTTGGTGCAACTTACTTTCGGATTAAAAAAGATCAAAACTTTGGAAAGCTTTTCTTAAATTTCTTGTTGGATTAGGTTCACAATATCGTAGGCTAGGTGTGTGCAAAGTGTCATGTAATTTGGAGCTATGGATTGAAAGTTACATCGATATTTGGATTTGAAATCGTGCTGATTTTCAGTTCTGTGCTGAGGGAGAGGTCAGACCACCCTCAGAAGAGGTCCTACTAAGTAGCAGTCGGACTGCCCCATAGAGATCAGACCGCCTCAGGGTTGTTAAGGCTCAATTTGCTCGGTTTTTCTCAGAGATTTCATTATAGGTGTTTAAGCTCTGATATTCACATCTTGACATAGCTTTTAATCACTATTGCAGTGAGGAGTCTTGAATTCTCTTTGGGAAAAGGTTTTGAAAAGAGTTGTATTTGTGTAAGCTCCTATTCAACCCCCTCTAGTCACCTTCTTGGTCCTTGAAAACATCATTGACTCCTTCACCTTCCTCGTAACACAAATCCAAACAACCTTAGCTAGAACTTTTCCTGGTTTACCCTCTCCTTATTCTCAAGTTGTTTGCTCTCCCACATCTAATGTACCAATCCCACACATACCTCTAACTCGAGACAACCAGATTATAATTAATGAATGGATGTTGCGTGACTTCCAAGCATCGGAGAAACTCTCTTAGGATAAAACTATCATCCACTGTAAACTACATAATTGTGACAGCCCGGGTTTTTATCGAGAGGTAATAGCCCTAGTCAATGGGTTATTATTCGTTTAGCTGGTAGAACACCGCTCTAACGAATAATAAGTCTATCAGAGTGTTGTAGCAGAACAATAATTAAAGACAGTACAATATTATTATAATACCATTGCCACGCAAGGCTACAGACTAACTCTGGGCTTAACAAGTTCTACCCGAATATTACAATACTGAAAAAGGAACTGGTTCTAATTACTAATTTTACAAGGCAGATACAAGTAGATAGCTACACACTAACCTACTCGATTTCATAAGATGGCTCTTGGCTACCTTCTATTCATCCCAACATCCATATAGGGATTTCGTTCCGTACACGATATACTCCAGGCCGAGCTTGCTTCCTTTGGTGTAGCTATCCTCAGCGTAGATCTCTGTATAACCATGTAAATCACTGTATTGACTCATCTCTAACAAAGGAGGGTTACTAGCAAGGGTGAGTATAGAGTACTCAGCAAGCATTATTAGCAAAATGCACTATATGCTCTTACTCTAGCATTTTGTGGAACATCCATTTCCATTCCCATTTCATTCTGTTTCTAAATCTCAATCTCCATCTCATTTAGAAAATAATTGTTTTTAGGTTTTCAAATATTTCAGATTGTTAATTTAAAATTTTACTAAACACTCGTATTCTGAGAAAAGACCACCGATAGGACCCCGTAGCCTCCAGTCCAAAAGACAGGCATGAATTCATGATTTATACCTTGCGTAGGTTGGTATCACTTTACCCATAGCTACTCTAACTTTAATTGCCATTTCTTTTCTCGCATTTTCTTAGATGCGATGCTCAAATCAGAGTACAAAGCTGTTTCCCTTAGTTCCGTATACTATAACTTCACCTGTCTAGTCATAGTCATTATCCTGGGGCGGTTTCTTACCCTCACCCAACATACCCTGACTATGAGTTAGGCGTTGGTCAGACCGGGCTCACCTTCACCCGACACTCCAACACGCTAATATATGCGCCCGAGTCTTACTATTTATGGTCTTACCCAATCCTCACAATTATACACTCCTTACACATGTGGAGTGTATAGTAACTTGATAAGGTAATTGAGCTCTGCCCGTCTTAAATGAGGGCATGGCCGATACGATAAATACGGCCCATTACACGAGTGAAGATTGCTTTCTTCTTATATAATATCTATATGTAGAGGGCCCCACATCTGCCACTATCATTCCTTTCCAAGGCACCCCCGTCCGCCTTTTATTTATTGGTACAACAGTTGCTTCTTCAACTGTCTACCTTTTCATATTCATCAACGGTTGTTTCGGAAACTACTTGAAAATGTTCGCTCCTAAGTGACGAATGCACCACCTGTTCCTCATGTTCAGCCAAGAAAAAGGCTCCTCGGGGTCTTCCTAAAGTTTTCTTATAGCCTTTATAATCCCGACGTGGCGATCATAGATTACGCACACTCCAGGACAAGTATCGACAACTCCAACCCTGACATGTCTAAGAAACCACAACCAGCTTTCATAATTCTCACTTTCCACGAATGCGATGGCCAGCGGCAATATTTGGTTGTTGCCGTCAACGCCTATGGCCGTCAGTATCTGACCCTTGTATTTGCTTGTCAAAAAGGTCCCGTCAACTGAGATCACTGGCAGCATATGCCTGACTACCTCGATGTAAGCACCAAATGCTAACAAAGCCCTCTGCAACACCGCATATCCTGGTGGACTTGTGGACGGCTTGTCTTGCACAACGATATATGTGCCCGGGTTCCTGTCCTGCAACACCTTAAGCATACGAGGAAGATTGTCGTACGCCGCCTCGAAAGACCCGAAATATTTTTCCAACGCTTTCTGCTTGGCACGCAATGCCTTCACGTAGCTAATCTTGTACTTGAATTTCTTCTCGATAGATACCACGATATGCGTGGCCTCCATGTCTTTCTTCTCCACTATCTCTCCATACATCAAATTGGCTATAAAGGCAGACGTTAGGTTACGATGCCTCACCAAAACACTGTCGAGAATGTAAGAGTGAGGCTCCACCTTTAACATAATCCAGTGAGTCTCATACTTCGGTCTACGTGCGTGCACCCTCCAAGGACAACCTGCCTACTCGCACTTCACGGTGTACTGCTCCTGGCTTGATTTCACGACACGAAATGTCTGTTGCATTGAAGGGGCCCACAGCTTGATGGCATCCTGCAGTGCTGCCTTGTCAGCAAACATAGAATGCGACCAAACCTCTGTCTCATGATACTCCCACGCTGATTCATGCTCATCATGTGCGGAACACCCTCAGCATTAAACCGGTTCCATTCCTACGGGATAGGAACTTCATCCTCATCGGAACTATCCTCGTCGTCATCCTGTACAGCTTCCTCTTCAGCCCATGCCCTCTGGTCATCACAGTCCATCTGCTGCACGATATACTCAATATGCTCTCCTTCATTGGCTTGTCCAGTTCCCTCTCTATGGCTTGACCATTGTAACTCTCCTCTATGTACCGCATCGGCTTCATCACGAGCAACTTGATCATCTTTGCCAACATGTGGCCCGCCCAAGCTGCTAGCACCTCCCGGAGTAAGGCCGGACGCATTACCTTGCACAGCTTCTAATGAGCACGGCTGCACAAGCAGGAGACACTCGTATCCACGGCGTCGGCACCCTTGCATAAAGCCCTTCCACGTAACAGTGCGCAGCAATGTCTTCAACTCCCATATGATGTCTGTGGGAGACCGGCTCCAAAGCCCTTGCACGACGACGCTGCACACCTCGGGGTCCAACAAAAAACTCCAGGTTAGCCAATGCAGCACATTTGCGATCCGAGCATTCTCACCGTCTGGATGTACTAGAGTGACTTGCGAAAAATCGCTCAAATCCACACCATTCCGACCTTCATGAACGGTTCCAACACCGTAATGCACTATCAATGTAGTGGCTATTGCCATTGCTGATGTCAGCCTGCATATATGTTACAATTTTACAACATGTCAAATAGCATCGCACAATACCAAAGTACCGACATACTGAAATTCACATTTCGCCGATCGTTCGCATGTCGTAACCCACTACAATAACCTCGTACTATGAACTTCCAACATACGAATTAATTAAATTGTACCATAAATATGTTCTCTGAACTTCTCTGTACTAAAAATGTTCCAAACTAAAAAATGTATACTACAAATTTTCTATACTAAAATTTCTATACTAAAAATTATACTAAAATTTTCATACTAAATTTTCTACATCTACAATTTTTACTACCACTAACATTTTATAAAAAATATACTATAAATACAATATACTAAAAAACCTGGATATGAAGATCCTCCTTTCTCCCTCTCCTCTCCTCTTCTCCCCCTCTTTCTCTTCTTCCCCTCCTTCCTCTCCTCTTCTCTTCTCCCTTCCCTTCCTTTCTCTCCTCTTCTCCTCTCTTCTCTCGGCTCGGAGCGATGCAAATGGCAACAGTGCAGCAGCAGCCGAGCGCGCACCTGGTTTTAACCCCCTGTCGCCCGGGCGTTGGGTAACTGGAGCTCCTGTCGCCCAACGTCCGGGCGACAGCAATAATTCGCCCAACGGTTCAGATACTACCCCTGGTGATTATTGCTGCAGCTGGCTCACGTTGAGCTGAAGTTGTATGTGCCTCTTGGCATCTTTCGGCTGTACAATGTGTGCTCTTGAGGCCGATTTTCGTGGGTTTTGTTGGCTGGTTATGTGGGCATTCCTCGGATGGTTTATGTAGACTTTTGTGGATGGTTTATCTAAGCTTTTGTCAGATGATGAAACCTCAAACAGTGAGAGGTACCGGTCGTTCACTGACTGTCCTTGGCATACTATATATGAAAGGTTGGGTCTAACAATATTTTACTAATCATTAACTCTTTCTTGTGTTGTTGTTTCTTTTGTAAGGTCAGAATCTAATATTTTTCTCTTGTATTTTATTATTCATGTACTTTATTGGGTTTGTAATCTAAGTATTTTCTTTATTGTAATTTAATTATGTGTAGTCAAAGGACTCTACTTGTGACTTAATTTGTATATCTTAGACTGTTGTAAATCTTGGTTATCCTCGATATGGGGTTTTACTATGATTTGTTTTTATAAGACAGTGCTTCTCGTCACGTGTTTATGGATGATTAATAAGTTAATTGTTTATTAAAGTTTAACAAAAATCCAGGTTGTTTTGCGGGACTGAAATCATAGCTACCTAGACATATGTGAAATGGGTCTACACATTGCAGTCTTAATTCTTTTGGCAAGCTCTGAAGACTTGTGTTCCTTTGCAAGATGTGACAGTTATTAGACAGGTTTCAACTATGATAATGAGAAGACATGAGGAAAAAAAGGTGCATGCTACCGGTGACCATATTTCCCTACCACTACATGTCTAGAAAAATTTATTCCTAAATCGAAGCACAGCAATCACAGCGAATTTAAGATCCAACAAATTTCTTATAAAGAATAGGAAAGTGAGACTCACGGCAATGACTCCATCCAAACTTAATGGAAGCACGAATTATGACGAATCCACACTAGGCAATAATGTCCAATGCTTAACACAGGTCTCGCTCGGTTAGGTAGAAAAATAGTGATTTATTGCTGAAATTATACTAGAGCTAGTTAAAATTATATTGTAGCTGAAGGTGGCTTATTTGGTGTAATTAAATTTAAAAATTTTAAAAATAGAAAAAAATATGTTACCTCATCACGGACAACGCAAACGAATACAGGAAAAAAGAACCGGCAAAAAAGCTCAAAAAATCAAAAGTTCAGAAAAGATGAAATTTATGAATCGCGAAAAATAAGTCAGAAACCAGAAACTCAAACTGAAATAAGCGGGGCAACAATCTAGTGATGGATCATGCGATCAGCTAGCATTTTGTCCCAACGGAGCTACACAACACCAGTGTCAAAGATCCGAAGGTCACAAGCTGTCAAGCATTGCAGGCAGGCTCATTGACTCCAAAACAGATGTCGTTTGATTGGACTGAAATAAATTGTCTTATGGTTAGAATTGTATTATAGTTGGCTGAAACTATACTGTAGCTGATGGTATCTTATTTGACATAACTAAATTTAAAAAAATTAAAAATAAAAAAACAGATTAACCCATCATGGATAATACAAACAAATACGAAAAAAACCGGCAAAAAAAACCCAAGCCAAAAGTTCGAAGCTCAAGTCGAAACGAAGGAACCCTTAAGAAATCAAAAATCGCAACAGATGGGGATTCCAAGGAACGGTGTGTGCAAATCAGGCGTCAAGAACCCCCGAGATCTCCTATCCCACACAGCCGAGAATGAAGCCACGGGTAGTTCCCTGATCGATTGTTGATCAATTCTAATGAAGCAAGCATATCAAGAAGACGCGTGATCTGTTTGCCTAACAACACACACAGAGAGAGAGAGAGAGAGAGAGCAGTTAGTACCGTCGCCATCCTTGTTGAAGAGACTGAAGGCCTCCTTGAACTCGGCGATCTGGTCGTCGGTGAGCTGGTCCACCATTGTCCCCAGGTGGGTACGGCAAGGGAAAGTGGTGATGCGAGTTGTCTCGTGAGTGTTCTTCTAAGGTAGGACTTTAGGAGACTTACATTGGTTCGGTCCGCGACTTGGCACATTCAAATAATTATTTATTTCCTTCTCACGCTCTCCCTTGAAAATTGCTTAGGTTTGGCGGATTCAATCCAACTTAAAATCTAGTAGGAATTAGAAAGAATTCTTATGTTCTAAATACTCCCTCCACACACAAATACAAATCGTTTAGCGTTGCGTGCAGTTAAACTTTTCAAAATTTAAATATTTTTTAAAATATTTTAGATTGAATACATGATAATCATATGCATAAATTTATCTCAAAAAATACTTTTCTAATATTATAATTTAATTGGGTTTTTATAAATATATTGTTGAATGATCTTTTTGGTAGTGCGAAGTAATTCATCTGCTATTTTGATAAAACTTCGCTAAAGTGTGGCAACCACATTGTTGAGAATAAAAAGTATGGCTTACCACACTTTGCTACAACTAGGTATGGTAATTTATGGAGCTACATACAGTATCTCTCATTCTAATTTTGTGTTTGAATGCCAAAAAATTTGTAACATGGGCATAGAAACATAAGTCATGTCTAATTTCCGTTCGGTTGCCAAAGAAGCTTGAACTTGGAACCACCAGGAGTAGGCACCATTACCCCCACTGCCATAGGTGAACACCTCCTCACCCTCGGTATGAGGCCACCATGATGGCCACCGGCGAAGCACCGACAAGGAACTACCAACTACTAGCAAGAGGAGGCACCGAGAAGGGCATCTGTGACGACGAGACGCTGCCACCGCGCGGGGGGAAGGCCATCAACGAGGAGCATATCTCGTCCTCGGGAGCCCACCTATGGCGAAATAGCCGGCAGAACAGGAGAGGAGGCAATGATGGTGAGCATATCTGGAGGGGACGAGCTGACGTCAGGTGTGGAACCTCACCGGTGGAGACGGTGGCCGAAGTTTGTTGAGAAGACGCCCATGGAGACGATGACAGGTGCTCGACCTTCGAAGGGCTTAGCTTCACATAAATTAGAGGGGTGGGAACTCTGAATTGGGGGCAGGGTCCTCCTAGTTGTGCAGCGAAATTGACCAATTCCCTTACCATCCAAACAATTCATGAGGTACAATCATGCTTATTAAGATGTCGCTTAAGTAACTAAGCGTTAAGGCGGCTCGGAGGGTCAAGACGTCGCCCCCACCTTGCCGTTCGTCTGCCTTAGGTCACCTCACCTGAGCGAAACCAGAACTGAGACGGGAGCGGTGGCTAAACCAGAGAGACAAGGGCGAAGAGTACTCACCTCGCCTGGAACCCTAGGTGGCGGGGCCTCCATCTTGCGTCCTCGCCCCGCTTTGGCCTCTAGGGCGCCGTCGAGCCGCCTCCGCCTTCAGGGCGCCGTCGAGCCGTCGACACCGTCGTTCACCCTCCACCTTGCTGGATCTGGCCGCCCGCAACATTACAAGGAGAAGTGAGGGAGGCAGCGGCTGGGAGTGAGGGAGGAGGGAGGAGTGAGGGTGGCGGTGGCTGGGAACGAAGAAGGGAGGGAGGCGGCGGCTGGGAGTGAGGGAGGAGGGTGGTGGCGGCTGGCAATGAGGGAGGAGGGAGGGAGGCGGCGGCTGGGAGTGAGGGACGAGGGTGGCGGCAGCGACTGGGAGTGAGAAGGGAGGGAGGGAGGCGGCGGCTGGGAGTGAGGGAGGAGGGAGGGAGACGGCAACGGTGTTGCCTGGAATAAGGGAGGAGGCAGCGGCTGGAGTGCGGGAGTATTAGGGTTAGGCTAGGGTTAAAGGGAATGGGTGGTATTTTTACAATTTAGTCTCCAGAGGTTTATGAAATTACAATTAGATCCTTATAAGTCCTTTGCCTCTTTAGATTTCTACTGATATAATCCTCCTGAACTCCGTTTTCTTCGCCTTATGATGTGTATAAGACGTCACCTTGCCTCACGCCTTACCGCTTAAAAGGTGTGAGAGGAGTGGATCACCTTACCTCACCTTACCGCCTTAATAACCTTGAGTACAATTCCAACTCTTGAATTCCCAACCCAATTCCAACATCCAAACGGGGTAAACAGTAAATGGCTCAAGCAGCAGCCAAAATGAACGAGCTGGCCATTGTCGATTACATATACCAGTCATACCATTCATGTAATTCGCTATTGGTATTCATCTCGAGTTTTCGACCACATTAAGGTATCGGCAGATTGGAATTAGCACGACCGATTCAGTTCAGGACAAAATCCCAGCATCCTGCTGGGCACATTGCAGAAAAAAAAAGAGAGAGGATATAATCCGCCAAATGGAGTGGCACGTTCATTACACAGACAATTCTCTTTACACAGAACCAGGATCCTATCTCAATTATCAAGTACGCACGAAACACTCCTTGCATTTACGCCCCCAGACACCAAAACAAGCTACCGAGTAGCAGGTGCAAAGCACAGCCCAGGCGCATGCCGTCTCACCCAACTCTGTTGGACACCGTTTGGTAAATGGACTTCAGCTGAGTATTCCACTTGTCGATGGCTTGGTATTTCCTCATTCCCTTTGACCTGCAAAATGCAAACCGGACCACCTTCTGAACTTGATCGCATAATTTATGTCAAAGCAAGGGGAAAAGGTAGGACTACACACCTGTCACCGCATTCTAGCAGCTTGTTCACCTGATCAATGTGGCCCTGGATACGGTTGTCCAGAATCAGTGACACCAAGAGCTGCTCGACATCCTTTTCCGGGACATTTAGTTCCTAAATACGAACAATGATGAAATAATCGAGGTTAATATAAACTGGAATGTACAAAAAATGCATTACAAAAACTGGACCTCCATGTTGCAAAAAAAAATGTATAGAACATATTTTACTAGATCAAGTACAAGCATATGCTTATGTTTGAATTGAACTGGAATGGTCTAGTTTTGATAAGGAGAATTACGGAAATGACCAAGCTCAGTGGTGTATGTCTTGTAATCTCCTAAATAGCATATGTTTATACCAAAGTCCCATGATCTAACAATTTATGTAATTTTTGTTATCACGGTAAATTTCTGGAATTTGTCTGGTGGAGGACAAGTACAGATTGTCCAGATGAAATACAAAACTCGCACATCAAATTTTGTTAGCAAAGAATAGTGTGGACACGCAACAGAGTAAATATCCACCTGTGAAATAAATGGAATCCTAATCCTTGTATATGGCTTAATAAGCTTGAGCAGAACTTGAGTTCTGATGTTCTTCAATAGGTCCTCAATGTAATTACGGATAAATGGATCATCCATTATTGTTCTTCTGTTGCTCTGGCAAAAGTTCACAACAATTACATCAGAATCACTAAACAGAAAATGAAGAATTTAGAATTGCTGCAGACAAAACAGACATGGCTATCTACCCAAGAACACTGACTTTTAGGATCTTTTCAAACTCCATTATGTCATTCTTCTGATATGCTGCAATCAAGTTTGTCATTGCGAGGATTTCAGGATCATTTTTGTACCTGCCAGCATAAACAAGTTTCAAGGTGACTTGAAAAATCAAGCTACAGGATTTAAGAGGGGGGGGGGGGGGGGTCATCAACTGTCTTACGGCTTGGCCTCTTGTCCATCAAAGGGATTAACTTCAGATTCCATCAACATATTGGCAAGAACAAGATATCTGGTGTGCAACACAAAAAAAAGAAACTTTTATGATAGGAATCATAGTGAGTTCTAAAATTTATCTAGCAATGAAGTTAAGATGTAAAAGAAGGCAGATGATTTTGAGTACTTGAGGCATTGAATTCTCCGCGGATTGCCAGCTTCATCGTAGTTTTTGAATGCTTCAAAGAAATCAGTCGCTGCTTCCGCCCACTGCCTCTCAGCCATGTGCATCTTCCCACCACATTCGCGAATTATACCCATGATTCTTGGATGAGGTATCGCTGATTTGATGGAAAGAGCCCTCTGGTATAATTCCTGCAGCAGCGGTTCATTTCATATAGTGCATTGCATGCTAACAACAATCTAAGGTTGGATTCTAGCACCCGCTATAGGTCTCTAAGGTTGGATTCTAGCACCCGCTATGGGTCAACACAGTACTATAAAAACGAACTAGAATTCTCAACAGAACCAATGCCCTTAAACAAATATTGCAAAAGAATATAAAAGATAGGTATCAGCCTTGCAGGTTATAAAGCCGAAGATAGAACCCATTCTCCCATGACTGTGCTAGTGTACATACAATATTACAGTTGCTTAGGGATAAATGTTTTCCCAGAAGGTGAAATAAAGCTTAGTATCCCATCCATTTTCAGATAAGCATCTGTTTCGTGAATATATACTCATCGTGTGGCAAGCACTTACATAAATAATGTATTATGACCTAACCAAAATTTTTTAGCTAACAGTAAAGAATCATTTGATGAAGCAAGCAAATAACATATGAACTTCGTACGCAACTGCATCTCATTTAGCAGCACTAATATAATGCTTTACAAGAAGGTACCAGAATGGCACACAACAAAAGGATGAAAGGTTATCTGAAGATTAAGAAATATTAATAGAGTATTTTTTTTACAAATATACAGCTAGAAAACAACAGTACCACACAATAAGAATTTTACAGAAAATCTTGTTCAATGGTGATCCGTAACCCACTGAAGAATCACCTGCAAAAAGACAGCCGCAAACAAAGATGCCTTACCTTCAGTTTTTTATTGTTCTTTGTTTCAGTGTACATTTGGATCTCGATAGCATATACTTCCAGAAGTTGTGTGCCTTTCTTCTGGTCATCAGAGCCATCTTCCCTTTGACAAGATTTATGCAGCTCCTTCAGTATCTGTCAGTAAGAAGATACATGTGAAATAATTAAAGAGTAATGGTTGCAGATTGTGTAAGGAAAAGAGTTTGACTAGAGGAACTCATTTATTCACCTTGCTCATGCGACCATACTCCCCCATGTCAAACCAAATTTTGCAAAGCTTCAGATTTGTTTTAAACCATAATCTCTGCACCACAAACAATAACAAGATATGAAGAACAATCATTAGGTAAATAAAATTCTAGTTTGGATAATGCAACAAACCCAACCTCATTTTTTGCCTCTTCAAGTGCTTTCAGTGTTGTCTGGTAGAATTCTTGCAGAAGAGAGAAGTTCTGACTAGCTGATCCAGAAACAAAATCCATTATGTTGTTTATACATTTCTCACTGTAGTTACGTGTAACAGCAGATTTTATGTATGTCAACATCTCCCTGTAGGCATCCATCATTTCTTTGTACTTCCCCAGTCGATAATAAAGCTTCACTGTTTGTTTGAGAGCTTTGAATCCCCTATGAAGACGAAGTTACAGAATAAACATTAGACACTTAAATAAAAGTGGTTGTTTAATAACAATAATAGTTAATTTCACTGAAAAATTTGTATGGCTGAAGAAAACGTGATTATTTAATTATACATGTTTAAAGTAGTCACAGAGATTAAATATTGCCTTTGTTACCTTGTAAGTGTATGGCAAAAACGTACCAATAGCTACTGCCTAGTGCAAACTATCTGGTTAACACTTAACAATAAAGCATGTGTTCATCCAAATGTGCAACCCTCCACAAATGCCATTAATTCTTCAGTAAGAATTCCATTTGTGGCACAAGATATTTTGTATAGGGAGAAATCCTGGTCAAGTCCATTTTATGACCTGAATTTTTCTAAGGCCCACAATTAAGTGTGATGGCTAGTGAGTGAGCTTGCATATATAAGCATCCAAAACATATTAGTGTGAAGGTTTGGAGCTCCTAAAGCCTAAAGAGAACAGTTAGCTTAGCTCATATATCATATTGGCCATATTCAATATTCATTAAGATGGTCAATAGAATTTCAGAAAAACTAATAAACGCTATAGCATTTGTCCACATTCCAATGGGATAGGAAGCCTACGTCCGATCAAAACACAGGAGCTGTTTGTAACCATCCGATTTTGACGCTGAAGCCACTTCATCAACCTTATCCTTTCCCTGACTGCAACCAGGACACATTCATCTCCCCTTCCACAACCACATCTCTCTCGCTCTCCGTGATCCCTATCTACACGAGACAACAAACTCCCATTTCAATTCCCGTACCGCATCGATTCACCGCTGATTGCAAACGAACAAGAGGAAGAAGGGTGAGTTGATGGCAGGTGCACGACACAACAGAGCCCAATCAGCACAGACCATGGAAGTCCAGATCTAGTTGAGGACGCGCAGATCGAGCAAACCAACGGTGCTGCTAGGCAACGACTTGGATCCACGACCTCAAGCATAGATCAGAGAGTCCGCATCGGATGGGGCATCGGAGTCATCGTAGCTGCAGAGGTTGGGCACCACGGCGCGGAAGCCCTAGGCGGCGAGGACGGTCATCTAGTGGTACCACGAGTTGGTGCGAAGGCAATAAGGCCATCATCTTGTCTCTGTTCAATGAGCTCTAGGAAGAATTTTGTTTGAAAACCTGGTGAAACTTGAAAGAGTGGTTTTGAAACCTCTTTGCAACATGATGTTTGATTTGAATCTTGCTAGGAACTTCTTTAAAATTTGAATGCAGCTACTGGGACTGGCTCACTGGTGAATGTCGCTGATAGCTTCAAGCAGCAAACAGTAACTTTCACAAAGTTTAATGAAGTTTCATGACTAAGTTTCATGAAGTTGCATACAGTTTTATGACTAAGATTCATGTGAAACTCATAAAACTTAGATGAAATCCGATAAAACTTGCCTATACCATTAGAAACCTTTCTAACGGTATACTGTGTGCTAGCCCTCCCCATAGAATTTAGCATTCATATTGTCCTGGAGTCAACAAGGCAACAAAAACATATTGCATATGAAACAGAATAGTGGATCAGAATAGTTTAAACTTTCAAGTGTTATAATGCTCACCATTCAGCCTTTTCAGGCTCCATACGAACTACTGCATCAAAACCAGCAAGTGCACCCACTGGGTCTGTCTCGACCATACCTGTGGAAAGACCAATATCAAACTGTGCAGCACTATATGCATGAACCACTACAATCCACTAAATTAATAGCATTTGCAAACGTGTAGTAATTGTAAGCAAACACAATTTATGCAATCATAATTGTGCTCTCATCTTGCAGATCAAGAAGAAATAACTGTCCGTTTGGACCAACCTAATCCCTTCCATTTGAGTTCTAATAGATAGTCTCTGAAACTTACTGGGTTTGTGCAAACATATGGATAAATGATCAACCAATCCAATAAGCCTCTTCACATTCAGAAAACTGATTTGACTGAAATCTAAAGAAAACAGGTCTCTAAAAAAACTTAAGTCATTAAGCATTTGAGCCTTCAGCAGGTCCCAGGCCTCACAAACAGTAAAACATGCCTCCACCATGCGAGCAGAAAAATATGTTCCAATGGAAAATAACTGAACTTACAACTACAATGGCATCAAAGCACAGCTAAGAGTCTAAGAGACTGTTTAGATGAAAAGCATAAGATTTCATCCCTTTTATACTCTACTCGAAACCAATTTTCAGTAACTAACACTGTGCAAGCTTTCAACATCATAAAGTTCGAATGCATATAAATAAAGCTTTCTTCCATAGAGAAGTGATTAAAACCATAAGCTGGCTTATTTTCTGCTGGCTCTTGCTAGGAGCACCTAGCGGAAAGTTTATTTGGCTGGAGCTCGCGCTGCAGGCAGGTACCCAAAAACTATACTCAAGTAGATATACTTCAAAATATATATTTCTATTGCAAGCTAGCAGTACAAAGATTATTCTTCCTGTATAATAAAGTAGAATCCACAAGAAAAAAACATTTTTTTGTTTGAGAACTATGTTTAAACGATTACATCTCCATAAACAAGCTTACACTCATATTCGCTTCAACCTCAATTCAAAATTGCAAAGAAATTCAGTAAAAAAATCACAAAGAAATCTCATAAATAAAACTGGAGAAATTAAAGCAACCTCCTTCACTTTTAAGGCTCGAAATCGCACGATAATCCTTAAATCAGAAAAGGACAAATTCCAAGAAATCCCTCAATCCTTAGATTAATTTAGAGGGGGAAAAAAGGAAAGACCTTAGACATTCATGAGGTGGCCATCGATAATTATAACAGTGAAGATTTATTCCATAAAAGCAGCAACTGAATTATTTACAAACTCTCTTTCTTAAAATCCGGATGTTGTATACATATATAGGAAATTATAGTTTAAATAAGATGGAAATCGAAGAGATGAAGCACATGACAGCCTGACTGAAACTGTGTTGATTAAAGCAATGAAAAAAGGTACCAATGTCTTCCTGTCCCAGCTTCATAATACGCATGAAGCCATGTTGTCCATATTTAATAGTGGTTTCACTTATAAGTTAACAAATTTAATAGATGTCAGGTATTCGGTTTTCTTATGCATTGGTTTTTTCCTTTTTAGTTGGAAAATAATTTTTTGTGGGAACCAAACTTTAATTGTTAACTACAAAGGGCACAACAGGACTAACCATGCAATTGTGCAGCCTACTCGGCTAGTTAACACATAAGCAATGGCAATGCCGCCTATATAACATTCTTTCTCATAGTCATGGGAAACTCTAATCCCCACCCAAAGACAACCCAAACAAGTACGATACGCGTGAACAAGACACCGGCACCCTGATGCCTTCTATAATTCAACTAAAACATATTTATTCCCCATGGTAAAACAAGATTGCAGCCATGTCTTCAATATTCTCACCATAATTCCCCTCACCACGGAACAGGGCACAGTCACAACTAAACTGGCAATTACACACAAAGGCAATACCCATGCATCAGAATTCAATAGGGAAACCTACGAGTAGAACTATTGAATGGATTCGCAACAAGAAAGTGACTAATAGATGGCAATCTAGTCGGGCTCTCTTCGAACACCACCCTACTCGAAACAGGGAAAGGGATCACCAAGGAAAAACAAAGTGGGGCGAAGGAACCGAACCTTTGGAGTTGTAGTACTGGTTCTCGATGTCGACGTCCTGCTCCTCCGGCTCGTCGTCCGAGTACTCGAACCCGTAGTCCTCCATGTCCGCATCTAACCACCGCCGCCACCACGAGCACCAAAGAACAAGAAACGATCACAGAAAGAAACCCTCACGAGAGAGAGAGAGAGAGAGAGAGAGAGAGAGATCAATCGAGTAGATGGGGAATGGAGGAGAGGAAACCAAGGGCACAAATCGGACGAGCGGGGTTTACCGGAGGCCATGGCGGGGGCGAGGTCGGGGGCAAGAGCTAGGGTTTCCGGGAGAGGAGGGGTTTGCGGAGCGGAGAAGCGGAGGAGAGGGGAGAGCAGCTTTTGCGTATTGGCCCCTGGAACGATAGGAGCGTCGATTCCCTTCCAGTTCATGGTTGGTCATTTATGCAGGCTTAACCCGCTAGAAAGTTGTTTTTCTCTCGAGAGCTATCAGATCTCATGTTCTTACGGTCGCTGCCATTTTCGGTTTTTAAACTACTGGTCACGCCTTAGTCTGTGCTGATTAGATATAGGAGATATCTGATGAACAAGAATTATTTTGTGAATATATGCATATAATAACTCCTACTCATCAGATCGAAGATAGATGGACAAGATGCATAAGGGTGTGTCCCCTTCCCACTTACGGCTATTTTGCGTTTTTCTCCCTGCCATCGCTTTGGAAATCTTTTAAAAAAAGCACTAAGCATTTTCTTCCCTAACCTGCCTCCCCCAACTATCCCCTCCCAAACCTAACAGCTCAAGCTAAGGCTAGGAGGAGGGTGCAGCGGCACCGCCACCGCGCCGCTGACTCGTCTAGCGCTGATCTAACGATGCTCTGCTCCCATCGACTCCCTCCTATCAAAATCGTAGCCCCCATATATGTGGAAGGCGTCGCACCGCTGAGTTGTGGCGTTTCTTCTTCCCTGGCCCTAGGGTTTGCTGCGCCACCACTAATCCGGCGGTGAGGTCGCTGGAGTGCTCCATCGCCGCCAATCTACGACGAGTTCCCCTGCCCTCTCCTCCCCTTGGAAAAGAACAAGACCATGGCATGGGCGCTCTAAGTCTTCGCTATCTATGTTGTATGAATGGAAGGATGGACATTATTTGGAACATATTTTCTTTGATGTATGAATGGATCTGAAATTTTGAATGTCTGTGAAAGTGTGTACCATTGCAGATTATGTAGTTGTTTCTTTGATGTATGAATTGAACATATGCACAAATTCTAGAGTGAAATTGTAATCTAGAACTAGAAAATGTGAGGAATTGTTGTGATACCTTCCTGCTAGTTGGAAATTGGTTGAATGTTTGCTGTCTGGCACCATTTTGCATGATGCTTCCATTTTTCCATCTAAGTGATGCCATAAACAGCATCAGGTTTTTGGTTGTATCTACTAATGAAAATTATCAAATTAATGATTTATGGCTCAACTGAAGCTACGTTTGTAATGAGGAAGTTATTGTGTGAACTAATGCTTTATGGGTCAAATTGAACTATGCATAGTATCAGGTTGTTGCTTTCCTACTCTTGCTAGTTGCTGCTAACTCCTGCTGCTCGATTACTTAGTGCTGGCTGTTGCTCGTAGCTACCAAAAGTAATCTAACAGCTGGTCAGCAGCATGTCATCATTCCATCCCATTGCATTCAACAATTGCAAAACATAGTTTGGGCTCAACAACTTGGTCGCAATCTGACACACCAAGTGCTCAAACAATTACAGAACACAACCATTCTTGAAAGGGAAAAATATTTTATTCAGCAATCTGCAAAACATCAATTCTTCCAAGGAAACCATTTTGCATTCAACAATTCATTCGTGAGCACTTGTACAAGCAAAATTACATAATACAACTACGTTTAACCTAATGTCCATACACCAAGAATTACACAAGGTCAAGACGGTGGCAGTAGGGTTGTATGATTGAGGAGGCCGACTGAGAAGGGTGAATAGGTGGTCCAAGTATAAAATGCAGAACCTTAACTCAAATTAGTTTAGCACAAATAAAACCTAAATCAATTATGTTCACCTAAGTGCACCAACAAATTAAAGTTATGTCAAGGTTTACTATCCTAAAATAACAAGCAATCATTTTAATTCTACAAGTGCAAATTACTTGAAGGTAAATTGAGCACAAGGACACAAACCACAAGAGACAAGGTTGTTTTTTACCATTGTAATCAGAGACTTGTCGGTCTCCCCTAGTCCACGTTAAGGTTAGCCCAAATGAATTATATTGTCTCCACGAATTAAGTCGAAACACCTCAATACACTAAGGTTGCTCTTCCGCCACTCTAGAGATAGCGAGCACCACACCACTCACAATTTGTCAGGCTTTCTCACAAGCTTCTTGAGAAGATTACCACGCATGATGCCTCCAACTCCATCTAGGAGTCGGTAAACTCGAAGAGTAATAAGTCAAACCCCTTACTGAACTCTCACCACGTGCAACGAATGCACAAGCTCGAGTGAATAGTTAATCCACCTCTACATGCAACACATGTAATCTGGAGCTTCATCCTTGCTCATAAGGTACAACACATGCACAATTAAGAGGAGGAACTTACACTAACTCAAATAAATGTCAAAGGATGCAGCAAGCTTTTCTTCAACTGGCCACAAGGGGGTATATATACCCACACCACAAAAACTAGCTGTTGGAAGCAAAACTCCTGAAAAACAGGATTTCTGAAAGTACTGATAGCTTACGACCAGTACTTCCGCTCCCCTGTGCAATGGTCAGAAAATTAGTCGTTGCAGGCAAATTCAGTAGTTCGGACATGCAAAGTCTTGTACTACCAACAATCGGAAATATCACAGCACTTGTGTGGAACTACTGATTTCCTCAGGGATGAGAAGACTCCACAAAGATGTCTCTTTAGAAAAAATGTGCCACTACACAAGCCGATTGTTCTGCAAATCGGAAGTACCACTCACATAGAGCTGGTAGTATCGCTCGCTAGTCGTACACTCACACAGAGCCAGAACTTTTGATCGTCAACTACCTTGTTCCTCAACCACGTCAGATGATTCGACCACTCAGGTCTCCGACCACGTTGTTCAATTCAACCACATAGGTCTCCGACCACATTGTCCAGATCAACCACATAAGTCTCTGACTACGCAGATCTCCGACCAAGCTGGTCTCCAACCATGTTGGTTTCGACCACGCAGGTCTCGACCACGTTGATTCGACCACGCTGGCCTCGATCACATAGACCTCGATCACGTTGGTTCCGACCACGTCAGTTCCGACTATGTCGATTCCACCACGCTGGTCTTCGATCACATTGGTTCAACTACACTGGTTTCGATCACACAGATCTCGACTACGTCGATTCGACCACGCTGATCGACCACGTTGGTTCTCGACCACATTGATCTTCTACCACATAGGTCTTTGATCACATTGGTTCGACCACACTAGTCTTTGACCACGTTGGCTCGACTACTTTGGTCTCCGACCATGTTGTTCGGATCGACTACACAGGTCTCCAACTATACTAATCTCCGACCATGTCGGTTCTAATCACGTCGATTCAACTACGCTGGTCTCGATCACACAGATATCGACCACACATGTTTCGACCACGTCGGTTCGACCACGTTGGTCTCGATCGCACAGATCTCCGACCACATTGGTTCTGACTACGTCGGTTCGACTACGCTGGTCTTTGATCACATTGTTTCAACCACACTGGTTTCGATCACACATATCTCAACCACGTCAATTCGACCATGCTGGTCAATCATGTTGGTTCTCGATCGCATTGATCTTCTACCACATAGGTCTTCGATCACATTGATCCGACCACACTGGTCTTCGACCATTATGGCTTGACCACTTTGGTCTTCGACCACACAGGTCTTCGATCGATCACGTTGGTTCTCGGCCACATAGATCTTCCGACCACCAACGGACATGGTAGTTCTATGATTGCAACGTCAGTAGTTCTCTTGGGCAGTAGTACCACAGAATACATTGCGGTAATTCTAATTGTCCTAAAAATTGCAAATACTTCAACCGATTTTGCAAAATACATTTGCAAACTTTAGTATCATGTACATAAGGATCAAACATAATTCCCAACAAGTTGCAAAATACATTTGCACACTTTGGAATCATGACACAAGGATTACATATGAGCTTTAACCATTTTCAAAACAAATTTGTAAATATAAGACTCATACTACAAGGAATGGAAACATGGACTTCAACACTTGCAAAATACATTTGCAATGTATAGTCCCATGTTACAAGGATTCAACATATGAGTTTCAACTATTTGTAAAACACATTAGCAAATACAAGTCTCATTCTAAGGAGTGCTAGAAGAGGTGAGGTTAAGCTATCAACACATGATGAGACTCAAGCTACTAGGAAAACCCCTCTTGATAGTACGACAACCTATACTAGCAATATAGCATCCCAAATTTGCTTTCTTTAAAAATTAATTTCAAATTAATTATTTTAAATGTGTTTGGATTTTATTTGGATTATTGTGTATTACTAGAAGAAAATATCAAAATCCCAATTCCAATCCAAATTCCCAAAGTCAAATTTCAATTAAAAAAATTTCGAAAGGAGCACCCATCGCCTAAGCCACCAATTCACAGCTATCATTTCCCATTTATCCTACCATCTCCTTATATTCGGCCATTTCCATATTTAGTGCCCAAACTCAATGCCATTGATTCCCCTTCAGTCTTTCATCGGTTTCCTTTGTTCACCCAAGCCATAGATTGGAATTCTGTGACCGTGTCACCTTAGTTTTTTCCCTCAACATCTTCACTTGGAAACTGCCCACTTGTGCTAGCAATCAATCCTTCCATTCCTTTCGCGCATCCTTGAATACCAAAACACTCGCACAGTGCCATAACTTCTATCAGTTTCCTTTCTTTGTCAAAACTATAAATCGGAGCACTATGTTGCCTTCCCTTTCATCTAGGCACAATCTTCCATCCTTCAGAGAAGTCTCCAAGGTAGCGCCGAGGCCACTGACGATACCATCGACTTCAACACACTAAGATGACCTCGCCGACCACTTCACCATCCAAGACCACTGTCGGAGCCTTTCCCCGCCAAAGCACTCTGCCGTTGCCGTCTTCCGCCATCGTCGACCACTCTCCAGCTATCTCTGGTAAACCCCCTTGCCTGTTGAAAATGATCGCTCTGCGTTTGATCACGGAAACCCCACAATCTCAGCCATTCTGACCGCTCCCAACCGCTCCTGAGTTCCAACCATTCTTTAAACTTCTGAGAACTATAGCTTCGACTATTGTTGTTTTCGACCCCTCTTGCTTTCGACCACCAAAAAGTTCTGACTACTCTATAGCCTTCGATCGTTCCATAGCCTTTGACCACTCTCGGCATTCCTACTACTAAAACCATCCAACCACTAAGACCTTTCGACCATGGTCGCTTCCGACCACGAGCGCTTTTGACCATGGTCGCTCACGGCCACAATCGCTTTTGACCATAGCCACTTTCAACCACAGTCACTTTCGACCGCGGTCGCCCATGACCATAGGTGCTTTCGACCACGGTCGCTCACGACCATGGCCACTTTCAACTACCCTTATTTTCGACCACCATATAGTTTTCGACCACTCTGGGCCTCTCGGGCACTCTCAGTGTTGCGATCGCCATGGTCGGTCACGACAACCTCATCAGTTATGACCACTCTCAGTGTTCTGACAATTCTCATAGGTTTCAACTGTACGAAGGCTTCAACCACTCTAAACCTCCGACCACTAGGTTTCGATCACCAAGATTCAATCACTTTGAAGTCTTCGACTAGTTCCAGTCTTCTTGGACCAGTTCCTATAATGTTCAACTTGCAATGGTTCTGACCTCTCTAAGCCTTTCGACCACGTTGCATACTTCAACCACTTCAAACTTTTTGACTACTCTTTCTGATCACATTCAGCCATCCGATCACAATTGTTCGACCACCCGAGCCGATCGATTCCTTTGACTGCTCCAAGCTGAATGATTCCTTCGACCACTCCACAACATCCCATTCCTTCGACTACTTCTATCCCTCCGATCCCTCCAATCCTTTCGACCATTGCTCATGGCCGCAGTCACCTTCGACCATGTTCTATCCTTCAACCACGTTCTAGTCTTCGACCACTCCTGGTCTCTCGACCACTCCAGAGTTTCCGATCACCGACCACTCTGTGTAACTTTCGACCACTCCTACGACAACGGCAAAAAAACATTTTCAGAAGTTGTATTTCTTCATCTTAACTCCATTTGTACTCGTTCAAATTTCCAAATTCATCTAAAATTATAAACCTCCTTCCAGTATATATATTTTGTATTTTTGTGGTTTTGTTTGTGTTTATTTATTTATTTGTGTTTCTCATTTTTGTGCATAGAACCCGACGTCGCCGAAGAGTTTTTTGATCTGCAGCAGGAAGGTCCAGACAACGTGCAGGAAGGCAAGTCTCCTTTGATCATCTTGTACCTATGTTTTCCAAAATCCTTTTATTATTTCAAATTTAAATGCATTGCTATGTTACATAAAATGATAACTTCTGTTTTAAGGATAATAGTTAAACCGACAATTGTTATGCCCTCATTTGACATCTACAACCATGCGCCTTTTCCACACTAGGCTTTTCTTGTCTTAGTGTTAAGATTATTATGATATTTGTTAATTTTAGAATGGTAGTAATTACTTAGACAAGCTTGTCGGTCAGTATAACCCCTCAGGTGAAAATTGATATTGTCTGCTTTAATCTTTTATTCAAGTAATTTAGTGGCAATAGGTATTACTGCTATTTTTAAAATAAAATAAAATGGTGAGAATTGGTTTTAGACTTGGGCGGATGGTAAGATTGGGCTGGTGCGGATTGTATTATGAATGTCGCCCGGGTCAATTAAGGACTGACGCTTGTGATTGTCTAAACTGAATATTACTGTACAACCACAAGTCTATATGGGTACGACCTAACCGAATAACTCGCAAAGGTTTAGTTTAGATATCACTAGTGGTAAGTGGGTGCTAGGGATTTACTGGTTTACTCGCAGTGAGGCACAGATATTTACTGTACTCGTATGGCACAAGAGGTAGTTCCTGACTGTGGTGGATTTAACCCTTCAGGTGTCTAGCTAGATTGGAGTGAGGTAAAGGCTTTATGATAAATTATCTGGGTCTCATGTATAAGGAAACATGTTGCTATTAAGATGACTTATCTCTTATGGGTAAAGTTGTGCAACCTCTACAGAGTGTAAAACTATTTGAATAGCTGTGCCCACGGTCAAGGGGGGGTGATGTGCATTTTCACATGGTAGATCTTTGGTTTTGATTTTAAAGAAAATTTTTTGGAAACTTGGGAGTGGATGGAACTCTCAGGAGTGTTTCCTAGCGGATGGAGCCAGTGCGAGTGAATGGAACCTGTAGTCTTGAACCTTGGCGGTTAGAGCCTATTTACTAGTGTTGGTGGTTGGAACCTTCACTAGAAAATTTATTTAGTTTCAGTTATCGCAATCACTTTGTTAAATTGATACTTTTGAGAATTTAATTATGGTATTTAAAACATAAAGCTGCTTTGTGCAAAAACATAAGCCTCCATCTACTGCATATTTTTCCTAAGACTTGCGGAGTACTTTATGTACTCACATGCTACACTCTGAACAACTCTCAAAGGGTTATGAAGATCGAGAAGAAGCCTACGACTACTTCACGTGTGGATTCAACGAAAGCTTCCCGGAGTACTAGGTTGCGCTTCTCCAGTCAATTGCCTGTGGCGTATTGATGGGTCATCGTCAAAGTTTATTTTTGCTTGCACTGTGTTCTATTAGTTTGAGAGGTCTTGAAATCTTAGTTGTAATAAAGTGGCCATAAGGCATGTACTCTCTTTTATTATAATAAAGATTTGTTGGTTATGTAATCATCACTGTTTGGCTGTGTGCATTAGTTTTGATCTGGGACTAGTGCAGTAATACACAGAGGGTTCGGATTTGAAAATCTGGTCCCGACAGAGATGGTATCAAAGCCAATGTGACTATAGGATGTGACCTAGTTAGAATGGTCGTTAGTAGAAAGGCTTCAAAATTTATTTTATAAAATAAAAATTTAATGATGTGCTACCCTTGTCTTTTCTTGTCTTTCTATCCTTACCTTCATCATGGTATTCTTCCTCCTCTATATGCTTATTTACTTTTTGGAATGGTATTTGTATCCACTTTTCTTTGTGATTTATATAGATGGCTTAGTGAGAATGACCCTGAGGAGGAACCAGAGAAGCACATCATCATGAAGGAATGAGGAGTAGTTCTTCAGTTGTAGTACCCAAGTAAAATCCTACGATTTTAGAACGCTTATATATTACTTGTATGTGTGCTAGGTGAACTATACTAAGCCTTTGTATACTTGTAGTACAGCCATCATTAAAAACTATTTTGATTTCAAGCTAAGCTTCTCCTAGTCATTGTTTGCTTCTCTCATGTGCTTGTTTGGTATGTTATTTAGTCGTTTCCCTGATCTCTTATCTATGCTACTTCCCTCTTACTTTTGCTAACCCCGGTTGCCACTTCAGATGGTGAACACAAGGAACAACGCTGGCAACAGTCGTGGTGCCAATGCTCAGCCAGAAAGCAACACATCAATCCCATCACCCCCTCCAGCTCCAGCCCCTAACTTGGAACAATGATGGCTATGCAACTACAACTTCTTCAAGCCCTTGCTCAGAACCAAGTCAACCAAGTTCAGTAGGCACACATCCAAGCACCGGAGTCCAAACTAGGAGAGTTTATGAGAACCAGACCGCCTACCTTTGCTGGTTCAGTAGATACGTTAGAGGCTGACAACTGGCTCAAGGATGTGGAGAACAAGCAGATTTTGTCTCAGTGCAATGATCATGAGAAGGTGTTGTACGCTGCCCATCAACTAAAAGGAATTGCTGCTAATTGGTGGGAAAACTTCTATGCTACTCACCAGGATGTGCAGACCATCACGTGGGCTGAATTTGTCAAGGTTTTTTCGCACTACACATATTGCTATGCTATTATACACAATTCTTACCCTTTTGACATTTAGCACTAAAAAGCAAAAAAAAAACAAAGTTAGCCAAAATAGAGACTTTCCAACACATGGAGTTTGGTACTAATTGATTTAACTTAATTTTGGTCAGAAAGAGTAAGAAAATAAATACATATGACAATAGTGGGAATTAAAGGGAAGGATATTTGAAACAGATTAAAATAGTTTTACTCTTAAGAGCTCCTTGAAGGCTTTTAAAGTTCTCCCCCTTTTTGATATTTGAAGCATATTTTAATTGAAGTTTCAGATTTTGACATTCCAATTGAGCTTCAAGAGTTAGTTAAAAACCTAACCTACAAATGTCTAATAAATTTGAGAAAATTTGCCAGTATAGGTCAACAATAGAGGATCAAAATGTATTATTATGTATTCCTTAGATTATGAGTACACCAAAAGATACAAAAATCATAAAACTGCTCAAAATCATGCGAAGTTCTAAAATTTCAGCATTTTGTCAAAATAAGAAAAGTACACAACTTTCTCAGATGCAGTTGAAATGCTTTCAAATTTTGGAAAAATGAACTTTGAACTCCTAAGAAACTTTTCAAATAAGAATTTTTGAAAGAGGAGTCTCCATTCAAAAGATGTGTCAAAAAGCACTTTGAATGCATGAGAAAAGATGATTTTTCAACCAGAGCTCAAAAACCAATTCAATTTGATTTCCATGGAGTTTTTCACTGCCATGGCTTTGTATGAGTTAGAAATACTATTTCAAGCCAAGATACATTATGAAGTTTGACTCAAATAGCAAAAACTCATTATGTGCAAGAAGAGGTCATTTTGGGTCATAATTGTTTTTGAATGAGATTCAAATGAATATAACTTTTCAATAGTTGGCATTTTGTAAAAACTTTAAACTAAAAAGATGTTTGAAATAACCAACCCTTTGAGTTTTGTGCTGACCACATTTTCAAATTCTCAATAGATTTTGATTTAGGAAAGTATATCATTTAATCCAAAATCAAGCTCATATTAGATCATTTTGGGGCCAAATTCTCCTTTTGCTTTCTGAAATAGAAATTTTTACTCAAAATACTTTTAAAACACTCGAAATACATATTTGAGTACTTTTATCTAGTTTTTCATAAAGTTTAGCCTTTTAAATAAGATATTTGATTTTGGACCAAAAAGGCTTCTTTTGAAAAGCTAATCTTGCATATCATTGGTTTTTCTCTCCATTAATAGTAATTGAAGTAAGTGAGAATGAAACACATTTATTCACAAGATATATAAAAATATTTTTGGGCAAATGGATAAAATAGTTTTCCCAATATTAATACTTTCACCCCTTTTTGCCTCAGTAAGCCCAAAATATTATATAAGTTTTTCACTAAGAAAAACTCCCCCTTACACAATGATTCCTCTTGGCGTTTATCTTCTCCTTTGACACACAAAGGATTCTCTTCTTCTTATTTTTCTTCTTTGTTCATACCTCTTCCTTTTTGTTTAACCTTTTTGTCTTTTTGTCCATGATAGGTACCACTTGTAAGCTTTTTGTCCATACTAGGTGCTTTCTAATTTTTTTTGTGGTTCTTTTGTCTTTTCCATGAAAAGCATACACTACTTTGACATTTATACCACTTGTTGACATTAGATACTACTTGTGAAAAATACCACTTGTAATTATGAATGATACCAAGTGTAATTAATTCCAATTGTAGAAACTTGTTACCACTTATGAGCTTAAATGACATCAAGTATGATTGATTCCATTTGTAAATACTTAATGCCACTAGTACAATCAACCAATATCCTATAACCTTGAGAGATCTTCAATAACTTCTACTTGATATTTTGAAGAGAATACTTCTTGTAGAAAGATACCACTTGAAATACAACTTAAGAGAAGAAGATGACATCATACAAGAGAGATACTACCTGAAAGAAGAGAATGATATTATTTGAAAGGATACCATTTAGGAGAGATATCATAAGTAGAGATACCAATTGTAAGAATAGATATCACTTGAAAAGAGAAAAGATGATATCACTTGTAAAGACAATGATAAAACTCATGCTGATGTCAAGATGATCAAAAGTTCACCACTCTTAGAAAGAATGCTATTTTATGATAAAAGTATTACAAAATGATCAAAATAGCATACGGAGTCAAGAGATATTTGAGCGTAGCTAACAAGGATAATAGGGATCAACTTGACTTTGACGAGCAGAGGGAATGGCTGAGGAAATTGTATATCAATAGGATTTTTGAAATAAATCAGCCATTTTTGAGAAACATCAGAGTACCACAGTTTAACTACCGGTAGTTCTAGCAAGAGGAAGTATCACATAAAGATTGCCGGTAGTTCCAATTTTTCTGGAAGCATGTTAAGAGTTGGATTTCAAAGAAGAGAAAGGTTATAGTATTGTACCTTGCTCTAAAGTTTTTACAAAAAAATATAAACCACTTGTGGAGCATTTTCAACTATATGCCAGGATTAAGATTCTTTTCAATATAGTTTTTATCAATTAGGCTTTTGTTTTTTTAAAACAAGCTCATTTTCAATAAACCCTTCAAGATTGCAAGAGGAAGCATTTGCAGGCAACTTAAGCATTCAATTTTCATGTATGAATTGTAAATACCCTTGTGAGCCAATATATGTCAATAGATTTAGCTCAAATGGCAAAACTTACTTAAGTGGAGAACAGGGCTAGCGTGGGGAAAATTGAAAAAAATGGACAAGTGGGAAGGGGGATCACCCGCGTGTGATTTGAGCCACCGAGATGAAGTCGGATGGACAAGATTGAGTTTGTCCATATATATTCACAGAATGACTCTTGTTCACCCGATATCTTTCCTATATATAGTGGCCACGCAGGATCAAATGTAGGCGTACATTTGTGCTAGACTACTACTCTACCGGTAAGGAAGGAATCAACACTGTAGCATCTAGCCCATCCTTAGCTATCGGGAGTGGTGTAGGCATGATTAAGCCCTTCTAAAGTACTGTAGCTTTTGGCTTTTTGGTTAAAATAGTACTATATTGGCTGTTAATTTTTTTGTTGTATTCAATTAATGGAAAACGAACAGAAAATAGGAAAAATGAAAAGCATCGTTATATCTCCACTGATAATGCAAATCAAAAATGAAAAAAGTTGTTAAGAAGAAAATGTGTTTTAAATGGTTTCTAGAAGTTAGAAGCCATTGTTGGTTGGAACATGACCTAAAATGGAGCATGATGGTATTTAACAATGCGTACATAAGTGCTCACCTTCCAGCCTATCCCAACTTTGATGTCGGTCTAGGGGAGTCTCAGGGTGTGACGAGGTGGAGCCAAGAGTGTTCAAAAATGGTTTTCACATTTTTGCCAAAACCGTAGAAGGGGTGAAAGGCACCACCCACAAAGACATGTGCATATAAGATTGTATAGTGCCAACTGGTTGAACAGTTTTGGAAAACCATTTTTGAACGCCTCTATGCGGAGCTAGTGCTCGAGCGCTCCAGGTGGCCATGTCACTGGCAATTGAAATACATTTGAGGTCCATTGGAGCCTAAAGTGAGAAAAGATGACCAATGTATTCTGCCTAAGCTAAAATAGTTGCCATGTTGTCATCACTTTGACGTGGTTGCTCCTTCACTTGCATAGTCGACATCTCAGTTCTCCAATGATGCGGTGAGAGGGGAGGTATCAGCATCAATCATTGTTGCCGTGATGGTGGTGTTGCGATTGGCCTTAGGGTCTATTTGTATTGGCTGCGGCTAATGACTTTTGACTGAAAATAAATAGTAATGGCTAAAAAGTAATTTTTAAAAGGAGGGGCGAGTGGAGGGAAAAATGAGAGGGAGATACGTGCGCAAGACGGGAACGAGAGGAGTGACATGCGTGATACACCAGTGACCCCAACCTTATCCTCAAGTGAGACGGGAGCGAGAGAAGTAGGGAAGCCGCTTCGAAAAGCTGGATGTTTATATTGGCTTTCAGCTTGTAAGCAGATGCTAGCAGCAGAAACTAATATGAACAGACCCTTAAGCTCTTTTGGCTCCCTCTCTTCGGATGTGTAGCCGTGTAAGCCTAATACCCTCATCTATCCCTTATTTTTTCTCATTCTTTTTGCAAGTGCTATTTTTTAGTTCACCAAATGTTCGCACCATACTATTTCATATGAAAACACCAAGCCATAGCCTACTTACAAAATTGCAATTTCACAATTTTAAATGCAATTAAATGTATGCCTTGTATCAACCAGCTGCGGCTACTATGGCAATTACATATTGCTACATGGTTGCTGCGTTTCAACAATCCGGTTACTGTGATCCGTTACATATAATACATTTGATTGCTAGAAGAACATAGATGCAAATTTGCGAGTGCCAGCCAGTTTGGGAAGTGGAAGTGGCAGACAAGTGAAAGTTTATATGTAACATAATTGGAATTTGTTTTACGTTTGTTGAAAATTTTATTTTTCTCATTGTATTCGATTCACATGCTCTAAAAATATTTTTCAAAATGTGTGTTTGTGTCCATTGACATTTTACTTATAGAAATACATTTAGTTCCCATGTTATGCCCTAGGGTACCCATATGGCTTACATGGTTATCTTGTGTGCACACAATCAGCCATGTGTTGCATATCTACAAGGACGAACTTAGGTTGTGTTTGGTTTAGGGACAAGGTGGGATGGGATGGTCATGTCCCTGGTTTTGGGATGGGATTATCCCATTTTTTGTTTGGTTGGAGGATAGAGTCATCCCTGTTTTTTGTTTGGTTGGAAGGATAAAGTGGGATGGAATGGTCTCATCCTTTGTTTGGATGGAAGGATGAAGGTGAGACATGTGTGGCATTTGAGTTTTTTTAAAAAACAAATTGAAGGCTATTGTTGATATGTTTCTACACATAAGCCTTTGAGTTTTTTTTAAAAAAAATAAACAAAACAGTACTTAAAAAAACAAAGAGGTGGGATGACTCTATCCCATGTGGGATGACTCCGTCCCATGAAAAAAAGAGGATTGTCTGGTCCCAGATCTACAAGCAATATTCCTAGTGGGATGTCCTTGACTCTGCTTGTCTCCCATCCAAACACCTACAAAAACGGGTCCATCCCATCCTGTCCCACCTAGTCCTTGCAACCAAACACATGGTTAGAGAACCGCGATTCATTATTTAATTTCGGATGTACATTTACTTGAATAAAGATGTTGGAGCCATTGTTCACCTTCACCAAGACCTAACAACATGCCATATGTTATACATAACATAGCTAAAAAATTGGATGGCATTGACTTAAAAAGTACCAACACAACAACTTCAGATACTTCTCCATCTGTTGGAAAACTGGAACGCCCACTCTGATGCAGTTCACTGCCACTTACATGGAGATGTCATAACAAAAACTTGCCAAGTGTTACATTGTCGAAGTCTCAATACTTTAATTTACAAATGAGCACAGGAGGATGTCGATCCTGTTAACCATCCATCAGCTCATCATTCAAAGCACCTCAAAGAGTGCATCATCGTGTCTTTTGGAAGAAAAAGGTGGAGATAAATCTCTCTACAAAATCAGTAAACAAGCTGGGGCTCAAATTCAGCAAAATCAACAGAGCCAGACTCAATCGGTGGCATGAGGTACGCGGCGATGATCTCAGACACCAGTGCGGCAACTAGAGGAATTCTTTTCAGGTTCTTCACCAGGGGGATGTCGTCAGACTCCCCTACTGGTTGATCTCTACCATCCTGTCTAGCTTCCTCTTAAATTCAGGGTTCTCGACGTCGAGAACAGCGGGGAAGATCCTTGCTGTTGTGCGGTTGGTCTGCAGAGAGATGCACCCATTGTACCATCAATAGTGGCCTTAATTTACATCAAAGTTTGAATGTTTTCATAAGCATATAAATAATCTATCAAGCTTCATATATGTTCTGGTTATTGTACGGGGATTATTGTCGTGTTCAGCAGTTCTTCAGAAACTGTCTGAAACACTGCAAAGAAGCAAATAGGACACAGAATCAACTGCAAAGAAAAAGCGGTTCTATTTTACCTCAATGATCACATGCATGTCGAATTCTTTTGTGTCCAGACCAATTCCTTCATAGAATGTAGTACGTTGGCAGTCATTTAGGTACATGGTCACATACACCTGCAAAAGGTCCCATACACACAACAGTAAGAAGAGGGGCATAACAACCTTCAGTGTTAGCCCATGCAAACAATGGAATAGCTCGGGATTACCGAGAGGCAGAAGAAGCGTGACCAGAGCTTGGCCTTCCAGTCATTGAGGAACTGTGGCTGTGCCTTGAGCAGCGCGGAGAAGAAGTCGCCATGGCGGTTCTCGTCCTGGCACCAGTTCTCAAAGTACTTGAAGATGGGGTACACCTGGTACTGCGGGTTCGCCTTGAGGTGCCTGAAGATGGTGATGTACCTCCAGTACCCAATCTTCTCCGACAGGTAGGTGGCGTAGAAGATGAACTTGGGCTTGAAGAAGGTGTACTTCCTAGCCTTGGTCAAGAACCCTAGGTCCAGCGCCAAGTTGAAATCAGACAGCCCCTTGTTCAAGAACCTACACAGCACAAATCATGAGCACTGCTTAGTCGAATTTTCTTGCAAAATTGGGTTGAATTGGAAGCACCAACCCATCTAGCCTAACATTAAAACGTAAACATTTACGAGAAAACCAGGCATTTCTGATCATACTACAATACATTTGGCTTCCAATTGCGGTGAATCACATTGTGCGATGGGTGATTAGAGACTTAGAGTGTGCTACATACCCAGCGTGCCGGGCCTCGTCCCTGGACATGAGCGAGAAGATCTCGGCCACCACCGGGTTGGTTTTCTGCACACAAAAAAAGGGCATCAGGACGCGACGCGCCCACCAGGTGGTCGCGGAAATGCCTACAAGGAAAAGCAGACAAGAATCGGACAAACCTTGAGCCTGCGCCCGAGCTCCTTGTAGAGGAGGAACCCGGAGAACTCGGCGGTACATGAGCGCTCGAGGAACTCGACGAATATCTGGCGGAGCGGGCCCTCCATCTTGTCGGCGGCGGCCTTGAACTCGGGGTTGCGGACGAAGTGGGTCTGGTTGTAGTCCGTCTTGAACTCCTGCAGCAGCGCCTCGAACTCCGCCTGGTTGAGCTGCTTGTTGATCTCGGCGTTGAAAAGCCGCTCCATCTCGTCGAAGTCGGTGGTGTAGAACCGCGGCGTGAGCAGCGTCTCCTGGATCTCCGTCTTGCCCCGCTTCTTGGACGACGGCTTGTTCGCGGCTGGCGGCGCCGCGGTGGAGGAGGCCGCCACGCGGAAGCGGACGGACCGCCGGGCGAGGGGCAGGCCGGAGGACAGCGGCTTCGCGCCGAGGCCGTGTGTCAGATCCCCAAGAGGAGAATCCGATTTGGGGTGGAAAAGTGGAAATCTGGGAGGTGGAATCGCTCAGAACAGACAATCGCCAAGAACAGAATCGCTCAGAACAGACAATCGCCAGTAAGCTAAGACTACCAACTAGGGCTACAGTAGTTTTTCTTTGATATTCGATACCTCCTCTTCATTACAGGAAAGTATATATAAGTGGGTACAATTCAGGGATTAAGCTTAAGAAGTAATTACTGGCTTTACATCCAGATTAACTAAGCATAAAACGTTAATCAAAGTGAGATCTCAGAAGTACTAAACAAGCTATCGCCAAACTCAACTAGGGCCGTCGATTTCCTCCAGCGCAGCAAGACCACATCCAAGTCGTCCTTAACTTCCTTCTAACATAAACGAAGCGTTATCTTCAGGCTGTCTTCTTTTCTTCAATTCTTCACTTCATTGCCGGATCTGACATTACCCTCCCCTCAAAACCATACTTGTCCTCAAGTATGGAAATCAGGTTTTTATGGTCTGGGAGTAGAATTCAGGAAACCATGATGTAATAGTCTGAGAAATAACTCTGGAAAAGTTCCCTTTTATAAAATCTACGCCCTCCCCAGTAGCTTCCTCAAACTGCAAATTAACCCCTTGAATGAGCCCTGAGTCATCAACTGGTATAGAGAATTCAGTGTAGGAATTAGTCTTGAACTCAAACTGACTCTCCACAGAGAAGTGCTTGACAGCAAAATGCTCCTCCCAGTCATTTGTTGAGCTCGTGTAGAATGCAGCACACTCTTCCTTGGTGAGCTCTTCTGGCTTCCTCATCCAGATTTCAGATTTCACCCAGAAACAATTCTCCAGATCCTGACATTCCCTCCTCAAGATAATACTTGTCCTCAAGTATTTGATCAAGAACCCAGGATTTGTAAGTCTTGGCATAAAATTCCGGGAATGTTTCCTAAAAATTGAATTTTGGCTAAAGAAAAGTGGAAGATGATTGAAAGCATTGATCCAGCAGTAAAGCTGCAAAAGAAGGATCATCCAGGGACAAACCAAGGACGAGCACAGGAGATGAGAACTACCAGCAGCAAGCATCCTCCCCAGAAGCTTCTTCAGCAGATTCTTCAAGCAAATTTCAAGATGAAAATCTTCAACTCCAGCAATACTATACTCATCAGAATCTTCCATGGTACAGAGAACCATAAGATTAGGTTTTGCCAGGCGCTTCAAACTCTCAGCAAGTTTGGGAAGATCAGGAGCAACCTTGCATTGAACAGTAACACGCACAACAGGGAATACAGAGAATGTCATTGTTCTGATTAGGCAGGCATCAAATTCCTTCTCATTTGTCCAAGTTGCATTCTTTGTGATTAACTGATCCAAACCCACCATAACAAAAGTGTTACCACAAGGGACATCCTCAACAGACTCTTGTTTCTTTCCCATCCAGATAACAGTATGCTGTACACTCTTCTCAAACAGATCCTTCTTCTGGCCAGGAACATAGTTAGGATCCAAGATAGGAACCTTCAAGCCAGTTGCAACCGTGTACAATTTGTCATGTGTACCATTGAATGCTGACAGGTCATCCAGAATTCCATAATCTGAATAAGAGGGCTCAAACCCTGGCTGCAGATCAACATCAGAAGAGTAAATGGCGTCTGAAGAAGAAAGAATCAATGATAGCTCTTCTGTGTTCTCCAGTTGTTGTTGACCATATGTGGAGTCACACCTGAATAGTGTGTCGTCCTCCTCAAAATTATCAATGCCAGGCCAGTCAATGTAGCTTAGATCATTATCTCCATAACTTAGGCCACTTTGTGGAACACTCTGATTATTATGAACAGGTGACCCATTACTCAGTGCAAACTGACAACTGTTCCAATTGTCCGCTGGGTATCTGGTTTCAGAGATAGTATCTTCTGAGCTCAGGGGAAAAACACTTGATTCAACCTTGCAGTCTCCTATGTGCTCATCAGTAATATTGATATTCTGGGATGCTACCCCATTGGCAGAGTAGATCTGTTCTGAATTACATTTCTGTGAATCTGAATTATTTGTTCCAGAGGTGACATCTTGGGGGGTTTTATCACTAGGAACCCCAGGCTTCAACTTCTTACTGGTGATATTAAGAACAAAATCAGAGTAATTCTGGCCAACTACCTCCAAAACATCAATTGAAGAACTTCCTCCAGTAAGACAAGGAACTGTGTAATATGAGAGATGTTCCATTTCTTGTTGGAGGCGTTTGACAATTAAATGCAACACTTCCTCAAACAACTTCATATGAAGTGCTGAAATTTCTGCAAACAGGCACAGTCCATGTGCATCACTTTCTTGATATGTGGCATCAGAGGCTCCCTTCAACCAACTCTTTTTCTGACCCTTTTCAATGCTGATTCTGATAGCCTCACTAGCACCAAGCAGGCCAACATCATTAAGGCAATAGCGAATTTTTCCGAAAGAATTTGAGAGACGCCTCCGTGATTCTTTTGTTATTTCATCTGCATCCAATGAAGAGAATTTGCAATACTCTAATGTCAACCTTATAAGGTAACAATAGTGACTTTTAGGCAACATCTGAGCCTCGACATAATTCTTAGAATTGATTGCCATAACAACAGTAGCAGCAACAGTGGATTTAGGTTGCCCACTGTTCCAGTCGTGGACAAGGAACTGGCGACTGATATTGCTCTGTTCAATAACATCATCATCTGTCACAGTCAGCTTTCCATCCGGACTGCAAGCAATGCCCATTAGTGCCAGGTTCTTCAAGACTTCACCTCCAAGTGCCCCAGAGCCAACCGTAAAGATTTTCGCTTGTTCCAGTTTCTTTTGAAGCTTAGATCCAAAAACACTGATTTGTGCAGTATATCTAGTGTTCTCTGGCTTCAAATCACCAGACTCCGAGGGTTCAACACCTACAATACCACCCTTTGTGTTACAAACAACTCCAATCCCCTTTCTATAAGTAACGTAATTATATTCATGATGGCTCCTCATGGCCCTCAGCATTCCAAGGCATTTCTTTGCAATTCGACTGTCCCCACTCTCCTCTGCAGACTTGTGGATTTCTTCATCTACACTATTGCCTCGGTGAAAACTGAGGAATTCCTCAAGGTCAGACTGAAGCTTGTTCAGCGGTGCATACTTGCTGTCTACTGTCAACTTTGCAACAACAAGCTTCCTCTGCACCCTCTCTACACGCCAAACCCTTGCCATTTGCAATATCATCCTTTCTTCCTCCACTTCATGTCTCATCTTCATCAACTCACTCTTGTAAACAGCCTTGAGCTCTTCAATACAAAAATCAGGCCAGGGTGGAGTTTTCCAAAACAATCCATTACCCCTCAATTTCTTGTCTGCTCTTTTCCCCATATACAACTGAGCTAAATCAAATTGGCCTTCATCAGAGACATCACCAACCATTAAGTTAACCTTCTGATAATGTTTGCACTTGTGCCCCAAAACCCATTTGCCTCTACAATATTTGCAAACCCCAGGATGAAAAGGCTTATGAAGTGTTTCTTTCTTATGCACAATAGCTCCATTCAGAAGTTTACCTCTAGCAGCAGTGGTAAGGTTCATGTTCTGCCCTACAACATCATTTTGAGCATGCTTCTTTGCTACAGCACTAACCCCATTCTCCATGTCTTTTGCCATTTTAGGACCATGACTTGGGTTCAGGTTGTTCAGATGGGGAAAAGCAATAAAATCATGCGGCAATGGATCTTCACCCCATCCAGTGACAACTTCCGAAAGATCAGTGGAAGGAAAATGGAGGTTACCTTCGGGTATGCTCACCGATTGAATTTCTTGAGTGTCATTCAGACTAATCTGCCTCAGATCTTCAATCCCTCTTGTCACTACCCTCTCAAGTTTTCCCGATTGAGCCCGATCTGGTATATTTCTTGGTTCAACTGATGGTCGCAAGTGTACTATCCGCCAGATAGCTGTGGGATCGGTCGCATCCTCTTCGTACGTCACCACCGACTTCGCCATCTTTCCCAGATCGTCACAAGGTTTAGGGATTTTACCCGGAATGGAGCCTGGAACCTTCACCAAGCGCCGATCCAATCCGCCGCCGAGCTCCGCTGATCCAAGCCGCCGCCGCAAATCAGAGGAATCCCGGACTTGACGAAGGAGATGAGGCTCCAGAGCTGGCGCGAGCTCCACCGATCCGGATGGAAAACGACTGGGGATTTTACAGGCCGAAGACCGCAACCCACTCGCTCCCAAACACTCTTTGCCCACACACCGATCTGGTCCGCCGCCGTGGCCGGATAAGGTATAAGGCCGGTCCGCCTTCACCATGCCCCGATTCCTGCCGCCATATTCCGCCGCCGCAGGCCGGAAAAAGGCATAGGGCCGGTCCGTCGTCGTCGGAGCAACCAGGGATTTTACAGAGAACTCGCGTTCCCCAACCCAATCACTCTCAAATCGCTTCACGCCAAGGATCTGGTTTCCCCGCTGCAGTCGCTTCTGCCGCCAAGGATCGATGTGCTCTGATACCATTTTGTCAGATCCCCAAGAGGAGAATCCGATTTGGGGTGGAAAAGTGGAAATCTGGGAGGTGGAATCGCTCAGAACAGACAATCGCCAAGAACAGAATCGCTCAGAACAGACAATCGCCAGTAAGCTAAGACTACCAACTAGGGCTACAGTAGTTTTTCTTTGATATTCGATACCTCCTCTTCATTACAGGAAAGTATATATAAGTGGGTACAATTCAGGGATTAAGCTTAAGAAGTAATTACTGGCTTTACATCCAGATTAACTAAGCATAAAACGTTAATCAAAGTGAGATCTCAGAAGTACTAAACAAGCTATCGCCAAACTCAACTAGGGCCGTCGATTTCCTCCAGCGCAGCAAGACCACATCCAAGTCGTCCTTAACTTCCTTCTAACATAAACGAAGCGTTATCTTCAGGCTGTCTTCTTTTCTTCAATTCTTCACTTCATTGCCGGATCTGACACCGTGGTGGTGGTGCATTGCGGCGGGGTTGAGGAGGGAGAGCTCCATGGCGGAGGCCATCGGTGAGGCGGGAATGCGCGAAGAGTTTGGGGGGAGGAGAAAGAGATGGGGGAATTTAACTTTTTGCCATCCTTATCGTTGCCACCTATCTAAATGCCATCCTTATCGTTGCATTCAACAATTTGCCACTCTTAACATGTGCTTGACTAATTTTTTGCCACTTTCGAGCCCACGAAGCGCCATGTCAGCGCTCCCCGCCCCGCTGGCCCGCCATGTCAGCGCCTCCCCGCCCCGCTCGCCGGCGCCGCCGCCTGTGCCGCCGCGCGCGCCTCCCCGCTCGCCGGCGCCGCCGCGCGCGCCTCCCCGCTCGCCGGCGCCGCCGCCTCCGTCCCCGCGCCTCCCCGCCCCGCTCGCCGGCGCCGCCGCGCGCGCCTCCCCCCGCCGCCTCCGTCCCCGCGCTTCCCCGCTCGCCGGCTCCGCCTCCGTCCCCGCGCCTCCCCGCGCGCCGGCGCCGCCTCCGTCCCCGCGCCTCCCCGCGCGCCGGCGCCGCCTCCGCCTCCGTCCCCGCGCCTCCCCGCGCGCCGGCGCCGCCTCCGCCTCAGCTCGGCACCGGCGGAGGCACTCAGCTCGCCGGCGGAGGCACTCAGCTCGGCGCCGGCGGAGGCGGAGGCGGCGCCGGCGCGCGGGGAGGCGCGGGGACGGAGGCGGAGCCGGCGAGCGGGGAAGCGCGGGGACGGAGGCGGCGGGGGGAGGCGCGCGCGGCGGCGCCGGCGAGCAGGGCGGGGAGGCGCGGGGACGGAGGCGGTGGCGCCGGCGAGCGGGGAGGCGCGAGCGGCGGCGCAGGCGGCGGCGCCGGCGAGCGGGGAGGCGCGAGCGGCGGCGCAGGCGGCGGCGCCGGCGAGCGGGGCGGGGAGGCGCTGACATGGCGGGCCAGCGGGGCGGGGAGCGCTGACATGGCGCTTCGTGGGCTCGAAAGTGGCAAAAAATTAGTCAAGCACATGTTAAGAGTGGCAAATTGTTGAATGCAACGATAAGGATGGCATTTGGATAGGTGGCAACGATAAGGGTGGCAAAAAGTTAAATTCCCCGAAAGAGACGGGGGTGGTGTGATAAGGTGGTGATGAGGTGTAATCCACGGCTCCTAACGGGCGCGCGCCATGTGTAGCCCAAGCTAATCTAACCGCATGCCCATCTCGGTTTTTTTTTCATTATTTTGCCATCATGCTATCCTTTTCTTTTCTTCTTATAAGGCTCTCCTGTTTTGCTCATTGGATTTTGCAGAGTTGCTACCATTGTTTATCGGCGAAGAAGTCAGGTGATTAAATTGATTGTTGTGTATGGCTGTATCATAGATGACAAGGTAAAAGAAATGGGTTGTATCAAGAAAGCAGGAGGGTCGGATGTGTAACTATGGTATAAAAATATAGTCTAGTCCTTTTCAGCTTAAGACTTATGACTTTCTCTAAACAAACAAATATGATATTTTCTTCATTGTCGTTTTGAAGCGGCTTATCAGGACAATCTTTTTGAAGCGGCTTATCGGCATTCGGTTTGTTCGCATAAACGCTCACGCTAGAGCTAAAAACCATCAGCCGCAGCTGAAAAGAACCCACCCTATATCGTTGAACTCTTTGTAACCCTAATATTGAAGAAAGAAACTTCACGTATGGACAGAGCCGCTGTGATTCGGCTCCCAAAGATGTAAGTGATCATGCAAAATTAGCACACCCGTAAGTACACGGGTTGCCATTGAAATAGCAGCAAGTGTCAAGTTCTCTACAGGGACTAAACTGAGGTTAACAATGCTCAACTAAAGCTAGGTCAATCTAAATAGAGGAGAAAATTGAAAACTAAACCTAAAACGATTACCGAACAACCTAAACAACGAAAATGATCAAACGAACCCCTAGTCGCACTGATGAAATGACGAACGAACTAAACAAACGCACAAACAAAAGATGACGGGACGAACGACTGTACGAGTAGACGTTGTATGACCGAACGAACAATACAACGAGTGACTACACGAATAAACGTGCATGAACAACAAACGAAAAGCACTACGACAAACGAACGCTAACGACAACCAAACGAATACAACTACCGACCAATGACCTAACTAGCTACCAACCGCGAGATAGAAAAAGGGAGTCGAGAAGCACTGAGAGAATCTAGAACCACAGGGGGAGTCAAGAGAGAAAGAGAGAGAAAATAGTCGACGGCTAACTAGACGATGGCGGCACATGACAACACGCAAACATCAAGAAAGCACTACAATTACTACTAACTGATCACAAAGCCTTCGACTACAAATCGTGTGGTCTATGACAATCGACTAAAAAACCAAAGACAACAAAAGCAGGCCACGAAGTCTACGACTATCGATCACAGATAGTAAAGTTTACAACCATGAAAAAGTAGTGTAGCTACGACCATGAAAAGGTACTGTAGCTATGACTACCTGCCGTGGTCGTATGGTCGAAGTCATATTGCTGTGGTCGAAGCCGGATGTGTTCGTAGTCGAAATGTTGTGGTCAAAGTCGGACATGGTTGTAAAGTTGTTCGATCTTCCAGTAGTACTCGAACACCATCTGATGTATCTAGGCCACTTGAAAATTGTTCGATCTTCCTATGGCACTCAAATGTCGTCCGATCCTCCAAAAGCACTTGGACACCATCCGATACTCCATTGCTACAAGATAGCCGTCAGATGCAACTTACTCGATCGGACTGGTCCAAACCTCCTTGATGTAGAGCATGGTCTGATGCTCTGTCACTACTCGACAGCTGTCTAATGCCACTTGAAATTGATTGGACTGGCTGACTGGGCCATTGAGAACCTCCCAACTGAGCGAAGCCATTCAGACTGGTCTAAAAGTACTTGAATCTGATCAAAACCACTTGGAGTTGACCGAAAACACTTGTATATGACCAAAACCACTCGAACTTACAACCTTTGAGTGTGATCGACCGAAACTTTCATAAACGCAAATTTCAAGCAATCCAAATGTCAATTATTCATCATTAGTTTTAATCATAACCATCTACATGGTCTAACATGGTTGATGGAGGCAGATCTCTCATTATCTTATTTGCGAAAGCTATTGACAAAATGCAAATTCCCAAGTCTAAGATAAAAAAAACTTATAAAATATGCCTTCCATGGCATAGTTCCTAGGTCTTTTGCCAAGTAGGCTGGATAAGTGTCCTTACTGGTTATGTTCATAAGTCCTAACAATTTCTGAATAGAAAGGGGTTCATTTGATGTAGTGGATTTTGAAATTGTATACAATAGAATCCTTGGCTGACCAGCCTTGGCTAAGTTGCTGGTATTCACCTACCATGGTTACCAAAGTCTTAAGATGCTAGGATCAAAAGGGGTCTTAACAGTTCAAGGAGACAAGAATATGGTATATGCCTATGACCGCAAGTCTCTCGAACTGGCCGGTGAATTACTGACCAAAAATGCTAACTCACCTTCAATTTAGGTAAAGCATTCACCACACAAGGTGGCCCCAAAGCCTAACGATTAGGTAAAGGAAGTGCTCTAGGACAAAGATAGACCTTCAGGAATCGTCAAAATCTAGGCAGGACTCGATCCTAGATAGGAAGAGTCGCTCATCTCCTTCCTCTAGGCCAACTCGGATGTATTCATATGGAAAACATCCGACATGCCCGGTGTTCCCAGGGAGGTGATTGAGCATAGGCTAGCACTTGAGCCAAACAAGAAACCAATCAAGCGGAAGCTTCAGTGTTTCACACCTGATCATGAGGAGGCAATCTAGTTAGAGATAGACAAGCCTCTTAATGCTGAGTTTATAAATAAAGTTGACCACACCAGAGCTTCTTCCATGATGACCAAGAGGACTTCAAATACATGGGAATGTACTTTTTAGCCCTCCCATCATAGATACGCAGCGATCAACTTTTAAGCATCGCTCCTGCTTTCCTGGACCTCCCAGTTATCTAGTAGTAGTACCTGAAGAGATCCAAGTTTGCTAGAATTTCAAGTACGCTTCGCATACTTATATGAATATACTAAATATGGCAATTGAATTAGGTGTGAAGTTCACCAATTTGATTCGTTAATACTCGAGCACTTCTGACAAGAAAGAATATGTGGGAAGACTAAACCCACATTCCACGCATGCCCCAAATATGGGTATCTCGCCTTCTTCACCATTTGGGTAGCCTTCACCTTCCACCGATCTCCAAGCGATCATAACTCATTTGGGGGTCAACACTGAGTTTTCCAAAGTCTAAGTCTCTTTGATGCCAATTCAGATATGAGCCACTCGGAGATAAACTCATACATCTTCATAGATGTGGGCTTGAATCAAGAAAATTTGGGGAAAAAGAACTATAACCATAGTTTGGATGAGTAACATGTAGGATACTGCTATTTGTGCAGTTTTACGACAAACATTTGCAGTACAAGTCGCGGGGGGGGGGGGGGGGGGGGTGAAAAACCGAATTGAATTCAGAATTGCTCCTACTGATTCGATCGCCACGCCTCATTGCGCAAAACAAGGTGCTTATCGAAAGTTGCATCAAATCTCCTGATATCTTGAAAACGTAAAATTTGTCAACGAACCAATACAAACCACTTGGTTGCTCGTGCTCTTTCATGGAAGTAACCTCAGGTCATCAAGACGAGCAAAGCATTGCAAATGTGCAGCCAAATTTGCCCTTTCAACATCTCAACAAGATGTCAACCGCATACTCCGACTTGTTAAGCCCCAAAATGTCCTACAAAAGATTGCAATTATCTCGTGATCACCTTTCTGAATTTCCATTGCAGCTCTGTAGCGTTGTCTCACCATCTTGGTCATGTACAATTGGACCAGCTCCTGCTGCCCCTCTGCAGCCCTCGTCGTGTTCCTGGACCGCCGGGATCATGAACGGGTCCGGCGCCTCAGGCGCCGCTCGCCGATCCTTGATATGCACGCTGAGATTGTTCATCTTCTCCATCTCGCTGAAATCCATCCCCTGCAGGATTGCTGGAACGCCGGGGTTGTACACACCCTTGCTCCCCATCTCCAGGTCGAGCTTCTCCTTTGAGCTGACAAGATCAATACCGTTCCTCGAAGAAAGCGGCCCGCCGTCGTACTCGAATGCCTCAACCGACAGCGCCACCCATGACCGGAAATTGTTCATCGACGGCGGCATCCGCGTGAAGAACACCTCAGCTATGTTCGCGAGCGCGCCCTTGTTGTACGGGTTCTCCTTCTTGTCGTACCTGTACCTGAAGTTCTCGTACGTGGTCTGCAGAAAAGCATTGCACAAGTGAACTCCATTTCTGAACAATTGCAGTAGCTCTAATAAATTCGGAGATGTATGTCTCCGACAATGTTGCAATGAACAGGCTGGCTATACCTGATTGGTGCTCATGAGGTAGAGGTGGAACACGGTGAGCCCTCCGACGAACCACACCGAGATGAAGGTGTACACGATCAGCACGAGGGACAGCACCTCGCCGGTCATGGATCTCAGCAGGGAGCCGCCGTAGTTCTTCCTCTGGACGACGATGTTCAGCCAGGACAGCGCGAAGACGTAGAAGCAAAGGAAGGTCGACGTTGATATGAACAGGAAGAAGGACCGGTAATTGCGCTGCGCATGATGCGAAAATGATCAATCACATCGTCACCAACCATTTCTGAATTTCAGTTCATGGGGAGATTCAGGCCATCTCTAGCCTGTGTATGAGACTCACCAGCCCAATGCACTGACCGACCCAGGGGCAGTGGTGATCAAACTTCTGGACGCAGTTGTTGCAGATGGAGCAGTGTGATGTGCGTGGCGGCCGGTACAGCAGGCACGTGTCGCAGTACTTCACCTTGACGACGTACCCGTTGACGACGACGTCCTTGGTGCGAGGCAGCCGGAGGTGAGGGCTCACGGCGTTCACCCACTCGGTCGACGGCGTGGCGATGTTGTCGACGGGTTCATCGTGGCATTCGGGCGGGCGCGTGTTCCTCGGCACAATCCCTGGATCTCTGCTTGATGTCAAGAACAGGAAGGCCAAATCCTACATATGCAATGCAGAAAACAGGAAAAGAATTAGCAATTGTGACAAAATTTTCAGACAGATTATGCTAGTACCAACTAGTAGTGGTTGCTGAAATTTGTTGCTCACCGCTAGGCCAAGAGCCAATGTGGCAATGAGGACAGGCAAGCCAAGGACTTGCTTCTCTGAACTGTTGGAGTGAATCTTTGTGATGCACTGGCAGCATAGACCTACCAAAGGGCTTGCTATTAGAACCGTGGATAGGAACAGAGAACCCGCATCCGGACCGAAAATTAGGCGCCCACCGCAGAGAAATTTCTGAAATTTCGGGGGGAAAGTCACTGTCATTTGAAGGTGCAAAAGGAGCCTACGTGCTTTGTGTTAAATAAACTGCCAGAGTTTGGCCGTAGTGAGCTCAGTGCATTTGGCGAAGTTATAACGGAATATGAAACATCTCTTTTTTCAGAATCAAATAGTCTAATGGCTAACAGCTAACAAAGTATCAAACTTTGTTACATACTTCAATTCACTTGCTACATAGTACTTCGTTAAATTTGTTACAAGATATCTTCCTTGAAATGCAATGAAGGCAAAAGGTAGGATATCGAAAACCGTACAAAATCCTACTCCCTTTGTTCTTTATAAAACTCTGGCCACTAATATACACATAAGCATATGGATTTGTCAAGCGAAAATGATATGACTAGGTTAGTCTTCAAAAATACTTTCATACCATTAAATTTTCAATATTTTTACTAACATACAATTAGAAAAGATAATGGTGAAAAATGTGGAGACGGTGTCAATATCCAAAATAATAGTATCATACAGTGGACCGATTATTCATCTGGACTTTGGAGTCAATTTGACCCGAAAATGGAAAAGGAAGGACCATGGAATAGCAACTAAAAATTGCCAAATTACCAAAGAATCAAACGAACAAAATTCAAAACACACTTTTCTTTAGAATAAAATTGAAGTTCCTCCGCATTTTGACGAGGGTTATCAGTAAACGATGCAGAGAATTTACTAGAGAGACGTAACCAAAGAGGCGAGATGAACCGCATAAACGTACATTGCTCCCTCTCCAAACTTGGTACAACCTCTTCCGATCGGGCTCTCCCATTCTCTCCTTCCAATATGGAGAAGAAATATATACCCGATCACGGCGGCTCGTGCGCGTCTTCCTCCAACCTCCGGCGCCGTCACAGCGCGGCCATGAGAGGAGGCGACGAGGACGGCGTGCTCCTCCAATTCGTTTTGGGGGCTACGACTTACAGCCAGCTGCTGCTGCTGCCGCCACCGTCTCTCTCTCTCTCTCTCTCTCTCTCTCTCTCTCTCTCTCTCTCTCTCTCTTTCTTTCTCTCTATCTCTCTCTGATCATCGCCTGTCTGCCATGGCCATGGCCTTGCTCTCCAGTTTCTCTCTCCCTCCCTCGCTGGATATTCTCTTTCTAGGCGACGTGTTTTCCGCGGGAAATGGCAATCAAGGCTGCCTTAACGACCTGCCTGCCCCAACGTGCCCGCCTGCACGACAGAGTAGATTGGCCGGCGCCGGCAAGTAGGTTGTAGCCCACCTGTCGGTCGGTGCATGTACCAGCTAGGATATTATCAATTTGCCGTCCAATTTTGTGTGCACCTTAGTCTCAACATCTTCTAATATTCGCTGCAATGATCAAGAGCTTCTAAATGATAGCATTTTTTTTGTGTTTGTAAAGAGAAGAACCTGCAATCTCATTTGTACATAGGACGTGGCCATTGAATGATTGGATTTGGATCCTCTCTTTTTTTAAAAAAATATCAGTTTTGCTATTACACAGACGATTGAATTTTTTTTATGTTTCAGTCATCTAAAATTGCACTCTCAATGAACTAAAATTACAGTCCCCCTAAAAAACAGCTGCAACTTTAGGTGATTCAGAGTGCAACTTTAGGTGACCTAAAATTGCACTCTCAATCAACTAAAATTGCAGTCCTCCTCAAAAAAAAACATGTACAACTTCAGGTGATTCAAAGTGCAACTTTAGGTGACTGAAAGATAAAAAAATTTCAGTCGCCTGTGCAATAGTCTATCCCTTAAAAATATTTATTTTTCACGTCTCTTTGAGATAGCACTGCACATATGTATGATCATGGACTCCACGTATGTTTGTAGCTAGCAAAAATGCGAAACCAGGAGGCGAACCGAGCAATACTCGTACGTGCAAACAAGTCATCTTTATTTGGATTTTCGATTTAATGTCTGGGCGTGTGCATACTCGACTCAAACTCTCAGAATGATCATGCATGGTCATGTCTAGATCAAGCACAGAAGTAGTCGCAAATGGAGCGATGCAACTCCTTTTAAATTTTGTAATCGATCTGTTGTGATCGCCGGCAAGGCAAGAGGCGAGCATTTGGCACAAGTTCTTGTTTTCTTTTTGCATGTTTAAACTCTAGTGAATTGAGCTTTGGCCACTGGTCGAGATGACGAATTGAGATTAATATGGAGTACCTAATTACAATAATTAATATGGAGTAACTCATAACCGTCTATGATAGTGGAATACATAGACGGTCTGTAGAAACCGTCTGTGATATATGATGTATTATAGACGATTTTAATTAAAAAATCATTTGTGATAGTTGACTATACGGTTTGACGGTTTAACTAAAACCTAAAAACCATCTGTGATAGTCCACTATCACAGACGGTTATGAGTTAGTAACCATCTGTGATACTCTTTTCTATTTCTAAATCTATTTTTGTTTGTTGGCTAGCCTCAAGAAATGCTAACCATGGCCTCCGAAACAAGCATATCAACATAGTATACATCCAATTCACATTCATTCATTTCAAAAATAAAAACATCTATTTCACAAATAAATTAATTGAAATGGAGTACATTATCTATCCATGAACAAATACACACATGAACAATTAAGTTCAATCTTATCCAAGTGAAATTCATTCTACCTTATGGAACTCTCCATCTTCTTTTATGACTGTAGACAATAAGAAGTATGCACACTATCCTTAAATTTGTCTGAGGTCAGCCTATTCCAACGGTGTTGTATCGATGGGTGCAACCTGTCGGTAAGAAAATCAATGTCGTGCATACATACATAAAATTGATAAGTATGGAATAAGTATTGCAAGATTGACAAACCTGAGGATCTTTGGTCTTCGTGGAATCGAGGAGTGGTTGCATGTTGTGGCAAACATAGAATCCACAGGTGTTGTCTGGCGGCTACTGGTGGCACTATAAAATTAGATTTTTTTAGGTTGAGAGGCATTACTACGAAGTGTTATATAGGATTAATGTGTACTAGCGAATACTAGGAATCTAGATTGTGTCGCAGGGTGTTGCTCCCTCCTTCGGATTTTCGTACTTCTACAACATACACGGCGAACGACCTATGTGATCCCAAAAAGTTAGCCTTATTCATTAGGAAGGAAGGAAAGACTACAATAGAGTTATCTATGGTGAAAATATGTTTACCTGTCGATTAATTGTGTAACAACTGTGTAGTCGATTTTGTTCTTCTTTAGGGAATCAAGGTATATTACCCTATTCTATTTTAGTATAATTACAATTAGAATCAAGTGGAATCTAAATAGGTATGTTGCCATGGTCAATAAACCTAAGTTCGTGTTGCTTATAAAGTACAATCAATAAGTATAGCCACTAGTGCAACACTTACATCTAGTTGCAGGGCATAAGTATGAATTCCTTGTTGTGTGGAGCCACCAATGCCTTTGTCATGTAATTCTCGATAAAGGATGTATCCTCCCCGGTGATATCCATGGCGACCAAGTATGGGTTAAGGAAACCAACTAGTGATTTCGTTAATTTGGCATCGGTCACCATGAATACACACACAAAAGCAATAAGTTATATATGACATTTATCGGTATTACATTAACACAGACATGATTGCACACACTTACAGTATCCAGCATTGAATGAGTGAGGCATCGAGAGCATTGAGTGTGAAGAGATCGAATAAGTCCTCAAAGGTCACTGTGAAGATATAGTCATGAATATCGTGGTGAAGATGATGCGGCCTGAACTTGACGGTGACACCCGAGTGCCGTTGTCCCTCCGGCTTGTTGGCCCGTTCCATGTAGTCTGTATGCAATATTTGGCAAGCCAATCCTAGGGTTAGAAGGTGCTCTATCAGGACGAACAATGGCTTGCCTAGCATGAATTTCTGGGCCAATGGCAAGTAGGGGGTATCATTATTGGTCTTCTTCGGTTTGCCCTTACTACCCTTGTCGTCTCAGCTATAGGTCGACTTCATGGTAGTCAACTAATGAGGCGATGGGGTCCCGATCTTCCGATAGGATGATAACTTCGATTTTGGTGGAGGTGACTCTCACAATCCGACTACAACCGTACGACGACGCTTGCGCCTTAGCAATCGCTGAACCAACCCCAAGATGTTATCAACCGTGCCAAGAACGCGGTTGACCTGACCACGAAGGTCTATTCCTGCATGCAACCGAAGAACATGCAATAACAAGGATAGTGAGCAACTTGAAATTTGCTAGATATAAAAGTCGCACAAGGAGTTGAGATTCTGTAACACGAATCTGTTGGTCTAGCCGACAAAAGAGACAACGTTGAGTTTGCACATGGGGCTAAACTAATCTAAACAAAACCTAAGTCCTAGAAAGGGAGGCGGCGGCTCCTATATAGTGAAAACAACCAGGGGAGGCGTCCCAAAGGGTACACCCTAGGGTTACAAGGCCCATGGGCCCAAGTGGAGGTGGCGCAGCACCCTTTTGACTCAGACTCAGAAACCTACGTGGATTGTTTTGATGATTCCGGCCGGTCCAGATGGAATGTGAAGATGAGGTTGGATCCATTGGAAATTAAACTTGATAAGCTTTCCATGAAGTACCAGAACGTCCCAAACGGAGTCCGTATGAAGAAGTTATGCCCATTTAAACTTGCACCATTGCAGCAGTCCGAATCCGATTCCAGTACGTGTCTAACACGAACTCTTTTGATGATTATGGTGCGCACAGAAGGAATTTAGAGGTGATACCAGATTCATTGGAAAGAGGATAAGCAAAGCTTTCCAACAAGTACTCATGGACCTCAAACGGACTTCGTATGTGAAAGTTATGCACATTTGAAGTTGGGCTTGTCAGGCTGAATCCGAATTGATCTGGAGGCCGAATTGGATTCCAAAACGTGTCCAACTTGAACTCTTGCTTGAATTGATGTAAAAATAATGTGGTGCTGTCAAAATATATATTTTCATCATTAGGTAGCATCATATTCTCATTTAAAATATGTTTAAGCTGAAGAAACGAATTCACCTTTAGTTCAATCTTGATATTGGGCGCTATTGTCGTGTGTGTTTGTGGCGTGGTCACATCATCCTCCCCTTCTTGACAGAAAACCATCCTCGGTTTTGACATTTGTGTAGCCTCACGCATTGTATGATCTTGATCATAAATCTCGGTACATGATAACAAACGCAACAAACTCTCATTATGTAATATCATAAGTTCTTTGTCAAACAAAGTGAAACCTGTTTGAAACGAACTCACCTGATAATTTAAGTGGTGCGTAGGAGCTCTTGTAATTCGAACAACAAGTATAGCAAATATGATTATATCCATAGGGTACATGTTCTTATCATCGACCGAGCATGATATTTAGATGCACCATGCCCTTGCCGTGTTGGTGTAGGAAGCTCCGGTGTGGATAGCCCCCATGGACTTGGTACCGGTGCAGGTAGCTTTGGTGTAAATAGCCCCTATGGACTTGGCACTGGTGCAGATAGCCCTTGTGGACTTGGTACCGGTGCAGATAGCTCGAGTGGACTTGGCACCAGTGCTGGAGCCTCTAGGCAGATGTCCCTCTTGGGTCACTCGATGAATGTTCCAATGGTTTTCCCTAAAGTCATGACCTCGTCATTTGGGGGCATCTGCAGCGGAATAACCTCGAAATCGGCATGAACATCGTTCACATTCACTTTTGCAAAACCTGGTGCTAGAGTTACACCGTGCACCAAGGCCCCGAGCCTGAATGGATACGCCTGGCCCCAAGTAGTGCATAGGGCAGTGGAGGCATATCTCACTTGAAGCTTGCACTTCGTAGCTACCTACATAATGATATAAAATTAGATACTCCAATAGGTCTATCAGTGGATCAAGCAGTCAAAAGATAATAATTATTACCAGGATGTCATCGATAGGAAATCAGTGGTCGCTTTTCAAGGTAGGGTTGGACGCGTAGCTACTCCGACAGTTCGGGGCTGCCTAGCACAGGAGCGGTGGGGGCTTCATGCTGATTTGAAGGGATGCCATACCTTTCCATCTGATCGCTTACATACCTTTGCATCTCATCTCTAAGGGATGCCATAATGTCCTCTCGTAGCTGTGCATCGCGCTCGGCTTTGGCTCTCTTCCTACTCCGGTACATTTAGGAGTCCTCTGAGAAACCATATTTTTAAGGAACATAAAGACCAAGGCCTCTCGTGCAACCCGGGTGTTCCTTGTTTCCTAGGGCCACGGAGAGTATATCTCTCTCCCTGAGAGCCTAGCATGAACCTTCAAACGTTTCTACACTCAACGCCCTACAAGAGTCCGACATGTCATTTCACTTCCTATGAAGTTATGGAGTAATTACAAACTAGGTAGTTTGATATCTTACTAGGTGGCAGGACACTTCCTTGTATGCAGGGTTTTGAAAGGAGATGGCCCCCAGCGACATGGTAGATGACCTCGCTCTTATCTAGTTTTGGGTGCGCTCATCAAATATCCCAGAAAATGGCGGGGAGGTGTCCCCCAGGATTTCCTGCTCGTCTTTCTTCCTCCATTATAGGATTTTACCCACATACCTAGCGGTGTTGAGTTTGTAGGTGCGTGTTTTTTACCTGAAGGGCCCTTTGCGCCATACTTTTACTCCTAAAATTATTTGTCATCTTCATTGCCACAAACTCTTGCCATTGCGGTTCCAGGATTGGATACTTGTGGAAAGGCGTCAAATCCTTCTCCACACATTGCTTGACAAGCAGGCTTTTGAAGTTTTTCCATGCTTTGCATGCTGCTAGCAATGCATGTCGTTGCACAAAGGTCTTGTATTCTTTTGGGATCTTGAATGATCAAAAAACTTCTATCACCAGCTCACTTTTCTGAACTTTGGTCACGTTCCTCCACGAATTGAACATGATCTCAATCCATTCCCATGCAACTTTTCCAACTATTCTCCAGACTACGAACACTACTCAGTGAGGATTGAGAGGGGTCCCAGACGTATCGACATCCATGATGGTAAATCGACCCTCGAGCCTTTTCGATAGTCCTCTTCCTTTTTGAGATTTTTCAGAGGATGGTGCATCACACACATCCAACGATGATATCGAAGAATGAGCGAATGACATCTTCAAAAGATAATAGAAGTGAGCAATTCTAGTGTTCTTCTTGAGCCAATCCTTGGTCTTCAAAAGATAATGCACAGATTAAGAAGTGTGTTTTTGCTCTCAGGTGAAGTTGCACAAGTTCTAAACTTGGTTTTCTTCCACTCTTATCAATATTTCAATGATCATAGTGACAATTCCTCAAAAATTCTGCTAGATTGTCTAATTAAATATTATCTAAGTGTAGTATCAATATCAAAAGCATGGAGAATCAACAGATTTTGGTAGAAATAAAAAACAAGGAACAGATATGAGCTACTGCAGAACCAACATATATTCTAGTAAAGCCAAAGGACAGCAGTAAGCAATACTGAGCAGGAGACTAAGGACTAGCTATTGACAAAGCTACCGACTACACTGCACAGAAGTATACAACTAGCAAATGTGAATTCAAACTAGCATAATAATCCTAGATTGTCACTAAGATTTGAATCTTGACAAATTTCCTAATTGAGCAATCAAAAACCCACAATCTATCATGCAATAGTTCTCCCAATGCCAGCCGACAATCAGATTTTAGAGATAATGAACAGAGAAACTAGCACGACTAACTAATGCACAATCAGATTGCATAGAGAAATCAATAATATAAAGTAAAGCTCACTGTGTGGCTGGGGAGGCAGCGTACTAGAGGGAGGAGTGCTCGGGGTAGGCAGCGTGCTCGGAGGAGGCGGCGTGCTCGAGGGAGGAGGAGTGCTCAGGGGAGGCAGCATGCTCGGGGGAGGAGGAGAGTATTGAGCGCAGGGGAGGAGTGCAGCTAGAGTTGGGGGAGGTAGCGACGGGCTCGGGGGAGGCGGCGTGCTCGGGGGAGGAGGAGGGCACCCACAGCTGTGTTAAGTGGGGGCTCGTGTGTAGCATTAGTACAATGGGAAAAACCCTAGAGCGCAATATATATAGGGGAATAATTACAAATGGTTCTAGTTCAGAACTGTCTATGATAGTTATCATCACAGATGGTTCTAAATAAAACCGTCTGTAATAATAAAATATCATAGACGGTTTTATTTTAAAACCATTTGTGATGATCCCTACTCACATCCACATATATATATCACACATTCTCATACACATAAATGCAAATTCATATATATATATATATATATATCATACATTCTCTTATACATAAATGCAACTTCTCATATATATATATATATATATATATATATATATATATATATATATATATATATCACATATTATCATACATATATATAAATGCACATACAGAACATATGACACATAAATATTTCATTCATCATTCCATTTGCTTATTTCCTTCAAAAATTAGCCCTTCATGATGATTGACGCATATATAGCTACTTTCATCACGTTGTTCTTCCTTGACCCTTATGTCATTTTCAAAAGGAGACAACTCGTCAAATTGATTGTATTCTTCCTCATCTACTACATTCTCAATTCTGACAATCCTTCTTTTTTCATGAAGAACTACGTGACGCTTCTTATTTGCCTAGTCGGTTATATAGAAAACTTGAATGTTGTGTCCTTGACATTTCACAACTGTAAATGTTGACCCTTTTGCCAACCATGTCAGCATATCACTTGACAAGCTCATAGCGAATCACTCCTTGAACCATTGGTTGAACCGACTGTTGTGTTGTCTCGTGATCCAAACATCTGGTCGCTCTAGATTCTGTTGCCAAAGTATGTCCTTGTACTGGTCAATATACGGGGATACTTCAATCATGTGTTGCAAGACCGTGAAATAGGTTTGAGCATACACATCCATATTTGGAGTGATTGCTTTACTTCTGATGGTCCCAATAACCTTTAGCCTCCCCTCATAGCGAGATCGAAGCATACCTATCAATTCGACCTGAGCCATCTAATTGAAATAGAACTCAATGACTTCGTCGGTTGCATAACCTTTGATGATGCTGCCCTCTAGCCGCGATTCTATATATAGGACTTGAGAATTTCCACGAACCTCTCAAATAGGTACATGTTATGCAGGAACACGGGCCCGCATATTTTTATCTCCCACACAATATAAACAATGAGATTGACTATGATATCGAAAAACGATGGAGGAAAATATATCTCAAGATGACATAGAGTTGTCACCACCTCGACCTGTAGAGCATCTAGTCTGTCAGAATCGATAACCTTCTGAGCAATTGTGCCAAACAAATAACACAGCCTCATGGTTGTCTCTTACACCTTGACCGACAAAATATTTCTAATTGCAATAGGGAGCATTTATGTCATCAGCACATGATAATCATGAGACTTCATACCAATTAACTTCAAATCTTCTATCGAAACAAGTTTCTTCATGTTGGCGAAGTAACCAGACGGAACTTTCACACCATGCAAGTACTGGCACAGTTTAGTTCTCTCTGCTTTGGACAGAGTGTAACAAGCAGGGGGAAGGTAATTTCATCCTTTATTGGTATTTGTCAGTGCTAACTCAGGCCTGATGTCCATATCAACCAATTTAAGCCATGCGTTGACACCATCTTTTGTTTTGTCATGAATGTTCAATAAGAGACCAATCAAGCTGTCACATATATTCTTCTCTATGTGCATTACATCGATGTAGTGGCAAACTTCTAGGTGCTCCTAATAAGTTATGTCCCAAAATATTAATTTCTTCTCCAGACGTTCTTCTCACGGGTCGTTGATTCATGTCCCTTTCTGAGCAGGCCCCTTTTGTACTCTAGCTCGATAGGTTAGTAAGGGCAGTATAATCATTTAAGTCGCAGAACAACAAGGAATATAAAGTGAAGTTATCTTATTTGTACGCATCCCATACATGTACCCCTTCGATCTATAGTATTCTTAGATCTTCCACCAACAGTGCTAGGTACACATCAATATCATTTTTAGATTGCTTCGGCTCTTAGATAAGTATCTACAATAAAATATACTTCCGCTTCATATGCTACCAAGGAGGAAGATTATAGATGCAGAGAGTTACGAGCCAAGTGCTATGTCACCTGCTCATGTTACCGAAAGGATTCATTCCATCTGTACTCAATTCGAGCCTTATATTCCTTGGTTCTGCACCAAAATCTACAAACCTCCTATTGATGTTTCTCTACTGGGCAGAATCAACAATGTGTCTTAGCATTCTATCATTCTTACACTCCTCCGAGTGCCAACGCAGTAGTTTTGCCTCCTTTGGATTCGCAAAAAAACCACTTCAAACGGGAAATTATAGGAAGATACCATACCACCTAAGCAGGAGATCCTCTTTTCACCTCTATTCCCCTCGCCGTTATCTGATTGATTCTTACGCTTGTATTGGGAGACGTTGCACACCGGACATACACACATATTTGCATACTTTTACGGTAGAGGATACAGTTGTTCGAACATGCATGTATTCTTTCTACTTTCATTCTCAATGGACAAAGAACTTTTTTGGCTTTGTAGCTGGTTTTGGGCAGCTCGTTTCCCGCCAGAAGCATATCAACTAAAAGACCTAATAGTGCCATGAAACTCTTATCAGACCAACTGTTGCTTGACTTCAATTTCAGTAGTTCAAGCACGGCTAACAACCTTATGTACTTTGACTTATAGGACTTGAACAAAGCTTTCTCCGAGTCCTCTATCAAGTGTTGGAATTTAACATACTCTCTCATCACAGTTCTCTTCTGCATCGTAAAGCATCTGAACTAGATTATCATCATGTAGCCTATCCAAATCGAAACCATATTCGACATCATTTGGCGGCATATCATTAACTTCGTCGATAATGTCATTATTACTACCTTCTTGTGTAATCTGCTCTTCATCATGACTGGTCCAACGTGCATACCCTTTTTTGAAACCCCTTCGAATAAAGTGTGCTTCAATCTGTGCTCGGTTCTTAAACATCTTTATATTCTCACAGTCAATGCATGGATAGTACATATATTCCACCCCTTTTTCAACATATCCTTCTTGGCAGACACGCCATTATTGTACTCTTCACTCACACGGTTCCCACTGTATATCCAGTTTCGGCCCTACGTTACGCATATAATAGTATGAATAATTTTGTGCATGTTTTGTAAGAAAATAGCTATATGTAGCAAGAATAACTAAATAAAAGTAGAAATAGACTATCAATTGACTAAAATCTAAACCATGCTATATGTAAATAATGTTCTCTCTAAATCAAGCAAGTTCGATCCAAACCATCTTCAGTTCTTCTTTCACCAAAATCTATAGATCTAAATTATAATACAATTAGGAACAAATTACTAACCATAGGTAGTCAAGAAATGAATGAATCTACAATCACTTTTGCCGAATAATCTCCTTTCACCAAATGGCCGCCTCAAATCCCTACCTCCAGCTTACAACAACAGCCTAGATCTAGAATTTAAGACGGAGAGTCGATGGGTCTGCGCACAATTAATATAGTAGAATTATCATAGATGATTTTTAGTAAAACCGTCTGTGATGACTTAATTATCACAGATGCTTTGTATAAACTGTCGTAAAGTATTACAGACGGTTCAAACAAAAAACCATTTGTGATATGTGGTAATATCACAGATGGTTCACAGACGGTTATTAACAAGAACCATCCGTGATATTATTTCTTTATAGACGGTTTTTATTGCTGGCAGCAACACAGACGGTATCTAAACTAAAATCATCTGCGCTTATATTTAATACCGACGGTTTTGTTGAACTATCTATGATGTGACGTTTAGTATTAAGTTTTCTGTAGCAGTGAGTGAAGCTTAGCAAGGGCTTGCAGGTTGACTTTGTGATGCTTAGAGGAGAGAACTAAGGAGCATAATGTCTAGCTGACTAGCTGGATATCATATTTTAACAGTATATTAGCATGTGTAAGACAGTATGGTCTACGTCTGCATAAACTGTTCCAGTCGGGAATGCAAAGCTAACCAAGGCTGGTGCATACTGAATTGCTAGTGTATCATGACCTAGTACCTACTGCCTAGGGAACTTTAGTTGGGATTGCAAGCTAGTTAAGATAAACACCGGAACATTTCTTCTTGGCACAACTGAAGTACTGAACACTTAAACTACAAAACTATAACTTGATTTGTGAAAAGGCTTTGCCTACTTGATAACGCATCGGTTGAATATGCATTATCACATAAGTAGATAAACGTGCTTAAGGTTTTTTGGGCATGATTATGAAATGTATGTTCAAGAAAAATGTAGATAACTGAAAAGCTACTGACTTGATTGATGGTTTCATACTTTCATTTACCAAAGTACCAAACAAAAAAAATTGTTAGAGAACTTGTACATTGCATGACAACAGAAGCGAATTTATGCAACAAAGTGGTTTCTACAAGCTTCAAAAAAAGTCTTTTGGTCAAAATCATTCAATTTGTGGCCATTGCATGTGTGTTCTGCAGACTTCTAAACTTGATGTCCTTCTTAGCTAATTTAGAAGCTGTAAGTTAAGAAGCCTTCTGGACAAAGTAAGCATCGTCGATGGTCGAAAGCACTTTGTGTGACGCCGTTTGCGAGGGCCGTCCATCCTGCCGACGCCAGCCAGGCCGGAGGCAACCAACCAGGCAGCATGTGCAATGGCAATGGCAATGTCATTGGCATTGGGTACAAGCTGTGATTGAGTGATGGATCGACCAGCAAGATCATGCAGCTAGGGCTCCTGTCACTGTTGTTGTTAGAGCAGAAACTGAATTAAAGATGGTTATGTTAGACCATATTGTGGTCGTGCATATAGTGATGATGAATAATTAACATTTAGATTTTATTAGAATTTACGTTTGTAAAAGTTCTGATCGATACGCTCGTATTGTTGGAGGTTTCAGGACAGCACTTCGACCACGGCAGTCACTCAAGGCAGTTCGACCACAACAGTCGCTCAATGTATGTTGACCACGACTGGCTTCGACCACGGACGGTAGTCCGATCGGCCTTATGTGTTGAAAATATAGGCAATATTTTAATTCCAAGTTTTATTAGGAGACAGAAATAATAAACTAATGATGCAAAACTCACAACTAACAGCAAGCTATTCATCATACTTCAGAAATTACACAAGAAAACAAAACAGTGACAAAGTCGAACGTGCGCACGAACGACTTACTTGTTAGTCTGATGAAGAATAGGAAGCCACGCAGGCTTGACGCAGTGCAGAACGAAGGTGTCGCAGTGCAGTGAGCGGTCGCGCAGTTGCGCTGCCCAGAAACCTTATTGCCGCCCCCGTGCAGGTCTTCACGACAGCAAAGGTCCGGAGATATCGCTCCTCTTCTTCACGGTGCACGCCGGGAAGAAGAGTCGACGAAGTTCTTGCGGCACAATACCACAGCACAAGATCGCAGAGCAGAAAGTAGAGACAGAATGGAGATGCCAAAATTCTTTCTTTTCCTGGACGTCTCCAGGCCCTTTTAAGGGCGCTGCTGTTACTACTCACTAGTAACTGCTGCGTTTAAACAGAATTATGCACTGGTAACTGCCTCATCAAATCACAAATTAAGCAGCGCAAATTGACTAGTAACTGCCTCATTCAACTGTTTGAATCTCATTCAATCAGGGAGATAGTGGTGCGTGCAGAGTTTAGTAAAAAAATAAAGATGGACTTGGTCTGCCACGCGGCGCGCCACGTCACGACACGGTCGCGCGTCGCAAGTCACAAGTCACGCGATTTTCACGCGAAAATACGCGAGTACGCGCGCGCGTGCGTGCGCGTGTGTGTGACTAGACAGAGCCATCCTCATACCATCTCTTTCCATATTCAAGGAGTGGAGAGGACTCCACCTTATAAATTGGTCTCCCTCCCCCTACCTTAGCAATATGGTACTAACCATGCATGCTTTGGGATTCGTGAAAATGGGCCTCGCTCATTGGGCCATTTTCTAACAATCCCCCACCAATTCCAAAGCAGAATTAGAAGTCAAAGATATTGTGCTAAAGTACTGTTAATATACCAGTCTTTTAGTGTAAGTCCCGTACGGGTTGAACTTGCACCTAGAATGACAAGATTCATCTTCTCACAGCTGATGAATGGACTATGCCTTGAATTCATAGCTTTTTGTGATCAGATTTCACTTGAAATCTCAACTAGTACTAGGCTGCCAATGAACCACGCCTAAACGGAGCGTTATATGGTCATGCTCCCTTATCTGCTCATGAGCTTTCTAGAGAATGCCCCGTTCTCGTGAACTGCGACCACACAGTTAGGCTCAAGTAGGTGTATTCTTTCTAGGTATCCTGCAGGCTAATACCTTTTCCTTATTTGGACAACAGAATACATTAAGGCTTTATGCCAACCTTCCATACAGTCGAAAGTACATTGTTTATTAGGACATGGGTACAATAAATATGTACTCTCTTGTTACAACATCAATTTGTTTTTCCCATTGCCTAAGTCACGGGATCTCCAATCAAGAAGGTATGGGTTACCATTGTGATGTAACTTAAATGGGCCTCATTCCCATGTCCATAGACGCAACAGAAATCGCTTTCCGTGCTAACCCCTTTGTAAAAGGGTCTGCCAGATTTTTCTCAGTATGAATATAGTTCACAGCAATTACTCCGGAGTTTCTCAGTTTTCTGACAGATTTAAGCCTACGCTTCACATGTCTAGAGGACTTCATATTATCCTTTGCACTTGTGACTTTGGCCAACACTGTTTGATTATCACAGTACATCAGGATTGCAGGTATTGGTTTCTCAACCAATGGCAAGTCCAATAGAAGTTCTCTCAGCCATTCAGCCTCAACTGTGGCTGTATCAAGTGCTACTAGTTCTGCTTCCATGGTTGACCTCGTCAATATGGTCTGTTTGCAAGACCTCCATGAAACTGCAGCACCAGCTAAAGTGAATACATAACCACTTGTAGCTTTGATCTCATCTGCATCAGAGATCCAATTGGAGTCACTGAATCCTTCTAATACAGAAGGGTGTCCAGTATAATGTATTCCAAAAGATGTTGTGCCTCTCAAATAACGCAACACTCTTTCAAGTGCCTCCCAGTGATCATCTCCTGGGTTAGAAGTAAACCGACTTAATTTGCTCACAGCAAATGAAATGTCAGGTCTTGTGGCACCAGCTAAATACATTAGTGACCCAATAATTTGTGAATATCTTAATTGATCTTTTCCTAACCCCTGGTTCTTTCGAAGCTTAATACTCGCATCATAGGGTGTTGGTGAAACTTTACAGTTTTCAAAACCAAACCGGCTTAATATTTTCTCAGCATAATGGGATTGATTCAAAGTAATCCCATCCTTGCTTTTGATCAATTTAATATTCAGAATAACATCTGCCTCTCCCAAGTCTTTCATATCAAAACACCGAGATAAGAAAGATTTGACCTCGTCAATTAAGGCAGTATTTGTTCCAAATATAAGTATGTCATCTACATACAGACATAAGATAACTCCTTGACCCCCACCATAACGATAATACACACATTTATCAGCTTCATTCACAACAAAGCCAGCGGATGTTAAAGTTTTGTCAAACTTTTCGTGCCATTGTTTTGGTGCTTGTTTTAGACCATACAAAGATTTCAATAATCTGCATACTTTATTTTCCTGTCCAGAAATCACAAAACCATCCGGTTGATCCATATAGATTTCTTCCTCCAACTCTCCATTAAGGAAAGCTGTCTTCACGTCCATTTGATGAACATGTAGACCATAGGAAGATGCTAACGCAAGGAGCACTCTGATGGTAGTTAATCTGGCGACAGGAGAATAGGTATCAAAGAAATCTTCTCCCTCTTTCTGGGTGTAACCCTTGGCCACAAGTCTTGCCTTGTACTTCTCAATTGTTCCATCAGGCCTTAGTTTCTTTTTAAAGATCCACTTACATCCTACAGGTTTACACCCGATAGGACGATCCGTGATCTCCCAAGTCCCATTAGCCATGATAGAGTCCATCTCGCTACGAACTGCCTCTTTCCAATACTCAGCATCAGGAGATGCATAAGCCTCTGAAAGAGTCTTTGGCACATCATCCACGAGGTATACAATAAAGTCGTCACCAAAGGTTTTCTCAACCTTTTGTCTCTTGCTCCTGCGAGGAGCTTCTGCGACTAGATTGTTATCCTCCTCAGGGATATCACATATTGGTTCAGAAATGGTGGGAAGTTCAGAAGTTTGATTATTCTCATTTTCAATATTATTAGTTTGAACATTCTCTGTTCGTGAAGTACTGCCTGCTGTTCTCATAGGAAAGATATTCTCAAAGAATGAAGCATCTCTAGACTCCATTATTGTATTAGCAATAATCTCAGGAGTTTCTGATTTAACTACTAAAAATCTATAGGCCGTGCTATTTTGTGCATATCCTAGAAAAATACAATCGACTGTTTTTGGTCCAAATTTTCTTTTTTTCTGCAATGGTATATTGACTTTTGCCAAACACCCCCAAGTTCGCAGAAAATTAATATTAGGTTTTCTCCCCTTCCATCCCTCATACGGAGTAATCTCACTCTTTTTAGTGATTACTCTGTTTAGGACGAAAGTTGCTGTTAGAATAACTTCCCCCCACCATGCCTTAGGCATACCGGCACTCTCTAACATGGCATTAACCAAATCCGTCAGTGTCCGGTTTTTCCTTTCAGCAACCCCGTTTGATTGGGGTGAATATGGTGGAGTAAATTCATGGACTATTCCATGCTCAGAACAGAATTGAGAGAATTCATGAGAGACATACTCTCCTCCACGATCAGACCTCAATCTTTTTATTTTCTTTTCTAGTTGGTTCTCAACCTCGGCCTTATAAGTTTTAAAGTAGTTTAAAGCTTCATCCTTAGTTTTCAGTAAATACACATAGCAGTAGCGTGTTGCATCATCAATAAAAGTTAGAAAATATCTTTTGCCTCCTTTTGTCAATAATCCATTCATTTCACACAAATCTGAATGAATAAGATCTAAAGGTGCCAAGTCCTTTTCATCCTCTAATCCCTTAAAGGGTTTTCGAGGTTGCTTTGCTTGCACACAGGACTGGCACTTTGATCCTTTGACAATTTCACATCTTGGAATTAAATCTAATCTGGACATTCTAGCAATACTATCAAAACCAATATGACAGAAACGAGAATGCCAAATATTTGCCTCACATTTATTTGAACCAGTTGCAATATTCAAATTATAACAAGACTCTAAGATACTTAGGCGGAACAAGCCTCCGCTCTCATAGCCTTTACCAACAAATTTTCCGAACTTAGACATTACAATTTTATTTGACTCAAAAACTAGCTTATAACCATCCCTACATAGGAGAGAACCACTAGCGAGGTTCTTTTTTATTGTAGGCGCATGCTGTACGTTCTTCAAGTGGACAATCTTCCCTGAAGTAAGCTTCAGATCCACCGTGCCAACACCAAGAACAGAAGCATGCGACCCGTTTCCCATTAGGACGGAGGAAGCCCCTGCTGCCTGATAAGAGGAAAACAAGGAAATATCAGAACATACGTGAACATTAGCTCCAGTATCAACCCACCAATCAGTGGATTGACAAGCTGAAAAGACAACAGGTGAATTACCATACCCTCCTGAAGTCGAGGCCTCGCCTATGGTCACGTTAACAGCCTTCTTCTTAGGCTGTTCACCATCTCTGATTTTGCGGAAACGACAGTCCTTCGCCATATGACCGTCTTTACCGCACACAAAGCAGGTGATGTCCTTCAAATCCTTTTTCTCAGTTTTCTTCTTAAAACTAGTTGTCTTGTTCGGTTTGTTGGATTTGTACTTCTTAGCAACAGTCTTTCTCTGTATGACATTTGCATTGTTCTGGCCAGATGTGCTAGGTGCATCTTTTGCTCTTGCTTTTTCTTCCACATCGAGGGCTGCAATGAGATCCTCAACAGAAATCTCTTCCCTCTTATGTTTCAAGCTAGTAGCAAAATCCCTCCAAGAGGCAGGGAGTTTAGCAACAATGCCCGCAGCCACAAACTTTGGAGGCAACACACACCCCAAGTGCGCAATCTCACCGACTAGTAGCTGGAGGTCATGAGCTTGTCCAACTATGGACTTAGCCTCATCCATGCTAAAGTCGAAAAATTGCTCACATATGTAGAGCCAGCGACCTGCCTCTGCCTCCGCATATTTTTGCTCTAGTGCATCCCACAACTCTGTGGCGGACTTGTAGTCCATGTACACATCATAGAGCTGATCTGCCAGAACAGTTAGAATGCAGCCAAGAGCAGTATTGTTCGCAGCCTCAAACTGCATATACTGCTCAATCGTAAATGGATACTGTGGGTGGATAACCCACCACAGCCCCAAAGACATGAGCCAAAACTTGACTCTAGTCTGCCATCTACGAAAGTTCTGACCAGAAAACCTCTCAGGTTTCATCGCATCAGAAGCATTAGCCATTTCTGTATTGCAACAAAATTCACAATAAGGTTTCTGGATTGTTGAAAATATAGGCAATATTTTAATTCCAAGTTTTATTAGGAGACAGAAATAATAAACTAATGATGCAAAACTCACAACTAACAGCAAGCTATTCATCATACTTCAGAAATTACACAAGAAAACAAAACAGTGACAAAGTCGAACGTGCGCACGAACGACTTACTTGTTAGTCTGATGAAGAATAGGAAGCCGCGCAGGCTTGACGCAGTGCAGAACGAAGGTGTCGCAGTGCAGTGAGCGGTCGCGCAGTTGCGCTGCCCAGAAACCTTATTGCCGCCCCCGTGCAGGTCTTCACGACAGCAAAGGTCCGGAGATACCGCTCCTCTTCTTCACGGTGCACGCCGGGAAGAAGAGTCGACGAAGTTCTTGCGGCACAATACCACAGCACAAGATCGCAGAGCAGAAAGTAGAGACAGAATGGAGATGCCAAAATTCTTTCTTTTCCTGGACGTCTCCAGGCCCTTTTAAGGGCGCTGCTGTTACTACTCACTAGTAACTGCTGCGTTTAAACAGAATTATGCACTGGTAACTGCCTCATCAAATCACAAATTAAGCAGCGCAAATTGACTAGTAACTGCCTCATTCAACTGTTTGAATCTCATTCAATCAGGGAGATAGTGGTGCGTGCAGAGTTTAGTAAAAAAATAAAGATGGACTTGGTCTGCCACGCGGCGCGCCACGTCACGACACGGTCGCGCGTCGCAAGTCACAAGTCACGCGATTTTCACGCGAAAATACGCGAGTACGCGCGCGCGTGCGTGCGCGTGTGCGTGACTAGACAGAGCCATCCTCATACCATCTCTTTCCATATTCAAGGAGTGGAGAGGACTCCACCTTATAAATTGGTCTCCCTCCCCCTACCTTAGCAATATGGTACTAACCATGCATGCTTTGGGATTCGTGAAAATGGGCCTCGCTCATTGGGCCATTTTCTAACATTATGTTGGCTGATCCGATCGGCCTTGTGATGGCTGGTCCGATCGGTAGGTCCGTACGACAGATTTTGATTCGACCACGGACGGTAGTCCGATCGGCCTTATGTTGGCTGATCCGATCGGCCTTGTGATGGCTGGTCCGATCGGTAGGTCCGTACGACAGATTTTGACCATGGCATTTCAACCACATCCAGTTTTAATCACGGCAGACTTCGATCACATCTGGCTTCGACCACGATAGCCTTCGACTACGGCCTTTTCGACCACGGCAAAATGATCATGCCAGGTAATCGGTAGGTTTCAATCTCGACCAGCAAACTAGTCGTAGATATAGTACTTTTGCATGGTCGTAACTACAATACTTGATCGATACTTGATAGTTGTAGGCTTTACTGATCGGTACTCGATAGTTGTAAATTTTACTGGTCGGTAGTCATAGACTTCACTGGTCGGAAGTCAAAGAATTGTGATCAGTTATCGTAGGCTTCACAGTCGGTACTCATATAATTCACCATCGGTACCTGTAGACTTCATGGTCTGTACGAATGCTTTAATTCTTGCTATCTTCGAGTTCTTCGAGTATTCGTGTTAAGCCAGCGGTATGACTGGCTGGGGCATGGTGGTTGGTGGAAATACTCAGTGGCCAGATGGTCATGGTACTCAGTAGTCGGAAGGACTCGGTTCTTGGTAGTCGAAAAATCTTGGTGACTCGGTACTTGGTAGTCGAAAAATGTTGGTACTCGCCAGTCGGAAGGACTTGTACTTGATAGTCGTGGTTTTCACGATGGTGGCCAGTGATCAGTTGTCGAAGACTTGTGGTATATGATTGGTACTCAAGGATGGTAGTCTGTGCGGTACTCGATGATCAATGGTGCAGCAAATGGTTGGAGATTGGAAGTCGTAGACTTAGTGATATGGTATTTTAGTCGTAGTGATCGGTACTCGGTGGCTCTATGGTCGGTAGCGATGCATATGTTTTCCTGAGTGTTTCGAGTGAAGCGATAGTAATTCTCGGGTACTTGCAATTTTTGAGTACTCGATGAGCTAGCGATCATAATGAGTAGTCTGAGGGTGATTTTTGGATAGCGATATAAAGTGCGGTCATGGATGACCTGATTGATATTCGTGGATGGTTTGGTTCTTGTCTATGGATAAATGAGAGTGTGTTATATGTGTGTGTGCTGATGATGGTCAAATTGTGAAGAACCTGTGCCAGTGGAAACGTTCTTTGGTCTTTACATATGCATGTTGGCGTGGAGGCAACCATGGTCGGTAACGAGAAGGACCGACACTAGGATGGGGAAGTCTGAGATCTAAGCAGTCGAGGATGTCACATGAGGTGGTCGAGCTCATGCTGGAGCACGTGGTGATCAAAGGTGATAATTCATGGAGAAGCTATGGGCAATGCGGTCCGGGAAGCTTCAACACAGAAGGTGATGGTACGTGATAAAAATACAAGAGGTGCAGTCCTGTAGACTTCGTCACATGATGAACTAGGAGTTGTGGATATAGTCCATAACTAAGAAGATTAAGAGTTTGATTAAAACCCATATTCGGAAGGGTTTCAGGTCCCTTGATTTTTGTAAGAGATAGGATTGCGTGTTCAAGTTGTTAAGGATACGGTTTGAGATGTCCGTGTTTGAGGTGAACACTATTTAGGATTCTAGCATATAAAACCAGGTAGAGACTAAGGATTTTTAGCATGGCTTTGAGGAGCCTTTTTGTGCTAGAGTTTTAGGGGTGCTGTGAGGGCGCTTTGTAGCCACATAACATGATCCAGAAATAATAGATCAGATCTATTCCAGGAAAAATTAGTTGGCTTCGACGATATGTTTTCTTAGCATCGTTTTTCCTGTGGCCTTGGCGGCGATGTGCTAACACATCTTGATCTTGCATGATACGAGCACAGTGTTGTCTTAGGCATGTTTTCATTCGAGCAGCTGAAACTTTCAAGCGGAGGGAGATTTTGACTACGTGTAAAGGTGTTCAGGTGAAGCAGTCAATTGCATGAGCGGTTGAGCAGAACAGTCGATCAAGCGGTCGTACGTGGAGAGATTGGTTAGGAGATTGATCACCAAGTGGTCATAATTTTCACCGACCATCAGAAGACTCCAAAAAAACAATGACAATCATTCACCCTTCTCTAATTGCAGTATTCGATCATACAAGTGGTATCAGAGCAGGTAGTGATAGAATCAGAGAGGTATGTGAATCGTCCCCCATGCTAGATGGTACTAATTTCAGTTTTTGGAAGTATTGTATGCAAGCTTGCATTGAGGCTCAAGGTAGTGTTGTTACGGAAAAGTTCCTCAACTTTATGTGGTTCTTGCTGATGTTACGACTGAAAATAAAACAGATGTAGATTGAATGCACGTACTTGTAACTTGCTTTTTCAAGAAATTCTCGCAAAGAATTTGATGTATAGCTTATATTGCCCCTGCTCACTTAATCTGGAAAATTCTTTGCGATTATCATGAAAGAACCACTGAGATTAAGAAAGTGCGTAAGAATCTTTATCAAAAAGAGTACTCAGATTTTACTATGAAATTTGGTGATTCTACAGATGTTCTTTTTGCTCGTTTTGAGAAGATTTGAGTAACTATGTGGAATTAGTGTTATACCTACAAATGGAGATAACGCAACTAAAATTTTGAGTTCTTTGGGTTCAGAGTGGTTGATAGTCGCCATGACTATTAATCAAACAGTCGATTTAGATACTCTTATGATGTATGATTTGTACTCTAGATTAAAAACCTATGAGATGGAATTTTTGCCATTTAAGACTAATAAATCTTCATCATTAGCACTTGTGACTAACCCCATGCAGCTTGCTTCATCAAGTACTTTGTCTTATGTTTCCATATCTGCTTTGACTTCTTTTTCGGAGGAACAGTTTGAGTAGCTATCTGAAGAAGATCTGGTGCTGATCTCCTCATGGGCGCTTTGTAGCCACAGAACATGATCCAGAAATAATAAATCAGATCTATTTCAGGAAAAGTTAGTCAGCTTTGCCCACATATTTTCTGAGCATTGTTTTTCCTATGGCCTCGGCGGTGGTGTGCTAACACATCTTGATCTTGCATGATACGAGCATGGTGTTGTCTTCGATGTGTTCTTGTTCGAGCAGCTGAAGCTTTTGAGCAGAGGGAGATTTCGACTACGTGTAAAGGCGTTCGAGCGATGCAGTCGAACAAAGTGATCGATTGCATGAGTGGTTGAGCAGAGCAGTTGATCAAGCGGTCGTACGTGGAGAGATTGGTCAGGAGATTGATCACCATGTGGTCGTAATCTTCACCGACTGCCGGAAGACTCCAAAAAAACAAAGATAATCATTCACCACATTCTGATTGTAGTATTCGATCCTACAAGCTATATGCCGTTGGTTATAAATTACAGATTTACTCCCATTTAATCCTTTTCATGTCTGTTTTCTCTAATATTTCCGGAAAAGAAAGAACACGACAGTGTCACTATACCAGGTACACACAAGTCACAATGGCACGACAGAATCTTTGACCTTTTAAGTTGAAAGCAAAAGCTGGCTTGCAATTGTCACCTTAACATCATCTGGCCCTCTTGCCTATCTAGGTTCTAGGCTAAAGATCAGTCAACAAGAGGCCTCAGGAAATGGACATACTCATGGCTGTTCTCAGCAAATTCGTTCTAAACAGAGTACCGATTGAATAGTTTCAGGACAAGGAAATTCCTTCCAAACAAAGTACTTGAAAACAAAGTACACAAGGAGTTTCAGCTAAAAGTGCAGAGAGTACACAAGAGCTGACCTAGTACATTACGTGAATCGATGCTGTTCACATATCACACTACATGAACATGAGTACACAAACTAGGCACTGATTAGGACCTTCTAGTGAGCTAGACATGTCTCTGCTTCAGAGAAAGGTCTCCTAAACAGATGTAGCATTCTCTAAAACAGTCCAGCAAAATGTACGTCAGAAATGTACGGCGGTGGGATGGGGGCGGCGGCGGGGTAGCCCGGCGTCGGGGAAGACGCGCGTGTGGAAGGAGGGGGCTACGAACCAGATCGGTCTCGTGCGGACGACGTGGGCTGGCTCGGGAAGCGATCGGTATGGCCACTTCGGGCTACAAAAACCTTGCCAAGTTTTTCGCCCCCTGCTAATAGTGCCGTACGTGGGCTGCTTACTACCGCTAACTACGTGGGCCACATCCTAACAAACTAACAAAGCGTATACTTCTTCCGGCATTGAGAGTTAGTTCTTTTTTTAGTTACTAACTTAAGATTTTAAATAAATAAATAGTATGATTTTTTTGTTACATTTTTAAAACAGCTTATCGGGACAAGTTTTTCAAAATAGTTGATAAAACAATACAGCTTACCTTGCTTGCTTGGGCTATCTAGCCTTCCAGAGCTAGTTGCTTTGCTAGGCTAGACATGTGTATTTTTCTTGTTTTGCCGTGACAGAAACTGCTCCCTAGTAATAAAAAGATTGACGTTTTGGTCACGGTCGCCAAAAACGTATATATTTATAGAGCATAATAAAATATAATATTCTAAAAATAGTTTTTGAGACAAATCTGATGATATTATTTTCATATATTCGATCTATATATATATATATATATATACATATATATATATATATATATATATATATATATATATATATATTACGAAGTTTGACTGCACTTATCAAAAAAGCCTGGAAATTGGCTTCATTTATGATAGATCACAACGATTTGCATGCCCTTGATTGTGTGCAAATAACTATCTTTTCCCGGATAAACTCGAATTTAATTTAGAGAATGATTTAATTTATTCCTTTTTTGTCCAAAGAAAAAGGGGGAAATGATACTCTGCTCTCCACACACAAATGGAATACTTCATATCAAAACAAACACACAAAAATTAACAAGAAAAAAAAGAGGAGAAGAAGTCGAGTCAACCAAAAAGCAAAAAAAAAAGCAGAACACCAATCATACGACATTAACCGCGAACGGAGTCCTGACCGAGTGCGCGCCATCCGACCAGGTGACGGAGCCGTACTTGTACCCCTTGCTCGCGCCGGCGTTCGCGAAGCTCACCTCGTACGCCGCCGTCGTCCACCTCCTCGAGAACACCAGCCGCTCCGGCGACACCTTCACCGTCAGGCCCGCCGGCGCCTCGACGGCCGCCGCGTACGTCGCGTTCGAGGGCCCCACGTTCATGGCGGTGCGCGACACGGCGACCGCCTTCCCGGCCAGGAGCCGCGGCACGGAGATGGACGGGTAGTTGACCCCCGCCGCGATCAGGTCCGGCGAGGGCGCGCCGCGGGGGCAGGCGAAGCGGGCGGCGCCGGAGAGCCTGCGGACGATCTGCTCCTTGTAGCCGTAGTAGCAGAGGAAGTTGAGGTAGTCCTGCGTGGTGGTGTCGAACACCAGGCCCGGGCTGAGCGCCCGCAGTGGGCTGATCTCCCCAGCGCCCATGTCGTGGCCCGTCGCCGCCGCCCCCGTGCTGCTCGCCACCGGCTGCCCGAGGTTGTTCGTCGTCGTCGCTGCAGCCAAGACCGACTTGGTTAGAAATGCAAACGCAAAAAAATGCTCTGCTCGATGACTGGATCGACAGCGTTCTTGATTTAGGTAGCGCACCTGTGGTCATGAGAGCTGATCTGATCATGGACGGGGACCAGCCCGGGTGGGCCGACCTGACGAAGGCAGCGGCGCCGGCGACGTGCGGGCAGGCCATGGAGGTGCCGGACTTGATGGCGAAGGCCGAGGGTTTCTTGCCGGCGGGGACGCCCCCCATGTCCGTGGGGGGGACCGCGGCGGCGAGGATGCTCACCCCGGGCGCCATCAGATCAGGCTGCCGCCCAAAATCAAAATGCTAATTAGTGAGCACTAGTCGGATCAAAAGGTTGAAAATTACTCGCAAATTAAAGCAAGAGAGCTAATCAGTTTGACCTTAAGGATGGCCTCAGTGAAACCACCAGGGCCACGCGCCGAGAAGGACGCCACCACCGGCGCAGGCTTGAACTCCTTGACGTCCTCGGCCGGGAGGATCACAGCCGTCGGACTCCTGCATCAGCACACGACTGCTCACTTCGACGCCTTCCAGTAACCACTACTAGTATTTTGCACCGAGAATTTTCGCTTCTTGACTCACTTTGTGGAGTTCATGTACTCGAGGATCTGAGCTCCGGCGTCGGTGCCCACCTGGGAGAAGGGGAAGCTGCCGGCGTCGAACGGCACCGCCTTCTCGGTGTCGTCGATGATGATCAGCCCCCTTGCCCCCGCGCCCTCGGCGACCAGCTTCTTGACCCGCCGCGACACCGTCGGGTCCGTGCCGACGCACACCACGATCTTCCCGGCCACCTTCTGCGCGTCCAGCGATCCAGGTTTACAGTTGCTGCAATCATTGGCGCAGGCGATCAGATCAGGTTGGTCAATTTGCAACCGTGACCATGAGAAATGTGCATTGTTTCGGTGCGAGCTGCAACTTGTACTACCTTGCCTCGGACTCCGGCGTGTACCGGCCCGCCACTTGGGGCCCGATCACCAGAGGGTACTGCCCTCCACTGAGGCTCTGGTTGGAGAAGTTTATTGCGACACCCTGACACGAATCAAAAGAAGCAAAAATGCATGGTGCATTGCGTTGGTGTCGCAAGGACAAGGAGCACGGCAAAGGCAATGGCAATGGCTCAGTCGTGTGCTTAGTTACCTTGACGACGGTTCCGTTGCCAAGGACGATGCTGGACTGGAAGGCGCGGTCGATGCTGGAGGCGGCGACGGTGAGGATCCACGGCGCGGAGTTGACGACGGTGTAGGGGTTGGGCCCGTCGTTGCCGCCGGAGCAGGCCACCAGCACGCCCTTCTGATGCGCGTGGAACGCGCCGAGAGCGATGGGGTCGGTGAAGAAGTCGGACTGGAAGACGGAGGAGCTCATGCCGATGGAGATGGAGATCACGTCCACGCCGTCGCTCACGGCGTCGTCGATGGCCTTGAGCACCGCCGAGCCCGAGCACCCGCCCAGCGAGCACGCCTTGTACACGGCGACGCGGCTCGCGGGCTCGCCGCCCTTGGCCGCGCCCCGGGCGAGGCCGTAGTAGTCCGCGTCCGCCACGACCGCGCCGGCCGCTGTCGACGCGGTGTGCGTGCCATGGCCGACGGTGTCCCGCGGCGAGCCGGTCTTGGCTGCAGAAGTCGGATCCGCCCCCGCGAGGGAGGAGTTCGATGCCGGCGCCGCCGAGTCGGCCAGGTTGCCGTAGTAGCGGGCGCCTATGAGCTTCCTGCGACAACGGCACAGCACAATGAACTTCCTGCACAACGGTACTAGTTGCATTCAGAGACAGTGCAGAGTGCAACTGTTTTTTTTTACTTGTTGCAGTTGCTCTTCTTGAAGTCAGGGCCTTCCATGCACACGCCGCGCCACCGCGCTGGCACCTCCCGCATCCCGGCGTCGTTGAAGCTCGGCGACTCCGGCCAGACACCTGACGGTGACAGCAAATTAAAATGTACGTGTCCGTCAGAACAGTTGCAGGCGTCAGTGTCACGACTCCCTTCCCTTGGTCGTATCTAGAGGCGAGATTGGATCATATACCCTCCCTTTAGTTGGGAAATTGAGGATTTACTCTCCACATCTCAATAACACGTGGGGTTATCATAAGTCACTGACACGTGGGTCAGGAGAGTAAATCCTCAATTTCCATCTAAATGGAGGGTATATGATCAATTTTTTCTATCTAGAGTCAGACATGGCCGACTCTGCATTATATCATCGCACCCTACATAGTACATACCGGTGTCGACGATGCCGATGATGACATCGCCGGATGTGCGGTGGCCGAGGCGGTCGTAGCGGAGGCCGGACTGCACGTCGAGGAAGTCCCACGACCGCGTCGTGTGCAGCTGCAGCGCGCGGTCCCGGAACACCGACACCACCCTCTCGTGTCCTTCCAAGAACCCCCCAAAAAAATCATCATTGAAGCTTCACACGCACGATCATGTTCATGGCAAGGCATAATCAGATGGATCGGGGCCCGAACCGGACAGCGCGGCGGCCTCCTCCTCGGTGAGCACGGCGGCGAAGCCCTCGAACGCGTGGTGGTAGCTCTGCGTCAGCGATGCCCTCTCCAGCTCGTCGCTCGGCACGATGGACGACAGCATCTCCAGGTGCGCGGCCCGCACCGCCTCCGCGTTGCCGCCTTCTCCAGCTGATGGGCTCCCCATGTAGACGACATACGACTGAATTATATTCAACATTAGCGTCAAACAAACCATGATATATATCCCGAGAAGTCATGGAACAAACATAATTTCTAAGGTCGCTAAATTCAGTTCTTGCAGTTCAGGTACATCCTAAGAGCAATCCAACAGTAGTACTACTACAGTACAGTGCTTCTACCTCTCTGGTCTGGTCTGGTTCGGCTGAGAGGGATACCAGGAAGCGGTAGGCGAGGACGAGGATGACGAAGTGCGCGCGGTTCACCATGGATGGATGCTCGCTCACACGATCAGCTCGAACCAAGGACTAGATAGCTAATGGAGCTCGTGCAGAGGTAGCATCAGCAGCACAAGCAGCGATGGATTGATATGATACTTGCAGCATGGGTGACGGGGCCCAATTTGTAGCTGGAATTCTGCCTCGCTTTTTCTACCAGAATCCGATTCATCTGAACTCTGACCGGCCTCTTTACGTTTCTTTCTCTGCTGCTGCTTTAGCCTCGCTTTCGCACAGTAGAGAGAAACTTCTCATGGAGAGACGTTTTTCGCCGTCGGCGTCACCTGATCAGCCACACGTCTCTGCCTGAAACGATATCCGAATTAACGCTGCGCAAAGTGTTTGTTTTCTTAAGAGGATTGCTTGGCACTGAGGGATGGAATATGTGCGCTCTGACACCTTTACCGGTGGAGATGGCGCCTTGCTTTCCTCGATCTCCTCATGCACTTAGCCTCACTATTATATATTCAGTGATCTTGCTGCACTAGTAAATGTTTTGATGCTTTCTTCTGAAGCTTTGGTTGGTGTGTGTTCAGAGGTGAACATTTTGGACTCCACTCTTTCCGTTGCTTCTTGGTCAGTGGTTGTTGATCAGAAAGATAGCTGAGCTGTAGATACTACATTACAAGGAAAGTGATGGATCATAAAGTGGCCAAGAATCTGTGCCGTGTTGTTGCTGCGTTTAACCACACATGTCGATAAATTATGAACCAGAGTCTCATTCAGAGTTAATCGTGTCGGTGCCGCCTAATGTGACAATGGTTGACAGAGATGGAGGAGGTCATTTTCGGGCACCGGACTATCTTCTTTTGGAAGAGAAAGAAAATCATGCACCATATTTAAGAGACCACGTAGAAGGTTTAGGATATATTTATGATGAACAATTATCACTTTGGTTAAGTTGAAATTGAATTTTATGAAAGTTTCAAAAAATTTAGGAGCTCAGTGTTGTTGTGTGGTCTCAGGCAGTCCAATTGAACTTGGGGTCGCAATCAGACCAGCCCTAACATGTTCGTCAGGTTTTGTGCCTGGCGGTCAGACCGCCCGCCATAAGGAAGGTTGTTTGATCAGTTAGTAGTTGGCGGTCTGACCGTTATGGGGCAAGCGGTTAGACTGGCCATATGGTCTTCTGGAATTGCACACTAAATACTTGTGTAGGTTTGTTTGAGGGTGTATTTGTACTTGGTGCCACTGGAAATGAAAATTGGAGCTAAAATTAGATAGAGTTTTACAAAAATTCTAAAGATGGCGTTTTTCGTGTTCTTAAGCAATCAGACTGGCCAAACCATAGTGGTTAAACTGCCGGTGGTCTGATCGGCCTGATAATGGCAGTCAGACTGGTGGCTGAGGTCAGAGAATAGTGAGAGCTGTTTTTGAGCGGTTTGAGTGGGTGCGCGGTATGGGTGTTGTCTGGGTGAGGCTACGTGGCTTAAGTGGGAAGCATAGAGAAGACAAAAATTGCGAAGAGGAGAGATGATGCACATAGAGACGGTTCGAGAGAGACCGAATGCGTAAAAACATGACGGCTAGTTGTTGGGCATTATGGGCTATATGTCAAAGCATGCGGGGATGATTTGATGTAAAGGTGAAGGTAGAGTTGAGGGAAGTTACACGAAAGTTTCGTCGAGAGTATTTTGATAGTTAGTCAAATACTAGATTGGTGTCTTGATCAAAACTGTGACATGGTATTGAGTCCTATAAATGCTTCAAGAAACGTGCATGAGTGTGTAAAACCCATGTTAGTGGGGTTAACAGGTTTCCCCAAATGCTTAACGGGTAGAGACCTACTAAGGTGGTTCAGGTTATAAGAGGACAAGTGTAGGATTGAGTACAACAATCAGAGGGGAGGTGAATAAATGCCTTCACTTCTTGGTACCTGAAAACAAATCTCAAACCAAAATAAAAACAATCTAACTTACCAGATATAGTTTTTTATTACAATACGCTCAACCGCTCGCTTGACCCCTTTGCACGTTCTCGATGAAGGTTTCAACCGCTTGGTGTTTGATTGCTCGCTCGACTGCTCGGTTTGCACGTACTCGAAATTTTCAACATAGGAAGCAGAACCTCTCGAATACTTGTGCTTTTGAGTACTCGTATTTCCTCTGTTTTCTAGATAGCAATTTAATACATTTGCACGTAGTTGTAAAACTTCAATCCAACTACAATCTCTAGCACTTTTGGAACAAATCAAGAACCAGATTGATTCAAGATAATGCTTATTGTTGGATTTTCATGGATTTACAAAGTATCCTCTCAAGCACCCCCTAAAATCCTAGCCGAAACTAAAGCCTTTTCAATCTTCTCCCCGCAAACCTTTCAAAAGCCTTATGTGAAACATTAATCTCTCCTTGCTTTTATAGGCTAACGCCCCAAACATGTAGTCATCAAACACGGACATGAAATCCTATCTCTTTTGAAAATCAAGGGACCCGAAACCCTTCCAAACACGGGTTTTTCAATTTCTCTAAACCTTCCAAATTACAGACACCTTCCATAACTTTTCCAATCTCATCACATGACGAAGCCTCCAAGACCGCATCTCCTGTAGCTTCACTACGCATCATCCACCTTTGATCTCCACATGCTCCAACGTGAGCCCGACCACCTCATAACATCCTCGACTGCCTGAATCTCAGATTTCCCTCCTCCTAGTCCTGGTCCTCCATATCACCGACCATGATTGTCTCCACACCATCCTACACATGCAAAGATCAAAGAACTTTTTCTTGGCACAAGTTCTTCCTAACTTGATTATCAACAGTCCACACATGCAAACCACACCGTTAACCATCAATAACTACAAACCAAGTCATCCATGACCTCTGTATTTGCGTTCTCCAGAATTCAACCTCAGACCACTCTGACAAACTGATTTGACCGCCATGCCCAGGCTAGGCAGACTGCTGGACCATCAAACATGAATACTTGAGATACTTGAAGATTACTAGAATTGAAGCATTCGAAGCCTATGAGTACCGACCGTGAAGCCTACGGTGACTAATGGCAAAGCCTACAACTATCGATCACAAAGTTTATGACTACTGATTACAAAGTCTACAGCTATCTACTGGTACTGTAGCTCCTGAGTATCGACTGGGCTACTGTAGTTATGACCATCCTCAAAGCACTGTAGCTATGGCAAATCGACAAGATACTATAACTAGGACCACCGCCCGGTTACTGTAGCTAGGATCACCGATCGGTTACTGTAGCAACAACCTCCATCCGATTATACTAGCATACAAAGCTCTGACCAGTTTACTGTACAAAGACCACCAACCAGGCACTACAGGTACGCCCAACGACCAGTTCACTGTAACTCCAACTGATTTGTTGTGATCGCCCTGTCATGGTCATTCTGTTGTGGTCGTTTTGCCGTGGTCGACATGCCGTGGTTGTTCTGCCGTGGTCGACAAGTCATGGTCATGTTGACATGGTCAATATAGTGTGGTCGTTCTACTATGTTTGACATTCCATGGTCATTCTGCCCTGGTCGACCTGATGTTGTCGATCTTCAGTGGTCGATTTGCCATGGTCAAAATCTGTCGATTCCAATTTTGCATAATAGCACCGTCCAAAGCTTTCTAACAATCTTTCTCTTGATGAATACATTGACAACACCTCAAATCTCTGACTGAGTTGAGTTTTGAAAGAAAAGCAAAATTTGTAAAAAGAATGTTCCAAAGTTGCAGAGAAAAGAATTTAACAAACCACCACAGCAAACTCTCGGCAAAAACTCATAAAGCTTCCCCTCAACACAAGAGAGGAATTTGAGCAAAATTTCTCCAATTTTTCAAAGTCAATCTCTCCAGTTTCTCCCATTCTTCTCCAGTTTTATCCCCATTTTTCTCCCCTTTTGGCAATGTAATAATCAAGAACTCCGAAAAAAGGGAAAATTCTAAGAAGGAGAAATAAGAGTAAACATCCAGAAGCTTTGTAGATTATCCTAGTCACTTTTGCATTTAATTAATAGATTAAGCAAGCCATCTTTTGAGTAGAGCTCTCTAGATCATATAAAGTCATATATCATATAGCACTGTCAAAACTAGTCTTTAGCATAATTAAGCAAATTAGATTAACGACAGGCGTATCAACAACGGCTAAACCAATTAGAAAGAGCACAATGAGATATCATACTGAAAAGTGAAAGCCTAACAGTGAAGTAAACTTTAAGTTTAGACGAACTAGCAGTCTCATATAACAACCTATTGCTCCACAATCAATTCTTAAGCATATGACATGCTTGTAGCATACTTCTTTTCATGATGGCATGCTTGTAGCTTAGCATACTTCTTTTCATGATGGCATGCTTGTAGCTTAGCATACTTCTTTTTAGATGGTGGCATACTTAAAACATACTTTTTTATTTGTACACTTATTGTGCCTTTTCTTTTTGTTTAACCATGGCATGCTTGAAGCATACATCTTTTCAATATTATCTTTCTCATTTTTTATATAACATGCCAACTTGAGCGAACATAAAAAGATTGCAATATGAAACATACGAGCCTCATAGCTAAGATTTAAAATAAGATTCACAATAAAGCTAATCCTGTTCGATGAACATCGCAAAGTAATAATTATAATCAATCTAGTCAGAGTATTCCACCATGTCATGCTTTAGTTCAAGTATAGCAAATTAATTACAACCAATTATGATAAAAGCTACATAGCACATGAGTAAATATGATAAAGACAACTCTACAACTCATTTGATTTCAATGACTTAGACTTAAGGAGTTATTTGACAAATATAATAAGCAAGGCTTTTGAAATTTTTGAACAAGATCCCCCTCAGAATAATCCCAAAGGATACAACACACCCAAATCACTTCGCAAAAGGGTAAGACGAGAAGAATCAAATAGTTTTGAGAGAATAAGAGCAATTTGAAATTTTGACTCAACTAGGAGTAGGACAATATCACCTTTTCCACATAGTCTCCTAGAAAGCGAACTCATTTGGAAGCCATCACAAAAAGTGAAGAACCATCAAGTGTTCCAATCAAGCAATGATGTAAAAGATTGGAACCCAATCAAATGTATGTTCTTCATCCGCGTTAGCTGTTCTTACATTACAAAAAACATCAGTCTCATGGTACTGGGGTTAGTGAAATATGATTTAGGAATCCAGTACTGAGATACACAATGAATAGAGGCAACAACAGGCAATGATAATGATTTAAGCGAAGAGTTGGCCTTTGTCAAATTTTGACTAGACAGTCACTGAAACAATGGTCCAACCATGGGATGGTCTGACTACCGACGCAAGGCTGGTCTGACTATCGACCGCGTGGAAAACACTAATTCTACCATGGGGCGGTCTGACTGCCTTAGCAAGGGTGGTCTGACTGCCAACTGGTCTGATCGAGTGAACAACACTGGTCATAATGCTGGTCCGACCAAGTTGGTTAGATCATAGGAAAAAGATGGTCGAGAATTCTTAGTGGAAAACGCTGGTTGAAACCTTGGTCCAACCATAGGATGGCGTTACCGCCTCTACAAAGCTAGTTTGACTGCCGACCAGTCTGACCGTGTAGAAAATACTGGTCAAATCGCTGGTCTGATCGGTCCTATTGCAAAAGCTCCCGATCCTGCAGAAGATTGATTAGAGGGAGCAATGCGATAGCTAGGAGCTTGCACAAACTCCAACTGAGAGCCCTACCTTAACTTGTCTTTCTTTTCTTTCTTCGCTTTTTGAAAGGAAAATTGAACCAAGTGACCATCTCTACCACAATGAGTACATTGATTCTTGACTTGATGAACAATTGTATCTATTGACTTCACAATACCCACTTTGGTAGAGATATCATTTACAACACCAATAGATTTAAAGACAATTTATTTTGGTTCAAGTTCTAGTTCAAATTTTTCAGGTTCAAGAAGCTTAACAATATTTGGAGTATTATTCTTGGTATGCTCAATAAAACTAAATCCTAGACCACGATTTTTCACACTTATTTTTGACTTGTCTATAATCATATTTAGATGTTTCTTACCAAAAGAAAACCTCTTTAAAGTGTCCTTAAGGTACTCATTTTCTTCAGTTTAAGCAGCACAAATTGAGCATTTAACGGGTTCATTCACACTATTTTTAGAAGCACTAGAGTGAACCAATCTATCTTTTCAGCAAAATCATTAAGTTGTCTAGTCAATAGTTCTATTTTAATGCTAAGGTTAGGATAGTTAGAGCAAGAGAGTGTCCTATGATAAATCATTTGTTGAATAGATTTCTAAGATGCATTAAGTCTAGCTTCTATTAATTCACAATTAGAGTAAGTTTTAGATTGAGCATTTAAAACACTTGACTAAACATGTAGAAGAACTTGAGCTATTCAATTTCATCATTTGTAAGTTCTAACTTTTTATTACAACAGTCATTATTTGAATTTTAATTCATCAAATTTATCAGTTATATCAATAAGTTAACCAGATTTGATACATTAATTGATCTAATACCAGAATTTAAGCTTTTAACAACAAAATTATTTTCTTTCAATTTCTGTTTGGTCTTTTCTAATTCAGTAGCAAGTCTAATCAAAGTGTTTTCAAGCTCATCATACGACGATCTTACCTCAATAGGATCACTGTAGTCGTTGTCGTTGTTGTTGCTTGCCACAAAGCACATGCCCGTGAAGTCATCGTTCTTCTTTTTATCAAGACCAAGAACTTGACACAACAGCCTCTCTGATGCCATAGGAACCTGCTCTGATACCACTTGTAGGATCAAGTACAACAATCAAAGTGGGTGAATGATTGCCTCTGCTTCTTGGTACCTAAAAACAAATCTCAAACCAAACGAAAAACAATCTAACTTACCAGATGCTTATTTCAACCACAAGATGCTCGACTGCTCACTTGACCCAATTGCATGTGCTCGATGAAGATTTCGACTGCTTGGTGTTTGACCGCTTGCTCGACTGCTTAGTTTGCACGTACTCAAAATCTTCAACACAAGAAGCAGAACCTCTCGAATACATGTGCCTTCGAGTACTCGTATTTTCTCTATTTTCCAGGCAACGATTCAATACCCTTGCATGTAGTCGTAAAACTTCAATCCAACTACAATCACTAGCACTTTTTGAGCAAATGAAGAACTAGATTGATTCATGATGATGTTTATTGCTGGATTTTCGTGTATTTACAAAGTGCCCTCACAAGCACCCCTAAAATCCTAGCCGATACTAAAGCCTCTTTAATCTTCTCCCTGCAAACCTTTCAAAAGCCTTATGTTAACTCTTAGCCTCTCTCTGTTTTTATAGGCTAACGCCCCAAATTTATCCTCATCAAACATGGATACAAAATCCTATATCTTTCGAAAATCAAGGGACCAAAAACCCTCCAAACATAGGTTTTCTAATATCTCTAAACCTTCCAAGTTATATACTCCTTCCATAACTTCTCCAATCTCATTATGTGATGAAGCTTTCAGGACCGCATTTCCTGTAACTTCTCTACGCATCATCTACCTTTGATCTCCACATGCTCTAGTGTGAGGCTAACCACCTCATAACATGCTCGACCGCCTGGACATCAGATTTCCCCCTCCTAGTCCCGGTCCTTCTTGTCACTAATAATGATCGTCTCAGTGTCAACCCGCATATGCAAAGACCAAAGAACTTTTCCCAGCACAAATTCTTCCCAACTTGACCATCATCAATCCACACATGCAAACCACACCCTTAACCATCAATAACTACGAACCAAGTCATCCACGACCTCTGTATCCATGTTCTCCGGAAATCAACCTCAGACCACTCAGACAGACTGGTCTGATCACCATGCCCAGGCCAAACAGACTGCTGGCCTATCAGACACGAGTACTCGAGGTACTCAGAGATTACTAGAATTGAAGCACTCAAAGCCTACGAGTACCAACCGTTAAGCCTATGGCAATTGATCGCAAAGCCTATGACTATCAATTACAAAGTCTATGACTATCGATCATAAAGTCTAGTACTACCGATCACAAGGTCTATAACTATTGATCACAAAGTCTATGACTACTGCCCGCAAAGTGTATGACTACCGACTGGTTACTATAGCTTCTGAGTATCAACCAAGTATTGTAGCTATGACCATCATCAAAGCACTGTAGCTATGACCATCGATAAGGTACTGTAGCTAGGACCACCAACTGACTACTGTAGCTAACGACCTATGCCTGATTATACTAGCATACAAAGCTATGACCGGTTCAATGCAGCAAAGACAACCGACTAGGCATTGAAGCTATGACCAACGACCGATTCACTATAGCTTCGACCGTTCGCGGTTGTTTTGTCACGGTCGTTTAGCTGTGGTCATTTTGCCATGGTCGACATATCATAGTCGTTCTGCCATAGTTGACATACCATTGTTGTTCTACAATGGTCGACACGTCGTGGTCGTGTTGCCATGGTGGACATGGCTTGGTCGTTTTGCCATGCTCGACATATCATGGTCGTTTTGTCGTGGTCGACCTACTGTTGTCGATCTTCAGTGGTGGATCTATTGTGGTCGACCTGCTGTGGTTGAAATCTGTCGATTCTAGTTTTGCAAAAGAGCACCGTCTGAAATGTTCACAAACACAAATTTCAATGCAACACAAATATCAATTATTCATTATCACTGTATGCATGACCTATCCACTTGGTCTAATAATAGGAAAAGAGGTGTTAGGGCCAAGGATTCTAGAGTTTAGGCTTTTATTCTTCTACCTTGTCTCATTCCATGGTTTGAGAGAGAGAGAGTTGGAGGGGAAAGAGTGGTGCTTTGGGAGCATCTTGTAATTTACGTATTGTTGTAATCCTTTCTCTATGTGGTAATAATGATCAAATGTTTCCTCTCAAATTGCTAGTTGTTCATGTATTGAACTTTGCTTGAATCTTGTGTTCTTGATGTGATTCTTCTCTCCTGAGTTTTCTCTTAGTCTTACTATGATATATGATGAGTGAGAGATACTAGAAGATTCTAGTTGATCAATCGTTGCCCATCAAGATCACCGTTATAGTAAGAATCAAGATTATGCCTAGTTTATGAGTGTTCTTGAGCAAAATTTGTCATGCAAAATTTAGAAGTATTTGGATGAGATCTAAGCAAGTTCTTGAGATTTGAGGTTTGCCCTGAGAGATTTTTAGGTCTGAGAACAGGGGACCGGTCAGACTTGGCCTAGACCTATGGTCAGACGTGCCCCAGTGATCAGACCGCTCTTCTCCTTGAGGTCAGACTGGTTGTGGCGATCGGATTGGGCCATCCTTAGCAGTCTGATTGGCTTTGGACAGAAATTGTTGATTTTGTTGATTTAGGTCTCTAGCTTTGTTTCGCTGAACTTTATTGGTGTAATATAAACTTAGTGACTCTCATAGTCACTTGAGTGAAAATGTTGAATACTATTAGAAAAAATTCGAGAATCATTCACCCCTTTGGTTACCGGCATTAGTCCACATATCATCTTGCCTTTAGTTAGTGACACTCATTTTCTGGTAGTTGAGCTATCACCACAGGCAAAACGAAAACACATTTTGCAACGATCTATCTCTTTTTCTTTCTGATTAGTGCCTCTTTATTTTTATTTTTTTTTTGTTTCTTTCTTTCGTTCATATCAATCATGATCGTAATATCATGTAGTGGGATCGATCATCAACGACGATGATTGTTTTTTCATGGTGGGGAGTAAAGTGAGAAAGTAGCCAGAGATGTTAAGAGTAATCAGTGCCGGCACATGAGCAAAAGCGTTTTCACAGCACAATCCCTGCCTTTTGATCCCATCGGCCAATCCATTACAAATTCACGAGGGAACATCCCATTTCGGTGTTTCTGAATTCTGATTGCCTATTTGCTATCCTGCGTTGCTATCAGGCCATGGTCCGGTCATCTTGCAGGGTCCACCGGTGGCGCAAATGGTTGCTGTTCGTCCTTGCGCTTTGCTGCTCCGAGTGACTGAGCAGACGAGAATCTGATCCTGTGAGACCACGTGGAGGTTTCCCGTAGTTATGAAGAGTAATTGATTTTTTGTGCTGTTTTTTTTGTTTGTAAACTGACTTTAAATTTCACACATGAAAAGTAAAAACTGAAGAGTTTGAGGGTGTATGGTGCTTGTTCCTTCGTTGGGTATCAAGGGCCATAAAGACAAGAGCTGGAGTGTCACATACCATGTTGGCATGTAACCAAGTGAGCAAGCAAATAAACATTCGTTTGAGCAACTTAGCACTGCCAATGCAATCCACCGGGTCAGACTGTCAGACTGCGGCAAAAAATGGTCGGGCACAGGCATGTTTCGTTCCTATATTTATATACTCCCCTCCCCCAGAAGTTCAGTATAAGGTAATACGCATTCTAATATTTCGCCCTCGATAGTTGACATGAAACACACAATTTTGAAACAATTCAAAAGCGTTGCAGTTAGCATTTGCAAAACTCCTGACATTGCACCCACAAGGGGACCCAAGAAAGCCAATTTCATGAGAGGGTTTACAACCAAATTGTCCCTTGCCGTTGACCGCTAACGTTCTTCAAACCACTGCACATACAAAGATCAAGCAATCATCTCAAGTACAAGTTTAATGCACTTGACTCACATTCGTCAAAACAATGCATTGTGCAACATATATGCAACAATTCCAAAGTATTCGAGTCAATTCCCAACTCAAATATCGAACTAAACTCTCGTGAAACCTACCTTGCTAGTTGGACCGCCAACCATGGGGCTGTTTGACCACGCCAGTCAACTCCGGTCAAACCCCAATAACAGGGGGATCCAATCAGACCGCTGCCCATGACCGGTCCAACCTCCCCAAAGCCAACAGTCTGACCTCCCTCACAAGGATCGGTCGGACTAATAATTTCTCTTATGCACACAACGAGCATCTCTTTGAAAAATAAGTACCACTGACTATGGGCCGGTAAGATCGCTCGCCGGTCTGACTGCTAACCATGGCCCGATCAGACCACCAACCATGGCCAGTCATACCACTTAGCACTTGACAGCAAAAATTAGAGATTGCAATAGATACAAAATCAAACTCAAATTTCAACAAGAAAGCACAAACCTAATCAAATGCTCATTACAAAATATGTGGACACTCCACATGGTCTCACACTATAAGATAAACCTAGCCCTAAGGATACCCATCAATGTTTACGAAAATAGAGGTTAAAAACGGAATTTAAGTAGTGCAACCTTTTTTTACTCATTCCAACATTTTTTTAACACGGGACTACAATGGCTATAAAGATGATCGACCGTGTCCTGCTTGTCAGTTGTCACTAGGGTGGTCGGACTAGCCTGCGCGGTGGCTTCCTTTGCGGTCTCCGGATACAACGCGGGCAAGAATTACTATATCGTTCTTGTGTAGGCCTTTTCTATTCTAGTCCTTTGCATGGTTTTGGTGTTGATACGAACTGTGTGGCTAGATTTAGGAATTTAGTCCTAAAAATTTAATTGCATAGTATATTTTTCTTTGTTCACCGACTAGCGTGGTAATTAGAACATCACATACATGCAAGTTTTGATTTAGTCAGTGATCTAGGTCGACTATAAATTCTTGAACAGTCTCGTATAGCTGCATTAATTAATGTATTGTGTTGCATGCAGATGCCTTCGTTGTTCAGGGCATCTCCAATAATATCATCTTAACTGTCTCTTAACTATATTAAATAAGTAAAATCATATGTAAACAAGAGAGGAGATAATGTGTTGTCTCTTATGCAAGAGACAACTTGAGTCTGCAAACCAATGCAAATAATGAGAGAGTGTGAGGCAAAAAGTTATGGTAAAAATAGTATAAAATAGTTAGAAGAATGATTACTATTGCAGAGGTTATGTTTCATTCTATCTTTAGATGAGATAGAAGTCTTAGAGACAACCTTAAAAGACAAGTCATTGTATATACCCTCATGTATATTGGAATTTTTGGCATATATAGCAGAGCAGTGCTTCAATACTTTCCTTTTTAATAAGAGTAGTACTAATATTAAAGCAAACAAAGAGGTAAATAGTATCTATCAACTATTTATCATACTTTAAAAATTGTACAAACAACTATTAATAAAAGTATAGAAGCAAGCCGAATTTTATATCCATTATCTGAAAATATAGCACTATTTGCACCCATAATTACAAAAATAGCAGTACGTATACCGTATTGGCAAAAATGGTATTTTACTACCCGGTGGTACGGCGACACTGGAGGGCTAACGCGTGCGACCTGGTGCCTGGCCGCCAGGCGGCAAGCAACCTATCGCTCGGTCACCGGGCAGCCACGGCCTGCCACCTCGCCACCAGGAGGAAAGTGCCATGCCGCCCCTCCACAAGGAGACAGGTGATTAAGCTGGCTAATTAGCTGAAGTAATCACCTGCCTTAATTATTTTTTTGTCTACTATTTATTTGAATTTTTAAATATAGCAAATGAGCTTGAAAAATCACAAAATTTAAGCACAACCTCCCAATAAAATTTACTTCATTGTGTAATGTTTTGACAGTTTTATCCACTATGAATGTTGCTTACAAATTTATAAGATTTTGATATATGTAGGAGTTGTTACATGTAGCAAACAAGCTCCAAAAATTACGAAATTTGATGTGAAGCCTCCTGACATAGTCAACCTAATTGTGTAATTTTTTTTAGAATTTTATGTGCTCCAAATTTTTTATGTTAATTCGTGTTAATTTAATCATAATTGGCGATATTTGATGCTCATTTAATTAGCCTGCATGCATGATTGTGGTTGGTTTGTAAATTATAACATGTCATGTTGTCCCCCGTCGCCCGCAATGTTGTGTGTCAACAACATATCCGTAATTTTGTGGGCCTGTTTACTTTGGCTGCGGCTTATGGTTTTTGGCTGAAATTTTTGAATTTTGGCTGTTTACGGTACAGATTACGGAGAGATCGATACTCACTTGCGATTTTGGCTGGTACAGATGTTGGGCTTTTAACGTGTACTACGTTTAACTTGTAGACCCCGTCTTGAGAAAATACTCCGTTTAAAAGTTAGGTACTGTAGCGGATGCGAAAAGCCGGCCGGCTTGTGGTCTCCCAAACAGGCCCTGTATCTAAGAGAGTTACTGACATAAAAACTCTTACATGTCCACGTATACATATCTTCCTACAATTTGTCCCGATCACGTTCATTGGTGCGGCTAGCCTTGGCACCATAGTTGTTAGTTCTATTCTGGAGACCATTCCGGTTTCCTCTTGATATAGAATGTGCCGATACCAGTCCATTCCAGTGTACCGTTTAGGATTTTAAAATTTTAATATAATAATATATTTATAAGTATATATATGTAATTATATGTACAAATAATTTTATTTAGAATCTCACTTAAATACATAACCATAACGTAAAAATGAAGAATCACTTCAATTATATCTGATATTGGAATAGATGGAATGACCAATTTCGGCCAGAATGGTCAGTATGGTATAGGATTGAGCCTGATGTGTGCCATGTGAAGTACCGATATGATATATTTTGGTCATTCTGGCTGATACCGAATTGGATTTGATAAGCTTGCTTGCACTTCTTCCTTTCTGCGGATACCCACCTTTACCTCGTTCCGGACGTACCCATGTTGTGCACGGTGTATTGGATCTCTTCAGCGTTGTGCATGGCGGCAAGCCTTTTTCAGTCTGGCCACTGCGATTTGCATGTACTTTACCGTTTTCATTATTGTCCTTTGCATACACTGCGTAACCACGTAGATATATTGTCCGGATCGACTCGGCTTCGGCTTCTGGCTTATTTTTTACTATTTATAAGTTTCGTCTTTTTCTGAACTTTTGGCTTTTTATTGAGCTTTTTTGCCGGTTCTTTTTTTCCCGTATTTGTTTGTATTATACGTAATGGGCTAACATATTTTTTTTATTTTTAAATTTTTTAAAATTTAATTATGTTAAATAAGTCTCTGTCAGCTACAGTGCTTTTTTCAGCCAGTTACACAGGGGCAGAGCCCAATGGAGGGGAGGGGGTTCCCAGGAACCCGGGTCTAAAAATTTTTTTAGTTATTACTAGTAAATATTCACCCTTTGTGCACCCCCGTTGGTCCAATATGGTGTACCCCTAGCCCAACAAATACCCTCACTCGCCCTGTCCAGCCCATTCTCCCACCGTCCTATGCTCCCACGCATGGCCCGTTGCACCCCCCTCCGTTTTGCTCTAGCTCCGCCACTGCAGTTACAGTGTTTTCAGCCATAAGCCATGAGCTTTTCAGCCGAACCGATCACCACCATATAGATTCAATAATTTAGTCTTGAAGTTTTAATTGCATAGTAGATTTTTTTCTTTTTCCACTAATTAATGTGGTAATTAGAATATCGTGTACATGTAATAGCTTTGTATTTAGGCAGTGATCCGGTCGATTATAATTTTTTGAACTCAATCTTGTATAGCTGAATTTATGTACTGCCTTACATTTAGATGCACCGTTATTCCTTGATATTGCTGTGGTTACCGTTCCACATTGCCACCCTACACTTGGGATGGGGCCGGCAATCTAACGAGAGAAACAACATGGTTTTCGAGTGGGCACTTGCGCACAAAAAATTAAGTGTGCATTTATCAAAGTAGAACGAGAGCAGCCCTCTCCTCCACGACGCAAGCACAGGACATGCAAAGTATGCATTGTAACACAAATAGGAACATAAGATAGTAATCGCCATGAAAAGCAGCATCTCATCTGGGGACAGGCTTTGCCTTGGCCTGCAAGCGGAGTAAGCAACAGAGATTGTTAGATTCCATGACATTAGTTATACCTTTGCCCTAGTCTTGCCGTACCCACGGTGTGAACCATGTATCCACGGTGTGCACCATGTATTGGATCTCTTCAGTGTTGGGCACCGAGGTTGGACTTTTCAGTCTGGCCATTTGCATGCACTGGGCCTGGGCAGATCCTTTGGACGAGTGGCATGAACAGCTGGAACTGTTAGAATGATCTCAGGGCTTTGGCCCAACGGCCAAAGCCCATCCCTTGACCGCGCCCTGATCGGGGGCGCCCAGCCCGTTTGGCTGGTGGGCCCCTGTCGCCAGCGCTATAAATACAGAGGTGGGGGCCGGGCGGCACGCATCACGAGGTTGATCGCGCCGCCGTCACCCCACCGACAAACCCTAAACCCGATCTGTTGAGGGGGCGCTCCAGCGACGGGAAGCTCCACCGTGCCGTCAGTTCGCCGCCGCCCGGGACACGCCGCCGCCGAGGAGCCACGCACCTCTTCCCCGACCGTCGCTGCCCGTGCGCAGATCTTCACCAACGAACCCGCGATGGCTGGATCTTCATCCTCTACACCGGACGGTTGGTACCTCTGCTCTCTCTCTCTCCGTGTATCACTTGAACCCGTATAGAACCCTCTAGATCTAAACCCTAGGAGACCCATAGATAAACATTGGTATCAGAGCTTTGGCCTAAGGGTAGATCTAGATGGGGAAAGAGCAGAAGACTGCCGTCGGTTGGCCGGCGTGCGGAAAAGAAAAGATCGAAAAATCCCGAACCCTAGCTCCCCTCGGATCGGAAAGAAACATCAAAAAAAAAGGAAAAGGGGAAAGAGGGACTCACGCGCGCCGCCGGGGAGGCCGCCGCCGCCGAGCCGACGTCGAGCCGCTTCGGGGGCCGCCGCGCCGCTGGCCGTCTCGCCGCCTCGCAGGCGCCGCGCGCTCGCCGCAGCTTCGGGGACCCCATCGGCCGCGGTGCCGTCGCCGCCTCTCGGGGCCGCCGTTGAGCCGTGCTGAGGGGCCGCCGTCGCCTCGCGGGCGCGCTGAGGGGCCGCCCCGCCGTCGCCTCGTGGGCGTGCGCCGCCGCCGCTCCTCTTTTGGTCGCCAGCCCGCGCGCCGCCCCATCGCCCGATCCGTTTTTTTGCGGGTGCAGAGGAGCCGAATGGCTAGGGTTAGGGTTTGGGGGGTTTTTGTCCCGCCCGCAGCGCGCGCTCGGCCGTCCGATTGGATCGGACGGTCGTCCTTGAGTGGGCCGATTTTCGGCTGTGGCCGAGTGGGCCGCTGGCCGAGTGGGCCGGCTGCGAAGGAATGCGGCTGTGGACGAGTGGGCCGCTGGCCGAGTGGGCCGGCTGCGAAGGAATGGGCCAAAATGGCCAAAATGAACAGTGATTTTTTGAGGAATGTTTTTATTGTTTTTCAGAAGCTTTTATGAGCCAATTTGATTGAAATTTGATTTAAAATCTCTGTAATTTTTGCACCAACGTGTTAATTTTTCAGAGATTAAAAGAGTACAGTTATGATGCTTCTGAATAATGAATTATTTTTTGAATAATTACAGTTTCCGCTGCAAAAGTTAATGTTAATTGTTTTTCATTATTAAATTCGAACCAACGGGAGAATTTAATTTTGGAAAAAAAATAGATAAAATTTCCAGAGATTTATAATATTGTTATTTTCTGACCAACGTTGTTAATAACAGTATTATAAATTTTTTAATGTTGTTTTCATGCATTATTTCTATTTCTGCCCAACGGTGATGTAGATTTAATGTATGATAGAATTGGTTTTAAATTGTGTGTCGTATTTTTGACCAACGTTGAAAATAAGGCATATGATTTTGATGTTACGTTCTCACTGTATTTGAAATATTTTTTTCAGGAGGATACAACTTAATGAGTTGTATTAGAGAAATCCCCACTCTCAAAGGTGATAATTATGGAGAGTGGAAGAAAAAGTTAGATTTAGCTTTTATCTTGGCTGAGGTGGACTGGGTCCTCACTACAGCACGTCCCACTGAGCCTCTGGCGCCAGTGAGGGAACAGAATGAGGATGACACTGCATGGCAGAAAAGACAGAGGAATCATGCTCCCTTACAGATGTCTTATGACCTTGATCATAAGAAATGGACCACAGCCAACAAGAAATGTATGGCTGTGATAAAGAACACAATTGAGCCTGCTATTCTGGGCTCAATTGCAGAGTGTGACACTGTCACTGAATACCTTGATAAAATAAAGAGTCAGTTCACTGGCTCTTCAAAGACTTATGCTACACAGCTGATTAAGCAGCTGGTAACAGAGAGGTATTCTGGCGGTGGCAATGGCATAAGAGAGCACATTCTTAGAATGAGCAACTTGGCATCTAAACTGAAACCGATGGATTTGGCTCTCAAGGATGAGTTCCTTATTCATTTGGTTTTTGCTTCTTTGCCAAAAGAGTTTGACACTTTTGTTGTCAACTATAATATGCAGCCCGAGAAATGGGACATGGAAAAGTGCATAGCCATGTGCGTGCAAGAGGAGGAAAGAATCAAAATCTCACATGGTGGTTCTATCAACTTTGTGAGGGAAAACAAGAAAAAGAATTACCACAGTAACCCCTTCTCAAAGAACAAGGGCAAAACCTCTGTACATCAGCCTCAACAGAATAAATTTGCTGTAGACAAAGACCAGTGCCTTCACTGCAAGAAGACGGGACACTACAAGAAGGATTGTCCTGACTACTTAAAGATGATAATGGCTAAGAAAGGTGAGAATGTTATTACCTTTATTAATGAATGCCTGTATGTGAAATATTCGAAATCCACTTGGTGGATTGACTCAGGAGCAACTGTTCATGTTGCTAATTCATTACAGGGATTCCGTTCGACGAGGACTACGCAAAGAAAAGAAAGATGCATTAAAGTTGCAAATGGAGTCGAAGCTGAAGTTGAAGCCGTTGGCGATCTTTCATTAGAATTAGCTAATGGCTCCACTCTTTTACTTAGAGATGTCCTTTTTGTACCCTCTTTACAGAGGAATTTGATTAGTGTGTCAAATTTGGACAAAGATGGTTATGATTGCAATTTTGGAAATGGCAAGTGCGAAATAATGTTTAATAAAGAATGTGTTGGTATTGCCATACTACAGAATGAGCTTTATTTGTTATCATTGTGTGATGATGTGAATGTCGTATGCGATAATGAGAACGTTGCGTGCGAGAAAGTGATTGAATCCTCGTCTACGAATGTAAACAGAAAACGAAAGAGAACTCTAGATGAGTCGTCGAAATTATGGCACTGTCGTTTAGGCCATATTTCGAGGGGGAGAATAGAAAGACTAGTAAAGAATGATATTGTTTCTCCATTAGAGTTCTCAGACTTAGAACAATGCAGAGAATGCATTAAAGGAAAATATGTAAAGAAAATAAAGAAAGACGCTAAAAGAAGCACAGGAGTTCTACAAATTATTCACACAGATATTTGTGGTCCTTTTCCTGTGAAAAGTGTGGATGGATATGACTCGTTCATAACATTCACAGATGATTACTCCCGTTATGGATATATTTATCCAATTAAAGAAAGAAATGAAGCCTTGGATAAATTCAAGATATTTAAGGCTGAAATTGAAAACCAACACGATTTAAAGATTAAGATAGTCCGATCTGATCGTGGAGGGGAGTACTACGGTCGACATACCCCATATGGACAAGTTCCTGGACCTTTTGCAAGGTTTTTACAGGAAAATGGAATAGTGGCCCAGTATTCTATGCCGGGCGAACCTCAGCAAAATGGAGTAGCTGAAAGACGCAACCGTACCCTGATGGATATGGTGCGAAGTATGATGAGCTACTCCACACTCCCATTGAGTTTATGGATGGAGGCGTTGAAAACCGCCATTCATATTCTCAACAGAGTGCCTAGTAAGTCGGTGCCCAAAACACCGTACGAGTTGTGGACAGGAAGAGTTCCCTCACTAAACCACTTACGTGTGTGGGGGAGTCCTGCTGAGGCTAAAGTATTTAACCCAAACCTTGGGAAACTTGATCCCAAAACAGTAAGTTGCCATTTCATTGGCTACCCTGAAAAGTCAAAAGGTTATCGTTTCTACTGTCCAGACAGATACACAAAGTTTGTAGAAACGAGACATGCTGTCTTCTTAGAGGATGAAATGATGAGGGGGAGCATGGTAGCTCGCCAGATTGATCTTGAAGAGAAGCGGGTGTATGCGCCCACTCCGATGATTCAAGAGCCATTCTTCACACTACCTGCTGTCGCTGCACCGACGGTGCAAGACACTGTGGTGTCAGCACCTGTTATTGTTCCTCCCGTGGCAACAATGAATGAGAATGAAGAACCTGTTCTTCAGGATCATATAGAACCTATTGCCACAGATGAGGGGGAGCAACAGCAGCCTCAAACGGTAGATGTACCAAATGAGGAGGCCCCGAGGAGGTCTCAAAGAGTAAGAAGATCAGCTATTTCTGATGATTATCAGATTTATCATACAGAGGAATTTCAAATGGAGGATGATCCCACCTCATTTGAAGAAGCCATGAGAAGCGAAAATTCCTCAAAATGGCTTGAGGCCATGGAAGAGGAGATGAGGTCCATGAAGACTAATAAAGTCTGGGACTTGGAAATTATTCCTAAAGGAGCCAAAACAGTAGGCTGTAAATGGGTCTACAAGACAAAACATGACTCTCAAGGGAATGTAGAAAGATATAAAGCGCGACTTGTGGCAAAAGGCTTTACGCAAAGAGAAGGGATTGATTACAATGAGACATTTTCTCCAGTCTCATGTAAAGATTCCTTCAGAATCATAATGGCATTAGTAGCACATTATGATTTAGAGTTACATCAGATGGATGTAAAGACGGCATTTCTCAATGGGGATTTGGAGGAAAATGTTTACATGGCACAACCGAAAGGTTTTGTCGTGGAAGGAAATGAAAGAATGGGATGCCGCCTAAAGAAATCAATATATGGGTTAAAGCAAGCTTCAAGACAGTGGTACTTGAAGTTTGACAGTACAATAAGAAAATTTGGGTTTAAAGAGAATGTTGAGGACAACTGTGTTTATGCAAAGTTTAAAGATGGGAAGTTTATCTTCCTAATCCTGTATGTGGATGATATCCTACTAGCTAGTAGTGATGTTAGTCTGCTACTGGAGACAAAGAAGTTTTTGTCCTCAAACTTTGATATGAAAGATCTTGGTGAAGCTTCGTTTGTTCTAGGGATCGAAATTCACCGGGATAGAAACAAGGGGATATTGGGACTGTCACAAAAGGCATACATAGACAAAGTCTTAAAGAAATTTGGTATGCATAAATGTAGTCCTTCACCTGCACCTATAGTCAAGGGCGACAGATATGGGGATTTTCAATGCCCCAGGAACCAGTATGAGATCGATCAAATGAAAGCGGTTCCATATGCTTCAGCTGTCGGAAGCTTACAGTATGCTCAAGTGTGCACATGCCCTGACTTAGCATTTGTTACCGGGTTACTTGGAAGATTCCAGAGCAATCTTGGAATAGAACATTGGAAATTGATAAAGAAAGTCTTGTGTTATTTGCAAGGAACAAAAGGCCTCATGATGACATACAGAAGATCAGATTCACTCCACATAGTGGGGTATACAGATTCTGATTTTGCGGGAGATGATAGAAAGTCTACATCCGGATATGTATTCACTCTCGCTGGAGGAGCTATATCGTGGAAAAGCTCAAAGCAAACCGTCACTACATCGTCCACAATGTATGCCGAGTTTGTAGCATGTTATGAGGCTACGGGGCAGGTGAACTGGCTAAAGAAGTTCATACCCGGTTTAAAAGTGGTTGACGACATCAATAGACCACTTAAGTTGTACTGCGATAATGAACCCGCAGTAACGTATGCCCACAACAATAAGTCAAGTGGTGCTGCCAAACACATTGACATAAAGTACTATGTTGTGAAAGATAAAGTTCGGGATCAAATTATAAGTCTTGAGCACATAAGTACCGCAAAGATGCTAGCGGATCCGCTTACTAAAGGCTTACCACCCAACGTGTTCAGAGAACATGTAGCCGGCATGGGTTTAAGGGAAAGCCTATGATTCCTGGACTAAAAGATGGCCCAAAGATTAAAGTAACTATTTCAGAACAGAGAGGTGTATTGTAACTGTTGAATCTATCGGCGATTGACCGTGACGATGAGACATGTTCTATGCACCAATCTGTGATGGAATGTATAAAGTCAAAAGTAATTAAAAATTAAGTATAGATTGAGATCAAGGGGGAGAATGTTAGAATGATCTCAGGGCTTTGGCCCAACGGCCAAAGCCCATCCCTTGACCGCGCCCTGATCGGGGGCGCCCAGCCCGTTTGGCTGGTGGGCCCCTGTCGCCAGCGCTATAAATACAGAGGTGGGGGCCGGGCGGCACGCATCACGAGGTTGACCGCGCCGCCGTCACCCCACCGACAAACCCTAAACCCGATCTGTTGAGGGGGCGCTCCAGCGACGGGAAGCTCCACCGTGCCGTCAGTTCGCCGCCGCCCGGGACACGCCGCCGCCGAGGAGCCACGCACCTCTTCCCCGACCGTCGCTGCCCGTGCGCAGATCTTCACCAACGAACCCGTGATGGCTGGATCTTCATCCTCTACACCGGACGGTTGGTACCTCTGCTCTCTCTCTCTCCGTGTATCACTTGAACCCGTATAGAACCCTCTAGATCTAAACCCTAGGAGACCCATAGATAAACAGGAACTATTTACACAACAAATGGTATTGTAACTTTTCTTTTTTAAATTTGACCTTAGACATTAGTTTTTGCAAATATAACCCCCTCTATGGATCTATTGTGTTCGGTAGGTCGCCGGCCGGCCACACTGTGTATGATTAATTAGTGCTGATCATATTTAATTAGTACTAATTATATTTAATTAGTTGTAATCATGAGCTTAATTAAGCGCTAATCATAAGCTATTAAATGCGGGGCATAGCAACGCACCTGCCGAGCTCGGTAGATCCATGAAGAAGATTAAATTTGTAAAAAAATGGCGTCCAAAGGCTAAAATTGAAATAAAAAGAGATTACGGTGTCATTTATTTGAAGAGCTGCCCTTATAACTACTGCCGTATTTGCCTTTCTCGTCGTTAGACAATAAGACCATTTGGCCACCCTCAATTTTTCACTTATTATGGGCCAGATTTTCTACAGCAATAATCATCTGTCATAGCAAGGGCTGAGGGGGACTGGCAAGGGTCATTGCCCCCCTCAAGATACAAAAATTGCAATTGTACCCCTTTATGTTTTCAAGGAATTTATTCGCATTGATGCTATTTGGCCCCCTCATGTAACATAATTACACAGCATAATTCTGTTTCTCGCTTCTGTTCAGAAAAGCTAAAAAACAATACAAGCACTTAGCTTTTTGAAGCGATTTCTTCATTCCTCTATCATCTCGCTCTCGAGATAAGGCAGGGGTCACAGATGTATCACACATCCCACTCCTCTAACTTCCGTCACGCGTACACATCTTTCTCATTCTCCACCGCTCACGCCCTCCTTAAAGTCACGTCTTTCAGCCGTTATTATTCGTTTTCAACCAAAAGTTATCAGCAAAAGCAAATATGAACAGCCCCTAGATTCCTTCTCCGCCACCGCTATGGAACTTATTACTAGCGAGAGTTGATACGCATGAAATGTGCCTAAAAAGTTCATTACAGAAAAGATGGGCTATCATTGCATTTGTTGCTGGAGATAGGTAACGGATTTATGTTTTAGAGTTCATATTTATATAAACTAGGTTGATCTTCCTCAGAATTCAGAGGTCATATAAAGTGACCCTTGATATTTGTTTGCAGGTCATATTAGTGCTAGCATTTACTACAGATCCACATCAGGATACGATATTCTCGATCTTGCTTCAGTGAGGAACTGTAAGTAGTATATGTGCCTAGTGAGCAAGAAACTCATGCAGTGGGTTAAACTCATTTGCAAGGTCAGCGAGGAACTGGGCAACGAGATTCAGGAATTAGATCATGCAGTCGTTGACAGGCCTAGTGAGCAAGAAACTCATGCAGTGGGCTAAACTCAATTGCCTTTGGGAGTTATAGGGGTGGCCATCTAATGGAGTAAGTAGTATATGTGTAACGAGGATTGGATAAATCCTTAAATATAATTTTAATACTTTATTAAGATTCTAGAAGTCTCTGTGGTCATAAGTTTTCAATATCTGTTTTCCGAGTACTTTGTAGAACAGTTCCCGGGCCCGTTTCCAGATGACGCCTTTCGTGCAACGGATAAAACACGTGTTCTATTCAGCCCAAACAGCACAGTGCTTCGGGCTTACCTCTCTGGCAACAACTATTTTGTAGTCATGTCATATGTTCGTCTCTCACTGACAGCAATCAATAATTAGGCGCCCTCTCACTCTCGGACTAACTACCTCTTTGATCGGACGCGCTGGTTTCATAAGATGTTTTCCCAAGTAGATAACTGGCTGGCATCCCTTCAATAGTATTTAAGGGTGGACGAGAGAAGATAGAAGAAAAACAGAATTTGATTCAAAGACACACAAGAGAATTCCAATAAGAACAATTCAACAATCAAAAGAGTCAAGGAGATAAGTCATATTCTTCTAGTAGGAAAAATATAGAGACTAGGGCTAATTTCAGGCTTTCGTAAGGGTATGCTATAACCAATTTATAGTAATAAAAAAGCATCTACATTCTCTTCTAAGAAATTCAGTCATTGTTTTCATATTATTTCGTAAAATCGACGACTCGATCGTTGACAATGTGCCAAAGTACTGCTACATAATTAGAGCTAATATATTTTTTTTAATAGCTGGCCCACCTTGCCCTAACCAAAGCTCCGCCAGTGACGAGAACATAACTATGTTTACAAGAAAAATGCAGTGAACGACCTACAAACACCTGCTACAAAACAATGCAGTGCAGCTCCAAATGGAAAAGTGTGGCGATCACATCACCCTGCGCACCACTTTCAAAACAAGACGTCGATATTACTACAAATTATAGAGAGAACAGCTCGACCTGCAGGGAAGATGTTAGTTAAACAAATACGGTACTGGAGTACTTGGGGCAATTTTTTTTCATTTCTCCCTGATTTCATTTTTCACCTTAAGAGCAAAGCCAACACAATCTCATTTACATCCTTTTTTACTTCTTCTAACTTCTTAACAAATGAATTATATTTGAGGGGTGGCTGTTTCCCCCCTAACAACTTGGCGAAACAGCAATCACGGTTTCAACATGTAAGCTGCTGTGCAAGTTTTACAAGATGCACTGATTCAATATTGTTAATGAAAGGATTAATTGATAAAACTGTTCAGTGAACACACATGAAGGTGATTCTAATATTCTATACACCATAGATTACAAAATGGCAGTTCAAGACTTCAAGTTGCTTTACAAGATGCATTGGTTCAATAAAATTCATAATTTGTTCCAATATATTTTTTTCAGAAGTTCAATATACGCAATGTGCATTCTAACATTTCACTCGATAGCTGACATGATACACACAATATTTTGAAAAAAGCAAAAGCATTGCAGTTAGCATTTGCAGCACTCCTGACATGCACCCACAAGAGGACCCAAGAAGGCCAATTTCATAAGAGGGTTTACAACCAAATCAACAAAAATGACTCCTTCGGATCATTCGGGTTGTGCCTGACGACAACAAAACATATTTCACTCTAGCTGTTTTCTGTCTTCAGGACGACGTATGCGCCCTTATTCTGTCCTTTTCAACATCATGTCATTTGAAAATTTTTTGGGGACCTCAACAAAATACAAGTAGGCAAAAGTACAAACTGTATAACATACAGGCAAATACCCCGTAAGTATGCAGGTAAGCGCAGGAGGCTTGCCGACAACTGATGAGAAGTGGTTTCTTACCTGAAAACTGATTTTTCCTTAAAATCAGATGCCATTGTATATCTGAGGGCAGACAATGTTGAAGGACAATCTGGAATCCGGGCATTTTCTATGACGACTGACAAGTAGAAAAGGCCACAAAAGACATCCCTAACTTGCTTAAGACAGAACACAAACAGTTGTGCAGCATAGATTACGATAACGCTGATGCTGCACCACAGATAAAGGCATCAATCTTATAACTTATAAGCACCCAGAAAAAAAAATCCGAGGCATTGACTGAGCTAGACATGCAAGAAAGTTCCAGTATGGTAAAATATAATTGCATTTTATAGATCATGTGTTTCAGAACAGCAAAATTGTACAGATAAAACAAGCACCAATGCATCAATTCAGCAAAGACAGCAGTGGAGGAACTAAACACACAGGTTTACAGCAGATCGGCGACCAACATCAATGCCGGTATCAGACGTTCTTGAGCTTCCTCATCTTGGACGGTGGCCACCTGCCCTTCTTCCTCAGCCGCCTCTTTTGGACAAGCCGCCTGCGCCGCTGCCTCAGCTTCTTGGCCAGCTTCATCTTTGCCCTCTGCTCCAGAATCATCTGCTGCTTGGACTCAAGCGGCATTTCCTCGATCGAAGCCACCGGTTTCGGCTTCTCTGGTTGCTCCATGTCAGCTGTACCAGCGTCCGCAGAGGTGTGGACAAGAACCAGCCTCTTCTTGGTGAAAGAAACAAGGGTGGAAGTTGCATTCAGAGGGTTCTGCAGGGAGGCAATATTCTTGCATTGCAGCCTTGAACCTGCAACAGCAGTGATGACAAACGGCAAACCACTTAATTGGATCTAATGTGCAGTATTTTAAACATCGCAATTGTGAATTTTTGTATGTATGCCTCATAGCTCATATCATCTGCAATGCGAACAAGCAATTGCGGTGTGCTTGCTATTGGCATCAGATGAATATGTCAAAGCAAAATTATGGCCATCTACAGCACCTACGAAAACCAGTGTGCTTACTGATACCAACAACTGCCTGACGCCTATACACGTAATAAGAAGGAAAGGAGCAAAATTTGTGACTCTACTGAGTTATCTGAGACCCAATTGTGGTAATATCTAGCCTCTACAGAGAAAAATGCAAGCAAGCTCCCGAGAAACTGCTGCAGACGACATGTTTGAATAAATTCCCCCAACGAGCCAAGCAAGCACCGCGACTCTAATCAATAACGCATACCTAGACCAATCCTCCCACCAATTTCGCCATCACGATTCAAAATAAGGGGTTACTCTGTACCCACTTAAAATAAGCCATCCAAGAATCAACCGAAACGAATGCGCGGGTCCGTTGGCTCGAGGAGGTGTTAGCCGAGCTTACCGGGGTTGGGGACGACACTGGAGGCGGCGGCGTAGAGAGCTTGGACACGAGGAGGAGAGGAGGCGAGGAAGGAGAGGGTAGGGGATAGGAGGAGCGCCATGGGTGTGGTCACCTGTGGATTTGGCTTGGCCTAATATGCACAGCCGCACATGATGACCACCCGGAGAGATAAGCCTATGAAGGAAGAGAATGCTCTGCCGTCCGATCAAGAATCAGCGGTCGAATTTAATCATCCTTGAAAAAGGGGTGTGACACGTGGTATAATCGATTTTTTATTCTGAATTACAGTAATATACCTACGTTTTATTTCTTTTATAGTAGTAACTATCTGTCGCTCTACGGTTGAGCAACTTAGGGTCTATATGGCCCGCGTGCGCGCACCCGCGAGCGCATTCGGTCAAGAAAAGAGGAGGAGGGAGCGCGTGAGAAGAGGGAGAGAAGAGGAGAGGAAAGAAGGAAAGGAGAGGAAAAGAGAAGAGAGGGAGGCGAAGAGAGGAGATCGATGACGGTGAATCCCCTACATTTCTTTGTATATTTACTTTTAAAATATGGTAACATAGCAACTAAAATCATTAGGTATGTAGCTGTGTCAGGTTTTCCTTATAGATTTAGTTTTCAAACTAAGATAGGTTAGTAATTAAAATTATTAGATGTGTAGTTGTATCTGGTACGTCGCATATTGTTAATAGTTGTAAATAATGTAGTGGTAGAACAAACGTTAATTTAGTTGTTAATAGTTATACTTTTGAAACCATAGTAGGTTAGAACTAAAATCATTATAGTGTAGTTGTGTCAGGTATGTCGCATATTGTTAATAACTGTAAATAGTGTAGACATAGAACTAACAGTTAATAGTTATAATGCCGCTATGGCTATACCCTAATCCTAACCTCTTAACCCTATACCGTAACCCTAATTATTAACCCTAAACTTTGAAACCCTAAAACTGTAAACCCTAAAACTTTAATACCGAAATACGGCTATGGCTATATATGTTTAGGAATATGTGGTTTATGTAAGAATGCAACTAAATTTTCAGAATTTCGGGAGATACGCTATAAATAATTAAACCACTAATTGTGTCATAATTGCTAACTTCAAATTGAATTGCGGGTATGGTTTGTGACCTTAGTGGTTTGGACTGGCTTTCGGCCTGCTAGACCAGCGCGTTGACGCGCAGCACCACGCGAGCCGTCGTGTTAGGGGTTGGGACGAGGCACCCTAGTTGGGGTGGTCGTACACGGACTCCCCGACGGGCTTGGAGATTAGACCAACGCTGGAAAGATAGGTTTGTCTGCAAACTATGGCACTTCTTTTTACAATATTTGCGCTATGTACTCACATATTCGTGTTTTGTTGGCTAAGTGATGAGGGCCTTCTACCTCTCGCGCAGATGGTGAAGACCATCAACGAGGACGAAGCTCTACTCGATGACGATGGGGAGGTCTAGGAAACCCCAGAGCAGTCACGATGGTTCTCGTTCGATCGGTCACTGTTGATAACTCTGGTGGACCGGTGGTGGCCCGAGATGCACACCTTCCACCTCCCATTCGAGGAGATGGCACCCACTCTATAGGACGTCGCGCTACTGCTCGGCCTGCCCATCATGGGAGAGGTTGCCTCCCTGTCAGACGCACCTAGCAATTGGCGCGCAACCTGCTGGGCATATTTGAGTGGGTGTAGGATCAAGGATACCTGACTAGTGGGGCATGAATATAAGTTTCTAAAATTTCATGCTTTATAAAACTAATTTCTACTAATTTAGAGCTAAGTAAGATTTATATTGCAATTCAAGACCTACTCAATTCTAGTAACAATTCGAGATCTACTAAATTCTAGTAAAGCTAAAGCACCACAAGACAAGACTCTACAAATATATTTCTAGCATAACTAAATATGACAATCTCAATAATCTCAATTTGCTATAAATATAAATGTGGAAAGTAGAGGCAAAAAAATAATCAAAAGATGGCACGAGATGTTTTCTCATGGTATCGAAGACTTATCGGTCTTCACTAGTCCACGTTGAGGAAAGCCCAAAAAACTTAGACCGGATCCATAAATTAAGTCTTCCTCCTCACTTCCACAAGTGGCTGTTCTACCTCCGCTCCGAAGATAGCAAACACCGAGCCACTCACAGTATGGCGTCGGGCCTCTTCACAATCTTCTTGAAGAGATCACCACGCGTAGGCCCCGTTTGGCAGAGCTCTAACTCTAGGAAATCTGTAGATTCCCTAGAGCTGGTCATCTGCAGCTCTAGGAAATCCTGGATCTAGAGTTGCAGGCATGTTAAGTGCATTATCATGACTCATTTCATTTATATTATATATTAAATAAAAATATTTAAATCACTTTAATTTAATCAACAAACTACAGATCCAGCATAGATCTCGGAACTAGAGCTGTGCCAAACGGGGCCGTACTCCCATCAAACCATCTAGGTGCCGGCAAACACCAAGAGTAAAGAACCACAATCTTCGCTTGATGGCAATCAAGTGCCAAGAATCAATATAGAATGAATACACTTGAATGTGGCTCAACTACCTCAATTGAATGCAACAAGTGTGTATGAAGTGTGGAGAGTGTGCTTTAAGCTCAAGGATGTTAAATGAGGTCTCTAGCTTCTGTCTTTGAGCTGGTGAAGAGGTATTTATACCCTTCACCAACTAAATTCGACCAGTTGAGAGAAGATCATAAAAAATTAGGACAATCAGAAATACCGCTGTTGAAAGGTCGATATTATTGCTCCTTTGAAATATGCACAGTAATGGCTATAGCAGTCAAATTTAATGCCTCTGAACTAGCCATTGAATTTGCGGCGCAGCACTAACACCGTTGTAACTATGGTAGTTCCGTTTTCTGGTGCGGTACTACCATTTGTCTTGAGGACCAAAAATGGTCTTCTCTGGAAATAATGTGCTTCCAATTCATTCAAAACTTTTGGTTATGTGGTAGTACCATTAGAGATATTTTCTAGTACCACGATGCGGAAGTACTGCCATTTTAACTTTCGTACTACCATTTTCCAAGGGAATGAACACACCCCAAAAGTACCCTTCTTGAAATAACATACCGCCAACTAGGTTTTGGTCTGCCCGGAGTGCAGAAATACTGCACATCCTTCCAATCATATCGCAGTGTGGTAGTACCACCATGAAAACTCCAGTACTACCGAATTTTCTGAGAATTGCACAGTTGGTTTTCAAATTAAATCCTAAGTGTATGCATAATCCTAAATTGATCCAAATAGCACAAAAACATGCTATCAAGCTACTAGTCATGATCTCTCTTAGTAGTACAGCATCTAACCTAAAATACGGTCTTTAATTCTTTTTTCCTAAGACTGGTAAAATCAAAATAGATCCTAGACTACTTATATTTTGTCTTGAACCATATTGATCTTCATGTTGACTTTTGTCATGCATCTTCATTTGTCATCGGGACTAGCATGCATCTTCATTTGTACCGAGACTAAACCTTTCAAACACTCAATAAACAAGTTAGTCCCATATTCACATATTGTCATTAATTATCAAAACAATTTTTAGAGGTCTAAATGCTTTCAATCTCCCATTTTTTTGTAACTGATGACAACCCAACTCATATGAGTGAAAGATAAAATTTTGAATATACCACTTGTTGAAAAAAGAATTGTATATTCTTGCTATGACCTTAAAAACCAATAATTCTTGCAATGAGCTTAAATGAGTTTTGAGAATTATTTGCTTTTAAAGTCATTTTAAAGAAGGCTCCTCCTAAACATGTGCATATAGATTTAAGAAATTTCTTTGAGATTTTTGAAAAAATTTGGCGGAGCTTCTTTTGAATGTTGAACTTAAGAGAGAATTCCCAATACCATAATCAAACCAAATATGATAACAATTACAATTCATGGGAAGGGGGAATATCATACCAATGTTACCAAGTTCAACATATTACATAGCATGTCCACAAAGCATAAAACATAATACCATTGTAAGGTTCATTACATAACAAGACAACAAGGTCCAAATATATATAGCATATCATAGATAATAGATAATGGCTTCTTCGCTTCTTTATTTGCACTCCTTCATTCTTCATTTCTCCCCCTTTGGCATCAAGAGACCAAAAAGATCTACTCCTAAGGAGAAGGGCCAATGACGATAACAACGACCGTAGCGGATGGGATAAGGAGGACAAGCCAAGGTAAGCTTAATGGAGGTGTTGTGCTTCGACTACTCTGCAATCGTTACGACCACGCTAAATTGATATATGACCACTTCACAGATGGCTACGACCACATGAAAGTTATGACCACACACAGAGTAGTTACGACCACTTGTGTTTGCTCCGACCATGCTACGTACTCGTAACTTCTGCTAACAAGAGTTACGACCACATTCACACTACGCTGCATGTTCTCATACCCGAGCTACGACCATTCCGGTTTACGAGAACTCGAGACTTCGACTACAGACACTGCTCCTTCGACCACGTAGTAAACTTGATCACAGTAGTCATAACTCGATTACGACTACGTTGAAGAATCGATCATTGTGGTCCTAAAGCGTTTACGACCACGTCTTCAGCTTCACGAACACCTCCGATTTCCCAGAGCCAAACCTCTCCTTTTCTCTTCTTCATTTCTCTCCCTCTCGATCGATCGCACCGATCGCTTCCTCCCCCTCTCGTTACATTGCTCTGCCTTTTATACCCAACTCTACAACTATGACACGGAGACAACTACGACTCCGAGATGGACTCGAAAACTGTCTTGTACGCGGAAACAAACTCGTACACGACTCGAACACATATAATACAACAAAAACTGACTCAAATACGACTAAACAAGATTACTAAATTTAACAATCACCTCCTTAATCTTGTTTCTCCATCTTGATCATACCGATCTTCTCTCTTTCTTCTGCTTCTTCCTTCTGCTTCTTCCTTTTACCTGCACTCCCGCGCGCCTAAGTCGTCACCGCCCTACCGCCTAGCTTGCTCCATCCTGAGCCTCGCACAATCCGATGCTTGTCGCGTCTCGCACCTGGACTGATCACGTTCTTCTTTGCATGCCTGCATGAGTTGGATCACCTGCTCCCAGAATCACCTTGGCTTTGTCGTTACCTGAGCCCCCCGCTCTTCTTTCTTGGATCAAGTCTACCCACTTTTTCGCATATATCTTAGCTAAGACTACACCGCCCCTAACTCATGTCTCCAACGCTTCCTGCACCAACTTGTACTCCAAGTCTTTCTCTTAGACCTTATGCACTTTTCTATCACCTTTACTTCTTGTGTTAGCTGCACCTGCATGTGCGCTGCATACACCTCCGGAGCCACTGCTCCCTTAATGCATACCTGCATGTGCGTGGCCGTGTGGCTTGTTGCCATCTACGTGCTTGGAGTCCATAAACATGCCCTTCTCCCCGTGGCTGCTAACGTGACACTGCATGCACGCCTCGTGTGCCAGCTACATGTGACGCGCCTGGGTCCCGCCATCTTGGTCTTCTGCATGCGCACCTGCATGCCCTGCTTGGCTGCCCCCAGCTACACCTACTGAGTCTTGCCCCCGGGTCGTGCCACCTCCTGATGTCTCCAAGCTCCTCCTCGGACAAATCGATTTACAAATTTTCAAAGAAATCTTGTACAACCAATTTGGCTGCCTGTCATGTGGTTGCTTACTCCATTGTCCAAGTACCACTGATCCGTGTGATCGTGGCTGCCTTCCTTTGTGCGTAGTTTTGGAACTATATTCTCCTCATTCGGTATCACCATGACCAGTGCCTTTTCAACATATGAGGAGAGAAGTAGTCCCAGTTCTTCATCTTCTTCTTCATATTGGGCGAGGTTCACCTCTCCATTCTTCTTCTTGCTTCGACAATCCGACGCATAGTGCCCGTACTCGTTACAGTTGAAACACTTTATGTGGCTATGGCATTCTGATGCATAGTGCCTATATTCGCCACATTCAAAGCACTTGACATGTGATTTATTAAGAGATCTGTCACCACCGGTTTGCCCAGCCTTGTCTCCAAGGCCACCTCCACTGCCTCGACCACTCTGGCCACCTCGACCACGCCACCTCCCGTGGTGTTTGATAAGCCACGACCGTCTCTCAGATCTCCCTTTACTAGCAACGCCTGCTCGTTATGAGTCTGGGATCCCTGCTCGTTATGTGACTGAAACCCCTTCAGTAACTCCTCATGTGGCTTGAGGGATCCGATGATTTCTTCTATCTTCTTGTCCAGATCTGAGGAGTACATAAGTGTGGTGATAATAGGTATGTACTTCTCCGGAAGCATGCACAGATACTTCTTCACCACTATAGATTCCTTTATCTTGTCACCAAGAGAGTTTATCTGATTGTACAATGCAGTTAGCTTGCCGGCGAACTTGTCCATTGACTGGGTCTCCCATCTTGAGAATCTCAAACTCACACCACAAATTTTGGAGCCACACCTCTTTCACACGATCAACACCCTCGTGCATCGTCTGCAGCGTCTCCCACGCCTCCCGTGTCGTCTCTTTGCCGATGAGCTGATGCTCATCGCATCTGGCATCGCCTGGTAGATGATGGCCAAAGCTACTTGATCCACCTTATCGTCCACCTCCTTATCCTTCCCCTTCGGATCGACTGCACCCCAAACTCCTTGGGCACACATGTTCGCCTTCATCTTCATTGCCCAACTGGGTAATTATCGGTCGTCAGGAGAGGGTACTGGAGAGATATTAGCCCACCTTGGGCCTTCGCCTTACTACCCATAATCTTCAAAAATCACCAAGATCAACTGGCTCTGATATCACTTGTTGTGCTTTGACGACTCTGAAGAAGCTCCTTCGGCTCTGCACTTCGTATTACAGCCAAAAATCAAGGCAACGAAATGGAAATTTGTCCTGGGCCACGTGTCATAAGGGAGAGGAAATGGAATTTTGGCAGCCAAATATCGGTCACATACTGTGAGCTAACTGCAACAGCGGGCTAATTTGGTTTGTTCATGCATGTGCTGCGGTCGACCTCGAAAAACACGTTTCTTTTTTGGTGAACACGAGCGTACCGTAGGAAGGAACGATCGCTAATTGCAACAGTTGATCGATTTGCGAACGTACCTAACATGCAATTAAGTTTATGAGTCGAGCGACTAGCCTGAACAAATCAAATATACATGAATGAATTGTGTAATCTAGAACCATGAGACCATGTGGAGGTTATCGTATAGTATTATGATGAATATTTGACTTTGTTATGTAAATGTTTATCGAAGTTTAAGTTTAGTTTTAGGGGTTTGTAATCTTTAGAGTTGCTATTAGGTTTTAACCGGTCTGACTGGCCTGGCAACAACAGCCTTACCGACGGCTGTGGAGCGGTCAGATCGGCCATATACTTTTTGGAAAATAGGCACCAAACATTTGTATAGATGTGTTTGAGGGTGTCTTTACACTAGGCATCACTCAGTTTAGAGTTCTGAATTAAAATTAGATAGAATTTAACTGAAATTTCATTAGAGTGTTTTCCGGTGCACTTAAATGGTTAGACCGGCATGGTACCAGCGGTCAGACCAACTCCGGCAGTCTAACTGGCTAGGTAATGGCAGTCAGACTAGCTTTTGGCTAATTGATAATGAAATTATGCATTTTAATTTGAGATTTAGTTTTAGGGTTAGGATCAGTGTATGAGCATGATTGAGTGTGTGGATGGTATAAACGTTGTTGTGCGGTATGTTGTATGATGTATTGCTTTGACTAACTATTACTCAACATGATTGCTTGGTCTTTGACTATGCAACTAGCTTAAAGGATGTTAGAGGTTAACGGCAATGGACCAGGACTAGGCAGATGAGCCGAGGTCCAAGCAGTCGTGTAAGTCCAACTGAGGCCATGTAGCTCAAGTAGCAAGCATAAAGAAGACAAGGATCATAAAGACGCAAGTTGGTGTATGTAATACACCAAGTGACAAAACCGATGCACATTGTTAGACCATGTGGATGGTCATAAATAAAGATATGATGAACAACTAACATTTGACTTGTTTTGAATTTTGTGTTTGTGAAAGACTTGGTCATCTGCAGTCGAAGAATTTACCCTTGAGTGGTTTTGCTCAGTTACGAGTGATTTCAGACCACAGCTTTAGACTACGACCACGACATGCTTCGAACACACACTTCAGACACACTTACGACCACGGCTTGAACACGGCTACGACCACGGCATAACCACATCTAGCTTTCGACCATATCCAGCTTTCGACCATAACAGCTGTCGACCACGTCTGACTTACGACCACATACAACTTTCGACCATGGCAGCTATCGACCACATCCAGCTTTCGACCACTACAGTTGTCGACAACGTCTGACTTACAACCACGTATAGCTTTCGACCATGGTAGTACGACTTTGATCTTATGACCATGGCAGGTAATCGTAGCTACTGTACTCTTTCATAGTAGTAGCTACAGTACTCGATAGTCATAGACTTTACTGGTCGTACTCGATAGTTGAAGGCTTTGCGGTCAATGGTCGCAGGTTTTGCAGACTGCTTTCATGGTCGTAGGTTTTGCAGACTGCCTTCATGGTCGTAAGTTTTGCAGACTGCTTTCATGGTCGTAGATTTTGCAGACTGCCTTCATGATCGTAGGTTTTGCAGACTGCTTTCATGGTCATAGGTTTTGCAGACCGCCTTCATGGTCGTAGGTTTTGTGGACTGCTTTCATAGTTGTAGGTTTTGCAGACTGCTTTTATAGTTGTAGGTTTTGCAAACTGCCTTCATGGTCGTAGGTTTTGCATACTGCTTTCATGGTCATAGATTTGGCAGTCTTGTCGATACTCGTAGACTTCAAAGTCTGTTGTTCTGTCTTCGATAATCGGAGGCTCAGCGAATCAGTTGCCGTAGGCTTCATGATCGGTACTCGTAAGACTTACATGGTCGATATGAGTGCTTCACTCTTGTGATCTTCGAGTACGTCGAGTACTCGTGTTAAGCCAGTGGTTGACTGGTCGGTGTGTGGTGGTCGATGATGGAAGGTTGTTGCTATAGTACCAGGTGGGTACTCGAGGATTGAGGTACTCGTAGTCGGAGGACGATAAGAAGAGGCTTCATGATCATGGTAAGTGGTCGTGTGTCGGAATGTGTCTGTACTCATAGGCTCCGAGTACGTTTTGTGGATGTGGTTTCTGATCGATACTCGATAGTCGGTACTCGATAGTCGATATGATTTCCGAGTACTTATGGTTTACGAGTACTCTGTCTAAGCGGTCGCATTGAGTGATCGTAGGGTCTGTTCCAATTAGCGATAAACTCTGCATGGTCGTAAACAATTTGGGAGATGGTTGTAGGAGGTCTAGTTCTTGTCTAGGGATAGACAAGGGAGTGTTTTGCTAATGTGTGTTGATTATGGTCAAGTTGGGGAGAACTTATAATAGGAGATGGTTTCTTTGGTCTTTGCATGTACAGGTGGTCATGGAGGCAGCCATGGTCGGTGACGAGGAAGACCGAGACTAGGAGGGGGTAATCTGAGGTCCAGGTGGTCGGGATGTCACACGAGGTGGTCGAGCTCATGCTGGAGCACGTGGAGGTCAAAGGTGGATGCTGCGTGGAGGCGTGGAGACGGTTACGGTCGGTGACGAGGAAGACCGGGACTAGGAAGGGGTAATCTGAGGTCCAGGCGGGCAAGTGGTCATGCGAGGTGATCGGGCTCATGTGAGAGCACGCGGTGATGGTGCACGATGGAGATACAGGAGGGGATATCCTGGAGGCTTTGTCGTGTGTGTCGTATGAGTTGTGGATGGAGTCCATGATTTGTATGAGGTGGTTAAAACCCGTGTTAGGAAGGGTTTCAGGTCCCTTGATTTGAGGAAGAGATAGATTTCATGTCCAGGTGGTTACGAACACGGTTTTGAAGTGTTGAGTTGAACACGCCTTGCGCTTGCCTATAAAAGCAAAGGAAGTCGTAGGGTAGCGTACGGGGTTTTAGGACTGTTGTAGAGAAGGTTTTTAGTGGTGCCGTGAGGTGCTTTGTAACCAAGAACTTGATGAAGAAATAATAGATCAGATCTTTTCCAAAAAAAAGGTTCTCGGTGACTTATTTTCCTCTTCGCTTTACGTGCTTTGTTTTGTCTTCTGCGTGTACTCATTCGGGTGGTGGTTGAACGGCTGGAGATTTCAGGTAGAAGGAGGCTACGACTTTGTGCATCGTTGTCGTACTGAGCAATCGCAATGAGCAGGCAGTCGATCTATTGTCATGTTGAGTGTTTGAAACAAGCAAGCGATCGATCTGAGGTTGTACCAAGCAATCGGAACTAGCAGACGGTTCATCCGAGATCGTGCCGAGCGATCGGAACAAGTGGGTGATCGATCCGAGCACTCGTAAGCAAGTGGTCATAAGCGAGCGGTCGTAAGCAAGCGATCGGAGCAACGTTGGGGACGAGCGGTCGTAACGAGTGGTCGTAATGAGCAGTAGGGGGACCGAGGCTAACGAATGGTCATAACAAGCAGTCGAGTGACAGAGGCTTACGACCACATACAAGCTGGTAGCTGCGTTTGTTATTTTCATCCGGTAACTCATATTGCTTTATTTTTGTTTCTCTGCGTTGTGTTTTGGTTTCAGGTGATAAAAAGCGGACACAATCATTCACCCCCTCTGATTGTGCCATACGATCCTACACACGTAGAGACGGTTTGGGGGATTCCGAATGCGTGAAGATGTGATGCTAGTCATTGGGCACTATGGGTTGCATGTCAAAGCATGCAAAGATGCTTTGAGGTAAAGGTAAGGATTCTTGGCTCTTTAATTGTGCTAATTAATGATTTTGTATCGTGCGGTGCTATGTGATGGTTTGTTCATTGTTGTTGGTTGTAAAACTTCGAAGCTAGGTCATGACGAGTTGGAAGGGATCGTGACTAAGCTAGAGGAGCTGAGGTTTAGAGCGATCAAGGTGCCACCGAAAGATGACTGAGGCTAGCAGAGATGTTACAAGTTGGGAAGACAAGGAACCAGAGAGGAAGCTACCGGTGGTAGACATGACAGGTAAAAGCAAGGTGGATCAGGGTTAAGCCCCGGGCCGAGCTGAGACCCAGAATGGTCAAGCAAGTCGAGTACTGCCATGGTGCACGAAGTGGCATATGCCACGCTAAGTGACTTAGTTCCGTTTGTAAGCGAGGATGGTTTGGTAGGATCTAGACGTGTGAGAGGCTTGGTGACAAGTCATTAGAGCCTTGAAGATGAAGTACAGGGCTGCACCAAGGCAAATAAAGTGCGAAGTTCCGTGGAAGGTGGTTTGGATGCAAAACGATCTTTTTGTCATAAACCAGAAGGATAAGACTTGATCAAACTACGGCACGAGGAGGCGTAAGAGTGGTGGTTTGGTCAAGGTTGTGCTGAAAATGTTAAGTGGTTTAAGTGTTGATTCATTAACGAGTTAATGGTTGTGTGCACTTTGAAAAGCGTGTATGTGTAAGTGTAAAACATTGTATGGTGTTGGGTTAAAGGGTTAACTCATGTAAGTGGATAAAATCCAACTAGAGGTGCTGGTTAGTGTTCCTTGTAAGCCTCCACTATGTAAAGAGGTGAGTTGAGAGAGTTAGGGTTAGCCTCTAGGAAGCCAAATGGAGGATAGTTAGGGTTCTTAGAGAGAGCCTTTACGAGATAGTTGTGGCTTTTGGTCTTGAGCTTTTATCATCTTTACACTTTGTGGTTGGTTGGTGAGTGGCTATAAATATTCATCTTCAAGTATCAATAGATATCCAAAATTTGTCCAAATCTTTCTTCTCATTGCTTAAGAGTTAAAATCTTGATTTGGCTTAGTTTTGGTGTTTCGTTCTCCCCTCTTAATCTTGCTTTATGCCAAAGACGTGTAAGTGATGAAGTTATCTTTTGGAGACCGGATCTCACCCATCTAGCCACCTTCCATAGCAAATTATTGTGATTGTCTACTTTTGATTCAAAGGTGATTTTCGGGTTGTGATCTTAAGGGCTTTTGGCTTGGTTTATTGCTGTTGTTAGACTTGCTAGGATATGTGGGAGTAAATTCAAGGTCATCTTGACCATTCTTTATTCATGAGCAAGTCTTGATTCAAGTTCATGTGTTTTAGCCAGTTTTGGTGTAACTTTCCTTCAAATAAAAAAAAGGTTAGAACCCAGCCAGTTGGCACCATCTCACGTTTTAGGTTTTCATCATCCGGCGGGAAATTCCATCCTTACCTTTCTACCATTTCACCTCACCTTCAAGATGAGTCAACATAGAGCCACATGCATAAGACACGTCCCATGCCACGGATCAAGGCCAAGGCCCCCAATACAAAAAGAAAGGTAAGCTAGCACAAGCCAGCATTTTCTTAAGCCACATTTCCACTTCACCTTTCTACCGAGAGCAAAAGCCAACACCATCCATTTTCCCCACAAGCCACTACATTGTTTAGCCCTCAACCGAGAACACACCAGACCATAGCAAGAGAGGCGTGATCTCTCCATTGCTCGGCCGCTCTTAAAAGCCTAACCAAACAAGCAACAATAGACCCCATCCCACTGCCTGAACCACCCAGCCAGCCGAGAGGAAGAGAAGAGGAAGAGGGAGCAAGGAGAGGAGGCCCCAAGGAGTTTGGGAAGACCAGGACGTGAGGACAGCGCCGACGACTACATGGGACGCCGATGGCCGCTGAACCCATGCCAAGCTGATCATTGAGTATGCCCACTTTCCCTCCACAACCCCATGGCACAGAACATAAGCACAAAATAGTAGATGTTAAAAAGGTATGCATGTAGAAAAGGGGGATGGTGGGGGAAAACCGTCCTAGTAGCAGAAGGATCAGCCAACTGCATGTTATGACCGAGCCATGGGGGAGCGGTGCCAGAGCCAGGCGGTGGCACCAAAGGGCCCAGACCTGGGGTAGTCAGCACTAGGCGTTGGTGACTAGTGACGGTGTCTGGCGGAGCTAGCCAACGGCCAAGAGCTCAAGACCCAGGGGAAGGGCGGCGCCAGGCTCCCGATCGGCCATGAGCCATGGCCGACGAGCCCGAGGGGGAGGGGCGGGGAAAGCGATAGGGAGGCGGCGGATTCGGCCCTAGTCATCCAAATCTATGGGAGATGTCAGGGCAGTGCAAGCGCATGTACAGGGGGTGGCTAGTAGACAGCGGTGAGCTTGGGGTTAGCGTGTGCAAGCTCGGCCATAAGCTGCCATCCCCACCTGGGGAGTACTAGAGAGAGGAAGAGAGGAGTGAATGAGGGGGAGAAGGGGGAAGGTGGTGGCGTGCGGGAGGCGACCGGCGTCCAACAGCAGCGGTCGGTGGTGAGCTCAGGGCTGGCGTGCCTAAGCTTGGTTGTGAGCCGCCCAGAGGGGGTTGAGGCCATACAGCCGAACCAAAATGAAGAGAGAGAGAGAGTGTGTGTGTGTGTGTGAGAGAGAGAGAGAGAAAGGGTAGGGAGAAGAAGGGATAAGGCCATTTCAGCCAAACCAAATAAAGAGAGGAAAAAAGAGAGAAAAGAAATAAAAAGAAAAGAAAAGAAAAGAGGAGAAAATAATAAAAAGATGGGGGGTTTTGCGACGTGCGCCTCGAATCATCAGCCCTGAGCAATTAATGCTAGTTTTAGGCTTTGCGCATAGAGTCAATGTCGTTCGTTTAAGTGCATGAGAATCGCTATACTATTCTGAGTCGGGATTGATGCTTGTACAAGCGGAGGTGTAATACCACTGAATTGCAAAAGTGAGAATTAGGGAAGGAAAGGGCGGTTTTGCCGTCAGACCCATCGGCTTTTAGAACGCCGAATAAGCAAGGCTCGCAGAGGTTCCCATACCACCCCGAAACGGTCGGCACCGTCTAGAAAGCGACTAAGAGTAGCGCTCTCAGAGGTTCCCAGACCGTCTAGGGGCGGTCGGCACCATCTCACGCTTTGGGTGTTCATCATCCGGCGAGGGAATTTATTCTTACCTTTTCCGACTTACCGGCTACGGTAGAAAAGCCCCAGTCAGTAAAAGGCCATGTTTGGACCAAAATGCCCTTGAGGTTCATGTCAAACCAGCCTTAAAAGGGGATGGCAAATGTGACTTTTTACACCAGCCATCCCCAATTTACTGCCAAAATTGATGGCCAACCCCCAACCACCTGTCAGTAGCATTAACTCCCAGCCCCACTACCAGTCTTCCCCGTGCACCGAAGGCAAGCACCCAGTCAGAGAAGCCCCAGGCTTCATCACCACCACAGCCAAGCCCCAGGACCAGAGCCACCAGACGAGGTTGGTGAGGAGCCCGGGGAGGGCGCAGAAGCCGGCGGAGGAGCAAGAAATTGGCGACCACCTCAATCCCTCCCAACCACGAGCACAAGAACCATGCCAGGTAAAAGTAATAGCTAAAGCAAGTTAGAGTAGAAGGGATAGGGGGAGACTTCCCTTGTAGGAGTGGCCGGCCGGCGAGCTCGAATCTTCAGGCGACCGGGGCGGCGGCCGCTGGTGTAACATCCTGATTTTCAGAGCCTTTTTGAAGCTTTTAAAATAAAATTCACCATTTGAATTTTTCTGGAATTAATTAAAGCTTAAATGGAATTTTTATGAATTAAAAAGGATTTAATATGATTAATCTGAACATGAACATTTGCCAAAATTATTTTATTTGAGTTCCCTGAGTCTCAAGGGCTTTTCTGGAATTTTCTGGGATTTTTCTGGAGTTATTTGCTATTTTCTAGAGCTCAAAAGTATTTATTTGAATTTCTGAAAAAAGAAAAAGAAAAGAAAATCCCAACCGGCCAGTGGGCCGAAACCCACCAGCCGGCCCAGCCCAGCAGGCCGCCAGCCCGCACCGCCCCGTCGTGCCACGCGTCGCACATCGGTGCCACGCCCGCGCCCGCCTTGCCCCTGCCGATGGTCGACGCGTGTCGCCATCCCGGCCGCCCGCTCACGCCCGTGCGCCATCCTCGCCGCTCGCCCGTCCGAGCCGCTGACAGGTGGGGCCCACATGTCAGGCGTATCGTCCCCGGCCGGGACTCCCGTCTCCGTATCCGGCACGACTCCGCCGCCGCCTCGCCGTCTCCGCCCAGGACACCTCCGCCGTCTTCCATCCGGACACCTCGACGGCCGTGTATAAATACGGAGGCCGCCCCCTCGACTTCCTCGTCCTGCAGCCGCCGTCGCCGCCGCCGCTTCTGCCGCCGTGCGCCTCGCCGCCGGAACCCGAAGACGCCGCCCTCGCCGACGTCGTTCGCCTCCGCCGAAGCCGCCGCACGTCGCCGCCGTCGTTCGCCGTCGTCGGTTGCCGCCGGTGAGCCCCGCCAGCCAGATCCCATACCCCGCCGCCGTCCCAGACCCCGCCGCCTGAACCCCTCGTCGCCGGTCAGCCGTCCGCCGCAGCCCCGCCGCCCGGCCATCGCCGCGGACGCGCCTCGCCGCCGCCTCGGCCGCGCCCCGCGTCCCCTCGGTCCCCGCGCCGCCCCGTCAGCGCTGGCGTCAGCCGCGACCCCTCACCTTCCCGTGGATCGGGTCCACCGTGCGCCGAGCCGCTGACACGCGGGGCCCGCCTGTCAGCCGTAAGCCCCGTAGACCCGTGCGCCTTTGTGCCACGTCAGCCGAGCCCAGTCAGCCGCCACGTCAGCTCGTGCGCACACGTGTCCTGCCACGTGGTCGCCACGTCAGCTCCGCCGCCTGCGCCAGCAGCCCAGTCAGCCGCACTGTTTCGTGCGCCGAGTTCACCGTAGACCCGTTCTCCCGTGCGCCCGGTCCACAGCACAGTGCGCTTTTCCAATTTTTCCCCGATTTTCTTTAGATCCAATTTTCTAAGAGCCCGTTCTCCCTCGTCCTAGCTCCGATTGACCCGATTCTTTTTCTTAAATTCATCTAAAATTGAGCTCTACCTTTTGGTTCAGGTTTGAAAGTTTTTGGAGTTCATTTGAATTTTATTTGATTTTATTTTGTCTTTTCGTCTCGTTTTCTCTCTCGTTAGATCGCATTTTCGAGGGAGCGGAAGTTGGATTTGAAGACCAAGAGACCTCAGCTGAGCAAGGCCAAGGCAAGTCGTGTCCTTTGATCATGTTGAACCCAGTTTTCAAATCTATTATGTATTACTTTGTTTTACATTATCATGCATTGCTATTTTATTATAAAACCCTTGTATTGGTGGTTAATGACCTAATTGATTATTTCCTCCTTGATAATTTGAATACCATGATTCTATGGTCACCATAGGATGGGAAATTATTTAGTGATGCAATAATAGTTGTCACATGGGTGGTACGATTATTTTGCTTAGCCATGCTTATTATTAGTACGTTGGGTCTATCATCACATGTGGTTAATTAATCTTGACTTAATGATATACTTGAACGTGGTGGTCAACCACAGCTATAAAATTTGTGTGCCATGACATGGGTAGTGTCATTGGTGTTGGTTATACAAAATTGGTTCTCACTCGGGCGAATGATCGTGCAGTAAAGGGGGTGCAAGTTGCACACGGGATGTGGATGTTTCGCCTGGGTAATACTTAAGGACTTAACTTTGTGCGCCATTGATCTGAGCCTTATCGTGCAACCACATGTCCAGTATGGGATGGACCTGGCTGATTAATTTGTGATGTTTCAATTTTGGTTCCGCCATTGGGATGTCAGTGGGTGCCTTGTACATGCCACGGGGCGCAAGAGGGGGCAATTACCAGGTTAGGGGGCGAAACCTCAGCGAGGCGGGACTGGGTTGAAATTGAACATTGTAAAGGCCTTGTCATGATCTCCTCGCCGCACACCTAAGGAAGTGTGTAACTCGCGTGGCAATCCGGGATGATCATGTCTTGTGGGTAAAGTTGTACAACCTCTGCAGAGTGTAAAACTATTCGAATAGCCGTGTCCTCGGTCATGGACAATGCTCGGTGATTTCACACGAGGGGTAGAGTTTTCATAAAAACCTGGTTGGGTTAAGTTGGGAAGTGAATGGTTAGTTCCCGGGTGTTCATTTCATGGATCTTGGTTCATGGTGGATTCCTTGAGTGAATGGTCAGTTCACTTGTGGTTATATTCAATTCCTTTGATTATTTATTTAATGTCTTTTGTTAAAATTGTTTTTCAATCTACTTATTGTATTTACTTTAAATTGTTGCTTTATGCAAAATTAACCTTTCAGCCGTCCATTGTTAAAGCCCTGCATATTATATTGCATTCATTTGTTACAAACGACTTGCTGAGTACCAATGTACTCACGGCTTTATGCCCCTGTTGCTCAGTTGAGGAGGAGGAGTATCACCAGCAGGAGGTTCCAGAAGGAGAGTACTTCGACGTCTTCGCGGATTAGGCTTCGTTCTCCACTCGATAGCCTGTGGGCGTGTCGATTGGCTACTGCGCTTTCTTTTGGTTTTCCGCTGCTAGTTTTTGTTAAGCCCTCCGGGCTAGTCTATTGTAAGCTTGGCCATAAGGTCGTACTCTGATAATTATCAATATAATTTGGTTTTTCCTTAGAATATCGTGATATGGATGATATTTATCTTTGTACATACTGTGTGCACTAGCGTGATCCTGGACTAGTGCAGAATACACAGGAGAGTCCGGATTTGTATATTCGGGTCTCTACAGCTGGCCATGCCAACCGGGCGGCGGCACCTAGCGCCCCCCCCCCCCCCCCCGCGCCGCGCGCACGCTAGGGGAGGTGGATCCGGTCCCGGCCGGCCGGATCCGAGGCGGAGCAGGGGAGGCGAGTAGGCGGCAGTCGGCGGCGGGTGCGGCCGGGCGTGGCGCTGGCCGACCAGGTCCAGGGGAGGGGCAGGCGAGCGCGAGGTAGGGGGAAGGGAGGCGGAGGCCGACGGAGAGGGGGCCGATCGAGCCGGGCCGCTCGCCAGGAGGGGCGCCAGGGCGCCGTTACGCGCGAGGAAGGGGGAGAGAGAGGAACGGGAGGGGGAGGCCGTTCGGCCAAAAGAGATAAGGAGGGAGAGAAAGGCCAAATGGGGAAAGGAAGAAGGGAGGAAAAAAAGAGGAGAGGAAGGGCCGGTCGGGTAAGAGAAGGAAAGAGAGAAAAGAAAAGGAGAAGAAAAGGAAAGAAAAGAGGAGAAAAAGAAAGAAAAAAGAGGGGATTGCGATGGCATGCGCAATGGAACCCATAGTCTTGAGTGACCTGTCGTGAGTCTCGAGTCGCGTGCGTAGTGCCGATATCGTCTGTGCGCATGCACATATTATTACAAAGATTTGAGTCGAGTTAATTGCTTGTTCAGGTGAAGATCAAGGATCGACGCCGTCCGCACGACGCTCCACTTTGTTTGGTTAACAGGCAAGTACATGGTAGAGCGGTAGACCAAGGTTTATGAATATGCGATGTTTATCTGGTATGATGATATTTATGTAGAAATGCGTTGATTGCATGATATCTATGTGGAAATGTGATATTTACCTGACCTAAGGTTGCATGGTAAATGATGGCAATGATGATGGAGTGAGGTAGGCAAAGATGCTTGTCTACTAGTAATGCTAGTGATGAGCGTGATTATGATCATGGGCATGTGCATTTGCATGAGGAGCACTCAAGAGTGAGGGCGGTGAGAAAGACCCTAGCTATGAGTAAAGCTAGCGGACTAATCCGGAGTGCTCTTGAGTAAGACCTACTTCGGTAGGCCTCCACGGGAGTGGAGGGGTCCCGTGCCTATGAGGGCGGGCCCACGATGGGTGAACATCGACGGGTGTTCACTCGGCAGTACCGGTACTTGCAAAGTGAAGAGCATATGAGCATGTAGAGTAATGAGGCATGGCATTGATGGCATTGCATTGCTTGGCTATGAGAATGATGTTATGAACATGATGATATATGTGCGTTATGTTTATATGCTTGTGTTGGTAGTGTCTATTGTTCTATTATGTACTTGTTGAGTCTTCGGACTCACTCTTGCTTCGTTGATGTTTTTAGGTGACCTTTGAGGACGTCATGCACGGGCGGGGTAGCACATGAATAATCGGCACAACCCAACATGCACTTTTGTATCACTTTTGACAGTTACTATAGCTTTTTCTAGGCTAGAGTAATTGTTAAAGATGCTATGTTGTATCTGAACGTAGCAATTTAAGTATCATTCAGTGTTGATTTAAATTCTTCTAGTGTTGATAAAATGGTATGAGTATGCAGTGGTGGTAGCATTCTGGCCCAGAGGGCGGGCGGGGTGTTACAGGAGGTCCTAGTAGAGAGTCGTCCACATATCGCCCCAAGAATAAATAGGCAAGTACATGGTAAAAAGGTGATTTTGGGTAGTGTTTGCCATTAGATGAATGTTGAGGCATTACTTACCATGCTATGGTGAGTTAACTATCTCTGGTTGCATGTTGAGGAATGATGAATAACGGTTATTGAGATATGACATATTGATATGCGTAAATGGAGAATTTGTATTGCATGCATTCATGTCATGAAAATTGATAGTTTTTGTGGTATCATTGGTCCACTTTGTGTGGACACTCCACGAGAGTGGAGACTGAGGTCCCCGTATGAAAATGATGGGCTATTGAGGTCGTTGCATGAAAAAGGACGATTTGTGATCCCCGCATGAAAACACGGCGGGCTTAGGAGAGCATCGACGAGTATTTATTCCGCTATACCGGTATAGGCTAAAGAGAAACGAGAGAAAAGTGCATGTGCATACGTAATTGTATTATGATAGAGAATATGTACAAATACATAATGAGTGGTTAATGAAAAATGGAGATATTAAATGAAAATGTATGGTTAATAAATACTTTGTCCTGTGTATTTGAAAAGGTTCCTACAGGGATTTTGCACTGCAGATGTCTTTGATTCGTTAGGTTTACTGTAGCATTACAGGGATTTAAAAAGTTACCGAAAGGAATACAGTAAATCCAAAAAAAAGACTCAAAACACAATAATTGACTCAATTGACTATTCAAAATCTCATCACGGATTGTATATACAATTATGCAGTACTGATCTCACGATCAAATCTCCTAATAACCGCAATGTATCTAACAATACCAATTAGACGGTTCGCATCAGTTGTAAATTGTAATCGCTGAGACATGGACTCTTACAGGGAACATGTGTGGACATGCTTATGATCAAATCTCCTAATGCAAAAATGCCATATTTGCAATATTAATACATACTCTGCATCAAGTTTAATAAGAAAGATTATGTCAACAGCTGCAACTCCGCAGCCAGCAGTGCTGCTCAGGAGGGAGGCCTCTGTCGCCTTGTGCAAGTTCAAGAAACACAGACAAAACCATAAGATTCCCGATGTCATTCCTGTTACCCTTTAGGTATGAAAGCTAACAATTAATACAGGAATGCCAATTAAACAGCAATACATAGACAAGACCGCAATAATTAATTATGTCTGTTCACACTAATCGTTGCCCAACAAAACAAAAGACATACAATTGAATGACCAAGCATAATGGCATAACAGACTGAAAAAGTTTAAATTAAATTGTCAATCAAAAGTATATGAATATATCACAAAAAATAATCAGATAATTTTTTTTTCTAAAGCAACAGATAATACAAATGGACAAGCAGAAAGTTGGAAACTGCAACCAAAATCACAATGAAGCACCTTGTTCTCCTTAAAGACAATATTATCCTGAGTGATTAGAGACACGAGAAGCAGCATACCCACAGAAAGACCATCCTAGCTATGAGCAACAATGCAGCGTCCTCAAAACACGTTAGTACCCTGGCTCCCACCGACCAGTCATTAAGCACATATCTTTCAAAATAATGATCAATAAAATGAAATCACCAGTTAACCTCTTCAATGATAACGCTTTAGGTAATTCATCAATCATCGCTAACCTATAGGTTCAGAGGGGGTAGTCCACCCAGGGATCAAAATCCCGGCGGTTACCGGCCGGTAACCGCCGGTTACCGTTTTTACCGGTAAACAAAAAACCGGCCGGTATGAATTTTTGATTTTCGAATTTTGGCCGATTTTTTTCCGGTTTTTCTGATTACCGGTGGTTTTTCCGGTTACCGGTTTCAAAACATCTCAAAATTCAAATTTTGATTTTCAAATTGTGACCGGTTTTTCCGATAACTGCTCGGTTACCATTACCGGCCGCCGACCGGGATTTCTTCCGGTTCCGGTTTTTGGAACCTTGAGTCCACCCACTTGTTTTGTGCCCATACCCACAAATTTTCCTAATTCGACTAGCTAATGAAACATAACACAGCCGGTGGCAAAGCACCGCTTTATCGCCAGCACTGCAGCCAAACACTCATGTGGGGCGCAAAGATAAAGTTCGCTCATCGCACCGAAGGGTCCTACATGCGTTGCAGTAGGAAATGGATGATATTGCAGATATCCATCGAACTTGGAGGCGTGGTGTGGGGCCACACACTTAGTGGGTAGCACAGCTGCACAGCCAGCAATAAGGTTGCACTGGAAGCCAGCTTCTTCCACAGCAATGGAGCGAGGGCAGGGCACCAGTGGATTTAGGAGGCCATAAGGTGGGCATGCCCTGGACAAGTGCAATATGTTGTTGATTTTCTTCTGTTTAACTTACTTTTGTGTAATTTAACAAAGGAAAAAATGGCAGAGGTCAAAAATGCAAAAGGACAAGTGTAGCACGCCCAATATATCCATTTCACTACAACAATGGTTTAACTAGCCGAACCAAATTAGGTCTATTTCCCCAAAAGCATCCAGATAATCTCGAAATGCAAAAAACTTTTTTCTCAACTCCCTTGTAGGATATTCCAGCAGGTATTTAGGTCTCGAATCCTACAAGAAATCCTTTCTCACAAACACGCTCTTAGAAATTGTCAAGGTGGATCTAATCATCCATCCTTGAACAGCCTGGCCAAATCAGGCTTTTACTGAACCATCATAACAGTATTGAAGTGGAAATGATGTGAATTTATAAGGAAGACAAACTTTGATCTCTATTGTACCAACTTCTGATCACATGGAACTCTTGGGGACTATCAAGGTGGACGTGGATAACACATGCTAGACATAAACTACCGCCCACACCTATGATACGAAAATTTTACACACAGAGCAGCACTAGTTAGCACAGGTAGATGAATTGTACCTCTATTATCATGCAATACTATCTCCATCCAATACTATCTCGTTTAACTTTGTAGCTGGGGATTGGTGTAGGCCATCTGTAGGCAAAGTACAGATTACCAATATAAAGTACAAAATACTTGGACCAAAAAAGTTTGATAAAATACATCTACAAGACTTAGGACAAAGGAAGTCACCTGTTATAATTAGACTCCTCTATCAAGTCAGCAGATATAGTTTTCGATATTGTGCTACCATCTCTTTGTTGCTTTATAAGAACCTAGTAGAAATTTCCATTACAGTAAAAAAAACAAGTTTACTGATGACTGATGAGCATAACATACGATGAACAATTAAGACAAGGAAAACAATATGCAGTTATGAACTACCTCAACTGTTATCTTTTCCCGTGGACAATCTCTATTGGTTTCTCGGTAATATGCTTCCATATGTTCCTTGCATATATCCAGCAACATTGCGCCAAACTGGTGCCATTACATGATATACGTATGGTTATAAACAAAACATAACTTTTAGTCTTAAGCTCATAACACGAACCATTAAAATAGACACTAACTGGTGAAGGAAATTGCTAAAAAAATATCACCACTGGGGCAGTAGAAAGAACTTTCCCACCACATTTGATGAGAATATCACCCTCGCATAACCCAGCGACATCAGCAGGTGATCCCTCAGCCACCTAATTGGCATTTTATTTAGCTCATCTTGTACATACATTACGTAAAAGACGTCAACCCATGATAATCAAAACAGTAACACTGCTATAAATATTAGTGATAATAAAGTCCAGACCAACTTATGAACTAATGATTAGGCAAACGGCATTAGCATCCTGTTCTAAAAAACTGCACTTGATCATAAACTACAAAGTATATGGAAACAGTCATTACAATGAAAATATGGCAGCCAAAGCATCTTTATGTGCAGAGAACTACAAATAATTTATATTTCGAAATCCCAAATATAGATGAATGATTAAGAATTTGCATCTACAGTTAAAGAGCCTCTAAACATAATCTACAAGGATCAACAAAACAAAATTTTTAAATAAAATATTTTCAAAATCTTTCAAAACAAGGATAAAAAATTGCAAGAAGACAGAACATAGAGGAGGTTCACACATCTGAAATATATAAACCATCGTCAACATCAGGAAATGTCTGATATATCTGCTCCAGATCACTAAGTGGAACCATTTGAATAGAGGTGTACAAGAATCCAAGCCAAGGTCGAATTATTCTTCTACAAAAGTAGAAAAAATATGTTATTATAATGCAACAGTAAAAAAAATGAGACACAAAAGAAAAAGAGTAAGAATCAGGTTTTATCTCATTGTAAGTAATATAATTCAAAAGGAAAATATCACAAAAGTTCTGAGTACAATCACCGTGAGGAATGGACCTACCCAAAACTCTGATAGTGTTCCAAACATCTCGAAATAATTGCCATTGAAAGAAACGGTGTTTGGTTCTCTTCGTAGAAGTTAAGACCTAACACATGACCGTTGTAACTTACAAGAGGTCCCCCAGTGCCAGCCTAGAAAAAACAATCACAATAAATTACCAACATATGAAGCTGAATGACATAATGGGGAAAAGAAAACATGCATGGAAAAAGGCATCAAAGGACATGCAAAAACACCCATAGAGCACAAGAAGGTCAACAACAAAATAGTTCAAACAAAGTTTAAGGGTATGCCTAAATACATGATGACCGACCTCAAACATGTTTCATGCAAAATGACAATTTCCATGCAATATTGGAGAACCACAGGCTAAAATTTGTATGTGTAGGGGTGGAGTTACTCGTGTTTTAGGCTCTCGGTTCAGATGGCGGGGTGTAGGACTTAGTGTTTTAGCTTTCTAAGTTTTATTACAAAGTTTTCGTTTCTTTGACCTTGAGCAGATTTCATTCCTGACCTACTTCAACTTGTTTAGGACAAAAGACTTTGTTGTTATTGTTGTTGTAGGGGTGGAGTCACTCAATTTGTTCAATTAATAAGGTTACACCTTGTCACCATCCTGGCTCTAATTATTAATTAACCATGTTTCAGTTTGGTTCAATGGGTCAACTCGGCATTAAGATCTGGAGTCCAAAGTACAACAATCCTCCTAGCTTTAATAGACCATCAATAGATATTGCACATCAACACGGTGGTATCCTGTCAGAATGGAAAATAAACAATTAGAAAAGGGGGGGTGGGGAGAGAACATTTTAGCCAACCTTGATTACACAATTGGGCTGATACATTACTCACATGATAAAACATGGATTGTTATCGGCAAATTGGTGCACGTGGGTAAGATTGTGATTCTTATGCCACTAGAAAACAATGCATTCTGCTAAACTACTACCCAGTACCTACCATAAAACAGGAAAAAACTTCTCTTATCCTTCCCACACACTGCCATTCTGATTGGATGGAAAACTTCGCACATCACAGGCCAGAACCTTTGACCAAGCTAAAAGCCTAAAAGACCGTATTGACCTTCTTAAAATGCCATTGCATAGCATAACTACAAACTTTTCGACAAATGAGATTCATCTATAAAAGAAAACTTAAACACTTTAGTAACCGCTAGTGTCAAAGGATCTTGAGTGAATAATTTATCAGGCTATCAGCACAGAGAACAATCTCACAAATGTATTCGATTACACCGGACAGCCATACTTAGCAAACATATCAAACATTCACACAGGTTGATGTGCTGGAAAAGCATTAGGTCCAATAATTGTTTCGCTACTTACACAAGTAGACAATTAAAGAGTGTCAAGAGCATATGCTATTGTCTAGCTAAAGAAGCAATGTTTTGAGCTCTATATGAAATGTTGGTAGCAGCATGCAAACAATAGACAGGTCAGCCAAATGAAACTTGAATAACATCAGTGCTGAGAAGCGTACATAATCATATACCACCTACATCTCTGCACACAAGAGAACATAGGCATGTGCTCACATGGTTGCTAGGGCACCAGTTGCACACCCTACAAGGCCACGACAGCTTTGAAAAAGATATATCTTCCTGGATATGTGATATCAAAATGACAGCCATCATGGTAGGCCAAAGCAGGCTACCAGGCTGAGGCATAGTGTAGCAACGGTCAAGGGGAAGTTCATTTGGAGAAAGGAGCCAATGGCTCAATTGGGCAAAAAAGAAGATGAGAGCAAGGTGTATTTGGGTGGTGGTTAGAATGTGAAAGTATATATTGGTTATTTTTAAAAGAGTAAACTTCAAAAAAAACATGTATTTTGTCATCAGTAACATAAACCCACAGATTCTTTTAAAAATTCACTTCTCATCTGGTATTTTACATAAAAGTTTCAATCTCACCTGGTCCAAAGCAACCTCTTCAATCATAACAGAATCCAACATGTGGGACCCACCTTTCAGTTAAACTGACACACCCGCCATCACATTCCACTCCAGATTTCAAGGAACCCCATGTAACATGTCTCCTACAGCCCAAAAATTCCAACTATCAACATGAGGGCAGGAGAGATTGACACAAGAAACTGGAAATTGGAATTATAGTTATGCTTTGGTATAGGGTTGATTGGGAACGGGGAGTTGGGGCCCAGATTTCTATCATAATTTAGATATGGTCATATTGGCAATTCAGTTACAGTTATCTCGGTATTGACAGAACCCTAAGCTGATAACCAAAATTAGGTCACAAATAAAACAACACACAAAATGACAACCAAAATAACTTACATGATTATTTCTGTTCGGCTCCTTTAGATTCAATTAAATTAGTTTTTGTGGTTTCTACGTACCCTATGTATGATCAAGTATGCATGGATGTGTGGTGGACAGATTATGTGCCTTGGGAGTAAGGTTCTAGACGGAAAGGAATCAAAAGACATTCATCTAAACTAACAATTTGCATACCTCAGTTAATGGACTACATACACACACACAAAAAAGACATGGATAGGTACCACTTTTATTCTATCATGTATTGACAATGAAACATAAGAGCACATTATGTTCAAATAGTCCTTACCATTGTGATCTTGCAACTTGACACTAAAAGGTCTGAACACTTAAATATGTTGGCTCTGTTGTTTATTTGGCCCCGTGAGCACATTAGAAGACCACCCTCATAAGCACGTCCAAGTGCTAACACATCTCCTCTATCAATGACATCCTCAAGGATAACTACTTCTCGGAGCTTCAGATTGCATGTAACTTCGACCAGGCCTATGTTATGATGAAAATCTACCAGGGAAATCTGACCATCGGATATATCCCCACTAGGTAGAAGCACCTCAACCTAAAATTAGTAATTGTTTCAATCAGGACTGAAAAAAATGTGAATAGTAAACATATTTCACAAAGAAAAAAAGTAGCAAATACCCTCACACCAGGAACCATATAGTTATCTCCATGTGGAGGCCTTACAAGTGCCGCTGAAGTCAATATAGAACCAGTTCCGGTACTTTCATTCCACCGTATCACAAATCCTGAGCACACCCGTATTCTTTTTCGACCTGAAGTATTGAGCAACGTCAAAGAGTCATGGAGGTCTAAAAAGTTCGAGAAAGAGGCTAGTTGCTAGAAATGAGAATCACCTGCAAAAGAAGATAGACTGACGATGGACTGTGCAACCCGCAAGGCAACTTTTCGAGCTTCATGGCTCTCAGTGCTGCCATCATCAATGTCACAAAATGTACTCTCCACAGTGAGGATTGGACCCTCAGACTGCATTCGAACTAGAACAAGACATTCTTACCATTATTTGAACTAGAATACCTTGACTTATGTATAAGTTTGATGTCCAAATTTAAGTACAATACAAACATAAGTCTAACTTTGTTTTTGCACATCAAAATATACGTGTACTTTCATGGTACTTAAATTAAAACCATGGCAGGCTGCACAAGGCATTACTGCAAGAGTGAAAGTCACATAGAAATGCTTTTGCATGTCTAATACGTACCACAGGGAAGATAATTGGCAATATTTTCATCTATAAACTAGAAAGGTTAAGTGGAAAACATATACAATGATAAGAACAAGTTGACTAAACTGTATAATTCGATGTACAAAACCGTCTGATGATTCCAGTTTCAATTTTGTCTATGACAATAGATATAGTTTAGATATCTAAGCACAAAACCTGATGACACCTAACTAGTTTGCTTGTTGTGAATTTAACCAATTTTGATGGGTAGAAAGTGATTATTTCCTGATTTATAAGGTGGAACAGGCAAGCCACTTAAATACTACTCGTCAACTTCTAGCTAGAGTTTGTTTGTTGCGAATTTGACCAATTTTTATAGGTAGAAAGTGATGATTTCCTGATTTAATGGGTGGAATAGGCAAGCCACTCAAATAGGAATAAGTCCATATAATACCCTAAACTTCACTTCAAAGTCCGTCTAGCACCCCACCCCAAACTATAAATCCAGACATTTGACCCTGAACTACAACTTCCCTCTCTATTTCAATTAGGAAGAGAAGTCCCCCGTGGGCCCCACCTGTCATTCGCCTAAACTTGATCAGCGTGTCATCCTACGTAGTAAAACCATCCACTTATCGCACCACGCAAGTAGTACCACTATCCGAAACCGGGTCAGGGTATTATTTGAACTAGATTGCAAAGTTCAGAGCTCAAATGTCCAGTTTCATAATTCAGGATGCTGGACGGATTTTTGAGCAAATTTTGGGGTGTTATATGGACATTTTCCACTCAAAAACTACTCATCGACTCCTAACAACATTACATCATTCACACTAAACGTCTAACGGTTGCCTACCACTTTAATACTTAATCCAAATATCATCTGGTAACTATTCTGCTGCAGAAAGAACAGTATGAAAGGGAATCACATCACGCAGATTGACTAATATAGGTTGGAAAAACTATCACTATAGGGTTGGTTAGACAGAGATTGACATACTTTGTTCAGCAATTCTAGCCCTCCTTTCAGCACGAATGGCAAGCATCCTGCGCACATTTAGGGCCAGCAGAGCTTGCTGATCTTCCCCAGAGGCGGAGGCGGAGGCGGAGGCGGGTTGCTCCTTGGGCGGAGGTGGTGAGGCCTCAGAGAAGGGCGGAGTCTTCGTGCGCCTCCCCTTCTCCTTCTCCTCCTCACGCAGAGCATGCTGATCTTCCCCGGAGGCGGAGGCGGAGGCGGTGGCGGGCTGCTCCTTGGACGGGGTGGGCGGAGGCGGTGAGGCCTCGTTGGAGGGCGGAATCTTCGTGCGCCTCCCCTTGTCCTCCCCCTCCCGCGGCCTCGTCTCGCGAGCCACGCGCCGGCGCTTCCTCCGCCGCATCTCCTCGTCCTGCGCCCGAGGCATCGCTTCCCCCGCAGCAGCTGGAGAGGGCGAATCGGGCCGCTTCGGTGATAGCTTGGCGACAGCGAGCGGGCGACGGCGTAGCACTGTAGCAGCACACGGAGGGATAGTGGTGAGAAGAGAAACAGTGGCCGGTGGAGAGCGCGGCGAGGCGAGATCGGCGCACAGGAGGAGGCGGTGGCGCAGCGAGGCGAGGCGACGCGAGATCGGGGCTATAAAGTAGGCCCGTTGGCTGCATGAAACGACCTTGGTGCCCTCGTGCCTTGTAGGGATGAACGGCGGCTTCTTCTCGGCTTCTGCTTTTCGATTTTTTTAGGAAGTTACTTTCAAACAAAGTATCTTTTCAAAATAGAATATATAAATTAATTATAGTATATACTACAGCGACTTTATTTATATCAGCTAAAATCATACATAAGTTTTTATTACTCCATACTCTGGCCCTGTTCTTTGCAGCTTCTAAAAGCTGCTTTTTGGCTTTTCTACAGTAACTAGCTTTTAAACGGAGTATTTTTTTAAGATAGAGTCTACTAGTTAATTGTAGTACATACTTTACTGACTTCATTTATATCGGCAAAAAACACACGTGAGTTTCTGTTACTCTATAATCTATCATATAAATAGCCTAAAAGCCATAAGCCGCAGCCAAAAGCCACAAGCCGCAGCCAAAAAGAACATGCCCTCTCTCACATAAATAGCCTAAAAGCCATAAATCACAATCAAAAATCTATAAACCGAAACTAAAAGGAATATGCCTAAAAACAAGTCAGGTAGGCACGTTCTTCTAGACCATAGTTTATGTCTTTGTTTTTTGTCAGAGAAAGTACAGAGTAAAAGATGTTTGCATACAATAGAGAACTTTAGAAATCCTCTTGTGTTCTCTCAATTTATTTGTGATATGTGCGTTTTCTACTGGAACAAAATTAACATACTATGGCACTGTTCTTTTCAGCTTCTAAAAGCTGCTTTTCGGCTTTTCTACAGTAACTAGCTTTTAAACGGAGTATTTTTTTCAAGATAGGATCTACTAGTTAATTATAATACATACTTTACTGACTTCATTTATATTGTCAAAAGCTGCACGTGAGTTTCTGTTACTCTGTAATCTCTCGTACAAACAGACCAAAAGTCACAAGCCGCAGCCAAAAGCCACAAGCCGCAACCAAAAAGAACAAGCCCTTTTAGGTGGTGCAATACTTAATGATTCATCTAATAGATCTAACAGGACCCTCCCTCAACAAAGAACTCATGCACAAATGAAGCTTCTGTCTTGTGATATACCAATAAAAAATCAATCAACATGGAAAGAAATATATAGACATTAAGAAGAAATGGATAAAGTGGCTACTCTAATGACATCAACAAGGACAAAAGGAGTAAAAGAATCCATTAGTCAATACAAGGAGAGTAATGTTTATTACAGGTAGGCACCTCTAATATGGTGTGATATTTTTAGGCAAGCCTTGTAGCTGGGCATCGGAGCAGGGCATTTGAATGCAAAGAAAAGAAAAACATATGAATGCAAACAAGGAACCGATGGCTATGGTACAAACAAATTTTAGCAACAGAAGTTTCTCAACCATTTACTTGCCTGTTAACCAAGTAGAGCGGAGCGACGTGCGGACGACATTGACACAGGACCTCCACTTGAACAAGCAGTTAACCCAACTCAAAACATCGTAGTAATACATGCGCGCATACGGACATCATTGTTCTTACGCGTAAAGTGTAAACAAGTTGGCTATCCATTGCCCACCAATGTAAGTCCAAATGCATTCAATTTTGACTGGGCACAACCAAGAATCTTACCAGCACACTAGTATAGGCTAGAGATATCCTTCATCTTACTAGCCCTTGCTCTTCGAGAGTCGTGGTCTACATCCTGTGTGGCATGTGTGAAGTTTTGCTCTTCAGTGAACACAAGTGGTGGCGGGTGGTCTGCACTTGCAGAAGTGAAATGTTAGAAAATCAACCTTTGTTACACCTTGTGCATAGTTGTATTGCACTGTTGTCTCACCTTCAGCACTATCTTCATTGTGAGAGTTGCTATCCTCAGTTTCAGCATAACTAGGGCTGCTACCATCATCTTCCATTTCATCCTCAATACCTATTAATTTGTCCTCTTCATCCTGCACTATGTTCTTCCCTTCCTTTACCTTCTCCTTGCTTCCACCACTACGACGCTTCCTTTTTGTGCCCATTTTTTATCGGCTCGTTAAGGTCCGCATCACATGATTTCGAGCGATTTAGTTCATCAATAATGACCTTTGAAGGATTGCCTCCTAGTTCATCCATCACTAGTTTCGATTCACTCCTTGACCCACCTAGCCAACCCTAGATTGGGTTGTCCTTATCAAAGAGGGTTGTACCATCATCATCAACGAGCATCCATCTTTTTTTGTTGCTCATCTTCAAACTTGTAGATCTTGAGCTTCAAATTGTAATGGATATAGACCAACTTGTGTAGCTTCTCATAGCCGAGTCGATTCCTCACTTACGTGTGAATCAATGCAAATGTGCTCTAGTTACGCTCACAGCCACTAGAGGACACGCATTGTGACGCTATCTGTAGATCATATTTCTGTAGAGTTTTGTAATCTCCTTCGAAATACATCCACCAAGATGCTGAAAAAACAGACATGAGGCTAGTCATTAGCAAGCATTAATGAACAAACTATTTGTTCAACAAGATGTGCATTTCGCATACCAGTTGTCATACGCGTAGCTGCATTTTCCCATCTCTTGTGTGTCAAACATCTCTCCACGACAGTGGTACACATCAAACTATCAGAGTGCATCCATTACGCTCTCGAGAGAGTCTACAATCTTTCTTATTACACGTGTGAATGCCCTCAAAAAATCTGTATCCCTACTTATGTCATGCTTGTAGTGCGCAGCAGGATCAAGCACACCGGCTACAAGAAGGCAAGTAACATAAGTGTCTCCCTGTAGGAATAATAAAACAGAATCTTGAATGCAATAATGAATTACTTGCTACCATAAGTTTCTCCTTGTAGAGATAGTAAACTCTTTCGGACATTACTCCCAAGAATCTATCATGATCGGGTGTGCCCACACGAAAAAGAGCTTGCATTTCAAAACCCGTCTCCATCATTCTAGGCATAAAGTCTAAAATCGTTGCATTCTTTTGTTGACCCGCGAACCGAAATACTCCCTATAATGGCTTCACTGCATTTAGTATCCAGTCCATCTTGCCCCACCATTTTCTGCTTGTCAAGCAGTCATACTCGTGGTTAGTAATCTACTCACTATTCCTCCAGGCATCTGACAACATCCACTGTCAAAAACTATCTTTCTTATTCCTAAGGCTTTCCTATGATAGTTTGACCATTTACTCGAATTTGTAGCAAATTACTCAGTTGTTATTGAATCCTTAAACCACATTCGGCATGACCATGCACTTTCTTTATGACCACCCAGTTACGGAGTAGTATTTCGCAATCTTAAAATAAACTATTACATATGTAGAAAGTTATGACGGTCTCAAGTCTAAGGATTCAACATATATTATGTATGAGACTAACTGATGACATTTAAAAATATAACAATTTTCACAATATCTTATGGTAGATCGATCCAATATCATATTCTCTAACATATGTCTACATTATTGATTTGATATCTCCATATTCATGATCTATGAAACATGACAATCAATTAATGCATGTATTGATCTATAAATCATAATTATGTTACATAATAATATAAGATCAGAGATAATTTAGAAATAACATCAAAACATGAAGAGTTTTATGAACAAATCATGTACTTGTTGATCAATACGAAAGGCATTTATTAAAAAAAACATATTATTTAAAAGATTATGAACATAGAAGTAATACGATCATCTTCATGATCAACTTTAGGGCATATAAATAACAGTCTATTACATAAGAATTCTAATAAAGCAATTACTCGTATCCCAGTAGGTCTCTGGAAGGAGCACCAAACAACCCAACCAGTTATTGAGATCATGTTTACATAACCATCCAGTGGACATTACAATGTTTATACAGATATTTAGATTTCAATTCGCCATCATCCCTCTTCTTCATAGTAGAGCTTCTCATCGGTAGTCTGCCTTTCTCCGGCCTCTGGCTTGACTTCTAGCGACAGTCTCGTGCCACTAGTTGCTCTACTTCTGTTGCTTTGCCATCATGCTGTTGCCGGAGTGCCTCCTCTTGGAGAGCCTTTGCACCCTCCAGGAGCACCTCTTCCATTAATCCTTAATAAGACCTGCCCAAAATTTCAAAAAGGAGCAAATATATATATGATCTCAACAGGAGATCCAACCATTTTTTTTCTCAAAAAATACTCTGTTCCCGAGAGCAGCTAGTCACATGATGTGTATCTTACCCCAAAACACATATACTTTCTAATCCACCAGAAAAGGATACAGGGCGACAATAAGCTCCAAGTATAGTACCTATAACACCCCCACACATTTTTAGAGATCATGCATTCGAAGAACAAATGATTTATAGTTTGATTTTCATGACAAAAGCTACAGAGATTACCCCCTTCCAGTTTTTTCTCAACAAATTGTCTTTTGTCAAGATGGCATTGTGCCAAATCAGCCACATAAATTTTTTGACTTTATGTGGTATCTTATCTTTCCAAAGAATGTTATGAGCACAATTTAGCAAGTTCTTATGTAACTGACACTGAAAGATTCATGTTTTCTTCCCACATCCATATAGGAATGTCAGGATTCTCACTCAAAGCCTCCTTGGCAATAGCATCCTGCAACATTCTTAGCCTATGCTGCATAGATTCATCAAGCCATCTTCAAAAAGTAATAGGATATGTTTTCGTAACGACACCACAAACATTCACATTTTGTGTTGCAGTTTATGACCACTCAGCAGTCGTTACGACCACACTTAAAGTTGTTACGACCACTTCTTGTTTGCTCCGACCGCTCCAATCATGCCTTTGTACTCCAACCACGTACTCGTAACTTTAGCTTATGAGAGTTACGACCACGTTCATGGTATGCTGCACGTTCTCGTAACCGCTCCTTTGACTACGTAGTATCGCTCGATCACCGTAGTCGTAACTCGATTATGACCATGCTGAAGGCTCAATCGCCGTGGTCGTAAAGCTTACGACCATGTCTTCTACTCTGTAACCGTGGTTGTAACTCGTTTAAGACCACATCTTCTGCTCCTGCGGATACCTCCACTCGCCGTAGTCATAGCTTGTTTCACGTCTGTGAAAACGACGAACTCGATATTTTTTTTAGGAGCCAAAAGCACTCCGCATTCTTTATTTCTCCCCCTCTCGTTTCGATCACCCCGATCACTTCCTGTTCTTCTTTTTCCTCTCATTGCATTTTCACAATTATATCGCTCGGCCTTTTAAAGCCAACTTACACAACTAGCAAACGGACACACAAACCAACTCGAAAACTGAAACTCAACTTGACTCGTATACGACTAAACAAGATTACTAACTCTAACATTTTGCTCATTGCAAACATAATATAAAACAGTGAATCTTTCACATAGTGGCAATGAGTCATTCCAACATTCATGCCAAAATCTATCTCCTTCCCATCACCTTGATGTTAGTTTTAGGATGTCCGCCCAAACTGGGAATCACCCTGTTTGTCTCCTCCTTGAATTGATATTCAACTGTTGTTATTCTCTTTGGATAACCATATTAATTAATCATATATACTACCCATAGTTTTCTCTATTTTAGCGGGTGAATTCCTAAAATGTGTCGCCGACTTTCTTCACCTTGTTCGAATTACCAAAATGCAATGCCAACTTTCTTCATTTAATCTTTTCTGCATGATGCTGCTTACATATCTTACCGGTTACCACCCACAATGTGCTATGCTGATGGCTTACTATCTTTATGGGTGCTTTGCTAGTTTGCACTTGGTTAAGTACATCGATGAATATTACATAGATAAAAATGTCATTATATGCTAAGAGAAACATATTGTTCACAGCTGTTTCGAATTTTGCACAGAAAGAATTAGCCATGTTTTGTCTCAAAATAAAAAGAAAATAAGAAATAATGGTAGTAATAGTAAATCAGTAACATATGCTAGCCTAGCAGAGGAGGCGTGTGTGCATGGTTTGAAACCTAGGTGAGAAAATTATAGTGTACTAAAGCAAGGACACATTTTTTTCCTTGTTTTGGTGCAAACGCCACAAAACTGTAGTGTTCTACAGCCAATTTCCCCTTAATATTAGCTTTTCTTTTTAAGTTTCAATAAGTCTTCGTTTTAATAATACTGACCATCATCCATTTTGCATCCCCTTGAATTGATATTTAAACATTGCTATTCTCTTTGGATAGCCACATTAATCACATGCAGTACCAACCGTCTTCTCTTTTTTGTTGGCGAATCCCGAAATGCATCATCGGGTCTTTTCACCTTGTTCGAGTTGCTAAAGTACCATGCCAACTTTCTCCATTTTGTCTTTTCTGCATGATGCTCCTTACTTACCTTACCACATACAATCTGTTTGTGCCTTGCCAGCTTACGACGGTTAACTATGTGTTTGCTACTTTGCAATAAGTAAAGCGACGAATGCTGGATAAATAAAAATGGTATTGCACCCTAAGAAAAAAATATGCCGCACACGGTATACTTTGAATTTTGCATAGAAAAGAGTTAGCCGCATTGTCCATCAAAATAAAAAGGAAAAAGAAATTAGCGGTAGTAATGCAGTAACCGGTGATGAGCCTCTTCTTTTTAGCTTCTAAAAACCGCTTTTCGGTTTTTTACAAACTAGCTTTTAAACGGAATGTCTTTTTAAGGTGAATTTTATAATTTAATTGTAGTACATAATGTAGCGACTTTATTTATATTGGTCAAAATTACTCTATACTCTTTTATAAATAGGTATAAACTATGAGCTAAAAGTAAAAAAAGCGTGCCCGGTATGCTAGCCAAGGGAGGCGTGCGTGGATGAACCCTAGGCGTGAAATCTCCAGGCGCAAAAAGCCCAGCCCGGGCCACACCCATTTCCCCGCACGCACACGCCCCCCACCCCATGCCCCCGCTCCAACCCGTCGCGTCGTCCTATTTAGGCACCCCCGTCTCCTCTCTCCCCATTTCCGTCTACCACACCCCACCTCCTCCACCCCCCAAAAACACACGCCTCCGATCCCCACGCCGAGACGCCAGCCTTAGACCTAGCCGCCGCCGCTGCCGGACAGGAACCGCCCGATTCGGCAGGCACGGGGGGAGTGAAAGGTACCGCCACGCCCCGATCGCCGCAGCCGCCGCCGCGATGCGCAGCGCTGCAATGCTTGCCTGACGCGTAGAGTCTGTGCGATTCGCCTCGGTTCCGGGCGGGTGTCGCTGATCGGGCCCGGGGTGGCGGCGCCGGCGGCCGCCGCGGTGCTGGGCTCGGCGTTTTAGGATCGGAATGCGGCGGAATTCGGGGTGTATCGGGTGGGATTGCTCGGGGTTCGTGGGATCTCGTCGCGCCTGTGCTCGTCGGATCCCTCGAGGGTCTCGGGATGCTTGTGTTCTGGTTACGGCTAGATGATAGCTCGGTTTGGTTCGCTCGTGGTGCTCGGATCTTCCATTTTGCTTTCTCGTGGCTCATGGTGTGATTATATCCTTGGATAGGTGGCGTATTAGAGCGCTTTTGCTGTACGGACGCTTTTGTACTGCAATCTGATGGGTGATTTGATGATTAGGGGATGTAACCACAGGGTTTAATTGGTGTGATGCTTCTGCTGATGTGCATGCATGCGTATATGGCATTTATAGAATAGAATTGCCTAGCAAATGCGGCATGTAGTTCCTGTTACATGATTTTCCTGTTACCATGTTGGGTTCTGCTATGCTTACGGTGTTTGTGCTCAGTAGAATGGAATGGCTTAGCAAATGCAGCACGTAGCTCTTCTTAGTTGATTATTCTGTCATTATATGTTGTGCTGTAACGTGCAGATGTTTGTGCATGTGTGCGTGTCATGGAATAGGATGGCTTAGCAATTGTAGCAGAAAGTTCTTGTTCGATGGTTGTTATGTCATTGTGCTGTGCAGTGCTATTGCTTGCTGGTTTGGCCGTTGCTGAGTTTGCAATTTCTATTCTTGCAGATCACTCTGCCCCAGGCTGAGTTAGTGGCTGGTATTGGCGATATAAGCATTTGTTAGCTGTTTTATCCTGTTTCTTGGGTCTTAATCTTTGATTAAGCGTCATTGAAAAGGCTGTACATGAGAAAACAATTTGTTGAAACATTTCACTTGTAATATGAATGTATTGTGACAATCCTTCTTCCTGTGCTAGAATCATATATTTCAGCTTCAAAGCTCTTATGGTACTTTTCAAGTTTCCTATTGAACCGAATACCTAATGCTTTAATTCTGAGCTTGTGATGAACATTCATGCAAATTCGTAGATATTAATTCAGAACCTGGTGGCATATTAACCTTGGATACTTGGTCAACCGGAAAATTGGAGCTCCCTGTTCATGTCCTCAATGGAGAGCCTAGCACACTTAGAGGTTTTGTGTGAAAAGCTTTACAATTCTAGAGACTCAGCTGAACGAGCACATGCAGAAAGCACCCTCAAGTGTTTCTCGGAGAACAGTGATTACATTTCACAGTGCCAATATATATTGGACAATGCCTCAACTCCATATGCCTTGATGTTGGCCAGTACAAGCTTGTTGAAACAAGTCTCTGACCGAAGTCTTTCTTTGCAATTGCGCCTCGATATCAGTAATGTTTCTATTCCGGAAACATATAGCATGAAATCATATTGCATCTGCACGGCATGTTGGCATTTATGTCTCTTTCTATTTGTTCACATGTGAGTTGCTTGTCGTATGCAGCATGTAACCATACAAAGTATATGCATAAGTTTTGTCGTTTCCTTGATTCTCAACTTATTTCTGTTTTGTCCTTAAAAACATTTATGCTTCTGTAATATAGCCGGAGAAGATTATTTACTTATTTCCATTTTATTCTTCAGTTTTTTTATGCATTTGTAGCATAGCTTGAATAGATAATTATTTATTTCCATTTTATCCTCAATTTTATTCTTCTGCAATAGTGCAATGTAGTTGAAATGCATAACTTATTTATCTGTAACCCATTTTTTGCATGCCTTTGTGCCTCTTTGTGTTACTAATTTTAGACTAACCTTTCTGTGATCTGTGTGAAGGGAGTTATGTCATGAACTATCTTGCCGCAAGAGGACCTAAATTGCAGGGCTTTGTGACTAAGTCCCTAATTCAGCTCACATGTCGGATTACAAAATTTGGATGGTTTGATGATGACAGATTCAGAGAGATTGTCAAGGAAGCAACAGATTTCTTAACTCTTGTAAGTATGTCTTACGCTTTGTAGGATTGAGATAAGAGTTTTATAATTGCCTGTCACGTATTTAAGCTTAGATAGCTACTATTGCTTAAAGCGGAGTTGTATGATCACATAAGCCTTTGCCAGTTCAGTGAATGAAACCTGTTCTTTGGAACTAAGTGACCTTCAAAAGATAACCAGCAGTGCCAGATAAATTAGCATTCGTGCATGCAAATGAATGTATGCAATGACTCATAAGAACTTTGAACATTTGAAACACAAAGACTTGTAAATCAGCTTATTTTAATCATTGATGGCTTGAGCTGCATGTTTAGGAACTAATTATTTTAACAGAGAAGATTTGTGTTGGTTTCACATCCCTTGGTAACATCCAACTTAATCTTTTTAAAGCCATATGAGAAGAAAACACTTCCTTTCAAATCTGCCAGTGATACTCAAGAAATTGTTATTTTTAGTTGATAATCATTTATGAATTGCTGGTGCGCTTTTATAATGATTTACTTAACTACACTTGCCAGATTTTGTTTCAACCTTCCTATGAAAAGATTTTTTTGGTATTTTCTGTGCTTTTCTAGCTGGCGAATCACTCCTGATTATTTTAAACATTCTATAACTGTTGCAGTATCCACATGTTATTCCATACCTTATATAGTTATATAACAGTTGCTATTTATTTTGTTTATACTCCCTCCGTTCTTTTACAAATGATGTTTTAGCCTCATGCACACATACTAAAAAAATGCACAATATTTTTTTTGAAGAATGAGAATACACAGGAGGAATTGTGTATCTTTGTTTTTAAGGAGAATGGGGACTTGAACCCATGATCTCAACCACCACAACCTTGTGCTCTACAACTAGGCCACATCGGTGTCCCCAAAATGCACAAGATTATCACCATACCTTTCTAAATTTTGTTTCTTTTACTATGCTATTAAGTTTGTTCACCACCTACCGGTCCACCTATCTTTAGTCTTAAGTGATCAATGAACAAGAATCTCTCCCTCAATTAATGACCTCATACGGTGAAGTATGCATTAAACAAGTTCAGGGTAATTTATGAAGTTATATTTATATTTTACCTCGAAAACGTAAAACTTTATTTAATAAAAAGAAATAAAATATCTCACTGAAACACCATTTGTAAAAGAACAAAGGGAGTAACAATTCTATATGATGAAGTGTACTTTCGAAAATGCCTCTTGTTCATGCTAAAATTTGATCATATGTCTTTAATATGCTACATTAGTGTCAATTAAATAAATTTGTTTACTGAAAAGGGAAATGAAATGATAACCAAGCTTCTATTATCAAATAATTCATATGTGGCGATATTATATTTTTCAATTCCATGCTCTGTTTCGAGTTACCTGATGCATTTTGCTAAATTTGTTGCTTCTGCTTCTGTTTCAGGCATCTCAGGATCATTATTTTATAGGATTGAATATACTAAATTTTCTTGTAATGGAAATGAACCAGGTGAGACCTAGAATGTTTTCTGCTGTTAATATAGGTTTGATAAGTGGTTTCTTCCCTATCCAATACAATCAGACATTCATGTTAATACGTGGATTGATTAAAGTTTAATTGAACCTTGCTTCAAAATATTGTTGACTCGGTTGCTTCTACCAGGCTGCACAGAATTTTGTTGTTTAAAACTGCTCCTCATGTACAGTTTTGCTGGCACACATATAGGTTGCATGGTGCATATGAAAGCCGCATTCACATTCCTTCATAGACACTGCATGAGAGGGACAAGCATACATAACTACATAAGGGAGTGCATATGCACTTCTGAACAGCATAGGCGCTATCTTGTGGGTGACTACATTCGTACCATAACCAGCAGTCATCACAAGCGTGCAATTGAACACTATGGTCGGAAATTCGGAATATTAATGTTTAGTCCCACCAATATTAAGAAGAGGGCTTATTAAATTTTAATAGCTATGGTTGGCACATTAATGTTCAACTTTTAAAGAGCTTGGGTATTGGTGGGAATAGGTGGCGACATAATAGGTGGGGGCTGTGGCTCACGTTTGGCAATGGTCCTTGGGACTGTAAAGTATATAGGCGTGGAAGAATTTTTTTACCTGCTTGGAGCTGTGGTGCATATTTAGCTACATCCTTTGGACTAAGTGTAAACAAATCTTTTTGTTAACCCACCTTACTGTTAGTATGATCTGTCATCCACATCTTCTTCTTAATATATGATCGCATGTCACTGAACTCCTCATAAAGTGGAGTTACATTTGCCTTGATAACAGTACCTAGGCAAGCCCTACCCCACTTAACTTGAAGACATAGCATACTAGCTTGGCTTATAATATGAAAAAAGTTCACGTTGTGTATCCAACTAGTTTCTATCTCACATCTTAGTTTTCTGTTTTTCTTTAACAACTACTCTCTCTATGAAGAACTAGACCAATAAGCTTTCTCAGTATGTGGTTAACCGCTGTATACATTTTGCAAACTACTGCTTATGGTGTCCACTAGGGAACAAAAACCGGCGGTTACTGGCCGGTAACAGGAAAACTGGTGGGAACCGGGAATATAAAAATTGGCCAAGTTACTTTTAACTTTATGACTGCATAATGCATTTTCTAGGTTGATTTAGACCTTTTTGGTGCTAGGTTACCTATTATATGAGCTAATTATGCTTAAATTATTGTACTCCCAACCAGGGTTAAAAAACCCGGTGGTAACTGGCCGGTTATCGCCGGTAACCGGAAATAGTGGCGCCTACCGTAGAAAAAAATACTGGCCACAAATTTTCAAATTGAAATTTGAATTTAGGACTACATAATGCAGTTGGTAGGTTGGTTTAGGTATTTACTATGCTAGATTACCTATTGTTTGAGGTTAATATGCATGAATAAAAACCAACGGTTTTTATTTAATTCAAATTTGAAGTTTTGAATGTAAAACTTAGTTTCCCTAATGATGTTTACATTGTTTAACACTAATGGAATGTATTAGGAAGATGCATGCACCTCCCGTGCTTGACTTCATGCTTTTTTCCATGAATGTGTTAGAAATTTCCAATTTCAAATTTGAAAAATTGGTTTTTAGCGGTTTTTCGGGCGGTAACTGGCCGGTTTTTCCCGTTACCGGTTTCAAATTCAAATTTCGATACTTGAAATTTGGCCGGTTTTTTTCGGTTACCGGCCATCCAGCAGTATTCCCCCCGGTTCCAGGTTTTGGAACCTTGCTCCCAACTCATTCAAAATTTTGGGCGTTTTTCCGGTTTTTGGGCGGTAACTGTTCCGGTTACCTATTTTAAAACAGCCTCAATTCAAATTTTAACTTTCGAATTTCAACTTGTTTTTTTTCTGGTTTTTCCGGTTACTGTTACTGGCCTCCGGCCAGGAACATGACCGGTAACGGCTTTTCTATCCCTGGTGTCCACTAATATCTTTACCTCTGGATGAGGTTTTTATTTGTTACTTCATTTTCTTTTAGTACTGTTCAGAATGTCATACCCATTTATGTTCATCCTTTTTTCTATGTAAGGTTAGCTGTAAGAGAAATTTGACTAATGTTTTTTATGTTGGTTTATGCATATAGCCGAATACGATGCCTTCGACACTTCACAGAAAAATTGCAAGTTCATTCAAGGACCAGTTTCTTCTACAGATCTTCCAAATTTCTCTAACCTCATTACACCAACTGAAAAGTGAAGGTAATGTTCAAGGTGTTATGGTGGCATGATTTTTCTTTTCAGTAGATTGTATTGGAATACCTACACTGATTTCATTTCCATCTTCTGATACAATCTGAACTTGAACTGCAGTACCAGATGATTTTAGGCATGTCCCTCTTTCACTTGCATTGAAGTGCTTGTCATTTGACTTTGTTGGTTCTCCAGTGGATGAAAGCTCTGAAGAATTTGGAACTGTGCAGGTATATTGGTTGCATACTTGTTAGCTACTCTTTGCAACAATTAACCTGTCATTGTATCACACTTTGGCTCTTTATTGTAGTTTATGTATATATTTTGTTTTATCTTGATGCAGCTTCCTGCATCTTGGAGACCTCTCCTTCAAGATCCTTCCACTGTCCAGATCTTTTTTGATTACTACAAAGTCAATGATAATCGTGTTTCAAAAGAGGTACACTTTGCTTGGGTGATTTGATAATAAATAGTAATACAGTACAAATATTTTTATTGAGTGATTTCTTCATTAGTTCAAAAGAGGTGCATTTCTATCCACAATTCCACATGTTTCTAAAGAACTACTGTTTGATGGGTCTGGTTGTTGATACAATTTGCAAATTTAGTATTGGTTAACTTGCATGTAAGAGCAACCCTTTTAAATGTTGTCTATGATTCTTTGACAAGCATATTTTTTCCCATTTAACATCTTCTAGTGGTTAGAACTTTATCTGCTACTTCCTTTTTTTTTGGTGTGGTGGACCCGGGGGGGGGGGGTGTTCTTTGTGCCTGCTCTAAATCTCAGCCCAATCCACCACATCCAAGCAGTCACTATGTTTTATTTCCCCATTAGGAAATGTGTCTAGTGTAGTACTGTATGCTTTATTTTCTTCACCTCCTCTCTCCTGCACTTATATGTGTGTGCAAGCCTGTTGTTTTGTACAGGCTTTGGAATGTCTTGTCAGACTTGCTTCTGTCAGGCGCAGTATTTTTGTGGAGGATCCTGCACGGTCCCAGTTTCTCTCTCATTTGATGTCAGGCACCAAGGAGATACTCCAAACAGGCCAAGGTTCTACACGTACAAATCTTACAAATTAGTAATTGATGCGTGTTTTCTTCCATAAATTTCACTTATTAGGAAGAATTATCTCAACTTAAGTTCTCTTAACTGTTAGTTAAGAAGCATTTAGTCTTAACATGAGTTGATTAACTCACCTCTAGTGATGTTGTATATTTTAGGAGACTTAAATGGACCTAATCACAACTATGGTATATACTGTTGAAGCCAAATTTGCCAGCAGAGAATTAAAAGTTGTCTTGATTTGAGATGCTTACAATAATTAATCTGCCCAAGTAGATAAATTTGTTGGTTGAGGCACTTCATGCAGGGCAAAAATAGATGTTATGTAATTTATTTTGACTCTGCAGGTCTTGCTGATCATGGTAATTACCATGAGTTCTGCCGTCTTCTGGGACGTTTCAAAGTTAATTACCAGGTTGTGAACCAAGGATATGCTTTGTATTTTATTTCTTTTAGCATTTATTAGAAAATTGACAAACTTGTTAGTTTTTTCCCATAATGATTGGTGCATTGCTTGGTAACTATAGCGATGTAATGATTATGAAGTATGCACGTAGTTCTCTTACAAAAGTTTTTTCTTCCTGATTTGTTGACACATGCTATATGTTGAAGGAACAGCATTACCAAATACAAATTTGGTTCTGTAGCTTCTCCTAATCTTTCAATTTTACCGATGACGAGAAGCAGTTAACTACTTATGCTAATAATATACTCTTTAGTTCCATTATTCTGCGGTGTGACCAGGGATTGAAAAACCGGCGGTTACTGGCTGTAACCGCCAGTAACTGGAAAAACCGGTGGGTACCAGGAGGGAAAAAACCAGTTGGAATTTTTCAAATGTAAATTTAAATTTATGACTGCATAATGTACTTTCTAGGTTGGTTTGGACATTTGTTGTGCTAGATTACCTATTGTATAAAGTAAATACGCATCAATTATTGTTCTATGTTTTTTCTGTCTTTTTCCGGTTTTCCTGGCGGTTTTTCCGGTTTTTGGCCGGTTACTGGAACGGTTACCGGTTTCAAACCAACAAATTCAAAATTTGATTCATGAAATTCGTCCGGTTTTTCCCCGATATTTCTGGTAACCGGCCGCGGCGGCCGGGAATACCCCCGGTTCCAGGTTTTGTATCCCTGGGTGTGACTGCTGATATTTGCTTTGTGCAGTTTAGTTGGTGGCCATAAAAAATTACTGTAGTTGAGGGAACAATGTTTTAATATTATATTAATAATCCTCGTTATATGTCTTGAGGGGTGAATTGGGGATGGTTATTGTGCTCAACTGGGGATAATGTTTATTCCAAACTTTCTGTATTTGTACCTTGTAACAATGAGTAGCTTATTGCTGTTTGTTGCCAAGTGGTTTTTTTGTCGTTTTAAATGTTTTAAAGCGAAAAAGGGAATTTTAATGTCATTTTGTCGTCATACTCTATCCAAAGTTTGTCATGCGTCTCAGTTTTTATTTATAAAACATTTTGAATTTTTGATAATAATACACCTTAATTTATGGTTGATTGTTGAAGCGACATATTGGTTCGTTATTTGTGAATATACATAGTGTCATCTTCAGAATTGTCTACAACATTGACTGGCAGATTATTTGGTTTATATTTGATTGTTATTGATGTTTGGACAAAAGGATAGATTAAATTGCTTGGTGGTTGTACTTGGTTTTGTTGATCCATTTTCCACGTTCTTGTGTAGCGGCCTTCGGTCCCTTCTGAGATTAATTGTGGAAGTTTAACTTATTGTACTGTGCAGTTGTCAGAGCTTCTGAATGTTGAGTTTTATGGCGAATGGATTGGTCTAGTAGCAGAATTTACAACTAAATCCGTGCTTTCATGGCAGGTTTATCTTTCTTCTTGCTCAGTTACTAGTCACTAGATCTTCGATAATCAATGTTGTGAGTGTTATGACTGGTATGCTATAAATTACTTGTTCTGTAGTGGGCCAGCAACAGTGTTTACTATCTTTTAAGTCTTTGGTCAAGGCTGGTGACATCTGTGCCTTACTTGAAAGGAGACACACCAAGTCTGCTTGATGAAACTGTACCCAAAATTATGGAGGCTTTTATCACTTCTAGAATTAACTCTGTTCAGGTACTGGCTTCTGCGAGAGCTGCAACTACTGCTCTTATTTCAGTTCAAGAAGCAACTGTTGTCATTCTTATTGTTAGTTATTTCTATTCATCTCAGGCCAGCTTTTCAGACAACTCATCAGATAATCCTTTGGATAATGTGGAAATTCTCCAGGAACAGCTGGAGAGTCTTCCTTACCTTTGCAGATTTCAGGTTTTTACCACCTCATGAATTTTTGTTTCTGATTTTAAGAATGAGTTTTCTTTCAAAGCTATGATTTGACTCCATCTTTGAAACCATATTCAACTGAAAATAAGATTGATTACTTCAATTGAGCACTTTCTGTTAATGGGATTTAGGCCCTGTTCCAGCTTCTCAGAAAACAGGGTTCAGGGTTCGCATGTGTCAAATCTGGATTACACGAGTTGCAGCTATCCTTTTACAGCTTACTACTTGCACTTCCTTTAAGTTCCTGTATTTAGCATAATAATTTTCCCGCTGCCAAAAAAGGAGAATATACACAAGAACAATGCAATAGATACTTCAAACTAACAACATTCTGCTATTCATCATGTTGCATTTGATACGATGCTGCTAAAATGTTAGCAACCACAATACATTTTTGCTACATCCCCCCGCCCATCCGCCGCTCCCGTGGCCATCGCCGCCGGATCCAAACTTCCCGTGCCAGATCCGGAGAGATGGGGGAGGCGGGCGGTGGCGATCTGCGGGGGAGAGTGGGGGAGGCGGGCGGTGGAATTTGCGGAGAGGCGGCGGCGGCGATTTGCGGGAGAGAGTGGGGGAGGCGGGCGCGACCGCGAATATGCGGGGTCAGCGGGGAGGCGGCGGAGGATTTAGGGTTAGGGTTATGCGGGGAGGCGCGGTCCGCGCGGAAGGATCTCAGGTTAGGCCATTAGGGTTAGAAGATCTAGACCGTTGGATCTTTATCAGACGGTCTAAAGTTTGACTAATTGTTTTAAACATTAGTTATAGGATTTGATGACTCGATCTGAGACGTTAGATCTCATATATATAGCAAATATATACTTATCATCTGCCTGTTGCCCTTATTTTTAATTTGGCCGCCTAGGCCCCGCCTAAGGGCGCTAGGCCCCACCTCGCCGCCCGCCTAGCGCCTACTTGAACATTTAACATTGGTGCTTTGTTTAATTCATATTGTGGACGGACTGTGAATGCAGAAAATACAACATATAAGATAAAAAGGAAAATGATAAGGAATTGCAAATTGCTGTTGAATTGAAATTGTAAGATACCAGTTTTTGACTTTTTGCTGGAGTCATATTTCTGAATGTGATGGCAGAAGGGTAGAATTCATCAAGAAATTTCGAACGAACCAAGATATCCTCTCATTCCAGTACAATAGTAGCTATCTGCTCTTCTGCTGGGAGAGGGTTTGATTGGGATTGTTTAAGCAGTCTCTGTAATCATTGACCCCTTTCCAATTTATTCTGACTTGTTCTATCAAGAACGGAGGTGATTTGTGGAAAGGCTACTCTGCAAATTGAGCTATGATTGGATAGATTTATTATGTCAGGTCACCACTCCGCCACTATGAGGGTTTACATCTGACTTCATCATTCCCTAAAAAAGATGGAGCTCTTTTATTATCAGTTCTGCCCAAGATTCCAAAAACCGGAACCGGACGAAATCCCGGTCGGCGGCCGGTAACGGTAACCGGGCGGTTACCGGAAAAACCGGTCACAATTTGAAAATCAAAATTTGAATTTTGAAATGTTTTGAAACCGGTAACCGGAAAAACCGGAAAAAAACCGGCCAAAATTTGAAAATCAAAAATTCATACCGGCCGGTTTTTCAGTTAACGGTCTCCGCCGGAATTTTGATCCTTGGTTCTGCCTTTTTCGGCAAAACTGATATATTGCTTCAGTTTATTATATCTGTTACTTTTTTCTGATGGTTTATTATAGAATTACTTTAATCATAAGTAATCTTATTAGCAATAGGATGTACAAATTAAATGAAACCCCGTATTGTTTTTAAATTTTTGCGATTTGCATTGCATACATTGTTTCATATTACATGCCCTGATTATTATTTTCTTTCAATGAGTTGCAGTACCAAAACAGTAGTCTTTACATCATAAATATCATGGAGCCTCTTCTACAAGCTTATACGGTATGTTAGTATTATTCCACAAGCGCTTTTTTTAGAAGAGTGCTATTCAAAGTAAAATATTATTTATAGGAAAGGTCAAGATTACCAGCTCCTGGAGATGCAGATGAGCTCTCTGTCATTGAAGGGCAGATTGCATGGATGGTCCACATAATTGCAGCCATTCTCAAGACTAGGCATACCATTGGTTGTAGGTGAGCAACTAATTTTCCTTGCATGTCAACTTTTTTCTGCTATTCTTTTCATGAACAAGGTTTTTGATTTTCTTCTGCAGCCAAGAATCACAAGAGTTAATTGATGCAGAACTTTCAGCCCGTGTGTTACAGTTGATAAATATTACTGACACAGGGGTGCACGCACAGGTTAGATGAAAATGATTTGGTCACTAAACATGAATGATGAGCTAGTGTACTTGCAGGCATGATGATTTTCCTTTTGGAGTACTATCTTCTAGTATAGAGTATGAGCGCCTGTGTATGTAGGACTGGTGCATTTTTTTTCAACAATTTTATTTTTGAAGATTTTTCACATGTTAACAGCATTAATATTTTGCCAATATCTCATAATAAATAGCCAATATCGCATAACTTTCTGGGAAATTAGAACTGCGCTGCTACAAATGTGTAATTTTGAAACTGTTCTGTTCTTCTTACAGCCACCATGAAAATTCCACTGATGCAACCTGTTAGTTTTCACTTTTCAGGCAAAAGAAGTTGAAATTGAGTGTATATAATGAAAATGACTGCACTGTATTTGGCGTTCAGCCTACTTCCAGTGCCAGTCATGTACTAAAATGTAATTCTACAAACTATGGTTTGAGATGACTTTTCGCTTATAAATGTTGGTTTCAAAAGCAGACATCCTACTTTGCAGGAAATGTTACTTCCTTTTCTTGTTTACTCGAATCTCCTTCCCTGTCTTGGTGATATTAATATTTTTTATGGGTTGCATTGGGTTGACAGGTGGGCAACTGGAGTGTCCAGCTAGCAGCAAATATCTTAGAAACAATAACCATATATGATGCAGTAAAACAAATTTTTTATAGGAGCTAAGATTAACATACCACTTGGCATTGCGGTGGCTTTTCAAAAGCATTTAGCCTTTTTTATTTTTGGATGTAGCAGTTTGTTGAAGTATGTTTTTTGGAACCATAACAGCAAAATCCTATTGGAATTAGTAAAGATTAGCACAGCTACAGAAAAATCCTATTGGAATTAGTAAAGATTAGCACCACTACTGCAAAATGGCCCTAAAATCATATTTTTGTGTCAATTCTGTTATTACAAGAGGATTAGTGTCTTGTGTTTCTATTGCCCCACTAAGGCATTAACAAACATTTATACGCTGGTTGTTAAAGTGCTGAACTCACACGATTTCCATTTCCATTTCATTTTTCTTTTTTTTCTGCTTTATGGCATGTCCTCACATCTGGCCTTTTACTTTGCTTAACATATGTTAGTTGTTTTTTTATAAGTTCCACAGGCTTACTGTGTGAATGAGAATGAGAACTGATTATAATTTCATTGCAGAGATATCAAGAATTAAGTAAGCAAAGGCTTGATCGAGCTATTCTCATCTTTGTGCAAAATTTCAGGAGGTCATATGTAGGAGACCAAGCCATGCATTCTACAAAGGTTTAGAAGAAAATAAATGATATAATAATATTTTTAGTGCATCCTGATATATACCTTTTTGTCAAATGTCATAAAGCACTGCTTTGCTGCAGCAGTTGTATGCAAGACTGTCTGAGCTACTTGGACTGAATGACCATTTAGTTTTACTCAATGTCATTGTTGGGAAAATAGCCACAAATCTGAAGTGCTACGCTGAGGTGACTTTTCATCTACTGATTTCAGCTTTGACTTTTATCTATAAGCTGTTGTTGACTATTGATTTGGTTACAGTGTGAAGATGTTATTGATCATACTCTGTCCCTTTTCCTGGAGCTTGCATCTGGGTAAAGTTGTAGCTATATGCGTTCAATTCCATATTCTCATGTTTGGCATGACGACAATTCTTCATTTTGTGTTGTCATAGCAGCTATATGACTGGAAAGCTGCTTCTCAAGCTGGAGAGTACAAAATTTATCATTGCAAATCATTCTGTAAGGTCTTCCCACTAGCATTCGTTTTATATGATTTCTTTGCTCCTTGGTCTTAGAAATGATTCCAATTTTATTATTCGTCCCGCCAGCGGGAAAATTTTCCGTTTCTTGAAGAATACAGATGTTCCCGCAGCAGAACTACCTTCTATTACACCCTTGGCTTTTTAGTCTTCATGGAAGATGGCCCAGTAAAATTCAGGAGTTTCATGGAGCCACTTCTGCAGGTGCCTATCTACTTGTTTTCATGCTAGTATAAATTTTACTGTGTTCTTATCTGATTTTATTCTTCATTTTCATCACAGGTTGCAGTTAATTTGGAGGCAACAGCTGATACTGCTTTCCGTACTGATGTTGTGAAGTATGCATTTATTGGTTTGATGAGGGATCTACGAGGCATTGCGATGGCCACAAACAGGTGTATTCTCTGAACATATACATTTTACGATTATTAAGTTTATAACAGCTCCTATGTTTTGGAAACTAACTTTTACCTTTGTTGCTCTAATCCAGCCGCAGGACTTATGGCCTCCTATTTGACTGGTTGTATCCATCTCGCATGCCACTTTTATTGAGAGCCATCTCACTGTGGACTGATGAGCCAGAGGTTGTCAACCATTACCAATGTTACATTCTTTTTCTAGAACACTTTTGTGTCATTGCATACCTGTTACATGTTTTTGTTGAATAAGCCTAACTTTATTATTTAGAACCCTAGGTTCCTAAATCATGTCTTCAATTTCTCTAAGATAACCTTATGCAGGTCACAACACCCTTGCTCAAATTGATGTCCGAGTTTGTTTTGAACAAAGGCCAAAGATTGACATTTGATTCATCATCACCAAATGGGATCCTTCTATTCCGAGAGATTAGCAAGCTGATTGTGGCTTATGGTTCACGGATTCTATTGCTTCCAAATGGCACTGATATATATGGAAGTAAATACAAAGGCATGTGGATTTCACTGACTGTTCTTTCAAGGGGTGAGTCTATAAATTGTGTTTTGAAACATTTTCTTTTATATTCTGCAAGTAAGTTGATTGCAGTTTCCTGGAGCTAGTTGGTGCTATTCACTATTGTGCAAAATTTTATTATGTTATGAGCTTCTTTTTGTCAATTTTATATAGAAATCTCTAATGTTTTGGCTGGAACTTCTGCTGTGAAACATTCTTTTCATGCCAACTTCATTGTATGATACAAAGCATTCGGACACTTTAGTAATAGACCTGTTTTATCAACTTGAATGAGATACTTATTCTCGTGCACTCTATATTGACCTAGACTGCAAAATCTTGTTTACTTTGTTGGAGATGAGACTCCTTACCCAGTCTTGACATCGGAGTTGAATCCTAGAGATGTCCTGAGGTGATTATTGAATATTCAAAATCGTGTGATAGCTGTAGTGGTTGAGAATATGCGTGATGATTGTTTTATAGTTCCAGTACATAATACGGTTCAACTGACTAAACTGTAATGTAATTCGTGACAGTGCTTATCGTCTATTATAAAATATTGCAGAGGTTTCATTATTCCGGAGGGCCCTATCTTACTGATTCACTTGAATGTCATACCTAATATTATTTGGGCTTTCAGCGATTTACTTTTTTTTGGTCTTGTCGAATGCACTGTATTATATTATTATCCCCGATTGCAAAACTGAGCTTTAACATTTCTAGTTTCAGTCAGAGTGAAGGGTGTCAGTCCCATTTTGATAGGATTCATCGGGCATGTACCATAATAATAATAAAGATTGCACTACTGCACTATCATGTTGGATTGTCACCTTGTTGACTGTTTTGATCAGGGTTCGGACTTTGCAAAATCGGTAGTAACTTGCTGGTGGTTTCACCGGTTTCTGGTCAAACCAGCCAGTAGCAGTTCCTAATTCACAAATATTTTTTGTAATTTAATCCAAACCATTCAGCCGACTTTTACCAATTTGTCAATTATGACTTTTCTGGTAAATTTCGGGCCAGTTTCTAGGAAACCTAACAGCGCTGTGAGACATCTTAGTTCAGGCTTTGTAAATCCTTGATGTGGTTTGAATCTTGTTTTTGTTTCCATTATTGTGGTTAAAATACGAGCAAAGTTTGTACTTTTTCGTAACGAAGAAGGAAATTGGTGGTTCCACCCAACTATGACTTCATTACTGTGCTTTTTTTAGAAACATTTAAATTCACATTTCAGACTTTAAAGACTTTTGTAATCTCCTTGCTGATTATTTTACTGTTCTTCTGACTGACATGTACTGGAAATATACTTACAGCTTTATGTGGGAACTATGTCAATTTTGGTGTATTTGAGCTTTATGGTGACACAGCACTTGCGGATGCCCTTCATATATCTCTAAAGATGACCCTCTCAGTTCCATTGTCTGATATAATGGCATTCAAAAAGGTATTCATGCCATCTTTTGTACTTTAGTTTACAACTGTTTTGCCATCTTATGCTATTACTTTTCTTTGTTATGTTTGTTAGCTATCTCAAAATATTCATGCTAAGTTTGACAATGGTTGAAGTAGTAGTTCTCAGTTATCACATAGAATGTGAATAGGAATAACGGGTGCATATAAATTTAGCAGAGGTAACTGCTTGCTCATCAGAAAGAAACTGGGCCAAGTGATTTTAGTACCAATCTGATTGAGTTAGGTGTTTTTTCTCTTTATAAATTATCTTCCCTGTATTTAGATGGTGTGTTAAATATGTCAGTCACAGTGTCTGTGCAGCCAGGGCCCAGGGTTCAAAACCAGTGGCCACGGGCCGGTGCCACATAACCCGGTCAATGGGTCAAGACTGGGGTTTCTACATTTTGGCAGAATGTTATATATGTACTATTTCGATAGATAATTAGATATTTGCTATCGTTCAATATATATAGATATAGATAGAAGTGCGATAAAAAAAATGACCACTAGGAAGCAGGAGACAGGAAGTGTCTGGCAAAATAGTGGGGTCCAGAATCTTTGCCTGAAACAGGTTTTGGAATTTTGGGTGCTGCAAGTTTTTACTTTAAACCTAGAGATTTAGAATAATTTCTAAGACTGTACAACCCCTAGAATTCTAGTTGTTAATCAAAGATATAAAGAAGTCTAAATAGTAAGCAGTACCCCGTGTTTGTAGTTTATACTTGTATGATAGGTCAAGTTGTCAAGTTCTTGTTGGAACTTGGAACCTAGGTTAACTCATAGGCAATTAACAGCCAGTATCCTTTGCACAAGATAGTATTACGTGGTCAAAATTGTGTGTTTCTACTGGCTTGGTCATATATAAAACACGATCTGGACAATAATCCAGATCTTGTGACAACCCACACTTCTTTGTGGCCAGCCAGATGCTTGAACTTTGAACTATGTTTATAACACCCCCGTCCATCCTCTGTTCCTAGAATGCTACCACAATTGCATCATTTTACTAATTTCAACCAGTACTCAATTTTAAACAACCACTACTTTATTTATAATGCAGTGACCAGACAACCATCGTACTATTTTTAAGCAACTACTCTAGGATATCAATAGTCTAAACATACTAACAAAAGTTGATACGTGAGGTACTGCTGGTACGTGAAATTATTCATGTGCTATTCTCGTCCGTGTATGGCGATTTTAGTGACCACTTACAAAAAAACAATAAAGTAAGGGAAAGTCCGAAGACTCAATAAGCACATAATAGAACGATACACACAACCAAAACATGTAAACAATTAACCAGCCATAACATATTTCACATCAACATTATCATATCAAGTAAACATCGCATATTTCATAAACTTTATGGCCTACCGTTCTACCATTTACTTGCCCGTTAACCAAGCAGAGCAGAGCGACGTGCGAACGACGTCAACTTAGGACCTCCACCTGAACAAGCAGTTAACTCAACTCAAAACATTGTAGTAATACATGAGCGCATACGGACATCATCGTTCTTACGCGTAAACCCTATTAAGGATAGAATATGATTGTTATTCGTTTTCTTATGTGCCTTGGATTCCTTATCTGTATATGGTATATTCCCATGTATATCCCCTTGTACTCCATATATATTTTGCTCTTTGGGCCTCATGAATAGACACAATATTCATAACATGGTATCAGAATTAGGGCTCTGACCTTGTTCTTCCGCTGCCTTCGACGCCGCCCAGGCTGTCATCGCCGCCGCCGCCCGAGCAATCGCTGTCATCTCCACTCGATCTGCCGCTGCTCAGGCTGCCGTCGCCCGAGCAGCAGCCGCTCGGGCCACCACCACTTGAACTGCCGCTACCTGCTCGATCTGGCGCCACTTGCCAGATTTGATGCTGCTGCTGCCTGATCCATTGTCGTCGCCCCCGCCGCTCGGGCCGCTGCCGTTGTCTCCACCAGATTTGGCGCTGCTGCTGCTCGATTCATCATCGCCGTCGCTCGACTGAAGCTGCCTCCGCTTCGGTTGCCGCTTTGCCGACGGCTGCTTCACCGTCGTTTGCCCACACATCACCCTTGAGCCACCGGCTGACGCTTTGCCGGTTGCCCGCTCTATCGGCCACCTGCTGCCAGCCGCCGCTCCGCCGGCCACCTGCTCTGCCTTCTCGTCGCCTCGGCGACATCGAGCCGAGCGGCCGTCTGTTTGGTTTGTGCTGTCAAGTCATTTGAGCTCGTTTTGTACTAGCGTGAGGAAAAAAGAAAAAAAGATAACGTTGATCTAACCGTCGCGCCGTCCAGCGCCGCCTATTAGACTTCGTTGCCTTGTTGCGTCGTCCAGCGCCACCTACCGATGGTTACATTCCATCTGCTGCGTCCCATTCTCGGGAACAAAACTCTATGGAACGAACTACAGGTTATGGTCTTCTCTCATGGAGATCACGCTTGATGGTCTCCGCCTTTGGGGACGTCATTGGTGCACACCTTTCTCCGCCACCGCCGGTTCAGCCTCCTAGGCAGTCTACTTCTCCACCTGCAGCAGATGAGGCTGCCATGGAGGCAAAGGTTGCTGCTGACACTGCTGATGAGGTTTTTCAGTATGCCATTGACGCTTTCGAGCGCTGGTGTGCTGACGAGGTCCGTGTTCGTGCCATCCTGGAGGTCAGCGTCAATGACTTATCTAGTTAGACATTTGTTGGTCTACAGTCTACTTGATAGATTTGGGAGTACTTGCGTGAGCGATACCAGCAGAGCAGTGATGCTCTGTTCTTTTCGCTTCAGCGTGAGTTGGAGACGCTTCACCAGGGAGATTCTTCCGTTGACTTCTTTCGGGCCATGGCGCCAGCTAGATGAGCTGGCCTCTCCACTTTGTCAGGAGTGTCACAAAGTGCAGAGGGCGGATCATGATCGCCTTCGCCTTTATGACTTCATCTACCGCCTTCGCCCATAGTTTGAGCTTGTCCGAGCTCAGCTGCAGAGCCTCTGTCCACAGCCGACTGTTACAGAGGCCCTTTCGACGCTTTGGGTTGAAGAGATTCGTCTCGGGTTAGCAGCACAGTCAGCATAGTCTGTCTGACTGTGCTTGTTGCCCCTTCTGCGACTACGACAATGATATCTGCTTCAACTACGGCCTCTCCCTAGGTGCTTGTCTTCGTTCCTGTTTTCACACCAACTGGAGTTCAGTGCAACTACTGCAAGAACTTCGAGCACGACTACCAGAGTTGTGCAGTGCGGAAAAAGCAAAACAAGACGTGGAGGTGAATGACCAAAGGGGGCAGACAGGCCCTTCCCTCACATGATAGACCAGCTCATTAGGTTTTGCTCAGAAAGGTGACTCTGTTCAGCAGCTCTGTCTGGCTCTACTTTAGTAGCTCTCTCATAGCTTAGTGGGTTCTGCAAGTTTAGCTTAGATGTCTCCTCCAGGTACCTCTTGGGTTCTAGATTCAAGTGCCTCTTTTCACGTGACACCGTACTCCACATCTCTCACTTCAGTAGAACCTGATTCGACCTGGGTTAGTGATTCTTCTGATAGTCGTTCTTTTTTTGCTTACTGTGTTTTTCTTGGCTCCTTGATTGCCTGGAAGACAAAGAAGCAGACTGCAATTTCTCGTTCAAGTGCAGAGGCTGAGTTGAGAGCTATGACAGCAGTGACAACAGATACTTGCTTGAGTTGGCTACTTCCAGACTTTGGCGTACGTGTGAGGGGACCTACGACACTTATGTCTGACAGTACAAGTGCTATCAGTATTGCTCGTGATCGAATGAAGCATGAGCTCACCAAGCACATTATAGTGGATGCTTCATACCCTCGCTCACAGGTGTAAGAGGGAGTACTTGCTCTATAGTTTGTGCCATCAGAGTTACAGTTTGCTGACTTCTTTACGAAGTCTTAAACTAGAGTACAACATTTGTATTTTCTCTTCAAACTCAGTATGTGTGATCCACCATGAGTTTGAGGGGGGGGGGGGGGTGTTAAGGATAGAATAGGATTATTATTCGTTTCCTTATATGCCTTGGATTACTTATTTGTATATGGCATATTTCCCTGTATATCCCCTTGTACTCCCTATATATTTTGGCCTTTAGGTCTCATGAATAGACACAATATTCATAACAAACCCGACACGAGCATAAAAATGCTCGGGATTAAGGACCTGACACGCAGGGGGTAAGGATTCGACGTGCATGTCGCAAATCCCCTTCTTGTTTTTTCCTCTTTTTTTCTCCTCGTTTTTTCCTTTTCTTTGTTTCCTCTCTTTTTTTTCTCACCGGCTGATATTATCTCTTTGTTTGGTTCTGCCGAAATGGCCTTGCCTTTTCCCCTTCCCCAATCTTTCCTATACCCCTCACCCTCCGTTTTGGCTCATGGCACGGCCGCACCGAGTGCCGTCGGCCATTGGTGCCGAGCGCCTCCTCCCTGGACTTCTCTCCCCACATCTCCTTCCATTCCCCTCATTCACTCCCCTTCTCTCTTTGGTGTTCCCTAGGTTTGCCGAGCGCCTCCTCCCCGGACTTCTCTCCCCACATCTCCTTCCTTTCCCCTCATTCACTCACCCTCTCTCTGGTGTTCCCTAGGTGGGTTGGCGACTCATGGCCAAGTTTGGGCACGCTAGTCCCAAGCTCACCGTCTGCCACCGGTCGCCCCATGTGCTTGCGCCTGCATCACCCTGGGCATCTCCCCCAGATTCGACTGACTAGGGTCGAATCCGCCGTCTCCCTATTGTTTCCTCCCGCCCTTTGGGCTCGTCGGCCACAACTCATGGTTGATTGAGAGCCCGGTGCCGCCCTTCCCTTGGCCGTTGGCCACCACACCTAGGCGTCTTTGCCTCCCTAGGGTTTGGGCGCCTGTGCCACTGCCCATCTCCCCACCACCCGGCGCCGCCGCTCCCTCCTGGCTCAGCGTCCACTAGCTTAGAGCTCGCAGTCGGTCCTGGACATTTACACACTCCCTCTGGCCTGGCTGTCAACGCCAAGGCTCGGCCTCCTGCCACCGCCACCGTGAGCCCTAGGGGCTTCACTGGTTCACTCTCCCCCATTACTATTGCCTTTGATTTAGCTACTACTAACCTGGTCTTATTCTTGGTGCATGCAGTGGTGGTGTGCAACAGGGTCTGCCTTTGTTGGGACTCGAGGCCTTCCTGTGCGTTAGGGAGCATGGGACGGCTATCGGGAGCGCATGGCTCGCCAGTGATGGCACACCGTGACCACAGCGTCCTTACCTTTGGTATACTCCTCCCCTTACCTCCTTCTTATTCTAAGTGCCTGATTGTGATGTTTGTGCTTGACTTGTGGGGGTTTGGCTGGCTGTTATGGTTGTGGCCTGACAACAGAGCTACTGGCTCTCTTGCTGGCTTGTGCCTTTGGGCTGACTTCTCTATGGGCCATGATTTAATTGGACCAACTTATCGCTATTGTATCGAAGGGTATCGGCGCCGTATCGGAATATTTTTTCTTTTTTTTTCGGCCGAAATTCGCCGATACTCTGTTGATACTGTATCGCCGCGTATCGGAATGTATCGCTGTATCGGATACGTATCGGACATGGGTACGACAGTTCAACGGAGTATCGGTGCTTTCTAGTATTTAACTGAAAAGCGTAAGACATATGCGTATCTGCATCATCCTCCCCTTCTTCAAGAAAAGCTGTGTATGCATCGTGTATGCATGGTATATATATTCGTCATCCACACTTCCATTTAGCACATTATAATTACATGAAGGTGTAGTGAACAAAAAGAACTACACAAATACATGATATATGTATGGATCAATTATTGTGCCATTCTTGTTGTTTTGTGCAAACCAATTAATACATCAACCATAAAATATATATATATATATATATATATATATATATATATATATATATATATATATATATATATATATATATATATATATATAACAATATTGACTTTCACATCATTCTCACTCCCATGAGAAAGTCGTCTTTGACTTTTCTAAGGAAATAGGCAAGATATCAAAAGGCAAAACCCAATCCAGATGTTTAAATATAGAGGAGAAAATTGTTAGTGCTTTCCATGCTTCAACTGCGCTACTTTGATTATTTGTACATGATTGTATACTAAAGGGTGAACAAGTAGGTTTAAGAAAATTTTTTAAAACATGAAGCACTATTGTTGAAACTCATCTCATTGTGATCATGATATGGCACAAAAGATTGTTTATCCAAAATATGTAATTTTAATTCAGCAAGCTTATCACATGTAATACATATTCTATAAACATAAAACTTGTCACACCATAATCTCCGATCAAATTGAACTTATAGGTGTAGGAATAGATACTAACTAGTGATTTTAAATATAAAATTTCAGCAACATTCTGAATCACACTAGATAGCTCTTTAGGATCATCGAATATGATATAATATAAAGAATCATCAGGAGATATTCTAGTAAGAACTTTCTTATGAGTAATTAATTCCACATTATATAAATTGATCAAAGAAATTTCAAAACATAGAATTTTAGATTGAACACATGAGTTCTCACAATTGCTCACATTTTCACAATTAAATTCAGCACCAATATAGTTACCTTTATCGTTCTCTTCAGTTGATGTAGGTGCTGTAGGTATTAAATCATCATGATGTAACAACAGGGCAATAAGTATTTCATCTGTAACCGTGGTTATCTCATCGTTTATCTCTAGTGGTACTGGTTGTTGAACATTCAACTCGTCTTCTTTAATATCAACCTGCACAATGTAAGAAACAACACTAGAAGTAGACATTAATGTGTTAGTTTCAAAATCAACCTCATTTTGTCTGTCATCTACCTCTCTTTTCTTTTGGTGTATCTCAAACTCAATTTGGATGCTCTCAAATTCACATATGGTGTAATCACACAAACTCTTTTAAACACAATTTGGCTATGTGACTATCATTCTCACATGGGTTTTGACGCATCTTAATTGTTGTATGTGTCATTGAGGAAGCACAAGATGTCTCCTTTACCGAAGGAAAAGTCCCATATTCGGTCATCTTCTCATGTCACGCTAGTAGAGCTATAAGAACTGAAGTATGGACATGGATGGATCCGTGATGTACACCTATCCATAAGTCTTTTCTCCTCAATAGCACAATTCACAAAATCATGCACACTAAAATATTTATATTGAAGTGCAGTGGTGATTTTAGAATTCAAGCCACCCTTAAAGTATGCCTTCTCCCTTGATGGGCTAGTAACACCGGCACGACACATCGCATCTTGTAGTTCAAAATAGTAATATTGGATAATATTACTCCCTTCTGTGATATTTTCCAGATGGTGAAGCAATTCCTACGCATAATAGGATGGCACAAACTCGTTTCTTATGAACGCCTTCAAATTTGACCAAGATTTAATGAATTGTTTTCCAATTAGTTGTTGCCACTAACTATAAGCATAGTCTTCAAACTCCCTCGTGGCACGCATCACCTCTTGGTCTTTGGAAAGTTTCTGATATCTAAACACTTTCTCCATTCGCCATTCCCACTCAAGATACTCCTCTGGATCATGACTGCAATAGAAAGGAACAAAACTATCTTGTGGACGAAGTGCTTGCACAATATCATTCACGATATTTTTGTGTAAGCTTCATTTGTTGATTGAGTTCAATACGGAAATCCTGCATATCCGCCTTAAGTTGTACATGCTTGGCAGTGGTGCTTGATTGGAGCTCTTGTTGCAATGTACTTCTCAATGCCTGATGTTGAAATCGAGTTACCGGGGTTATCTTCTCCACCTGCCATAGTTAGATTGTGCAAAGAAAACACGAAACAATAACAACGTATATGGAGGATTAGTATAAATCACTCGATCTCTCTTTTCTCTCACAAGTAAAGTTCTCACCTTTCCGAAGTGAATTAAGACCAATAAAACTTACACTTGGTAGAAGCTACAATAACAACGTGATGATCAAGCGAATGTAAGAGTGTTCACAATTGCACAACAACAGATATTTAGTGGAGCTTGGAATGGAGTGTACGTCCTATGCAATCTGAAATTCTTGATGTAAAGTTAAGTAATAATCCAAACTAGAATACTTTGACTAAGTGTTGATCTAAAAGATTTAAGTGAAATATATGAACGCACCCGCAAAGATCAATGTGACTCAATGCAAACAAAGGAATGAGCTAAATAGAGATAATCTGAAATTGAGGATTAATTAGCTCGTTTTCACCAAGTACTAGAAGAGACGCCAGCTAATTGCAATGATATGAATGTAAGGGCACAAGATTGCTTAAGAAATTAAATTACACAATCTGAATTGATGGACTATTAACTCACCCAAATTTGGCAAATGTTTTTTTTCTCTTTTTTTCTACTTGCTCAAGCCGTGGCTTCTCTCTTTTTTTAATTGGCTGTCTTTTTTTTCCAAAGGCCAAACTAGGGTTTCGTTGTCCCTTGAATTTGTACAAGTCACAAATATTCAGTAAGGTGTAAAATACTCAAGAGCAGCCATAAATGTAATATTCAACAACTAGTCTCAATTGATGAAAAAAAATATTAGCGAGAATTTTCTTTGTGCACTGCAGAATGCCATGGTACTGTAGCAAATGCGCACTGTAGCAAGCGCGACACTATAGTAGTGCGCAACTGTAGCAGATCGGGTTTTTTTTGTGCTGGTTTGAGGAGTTCAAAAACCAGCATTATTTTAGGGTTTTGATTGGACACAAAGATTAAGCTACGCAAAAAAACAAACGATCTGTACGTAATCAAAATTTCTAATGGACGAGAACTTAACAAAACTCACAAAATTAACAGATGCAAAAAGTAGTGTTTGGATTTTTTGTTGCAATTTTTCAATTTAATGGACTATAGGACAGAAATAAATCAATATGAAAATATGGGTAAATAATCCTACCGAGGAAATCGTGCTCTGATACCAAGATGATACAGGGTCGCCTAATCTTCTCGACGTAGGATTGGAAACTCACGTGCCCTCGTTTGAATCGTAGCAATCCTCTGTTGCTAATGCAAGAACGAACGCTCTTTAATTCGAAAAATCACACGCGCCGGACTTCATGACCACCAAGCAAAAGCCCTATCGCGCTCCCAATCCCAACGGGAAGGTTGAATGAACTCAATTTGCAAGAACTTTCAAATTTTCTATTGAATTTGATTGGCTACACAACTCAAAATTGGGCACAAACTCATCTTCAATTATCTAGTCTCCTGTTCCTCTCTGTTTTCTAGTCTCCTCTTTCTATCCAGGAGTCTCACACGTATTTATACGGTGGCGGTACTCATACACACACACGAGAGAGAGATTGGGTCTATCTAGAGTTTCCAGTTCGGGCTCCATTAACTAGCCAAAAAAACACTTGACTAAATCAATAGGCTTCAGTCCACAAAATATACGTAGGTCCTCTCCTTCGGTTTTGGCAAGGCCCGGTCTGAATGTTCACGGCAAGATTGATTCTTTCATGTCCTTCTCCCGACACCTTGCTTCTCAGTCTCTTATCTCCTTCCTCGTGGATCCAAAGTCTTCAATATGTTTAAACCTGAGAATACATAAAGTGCTTGCATAAGGTAGGATATGGTTTTCATCAATACAAGAAAATTCATTAAGAAAATTTTTAATGCGGCTCAATAATTCCTTCTAGTCAAATAATATATTTAACTAAAAAGCGTAAGACATATGTGTATCCGCATCACTGGCTCTTGTGGTTGTGTCCTAGCAACAGAGCTACTGGCTCTCTTGCTGGCTTGTGCCTTGCATATGGCTAAACATCAAAAGGGGAATGGCTCTAGGCCGTGAGTTAGCTCTTTTTGCTTGAGGAAGGAAATGAAAAGAGAGATGTGAAGAGACCACTCAGTTGACTAGCTTATCCTTTTTGTGTGGGGGCCTTGGCATTGTGAAATGCCCTGATTGCCCCTCCCTTACCCTCATTCTCTTTTGATGTGGTTGTGGGCTTTAAGGACCTTTTGGTCCAACAGGTGGGCTCTGTACTGTTGATGGTTTTTCTGCTGCGGGAGGTAAGACAATAAAAGTGGACATTGGCTAAATTTCTACCGAATGAGGAAAACCCAAAATACGAGATGTGCCGACCGGCCGGGGACGGTCTGGGAACCATAACGAGCGCTACTTTTATTCGGCATTCTAAAGTCAAAACGGGTTCTGACGGCAAAAACATTTTATTCTCCCTTGTGTTATTTTTCATTCTTTGCCTCTGTTCCCTTTTTGCGTTCTGGTGGTATTACAATTTTCCATTTCATTTGTAGAAGCATTCAGAATGATCTATTGCTTTGTTGCAGCTTTCAAAAGCATACTATGGATATATGGAAGTTCTGTTCAACAACCATATCAATTTTGTTCTCAATTTGGATACAAGCACATTCGCACATATCGTTGGCACGCTTGAATCTGGCTTGAAAGGTCTAGATACGGGAATATCAACACAGGTACATTACTATGTATATTTTTTACCACTTGAAAAATGTTCGTTACAACAATGTGACACTAGTGGTGGATCAATGCGTAAACTATGGTGTCGTATAGGGGAGAGACTTGGTTGCAACTTGTGGTTACTGGCACCTAATAATCATAAAGTTAAATTATCTTTTATGCGTTTGGCTGAAGTTAGTTTATTCCTTGTCTAATAATAGTCAATTATTTTTGGAATCCACATTTTTCTTTAGTACTTGCTGTTTGGGCTAATCTGTATTCTGTTGTTTCCTTTTGGCAGTGCGCTTCTGCCATCGATAACTTGGCAGCCTTCTATTTTAACAACATTGCAGCTGCTGATGGCCCACCATCACCAGCTGCATTGAATCTTGCTCGGCATATTGGAGAGTTCCCCAATTTGGTTCCTCAGGTTTGTGTTCCTAATATTTTCTACCTTATTCTGACAGGATACTTTGTGATAATAACATTGTTTTATAACAGATACTGAAGACACTTTTTGAGATCATTATCTTTGAGGATGCGGGTAACCAATGGAGCCTCAGCAGACCAATACTGAGTTTGATAATGATCAGTGAACAGGTGCCTGTCTTTATTTTATTTATTTATTTATCATGTTTCTGTTATCTCTTTTACACTTTTTGCTAGTTTGTGTTGTCTTCATGTCATTTTGATTTCTTGTTTTTGGGTGCAGATGTTTAGTGATCTGAGAGCGCAAATATTAGCATCACAGGTTAGTACTCTTTCATTTGAAGTTCCATTGTACATTCCCTCCTTTCTAGTTTTGTTTTCTTCTCTTGTTGAAACTTTCTACCTTGTCATCATAATGTGGGCCTCTCTTTTATTTTTAAGGCTGGGAGCAAGGATAAAAAAGGCTGGCTGTTACTGGCCAGTAACCGCCAGTTACTGGAAATCCTTGTGGGTACTGGGAGGGAAAAACCGGCCAAAATTTTTTAAATTTAAATTTATGACTGCATAATGTACTTCTTAGGTTGGTTTAGACCTTTTTTTGTGCTAAATTATGTATTGTATGAACTAAATATGCTAGTCCTAATATTTTGTGCTAGGTTTTTTCTGGTTTTTCCCGTTTTTTCCCGATTTTTAAGCAGTTTTTCTGGTTTTTCCGGTAACAGTTCCGGTTACCAGTTTTAAAACAGTACAAATTCAAAATTTAATACCTGAATTTCATCATATTTTTTCTGGTTTCATCATGTTTTTTCCGGTAATCGGCCGGTTACCGTTATCGCCCGCCGGCCGGGTTTTTCACTGGTACCGAGATTTCTATCCCTCGCTGGGAGATAAAGATTTTTAAATATCAATCATCTACATGCTTTTGATAGGATTTGATTATGGCTATCGTTATGACTATCATGTTGTGAATCCAGTTTAGGGTTAACGGTTGGCTATTAGCTTTTACCAAATAGATGGTACATATGAGCAGATAGATCTCTAGGGATGGTGCTGCAACATAAATATTAGTGCTTGTGACATAATTTAAATAGGCCAGGTTTCTTGTTTCAGGGGCTTTAATTAGGCGGTTGAAATTTTTGGAATTACATCAGAAACTGTAAATACATTATGCAGATATCATCAAAGCTTTCAACAATGTTTGCTTGATAATGTGCAGAATCAGTAACATTATGATAATGTTTTCTTTGGTATTACTCCTGCAAAATAGTAGTTATCCAAATGTTTAATAGAAGACGGATTACAAAAGCCTTGGTTCTTTAACATACTGGCAATGCTCATCATAAAAAAAGTGCTAGAGGCTGCATATAGTCTTTTGAAGTTATATTGTGACATCATGATTTTGCATCTAGTAAAAGGCATCAAGTTTTGAATTGAGTCGATCTCACTTGAAGAATGCGAGATAATTATGATGAAATTTTAGACTCGTTGAGACATCATTTTCTTGAATATATATCCGTTAACTAACAGATTGTCCTGAAGAGCTGATGCACCTCTTTTGTGCAGCCTGTAGACCAGCAACAACGCCTTTCGCAATGTTTTGATAAGCTGATGACCGATGTCGCTAGGAACTTGGAACCAAAGAACAGAGACAAGTTCTCTCAAAATCTTACAACCTTTAGACGTGATTTCCGGGTGAAGTAACAGTTGTTCAGAATCAGCTACCAGTTTGAAGGAGGTGCTCCTGCTTCGCTGTAAATACTCATAAGTCTATTTTCATCTTAGGAACCATCATCCCGTGGTGGTGCTTGCATTGGCCGAAAGATGAAGGGTTCTGTCAACGCATGTGGTGGCGAAAAGCAGTTGTAAATCTCTTAGCTTGTCGTTTGTATCAGAATGGTGAATGGTGGGGATTAACTTTTTTTAACCTTTTTACCCCTTCTCTTTTGCTTGTACAGCAGCATTCATGTTGAAACCGTGATTGCTGTTTCCCCAAGTTGTTAGGGGGAAAGCAGCCATCCCTCAAATCTAATTCATTCATTAAGACGTTAGAAGGAAAAAAGGATGTAAATGGGTTTATGTTGGCTTTGCTCTTATGGTGAAAAATGAAATCGGGGAGAAATGGAAAATTTTTTTTGCCCCAAATACATCAGGACCGTATCTGTTTAACTAACATCTTCCCTGCAGATCAAGCTGTTCTCCCTATGATTTGGCTCTCGTTATATCGTTGTTTTGGTTTGAAGGTCATTTGCAGGTTGATGTGGTCTCCAGAGTTTTCCATTTGGTGCTGCTTGTAAAGTGTGTGTTTGGTCGCGTGCTGGAGCCTGGAGCCGTGGACTGAGGTTTGTAATTGGGCAGGGTTATAGAGGCGTCTTGTCCTATGGGAGGCAAGTCCTGTAAAACTTGGCTCATGGTGTTTGTCCCAACTAATTGTTAGCCAAGTTTAGATTCGTATGATTTATTCTCTGTTTTTTTTTTTTGCCTACTCTAGTCTTTTGCAGACTATTGTAGATAACTATAACTCTATTTCCCCGTTAGAATCAAAGTTTTGTTCAGGTCGCCCATGTTATCATTGTGACATTAGCTGCTGAGATTGGTTGCAAACTTGCAAGTTTCCTGACTAGTAGTGTATTCACGGTTCCGAATACAAAATCTGAAAGATAAATTTGAATGAGAATTTGAACATGAGTAGGTTTGAATTGTTAGACATGTAGAGGTTGCAGGGTTATCGCATTGTATAGGGGATTTATTGCATATTGTCTTATGTATATATGTGGCCCCTTGGCCTATTGTAATATCAAGTCCATACTTATAACATGGTATCAGCCTAGGAGAGGGTTAGGGTTTTCCAACTCTAGCCACTGTCGGCTGTCGTCGCATCTCTGTTGCTCGGCCACACACCGTGCCCTTGAGCCCCTGCGCCACCGCGCCTCTGCGCATGCATTGGGTCTCTCGTGCAGCTCTGCATCTTCAGCCGCCGTCGCCCACCTTCCTTCCTCCTGGCGTCGTCTTGGCCTGCCTCCTCATGGCTGTTGTTGGACTGCCTGCCGCGCCTCTTCCTGGCGTCGCCTGACGCTACTCAGATCTGGCCCGACGCCACCCCCTGGCTGCCTCCCAGCACTGCCTGCCTCGAGCCCGACGCCGCCCTAACTAGTCGTCTCCCGGTCGTCGACCGGCCAGCTCGCGCGCGTAGGCGTCAATTCTACGCCTCCACCTGCGCGTTCTTGGCCTGGAGGCAGGCTGACTGGCTAGCTCCGGCTGCTGACTCCCAGCTGCTGCCTTGGTTAGCTTCGGCTACCTGCCTCGACCACTTCTGCTTGTTATTCCTTCGTCATCGCCCTTGTTAGATCCGTGCTCGTGTCATGTCGATCGTCTGCCACACGTGATGGCCATCCACATTGCTATTCCGCTTCCAAAGATCATCTTCGATGGGATGAACTATCGTAAGTAGGCTATGCAAATGCTTATTCACATGAGGAGTCAACGTCTTTAGAGCCATCTTACTAGCAAGAGGTTATGTTCGCCTTGCCCTTCGGCACTGGCCACCCCTCAGATCCCTGCATCTGCTGATGAAACAACCCAGAAAGCTGCGATCACTGCCTTTGAGGAGGCCATGGAGGTGTACCAAGCTCAGCTTCACTCGTATGAGAGATGGTAGGGCGACGAGACTCGTGCTTCTGCTATCTTGGTGGGTAGCCTGACTGTCGCTATCTCCATGGATGTGGTGAAGCTGCCGGCATCTCAGCTGATGTGGGAGCGCCTTCGTGCCCACTACGACCCGATGAGTGATGCTATGTATCTCTCGGTCGTACATCAAGCGCACTCTCTTCAGCAGCTTGATGCCACGATGGACGACTTCTACCAGCAGATGTCCGCGGTGTGGCGTTAGCTTGACTCTCTAGGACCGAACGTCTGTCGGACCTGTCCATACTGTGTGTGTCAGCGTGCTCACCTAGAGACTCATTGTCTCTACGAGTTCCTGACACGTCTTCGGTCAGAGTTTGAGCATGTCCATGCTCACCTCCTGATTCGTCAGCTGCGTCCGTCCATGCTAGAGGCTCTCACTGTTGTTCGTGCTGAGGAGACTCGTCTTCGCAGCGTGGGTCAGCTGCAGCCCGCCTCTATTCTGGTTGCTCAGACGTCTTCTCCAGCACCTACTCACGAGTCTTCACTGCATCTTCTGTGATCGCTATGGTCACACATTTCAGCAGTGCTACAAGCGAAAGAACCAGGGCCGCAGGGGTAGTCACCCTCCCAAGGGCACTGGTGGCTCTTCTCAGTCAGGGTCACGGCAGAGCTCCGCTACTGAGGTCCAGCAGGAGATGCTCACTCTGCTTCGATGTCTTACTGCCTCAGCTTCATTCAGTTCTGTTGCTCAATCTTTTGGTGCTTCACCACCATCACCACCTTCCTTAGGTATCTCATTGCCCTAGATTTTGGATTCTGGTGCTTCATTTCATATGACACTAGATTCTACTCACCTCACCTTTGTGAGGCCTCCCCTTCTTCCTCATACAGTTATGACTGTAGATAGTACCTCCCTTCTTGTTGGAGGATGAGGCACTCATTCTACTTCATCCTTTCTTGTTCCTGCAGTATCTCATGTTTCTAAACTAGCTATGCAGCTTATGTCCGCTGGTCAGATCACTGATCATGATTATCATATCATTGTTGACTTTGACTCGTGTTTGTGTTCAGGATCATTGCACCGGGACTTTGGTTGGGACTGGCCCTAGGCATCATGACTCGCAGCGTCTTTGGGAGCTCGACTGGCTGCACCTTCCTTCCGCTACCTCCACCAGCTAGTCAGTTCCCTCCACCGCCTTTGCTTCAGTCGTTTCCTTTACTGCTACCTTCGTCCAGTGGCATTATCGTTTGGGTCACATAGGAGGTTTACGTCTGTCTTCATTAGTTCGGAGGTGTTCTTGGCTCTATTTCTGGTGGCACTTCCTTACATTGTACAGGTTGTAAGCTTGGCAAACAGCTGTAGCTCCCATATCATTCTAGTGATTATGTATCTCTCTGACCTTTTGATATTGTTCACTCTGATGTATGGGGTCAGGCTCCCTTCATTTCGAAAGGGGTCATCGCTACTATGTCATTTTTATTGATGATTAGTCAGGTTCTTTCTATTTATCATTCTTTCGCCAGTTTGGTTCGTACTCAGTTTGATTCAGTCATTCGTGTTCTTCATGTTGACTCTACTGGTGAGTATCCATCTGTTGTCCTTTATCGCTTTCTTGTTGATTAGGGTATTCTTCCTCAGTACTCTTGTCTTGGTATTCATGCTCAGAATGGTGTTTCTGAATGTAAGCATTGCCACTTATTTAAGACCGCTCATGCTTTGATGCTTGCATCTCATGTTTCGCCTCATTTCTAAGCTGAGGCAGTTTCTATGGATGCTTATCTTGTCAATCTGTAGCCTTCATCTGCTCTTCAGGGTTGTACTCCGCTTAAGCGTCTTTCTAGTAGGCTTCCTCAGTACAGTCATCTCCGTTGTTTTGGTTGTGTCTGTTTTGTTCTTCTTCCTCCTCGCGAGCGCACCAAACTGATTGCTCAGTCAGTTGAGTGTGTTTTTCTTGGCTACAGTTCTAAGCATAAGGGTTATCGCTGTTATGACCCTGCTGCTTGTAGGATGAGAATATCACGAGATGTCACTTTTGATGAGTCTCGTCCCTACCACCCTTGGTCTTCCTCCACCAGTTCAGCGTCCTCTGATGCGCTTTCTTTTCTGATTTTTCCTGACTCTCTGCTTCCTCCTTCGACTTTACCTTTGTCACCCTCATCTCTTTCACCTCCATTTGTCCCTTCCTCTTCAGACTCTTATTCCTGCTCCAACTATCTCTTCCGTTGAGGTCATCTCTCCTTTCCCGCTGCACTACTCTCACCGTCCTCACCCTGATACACCCTCAGTTGTGCCTCCTTTCGCTCCTTCCCCTCTTCCGTCCCTGCTAGGTCCTGCTCGAGTCTCTACTCCCCGATATGATCGTCGTTCAGTTAGGTCTCCTAAGTGTTACGGTTTTGCGGCCACTGCTCTTGCTGAGCCTATGACTTACCGAGAGGCAGTTGCTCATCCAGAGTGGCAACACGCGATGACAGAGGAGATTGCTGCTCTAGAGTGTACTGGTACTTGGAATCTTATTCTCCTACCTGCTCTACCACTCTTATCACGTGCAAGTGGGTGTACAAGATTAAAACTTGCTCAGATAATTCCCTTGAGCGCTACAAGGCTCGTCTTTTGGCACGTGGTTTTTAGCAAGAGTATGGTCATGACTATGATGAAACCTTTGCTCCTGTTGCTCATATGATCACTGTTCGGACTCTCCTTGCTGTGGCTTCTATTCGTCAGTGGTCCATCTCTCAGTTGGACATTAAGAATGCCTTTCTCTATGGTGAACTGCGTGAAGAGGTCTATATGCAGCCGTCTCCTTGGTATTCTGTCCTAGATGGTATGGTTTGTCACATTCATCACTCTTTATGGGCTCAAGGAAGCCCCTCGTACTTGGTTTGCGAGCTTTTCTTCTGTTGTCACTGCTACCGGTTTCATCGCTAGTGATCACGACCCTGCTCTTTTTGTTCACACTTCTCGTGGTCGTATGCATCTTGTACTTGTGGATGATACGATTATCACTAGGGATGATCCACACCATATTGCATTTGTGAAGAAGCATTTTGGTAAGCGCTTCTTGATGTCTAATCTTGGTCCCCTTAGTTACTTCCTTAGGATTGAGTTTTCTTCTATGCCTAAGAGCTACTACCTCTCTTAGGAGAAGTACATTTAGAATCTTCTTACTCATGCTAGTCTCATTGATCAGCGCACGGTGGATACTCCTATGGAGCTTGGAGTCCATATTCGACCCACTGATGGTGAGCCTCTTGAGGATCCCACTCCATACCGTCACCTTGTTGGTAGTTTGATCTATCTTGGGATCGCTAGATCTGATATTTCTCACTCTGTCCACATCTTGAGTCAATTTGATTCGGCTCCCACTTAGATCCACTACAATCACCTTCTTCATGTTCTGTGATATCTTCGTGGGACCATCTCTCATCTTTTCTTTTCTAGTTCTAGCTCCTTACAGCTTCAGGCATACTCTAATACGACCTGGGCTAGTGATCATTCTGATCGCTGGTCTCTTTCTGCCTACCGTGTCTTTCTTGTTTCCTCTCTTATTGCGTGGAAGACTAAGAAGTAGACTGCAGTTTCTCGTTCGAGTGCTAAGCTGAGTTAAGGGCTATGGCGTTGCTGACTGCTGAGATCACTTGGTTACAGTGGCTCCTTGCGGACTTTGGTTTCTGTTTCTACACCGACTCCTCTCTTGTTAGATAGCACGGGTGCAATCAGTATTGCTCGTGATCCAATAAAGTATTAGCTCACAAAGCATATTTGTGTTGATGCTTCTTGTATGAGATCATAAGTGCAGGCACAAGTGGTTGCTCTTCAGTACGTGCCTTCTGAGATTCAGCTAGCAAATTTCTTCACCAAGGCACAAAACAAGTGCTCACCAAAGTTTTTACCTTTCCAAACTCAGTATTTCTGATCCACGATGAGTTTGAGAGAGGTGTTAGACATGTAGAGATTGCAGAGTTATCATATTGTATAGGGAGGCTCATTGTATATTGTCTCATGTATATATTTGGCCCTTTGGCCCATTGGAATATCAAGCCCATACTCATAACATGGATATGCATTGGATGAAGAAAAATGCAAAACCACTTGCACATGTGGGTACATGTATTATCTTAGCTCTATATAGTGCTCAAAGATTTGGCTCTATGTAATGCTCCAAGATTTGTGCAAAGACGTTACGGTGGTTGAAAGATGAGGTAATGTTTTGAATTGAGAGAGCTTGCATCAATATGGAGGCATATTTGTGGTAGCGACGGTACATGTGACGAAGCACAAATCTGCATGAAATTTGTGTCATCTATATTAGTCTCAGATCCGCACAATTAGTTCATTTTGCTAGATGATTTTCCTTTTTGGCATCGTAACGAGTCAATGTAATATGTTGGATTGTATTTTGCCATAAAATACGCTGAATTAGGTTCAACGGAAGATGACACGTTGGGCGAATAGTCGAATAGAAATGTTCACAAATACATACAAACACGTTGTTATGTTGTCGAATTTGAGTACGGATGCAAAGTTGATTCGGTAATCGAATACGTATCATTACTATTATGGGCCAGTTTGGCCGCGGCTATGAATTATGACTTTTAGTTGAAATTTTCGAATTTTGGCTGTTTACGGTACATATTATGGAGAGAGATACTTATTTGTGATTTTGGCTGGTACAGATGTTGGGCTTTTAACGTGTACATCGTTTAACTTATAAACCCCGTCTTGAGAAAATACTTCGTTTAAAAGTTGTAGCAAAAGCAAAAATCCGCCAGCTTCGGAGAAAAAGAACATGCCCTATAAAAGAACGAGTCGATGGTCATATGCTTCAACCGCTCTATTCTTAACTTCTTATAACTCTCTACTTTCTAACTGATTAGAGTAGTCATCTTCTATAGCATAATTCTCTATATATCTAATAAATTTTGTTACGCACAACTGACTAGTTCCGGATAAACCGAGACCCTCCGCCTGGGCGCGCCACCTAGGGCTGTAAATGAGCCGAGCTCGAGCGAGCTCACTGCCTCAAGCTTGAGTTTGTTAGAGAATCGAATCGAACTCGAACCGAGCCTGAGAATCACCCGAGCCTAGAGTTAGGCTCAAGCTTGGCTCATTTATCTTTTGAGCCGATCTCGAGTCGAACTTGAGACGAGTGAAACACGAGTAATTCACGAGTCTTTAGCTTTTTATCTACTATAAGCTTAGCCAACTGCAGTATATCTTGTTCTTAGGCTTAAACCATTGTCTTATTTATAAGCCCGGTGTGATTTGGACAATACAATTGATAAAAAAATTGAAATACATGTGTATACACTTTAAAGAGTCATGCTTAGCAATAATGAACGAACCTACTCGAGCTTTTCGAGCTCGAGCTCGATAAGCTTGCGAGCTTCAGCTCAAGCTTGAGCTTGGCTCGTTTATAATTCGAGCCGAACTCGAGTCAAATCTAAGATGAACCGAATCCGAATAGCGCCACCGCCACTTCCGCTGGCCGCGGGATCTTCGCAGCCGTTGGTCGCCCTTCCTCACTCGTGCCTCCCGAGCAGCGACCGGCCACCCCGACCGAGGGGCGAGGAGGCTGCGAGCGATGCCGCCACCGCGCCTCTCCTGACTCGGGAGGACGAGGGCATCGCCGACGTCGTTGTGAAAGGCAATGAGGGGCTCGCTAGTCTGGCCAGGACGATGCGCGAGATCCTCGCCAAAGCCGCCATTGCCAAGAAGGAATACGCCCAACCACCTAAGAAGCTGACGAATCTATCGGTTAATCCCAATCTCTGCTTGTTTTTTTAGATAATGGATAGAAATCCGGCCTCTATATCCACACGTGGATATACGCAGCCAAAGTTTACAGGAGCCCTTAGACTCAATTACTCAAAACCTCAAAACTGAGGTACGTAAAAAACAAAGAGCAAAAAGACTAAGAAAGCTAGAAAGACTAAAATTCTAACTTCTAAGTCCTTGCTTCAAACTTGCTTTGACCTTGTGCACTGGCAATCCTTCGCATCCTAGTTTACTTAGAAACTCTTGATGTCAGGCCTCAAAATTTGATCTTGTGCAGTAGCAATCCTTTGCATCCTTGTTTACTTAGAAACTAAGATACCAAAACGAAGCCACCAAAGTGGGAACCACGTGTGGAACTGTAAAGACAACGCCTTCAGGAAGGAACACGACGTAGCCACGCCGCCGCTGCCCGTCCAACATGGACAGGGATTTCTCCCGCAAGATCCACATCGAGAGAGGCGGGGTGCATCTACAGACAGACGCCTCCAAGGAGTAAAACGGCTCCCAAAGGTATCGTCATCGTCAGCCCAACAGCAAGACAAAGGCTTTCGCCTGGCACCCAACCCACTCCCAACGACAGCACGCCCACGACTAGCACAATCCAGCGTTGATGGCTGCACATCGACCACGACCACGGCCACCACCGCACAATCCCACACCGACGACCGTGCTCGATGACACCAGATCCACAACCGGTACTGCCGGATCATGCACGGAGCTCGGATCCAGACCCCCAATCGCCGAGCTCTGCGAGCCTATCCCTGGCACTAGGCCGAAGTCGCCGGCTGCTCGCCGGTCGCGCCGCCTGCCCCCGCCGCTCGTGCTCGGAGTTGGTCGCCGCCCGAAGCCCGACCGAAGCGTCCGCTGCCTGCACTTGAAGCTGCCGGCAGCCGCTCGGCCTCCCCGTCGGACGCCTCCGGCTCAAAGCCGCCAGCGTCCGCGGCCTCCGACGGCCGCCGCCGCGCTTCGCCGCCCGTCATCCGCCTCCGGCTCGAAGCGACTAGCGCTCGCGGCCGCTCCGCCTGACGCCGGTCCCGCGCTCGAAGCCGCCCGACTGCCGCCGCTCGGCCACCCGGTCGTTCGCCCGAGCTCCGCCAACGCCGGCCAACTCGACGACCGCCAGTCGCTGGTCTGCCCAGATCCGGCCACATCCGCCCAGATCCGGGCGAGAAGGCCCCGCCGCTGCCTTCCTAGCGCCCGCGCGAGGCTTGGCGGCGCGCTCCAGCAGCGGCGAGACGAAGGGCGAGGTGAGTAGGGGTGGCGGCGCTTGGTCTGGCAGAGACAACAACCCGAGTCGCCTCCGGCTCGAAGCGACTAGCGCTCGCGGCCGCTCCGCCTGACGCCGGTCACGCGTTCGAAGCCGCCCGACTGCCGCCGCTCGGTCTCCCGGTCGTTCGCCCGAGCTCCGCCAACTCCGGCAAACTCGACGACCGCCAGTCGCTGGTCTGCCTAGATCCGGCCACATCCGCCCAGATCCGGGCGAGAAGGCCCCGCCGCTGCCTTCCTAGCGCCCGCGCGAGGCTCGGCGGCGCGCTCCAGCAGCGGCGAGACGAGGGGCGAGGTGAGTAGGGGTGACGGCGCTTGATGGTCGCTAAGGACTAGTCAAGGTTTAGAACAGCCCTCCTCAGTCGTAGAGCTCAAATGGAACCAAGTCGATGGCGCATATGACCAGTTGGTATAATATGGGATCAATTTGAGTACTCAGATTCTTGGAGATCTCTGCTTGTTTGGTTATTGGTTTGTTTGATCAAACCCCTCGCAGTAACAATGAGGGATCAATGCTAATTTGCTTAATTGTTCAAGTCAATACTGATTCTTTGTTCAACTTAATCCATGCCCGGCCCGCAGAATTGACGTTCTTTTGATTAAATAAAATCACAACCAACAAACGCAACGCATTGGCGTACAAATTCAGTTCGTCCAAGTTAGCTCTTGCATCTATTAATTCCCTGGCTCTTAACACCATAACATAACCCTGGTTGAAGTTACAACTGATGAAGAAGCTACCAGAAGCGGTTCTGCATAAAGATGTTAGTGAGAGAGATGTGTTGGCGCTCGGACGTGCTTACGATGCTAAAAGTCTGATGCGTTCACTAGGCCAAATCAAAAACCAGGAGAGCGGCCTCGATTGTCCAGAGCTTTCAGTTTCAAGCTGCAAGATCACTATGGTACCTAGTCTTCCTCACTAGGTTCTTTTGTAACCTAATCCTGAGCGACCTTCTATGGTTTTTTTTTCTAATTCTGTACAAAAAAAATATTTCAACCTTGGCTTGGACTGTGCTTCTCCTCTATCAATGTGGTTCAACTTGAAGTTCTGGAGCTCATATATCAGGCATTCCCTGATATCGACAAGGGTTTGTATAAGTCAAAAGCAGCACTCTTTTTTTTTTGTATCTTATTGTGACTTATTTTTGTATTTTGATGAGATTTAAAATAAATTCTTTAAATAAAGTAAAGCTTCTATATGATCTTATTATTTATCTTTAATTTAGACGAGATTTCCAGTCGGTGATCTCTACATAATGGCATGCTTTGGATATTTGTAGTGTTCAGTCACGGGTGTCCGAGTACAGCATACTAATGCTTCATCATGGACGCAACTACAACTTCGATAGTGTATCCGGACTTCAAAATTTCCAAAATGCTGATGACGTCATTCTCATTTTTAGGCTGATGTGCTCTTCCATTCTTAATGTTCATTTGGCATGTTCTTTTTGGCTGAGACTTATGGTTTTTAGCTGGAGCTTGTGATTTGTGCTTTTTGAGCTATTCGTACAAGAGATTAAAGAGTAACAGAAATTCATGTGCAGTTTTTGCTAATATAAATGAAATCGGTACAGTATGTACTATAATTAATTAGTAGACTCTATCTTAAAAGACACCCCGTTTAAAAGTTAGTTACTATAAAAAAACTAAAAATAGAAGCTAAAAAGCTGAAAAAGGATATGACCTTGCCGGCCGCTAATGCAGCCTTTTTTCCCCTTTCCGTGGCTCGATTGGTCAGGCTTGTTCAACACCTGCGTCGTATCGAACGTGGAAATTACAAAGGCAAGAGAAAGCTCTTTGCAGTCACTCCCCAGCAGTTTGCTCACAAATCCCCCAAGAGATGTGAAGAAAGATCCCCTTCAGGTTCCCAATCCGCCCTTGGGATTGCATGCTTCCCAAGGGTTTAGATCGGTTACCTGTCTTCAGCTCGGTGGCGGCCGAGCTCGCGCAGGATCGCCGAGTGCGGCGGCAGCGGCGACTCGTCTCCGTCTTGCACAAATTTGGGGTTTGGCTCTCGATTTGGGTGCCGTCTGTATCATAATTTCATCTGATTGGAATGGTGGGCGATTTGGTATGAATTAAAGTACGTGTTCATGGAATCTCATGGCCTAATTGTACCCGTTCATTTTGGCTTGAACTTCTGACTTTTAACTTATTTTTTACTATTCATAAATTTCGTTTTTTTTTCTAAATTTTTGGTTTTTTAGCTTTTTTGCCGGCTCCTTTTTCCCTGTATTCGTTCACGTTGTCCGTGATGAGTAACATATTTTTCCTATTTTTAAATTTTTTTAAATTTAATTACACCAAATAAGCCACCTTCAAGTACAATGTAATTTCAGCTAGCTACAATGCAGTTTCAGCCATAAGACACAGTTTTTCAGCCCAACTGATTGAGGCCACATCTCAGCACTTCAAGCAAGCAATCCTTTCTGCAAGGTATGTGATGGTGGCCATGTATATCAATCATTTGGTGTAGCAATTTCAATAAGTGGAGATCTATCTAGTCTAATCAAGACTCATAGATTAACAGTATTCGTGTAGCCTTGCACCGAATTTTTTTTCTTCCAAAGAACATGACTTAGAAGCTTACAACTTGTTCTTCTGGCGCACCATCAGTCTGGGCAGAAAATCGGCAAAGTTGTTATTGCAAATGTTGTTTGTCTTCTCGTGTGCGTTAGCATTCACAGAGACGATTCGTCCCCCTGCAGTTCTGTTTAGGCGTACGGCCGTGTTCTTGCCACGTAAATAAAAACTAGAAAGGGCTGCGCGCTACGCCACGTCGTTTTGGACAGTCATGCTGTATTTGAATTGCTTGGCACCTAGGTTAGCAAACCATAAATAACTTCCCCAAATTGCTAAATAATGCGAGAAATCGAGAGAGAGGGAAAGAGGAAACTCACTAGTAGTCTGCACCGACCGCCTGCTAGATCGACAACGGAGCACGCTGAACATGTAGGACAAAAGATTCAGGGCAAGATAAACCCTAGCCGTTTGTCATCGTGTTGACCCCCTCGTTGCCATCACCAGCACCGGCCATCGCTCCCCTCTCTACCATTGCCAGCACCGCCCATCGTTGGGGCCCCTACCATGGGGCTGATAAGTATGATCACGCAAAGAACCATCAGTAAGCCAACCAAGATACCGTGAAGAAATCAGCACACAAGAGTAAAATCGTTGGGAACCTGAATTTTTTTTAGTAATAATCCATTAATTCCAAAATGCCACTGTCAGGAAGTCTTGTGAAGTGAATAAATAGGTCTCGGTAGGCATCATGTTGTCGATGCATTTGTCAGCCTAAACAGGCATTAATGTTTCAAGAAAATGCCTAAATAGGTGTCGTTTGTTGAGCATAGAGCCTTTCGGATGGATGCATGTATATATCGGTATAGCTGTTGATGATCTCGGTAGGTGTGCGCGCGCCATGGTCGACAACCTCCCCAGTGATCTCATGGCCAACAACACAAGAACTCCAGAAAGGGAGTTCACCATTGAGAACATGGACATCGGAGTGGCAGTCTCAGCAAGCTGCATAAGTTGAGCACATATGACATTAGATCAACGAAACCCCAGGGTCGGTGACAAAACATTGTTGACCTCACAGAATGCAGCAAGCAAACAACTTGGGCATTTGATCATCCATCCCATTTTGCTCGAATTAACAAAGCCAATTAATTAGTTCTAGCAAGCCAAATCCATCTCATCCCAATTGACCGACGTATAGCAACGACAATACATAATAATCTAGTTGCATTGGGACAAGTTATAGTGTGCAAGATGGCTTGAACAAAAAATGATATATCATCTTGCAACGGCTCAAGAACATATCTTGCCTGGATCTCATGCTGGCCACGTCGACACTGCCGTTTCGAGCTTCTTCACTGCCGTCCATCTTCACTCAGGATTCAACGCAGGGAGGGCATCACCTGCCCTTTGCGGACGTGTGGAGGTCCCCACGAACACGTCCACCGTCTCCCCTGCACACGCCGTGTCCGGGGCACAAAGCCGGGCCAAAAGCGTTGGGGCCGGAGATGGAGAAGCCGACGAGGTCGACGAGGCGCCGACTCAGAACAGAGCCGTCCCGGCCTGCAGCGCCACTGGCGGCCGTTGCTGGCCACGAGGCCTTCGCCTTGTGTGCATCACCTGTCGGGGGAAGATGGAGTTGGGAGCAGGGTGGGAGGTGCTGAAACTTGCACCAACGTCATGCTACTTGTGGATGCCGATGTTGGCGAGGTAGAGGAAGACAGAGGGACGCCAAATCCGAATCTGACGGTGGTGGCGGACGAGGCGAAGGTGTGCGTCAATAGTGTAGGTGGAGTAGGGAGACGGCGACAACGCTGTGGAGAGGAGGGGGTGGGGAGGGGATGGAGGAGACAGGAAGGATGACAGGAGGCGTAGATGCGGAGGGAGGTGGCCAGCGCGTCATGGGTCTCGCCACCGTGGCCACCGCTAGTGGGGAGGAACGGAAGGAGGAAGGGACGGGGAACAGGGAGGGCGAGGAGAGGAGGCATGGAGGGGGAGGGAGGGGGCGAGCACGTTGCGGGTGTCGCCGACGATGGAGAGGAACGGAATGAGGGGTGAGGGGGCGGGAGGAACAGATCGGGAGAGAAGGGAAGAGGCAATAGCGGCATGCAGGGTGGAGGAAGACTCGCTATTTGCTAGGGTTGGAGGTGGGGTTGTGAAGGGATCAAAGCCGTCGGTTACCGATTGGACGGCCAAAAACACAAGTTCCATCAGGACCGTCTGATCACGATCCAACCGTCTAGGAGAGTGGAGGACCCGAACGTAGTTAGGAAAACCCCAAGGGGCTGTCAGCAAAAAAACTGACGTGGCATGACTCTTCTGCATGGAATTCCTTCCCCTTTAAGAAGTTCTATTATGTCTTATGCTCCCTCCAATTTTTCTGTTGCACGATTCGTTTGTAACAGATTTTGTTACAGAGTCATGTTACCTCCAAACAGGAATATGGGATTGCATCGCCTTTTTTACCAGAAATTGTTGGGCCCATTGGAAATTGGGAAGCCAATGAATAGTTGATGGAAGGTGTTTTTATACTTTTCTTAATAGTGATTTGCAAAATTTGCAAAGCACAATGAATGGTGGATAAATATTACTTATCTCTTCATGTGCTTTGAAATTAGTGTTACTCTTGTTAGAGGAAATCATAGCAGCACTTCTCATAGGTGATATGTGGATGGGAGCACACTAAGCCCATCTGGGTGGTGCCAAATTCATCTCGTTATTACTCTATTATATCGTTGCTAGATTATGACACTAATGCTAGATTTGTTTTTCTGCCATGGTATTTAGTATGATCTTCTCTCAAGTGGGACCTACAACTAAATAAAATATTAGTTCTTTTTTCTCTTCCCACTTTTTCTCTATCATTTCACTTACAAGTAGGCTCGCAACATTTTTCTTTGACATAGCACGGGTGTTCACGTAGATTCACCCGTAGACGGGTGGTGCCGGGAATCTTTTCGCTGGGCCAGCATTCAGTCCGTTCCATTCCGTTGCCCTGGCCTGGAGCGCGGGCGGGCGACGTCACGATGACGCGAGCGTGACCTCAGCCGCTGGAGGTGACGGCCACGTGCCCACGTCGCCGTCGCCATCACGCGTTACCCATCATAATTAGCCAACGGCATGCAGACGCGGCGGCAGCTAGTACCGACACGCGACGCCAAGGACATGCACGCAGATGCTGCCCACCGGCAGCTAGCTTGGGCGCACCCTTAAATCAAGCTAATGACCTACTGTTAGGCTTTATTAAACTAGCTCCCTCGTAGCCACTAGCTAGTTAATTGGTTAGGGGTATTATGATTATTTGCGGTTACGTCTTATGGTTACAGTTAATAATTTTCAGTTTTAATATAAATATTTATATAAATAAACTAAAGGTCTATAAATCAATAAGTTATTTTAAAAAATATGTCTTGATAAAATATTTATTTATTTGATAAAAGCTACTGACCGAAAATAACTCGGCTAGGCTAGGCTATATAGATGTTCGTTCAAACTGCTGATCTATTCATGCAGGGTCGTCGTTAATTGACTAGGTGTATTACATATAGGTTCGTTCAAAGTGCTGTTCTATTCATGCAGGGTCGTCGCACACCGCTACAGTACTGCTGCTGCTGGAATGTGGTACTAAAAAAGCAGTACTCTAAAAAAACGCGGTACCATGCAGCATGGGCTGATGAGTAATGTAATTTTGACTTGATAGCCTGCACCGCCGTCCATGCGTACCTGCCCGCCCGTCGCCGACCACATGCCCACTTTAGTGTCCCTCCGTCCAAAAAAAATACAGGGTTCTATCTACAAATATAAAGGATATATTTTATATTTTAATATAAAATTAGTGTAATTTTTCTCCAGGTCTTTAATAAATATACAGTTTTAGTTTATATTCTCTATATGCATATATTAAATATAGTATTTAGAGATAATAATTATGGATAACATTTATTAAACGGTAGCTACACGCTTGTCTGCCTGGGGCTCTATGCACGTATACAGGGTATAACGTATCTGCGAAGTTTTGATATGAGCTTAATTGTCTCAGAATTTAGAAAAGCTCTTTTTTAAACATAAAGTTTAGATAAGAGTACCAATATATATACTACGAGCTACACAAAATAAGTAATTAATATAGGAAAAGCTGGCCACATCATATGCTCCCTCCTATCACAAATATATCATTTTAGACATCAGCACGATCTTTAAAATGCAACTTTGGCAAGTAATTTATATTGTAATATATTTATAAAACACAATAAAATTATAATATTATACAAGTAGTTTTCAAGACAAATCTATGAATATGATTTTCATTTATACGATCTAAATATTTAAAAATATATCATAGTTCAAGTTTCGAAAGTTTAACTACACACATCCCAAAATGACATATATTTGTGTCAGATATGGCAAAATTATAAGAGAAATAATATAATCAACCAGGATGATTTGTATCTGATATAGTTCCTTCCATATCTCTAGTAGATTGATCTGATCTCCAAATCACTTTGTACTCTATATATATGTCCCTAAAACTCAAGCAATACATCTAACAAGTATTCCGTCAATTCTATCTTTCTCCATGGTATATCAAAGTAGGTTCGCATCAGGGGCGGATCCAGCGGTGGGGGGGGGGGGGGGCTCGAGCCCCCCTACCGCTACCGGACCCTTGGAGCCCCCCAGAGCCTCCCCATAAATTTTTAGCCATGGATGTATAATGTAGCAGGGACTGAGGTCGAGCTGAAGGTACTTCAGCCCCTCCAAAAAATTTTTCTGGATCCGCCACTGGTTCGCATGTGAGCATATTCCTAACCATCACAAAATTTCGCTGCGCGCCACCCTTGAGAGAGCCATGTAATCTCCTAGGGGCTATGCATTGCAGACAAATAGCCCCTTTTCTCTCTCCGATCAATGGATCGTTTTTTTTGTTTTCACCAATCAATAGACTGGTTCTCGATTGGTAGATCCATTCTTTTTTGTAGCTTCTTCTCTACTGTTGACTATGCTTGTCACCTTGATTGGCTGCCTCTTCCTCGTCTCTCCGGATGTTGTGCACTCCGCTGGCATCCGCCACATCAAGCGGATCTCGTCCGATCGTGCCCCTTCTTCTCCACGGGTTTTGGTGTATACCGCTGTCATCTGCACGGCTTCTTCCTCGGAAATCTTTTCTGTTGCCGTGATCTCTGTTGAGGAACCGACGCTGGAGATCAGTCCGAGCGATTCCTCTGCTTAGAACAAGAACGAATCAATCACAGAATCACAGAATAATAGATTGAACACAGAGAGGTAGAGAGAACTCCTGGTCTTTCTTTATTGCTTTAGATTGCATCGGGGTACATAATGAGGGGGGTCTAGGTCCCTATTTATAGTCTACGGTGGGGTGCCCAATTAGATCAGGACTCTGGATAGGGTCCAGGTTTCCTAACACTCCCCCTTGGGCACTCACCCAACATGCTCATGCCTCGTCAAAACTCCATAAAAACCCAGTGGGAAAAATTTGGAGAAAGAGTACATGATACATGTGATGCTGCGATGCACGAATTGCCTCATTAAAAACCTTGGTCGAGAAACTTCATGGAAAACTCGTCAAGGGAAAAAGAGTACAATTCACCCAAATTCATTTAGTCTGCAAGACTTTATTTTTGGGTACTTAATCTTCATGATCAAGATTTATTAGCGGGCTTGTGAGAATTCTCCCCCTGAATTCTGCACTTCTCTAAGTCTCATCATTCCAATTCCACGCACGCACCTTTCAAAGCTAGATGCGGGGAGTGACTTAGTGAATAAATCTGCGAGATTTTCACATGACTTAGTATGCAGTACTTTAATCTCATCCATCGTTTGCAATTCATGTGCATAGAAGAACTTGGGGTTGATATGCTTTGTGAGATGACTCTTCACATAGCCCGTTTGCACTTGTGCAACGCAAGCGGCATTATCTTCATAGATAATTGTGGGGGTTTGCACAATGTTCATCCCACATAACTGCTGGATATGGTGAACCATTCGGCGGAGCCAAGCGCACTCTCGTGCGGCTTCATACAGTGCTATAATTTCTGAGTGGTTCGTCGAAGTAGCTACCAGGCTTTGCTTAGACGATTTCCATGAAATTGCGGTTCCACCACACAGGAATACATAGCCTGTTTGTGACTTAGCGGTATGCGGTCTGACAGGTACCCAGCATCTGCATAGCCAATCAAGTTCAGATCTTGATTCTTTCTGTAAAACAATCCGAGGTCTTTGCTACCTTGGAGGTATCGGAAAATATCCTTTATGCCCTGCCAATGCCTTTTGGTGGCTCTGCACTATACCTTGCTAAGAGGTTCACGGCAAATGCAATGTCCGGTCTAGTGCAGTTTGCTAAATACATGAGTGCTCCCACTGCACTCAAGTATGGGAATTCCGGTCCCAGGACTTCCTCCCCCTCTTCCCTTGGTCGGAAAGGATCTTTTTCTTGCTGTAAAGACCTACCGATCATCGGTACTTTCGAGGGAAATGCCTTCTCAAAGCCAAACCTTTCAAGCACCTTCTAGGTATAGGTTGACTGATGTACCAAGACTCCTTCAGGGACATGCTCAAGCTGCAGGCCTAAGCAAAACTTGGTCTTGCCCAAATCTTTCATTTCAAATTCTGACTCCAAGTAGTAGCTTGCTTCTTTTATGTCTTCGGCTGTCCCGATGATATTCAGATCATCTACATACACAGAGATTATACAGAATCCATTCTGGGATCGCCGTATAAATACACAAGGACAGTCTTCATTGTTCGTGTAGCCTTTCTTGCAGAGAAAGTCGCTCAAGCGATGATACCACATTCTTCCAGATTGTTTCAGTCCATACAGTGACTTTCTGAGTTTCACACTATACAGATTTCTATTTGCTCTGTCTTGGTTCGGGAGAGGAATTCCTTCAGGGACTTTCATGTAAATCTCCGAATCCAAGTTACCGCAAAGGTATGCAGTCACAACATCCATCAATTTCATTTCCAAGTTCAAGTTCACTGCCATTGAGATCAAGTATCTAAAGGTAATTCCACTCATGACTGGGGAGTAGGTTTCTTCATAATCAACTCCAGGACGTTGAGTGAAACCTTGGGCTACCAGCCTTGCTTTGTATCTCACTACTTCATTTCTTTCATTTCTCTTTCGAACAAATACCCACTTGTGCCCAACGGGGTGTATGTGGGGAGGTGTGCGGCATACGGGCCCAAACACCTCTCTTTTATTCAGAGATAGCAATTCAGTTGCTATTGCCTTCTTCCAATCTTCCCAATCTGATCTTTTCTTACATTCAGCGAGCGATGCAGGCTCGGGATCAAGATCAATGATGGTGGCAATTTTCTTTGCGAAGTAGATATCGATATTAGCTGTTGTCCTATTCAGGGACTCTCCCGTGTGCACATAATTTATAGCTATTTCTTCATGAGTTGCTTCTTCTGGAGCGATTGCTTCTGCTAGAGCTTTACCTTGCACATCGCTTCTTTCAATTGCGATTGCAAGTCCCTTTAGTTTTTCGGCTCCGATGTGTGCGCACACATCCATGCCGATGGGGATATTCAGATCCGGTATGCCCTTTTCTGAAGGTGTCATACTTGTGCCAGATCTCAACTGGCTCCCCTTCTCATTCTGGGGGACTTCAATGATCGGCTGTGATAAATCTCTCTTATCCTTTTTCGCCAGGCGTCCCCGGTTACTAAGGATTTAAGGAACCGGAGTTCTCGTCCTCTTTTTTATTTTTCTGAGGCCTCTGGACGAGATTAGGGATACCTTCTACTTTCTTTGGTATTCCAACCCTCTCCGGTGCAGTGCGTGCATGCACATGCGAGTTAGTCACGCTCTTCAAATCACTAAAGTGATCAGGCAGTTGATTTGCTAATGCTTGCAAATCTATTTTGTCTTCTGGACTTCTCTTGTCTTCTGGACTTGTCTTCTGGACTTCTCTATTTGCTTCACTAATGCGCGGGTCATCTGCATGGATTCCCCAGGCTTGCCACGTAATTTCCCGACATTCTTCATCAAGGGGTTGATTTCCTCCCCCTAATGTTGGGAAATCTTCGGTGCTAACCCTTGCGCTAGTTGCATAGGTGAATGGATGTTGTATGCCGAAAGTCTAAGGTTGATGAGATTCGCTGCATGTTGGACTGCGGGTCCCCGACATGTAGCTGGCAAATTACAATTATGCAAGAGGGGCCGGGCAATAAATTTAATTCTCTTAATTAAAGCCTCTGCCAAACCATTCTGGGTATGGACATGCGGTACCGAATGCTCAACTGCGATTCCCATCGCCATGCAATAATCATCAAATGCCTTTGAAATAAATTCTCCGGCGTTGTCCATTCTGGTGGACTTGATCAGAAACACATTTCTGATACAAATGATCTGCGAGATCAATTTTGCAAAGGCGTGGTTTCTTGTGGACAACAAAACCCACATATGACAACTTCGAGGAAGCGTCAATGAGCACCATAAAATACTTAAATGACCCTGAGATGGGCTTAATGGGACCGCAAATGTCTCCCTGGATGCGTTCCAGGAATGCAGGGACTTCATCCTTCACTTTCAGAGTGGAGGGTCTAGTTATTTGTTTCCCGGTGGCACATGCAGGGCACACAAAATCTTCATGATTCGGAAAATTCTTCACATTAATATTATGCCCATGCGAGTTATTTATTATGTTTCTCATCATCCTAAGACCTTGGTGGCCTAATCTGTCATGCCAGAGACAGAATAGTTCAGAGCTTCTAAACACTGTCTTCAGAACAGTGTACGCTGCAGGCGTTTTAATGTTGGTATAATATAGCCCATTTTCAAGTAAAGAAAGTTTTTCTAATATTCTTTTGCATTCTCTTCGCGCTTCGTAATGAGCAGGTATTCCTTACCGTACTCTTCTTCAGTCTCAACGTGGAAACCATTGGCGCGAATATCATTAAAACTTAGGAGAGTTCTAGTCGATTCTGGGTACAATAAGGCTTCTTCAATTACCAAAGTTGTGCCCATTGTGGCTCTTCCTGAACCAATTATACATGCATCGCTTCTAGCGATTGTCGTAAGGCTGTCAATGCTCTTACGAATCGACTGAAAATACTCAATCTCTCTTAAGATGATATGCGTTGTGCCGCTGCTAGCTAAGCACACTTCCTTCATAGGGCGCTACACGCGTTCTAATATAGAGTATTTATTAACATGCATGAGAAGGCAATCAACACGTAAATAAAATACTCCAATATCAGAACATGTCATGCCATCATAAACTGAATAAATGAATGAATTCTTTAAATATCATCCAACCATCACGAGAAAATAACAATTCTTAAGTACCATCCATGCAAATTCTAGCATATTCTTCTACACAAAATAAATGACAATTAAAGTCGAAATGCATTCAAGTGCACTAGACTTCTTTTGCTATTTTCTCGGGGTGACATTCTCTTCAAGAGAAATTATGGTGTTGGCTGCTGCTAGGTTGAGAGGGGGTGCTGCTGCTTGGATGGTCTCAACTTCCATTAGCGCGGGCAGCTGCTCGGAACTCTCCCCCTCAACCGATGCAAAGTGGGCTTCATGCTGCCCTTTGCCATCCCGTTTTGGCTTGCTAGCCTTATTCTCATGTGGAGCGTCTGATTTGCCTTTCTGGGCTATGGCTTTACCCTTCCTTCCCCCTTCTTTATCAAGTGCTTTCGCACCTTGTGGCTCCCAGCATTGGCTTCACGGCCAGCGGAGCTGCCTGGTGGCTGAGTGACGTAATTCTTGCAGAGAAGTTCGTCCTAAGCCTCCGCAACCTGTATCATATCAATCAATTCGGCGTACTCCTTGTAGCCGTCTTGACGATAGATGCGGGCGGATTATACGGCATTAGGGTGAAAGGTGGACAGGGTCTTCTCGGTCTTCTGCTCATCTGTGATCTGCTTGCCACAGAGTTGAAGACTAGTACAAATCCTGTGCATGGCAGAATTGTACTCCCCGACCGTCTTAACATTGACAAACCTCAGTCTGATCCACTCTCGCTCTGCTTGAGGAAGAATGGTGTACTTTAGCCTCTCGAACCTGCTTCTTGAGTGCGGTCCAGAGTGCTAGCGCGCTCTTCTTCGCCATACACTCATTCTTGAGAGTAAGGCAGAGGTGCTGCCTGAGAAAATGAAGTGCCTGATCATTCTCCTCAGGTGTGAGTTGGGCGTCATTCAGTCCGTTAATCCCAATAGCAGCGCGGAGCTTCTTGGCTCCAAGCACAATCTCGACATCGGATGCACATGTCAGATAGTTTTGGCCATGCTGGGCCAGCTCCTCGAACTCCCAGTTCGTGATGCTAGTCATCTAAATGTGTATAAGTCTACTGCTGGTAGACATGCACGGAATAATTCACTGCGGGTAAATAAATGGTACAAAAGGTTCTCGCAATGTTTCAGAATTTTCTATGCATTTTCTATAATTTTACTGCTAATTTCAGTGATTAAAAGCAATTTTCAGCAATTACAATTAACCAAAAACAGTAAATAAATACAGAAAATACAGAAATAATAATGGCATAAATAAATAAGCTTCAATGCTAAAAAAATGCAAAATTCGGATTCCCGAGGCCCTTTTATGCTAAAATATGATATTTCAGCAAATTCTGCAATTCCAGAGGGCTTCTGCGCAAATTATTCAATTCAGAGAAAAATTTGCGCAATTTTCTGATTTACAGAGGGGTTTTCTGAAAAATTCTGGACCCACTCGTAAATGTGAGGGCTTATACGTAATTTGCGGAACTACGAAGCCTTTTATGCAAACTTCGGGACTCAAATGAGATATTTAAGGGCCTATCGGTGATTCACTGAAAATAGGAGGACCTCTTTGCAATTTTTCTTCCCCCCCGGCCGAACCAGATTTCGGGCCAATTTTTCGGCCCACGAGCGGCCCACTCCATCCGGTTCAAGGAGAGGCAGGGGTAGGGTTTCCCTACCCCTGTTCACATGGGTGACGGCGCGCAAGGGGGAACCGGCTTCGGGCGGTGGCGCGGGAGCGGCGGCTCGGGCGCGGCGGCGAGAGCGCAAAGCGGCCGGCTGCAGGCCGGCGTAAGGCGGTGGGCTATCGGCCGGAGCCGGTGCGGGAGGAGCCAGGCGGCGCGCACGGACCGAAGCGGCGGCCGGCGCCCATGCGGGTGCGGGAGCCGAGGCGGCGACCGGCGGCCCGAATCTCGTCCTACTCGGCGGGCCCAGCCTACTCGGCGGCGGGTCCAGCGGCTTCAAGGCGCGGCGGGCGCCGGGTGCCGTGCGGCGGCGTGCAGCCGGCGGTGAGGTGGCGCCATGCAGGGCGGTCGGTGTGCGACCGGTGGCGAGGCGGCGCGAGGTGGCTGGCCGGTCGCGTACGGGCGCGGGGCAAGAGCTGGCGCGAGGGGAGGCGAGGGGATTGCCATCCCTAGCCGGTACGGCTTCAGGCCGGCGGCGCTCATGGGGCCAAGGCGGGCGACCTCGGGCAAGGCCGGCACGGCGTGGATGGGCGGCGCCGGGGCGCATGCGGGCGCAAGGCGGCGCGGCGGTGCTCACATAGGCGGAGGTCGAGACGTCTGCCACGGGGAGACGCGCGTGCGGGCGCGGTCGCGCATACGGGTGCGGTGGAGCCGGTGCCGATTGCCGGCTTCTGGGTGGCCGGACAAGTGGCGGATGCGGCCGGAGGTACAGTGCTTCGGGCACGACGACCTCGACGGCGGGACGCACGTACGGGCGCGGTGAAGGCCGATCGGCGGCCAGCGCGCGTTCGGGCGCGAACACGAAGAGGCGGCCGGCGCACGGATGTCAGGATGGCCGGGGCGCCTCGGTGTGCTTCGGGCACCTCGGCCAGCTGCCGACCGGCGGCCACGCATGCAGGCGCGGCGACGGTGGTGTCTCATGCGGGAGATGGCGGCCGGCGGCGGACCGGTTGCAGGCCGGTGACCGGCGCGTGCAGGGCCGGCCGGATGCATACATGGTTGCCGTACGGCGTCGGCCATGCTACTGTGTTTTCCCCCCTTTGTTTCATGCAGTGTAATGGCCGAACAGAGAAAACAAACCAATGCATAAAATTTTTGTTTCTAATCTACGATGCAATCATCATCTACCCCGTTTTGCAATCTACCGATCGACATTGTGCCGGCGATTTCAGATCTGCTTGCGGTAGATTGGGGCGGATTTGCATCGTTTTAATCTACAGTGCAATCAACATCTACCCTGTTTCACAATCTACCGATCGGCATTGTGCCGGCGACTTCAAGTCTGCTCGCGGTAGATTAGGGCGGATTTGCACCGTAGAGATTCAATGTAGAACGCAAAAGAAAATACAGATTCAAAAGCGATCTAGAAAATTCAATCTGTGCTTCGATGATTACCTCGTTCACCAGAGCGAACTCGTGCTGATAACGTGTTGAGGAACCGACGCTGGAGACCAGTCCGAGCGATTCCTCTGCTTAGAACAAGAACGAATCAATCACAGAATCACAGAATAATAGATTGAACACAGAGAGGTAGAGAGAACTTCTGGTCTTTCTTTATTGCTTTAGATTGCATCGGGGTACATAATGAGGGGGGTCTAGGTCCCTATTTATAGTCTACGGTGGGGTGCCCAATTAGATCAGGACTCTGGATAGGGTCCAGGTTTCCTAACAATCTCCTTTCTTATTTTTCCCCGTTTGCATGGTTGCATGCATGCATGCCGTACCATTGCTTCTTGCATCTTCTTTTCCTTTTGTTTATGTTTTGTCTGTAGCATCGTTGCATGTTGATGCCTAAATCATGCCCACCACTGCCGATCGATGCTTTTCTTTTATTATCCGTAACTCTCGGTGGCCACGCATGAAACACCGCAAAAAAATTAAAATGATTTTGAATTTGCTTGATTTTTGAATTGATTTGAATTCTTTCCCAATAGAGAAACTCCCTAACTGTTTATGCTTTCCCTTTTTGGACTTGCCACCTTTCTTAGCCGTTGGCGCATTCTCCCGAAGCCGCCTCCACCCCTGTTCCTGCTCATCCACTTGGCCAAGCCCCATTTGCCACTGACTTGACCAAATGCCATCGCTGCCACCTCTGCCTGGCCGTATCTATAACGCCTCCGTTTTTAGGAACAAGGTCGTCGTACGTCCTGCAACAGCCCAGGAGTTCGGTTGCGGACAAATGAAGTATCATGCCTACTCACGAACATTTAAAAATGGTTAATTTCATTAAAATAAGACCTAACGGTCAACTTTAGAAATTTTAATGGGTGTTCAAGCCTAAAACTTAACTTATATCCAGAAGAATCGAAGAAAACTCTCACAGGAATGTTTGAGTGTGGTCGTAACCCTAACACAAATACTTGTAACATCTTTCTTTCTTCTGATCTCTGTGTTGGAGAAGGTAAAGCAAGACTGAGTACAACCAACCGTACTCAACAAGTCACATGAGAAAATGATATATAACTACTTGCACTACGACAAAACAAGCTATACTGAACGTCTCATCACAGACGGTTCATGGCTAAAACCGTCTCTAAAATTATCACAGACGGTTGGGTTTAAAAGCCATCTGTGATATACGCATTATCACATACGGTTTTTAAATAGAACCGTCTATGAAACTATCACAGACGGTTCGTATAACAAACATTCTCTGATATGTGCATTATCACAGATGGTTCGTGTAACAAACCGTCTTGGATAATGACACGTCACCGATCCTATCCATTCTCTCCACATCGGATGGCAGGCACCGGTTCCTCCCACCGCTCGGTCCTTATTAATTACTCCCCATCTACCTTCCCACCGCTTTGCCCTTATTAATTACTCCCCATCTACCTTTCCACCGGCAGTCACGCGTGAGATCATCCACTATATAGCTTCCTCCTTTCAACGACGCCGATCGACTACCACTGTAAGCTAGTGCCCCCATTGTGACACCTCGATCGACTCTTGTCGTAAGTGTCGTAAGAGTGACTTCTGCATTCTCACCGTCGTGCCACAAAGGTGGCGCTACCACCGCCTCTCCATTGACGGTGATGTCCGGCCGCCATCCGATGCATCTAGCTTGTTCCTCGATGACGCCGACTACCGCTGTAAGCCAGCGCATCCGTTGTGACACCTCGGTCGACTGCACAACACACTCTTATCGTAAGTGTCATAAGAGTGTCTTGTGCAGTCTCACCATCGTGCCACAAAAGTGGCGCTACCGTCTCCTCTCTATTGTCTGCTAGGATCTTTGCTTCTTACATATTCTTACCATGTTAAAGAGTTGGGTTCATTACCTTGTTATGCTGTAATGGCGGATTCTAATCGATCATAATGGGAATGGAATGTGCTATTGTGTTTGCCACTGTATTTGCTTGTTTTCAAAGGGCATAGATATAGGATGAACTATCACATACGATTTGTGCTATAAACCGTCTATGAAGGACTATCACAGATGGTTCTAATGGTTGGTAAATAGAACTGTCTGTGATGTGAGACTATGAAACCTACCGTTATGAAAGTATAGTTTTACCGTTTCCATACCAAATTCTTATGCTTGTTGTTCCCTTTTCTGGAACAGTATATTATATTCTTATAGTAGATATTCAATCAATTTGAGTAGCTACTAAACCAAGTTTGACAAGTCAACGCTTGTGGTTGAACGGTTACTATGTTCTTTACTTAGCATAAGGTTCTAATCCTTACTTTTTATCAACTAGGTAACCATTCACAAATAAATATCCCAGTGCACTATGGCACTATCACTACTAGTGTAAAGCAGTTAAACTTCCTAAACTGGCATGGTATATTTTATAGTAATTTATTATTACTAGGGCTTGTCAAGGTGAATATGATCATCAAATAAAACAAAGCTTTTTCATGCGGTAAGACAAAAATAATATCATGTCATTCTAAACATCTATTGTATAGAAATAACCGTTCATAAATAACATAATAAAAATACTGATAAATAAATAATTAAAGGAATATAGGTTCAACATAATCAAAGACATGTGACTTGCCTCTTTGTTCATAGTTTCTGTGGTCTTCAGGTTGGACACTTGGCTTCTTGAATTACTCTTATAGCTCTTCTATTGACCAACTCGTGTGGTCTGGATACTAGCATGAAAAACAAATACGAATAAGTTCCTACTTTGCAGAACACAAGCTGGGAACAAAATACAAATAAATAACCAAAAGAAAGTAGGCTTGGGTGGTCAGTGTTTAGAGGTGCTTAGTTTGGTTGAACGGGGTTGGAATTGAGTTAGATGAGCTTAAGACGGTCGAGTTGGCTATATATAGGTGGTATTTTGGTTTTGGCAAATAGTTGCAGATATGGATGGTATTGGATTTTGGAACCTGAACATTATCTGGGAGGTTTAGAGCTTTATCGAAGTCTAGGATGGTGGAGCAAAGTTGGGAAGGGTGTACACGGGCTCAAGGTGATCAGAATGGGTATATATGTGTTTTTAGGGTTTTAGTGAATAGTAACGGTTGGAACGGTATTAGTTATGGCATCTGGGCTGGCCAAAGTTTTATCATAGCATACTCGGGCTAAATATAATTGAGTAGACTTTATAGCTCAAAATGTTTAAGGCGAATATATATGTTTCGTCGAAGAATGGAGGTTTGGACCATGTTAGGTCTAGGGTTTCAAGCAATGTTTTAGCTCTTTTGAGTTTTATTAATGTTTGATATGGAAAATCAAAGCTAAGAAGAGGATAGACGGGATTGTAATAGACAAAATGGATATATTATATAATTTCGGGTATGGATGAACAGTAACAGGCTGGTTCACTATTCATTACGGGTCAAAATATTGTTCATGATGGATTTGTATACTATTCATATCGGGGCCAAATGCTACAGTACCAATTCATTACTGTACACACCAGTTTTGGGTTTGCTACAGTGTCGAATCTACTGTTCATCTTCCTCCTCGCGCGAGTACTGTAGCAGTCGAATAGGGGAAATTTTACGACGGTGATTCCTAACACTACGGCTAACTCTAGCGGAAAACCGAGGGCATGGACAGAATCCTGGGACTAAGGGGAATCCATTTTAGGGCTTAGAGATGGCCGGCAAACTAGGGTTGGCTAGCGGCGAGGTGAAAAGCTCAGAACAGTTTTTGATGGCACAAGAGCTACAGGGGCGATCATCCTTGCAATTGGTGGCCATTTACCCATCTAGGGGTGGTCAGGGTGGCTTGAATGGTGGCAGTTTGGGTTAGGGGAGGCCCCTAGTGAGTTGTCCATGGAGAGGCCTCTTGGCTGAGCGGCGGGTCAGGGCACCGGGGTAGAAGAGGGCAAGAAAAACTTGAGCACTGCTACAGAATGGTTTCTAGGGCTACAACGAAGTTGTAGACCAATTAAATTGGAAGGAAATAGACCATGTGAGAAGAATTGAGTTTCAGCCTTACTTGAAAAATTCTGACGATCAATGGTGAGGCGGCGGTCATCGAAGCGATTAGGGTGGTGGTGGCTTACCTTGGGCACTGATGCATCTCAATGGAGAGGCTTGGAGTTTATATAGGGGGAGGAAAGCAGTTCAGCACAGAGCATTGTCGATTGGTAGCTTGGCGCGTGGCCGAGATAGGAGAAGGCGCGGGAGTCCTCAGGTTTGCCATGGTGTGTTAAGACGGTTTCCTCAAGTGGTGTTTGGCGGTGGTCAAAGAGCAGTGGTTCGACAGGTCAGCCATGAACTGTGAGTGCGAAGGGTAGGTAAGAGAACCGAGGGAGCAAAGAGCGGTGAGGAGATAAGGTGGCTGTGCGCACGGCCAGGTGGGATGACGGGCGTATATGAGCATGTACGGTGGTTGACAAAGCTGGCAGCGGCAGTCAAGGATTGCCGCTCAGGGAGGTCGGCCAGGAGAGGGTGGCGGCGGTGAACGAAGAAATATCCGGTGGCAACAAAAATATCGGCGACGATGATATTTTTAAACGGTGAACAGTGATCACACAAATTGATTCAATGGGGGTGATGCAGCAGGGGTTTTGGGCATGGAGGGCTGGGATTTGAGCTAAAATAGGCCAAGGTTCACAAGAAATCAAAGTCAAATGAGAATTTCAAATTTCTTTTAAAATTGGTTTTGTTTTAACCTATCTCCCTTGAAAGAATCTTGTCCCCGAGATTCACCCAAGTTAAGGAATGTGTTGAAAAACAAATTTTTTACAGTTCTGATTCCTTTCCAATACTTAGGAATTAGTTATGTAGCATTTTTGAGCTTAGCAGGGGGAAGTAGGAATACTGTAGTTTATTTTTTTTCTAGCTCATATTCTTTTGAGCACAGAATTGATTTTTTGCCTTTATTTGTGTTAGCACCCGGTTTCATAGAGCATCCTATTTTGGCAAAAGTCCAAAGCTATGAAGATTTAGAACCAGTCCAAGACTTTGAAAAGCAAGGTAAGCCACGTATTTTTTAGCATATTGAACCTACATTCCTTGATTATTTAATTACTAGTAATTTTTTTATTCCTTATTTATGCACTATTATTTCTTTAAAACAATTGTTTAGAATGACATGAAAATTTCACTATGTCCAAAACTGGAAAAGCCCTATTGTATTTGATGATCATATTCACCTTAACAAACCTTATTAATAATGAATTACTATAAGATATACTATGGTAGAACAAAAATTCAAATGTCCCATGCTACTAAGAGATTAGGTGTCTTGCCAGTAGAATTACAAAAGAAAAAATTGATCATATACCCTCCATTTAGATGGAAATTGAGGATTTACCCTCCTGGCCCACGTGTCAGTGACTTATGATGACCCCACGTGTCATTGAGATGTGGAGGGTAAATCCTCAATTTCCCAACTAAAGGGAGGGTATATGATCCAATCTCCCGGGGAGGGGGCTTGGATTAGAGTGATGTTAGTGTCACGGTGCATTGGCTTATTGTTTTGTGGATGACTGCCTTATTGCTAACAAGGACTAGAACCTTATACTAAGTAAAGAATATAGTGATCGCTCAACCACAAGTTTTGACTTGTCAAACCTGATCCAGTAGCTATTCAAATCAATTGAATATCTATAGGATGATTGGGGTTCCAAAAGAGGTAACAATCCACGTAAGAAGGGGGTGGTATGGAAGCGGAAAAACTATATTAACAATGGTAGGTCCACTCATTGTTGGGTTGCAGCACACCAGACTGTGTGGCACTATTCCCTACTAGGTAGAGACTATAGAAAGAGGAGAGCAATAAAAGTATTATTTTCTTAATTTAGTCATGGGTGTTAAGGAATCTTGTGGGTAAAGTTGGACAACTCTGCAGAGTCAAAACTATAAATAGTATTCGAATACACCATGCTTCTGGGGAATGAAGCTGTGTTTAATGAATTATTCAAATAGTAAGGCATAAGTAGCTTTAATAATGTTTCAATATAAAACTAGGTTGCTAAGCCATAATTCTGTGATAAAGTTTGGCTTTTATGAAGGAGTTTGTGTTGGCATGATGTACACTCGATTACAGTACCTTGCAACAGAATAGTCCTGGGTAGTTGTAGGGAAAACTTAACGACCCCAGAAATGGGGGCTTTACAGTGCACTCTGCCCGACGTCCATCACTGAATTTCTTCCACGCAGTCTTCTCCTCTACTTCTTTGCTTATAATTGTGCACGATTCATACTCAACTCCCTATAGTCACCTTCTTTGATCACTGCACCATCGGCTTCTCCCTTTCCTCGCCACTACGAGTGCGTGGGTCCATTCTGACCTCCTTTCGTTGGCTTCTTCGACCGCTACACCATTGGATTCTATGTCCATCGCGGCAATCATCATTGCCGCTGTCTCCTACTGTTCTCCATGGCCAACACAGATTTGCCTCCAGCATTCTTTTCCTTCTATCCTTTTTTTATTTTTCCATTGCATGCGTGCACCACCCGTCTACTCCGGCAACTGTCATGCTACATGGCCCTCTGAGAATCTAGCCTCACCATAATGTGTGAATGGCGAGTTTCAATTGGTGACAAACATTTGTGGGACTAATATTTTCCATGAGTTGGTGAAACATGCTAGGTTCCATAATGATGATTACTTGGGAAAGTGTCATGAGTTGATTGTCATCAAGTTAAGGTTCATGAAGAATAGATGATCATGATGAGTTGATGAGTATCAAATCAAGATCATGAAGAGGAGATAATCAACAGTTAATCATCAAGCCAAGTGAAAATCATCATATGTTGATGGAGAGCAAGTGGTGGTTTGCATCATGTGTCGATACACATCAAAACAAGGATCCGGACTTGAAGTGAAAATATTTGTCATTAAGCTTCAGGAGGATGCATAAGACAAAGATATAACTAGTATAGTCTAAGGATATATTCCTAGTCTCTTACATGTCTCGGTATTTGGTTGAAAATCGGATTACTAGTATAGGTTACCGTACTATTAGGAGGGGTCTTGTAACCTTTCATATTTGTAGTAAATTTATTTGATCTCCAAATCACCTTATACTCTATATATAAAAGGAAAGGAGTATATACACAAATTATTTATAAAATAGATTTTGTCAAAAATTTTCATAGAACTCACTTTAGAGTATCTTATAATCATTGGTAAAGTATAATCAAAAGGATAAAGAAGGTATAACATATCATTTAAGTATATACTGATTAAATGATGTTGGTATACCTCTTTATCCTTTTGCGTATACTCTAATAATGATTATAAGATACTGCAAAGTGAGTTTCACGGAAAAATTCATCAAAGTCCACTTTTTTATAGGATAATTTGTGTGTATATATTTATATTATATATGAAAAATGACATATAGCAAAAATAAAGAACTCATGAAATTTTTTAACCAAATCGCATTTGATTATCTTAGAATTAATATTTAGGTACACCGAAAGAGATAAATAAGTATAACATATTCCTTTAATTGGTATATTAGAAGTGGAAGTATGTACACCGAAAGTACGAAAAAGCTATCTTTACTGTTTAATAAGTTTGAGTTGGTGGTTGGTGCATTCTCCTTCCTCCCTTCTCAACCGTCCGATCTGAATACTGAAATCTTGACCATCTATCTAACATCCCTTTCCATCTCCCTCTCTCTCATATCTAACTACCTCTCCTCTCCACTTCCACCAACAGTTACCATCTCCCACCTCCTCTTCTACCCGACCTCTCTCGCCTCCCCTCCTGCTCCGCTTGCTTCCGTTCCCTCTCCGCTTCACCTCCCCATGCCCCCTGCCCCTCCTGCCGCGCTGCTGCCTTCTGCTCCCCCGGGCCGGCGTCCGCCCACGACACGCGGTGCAGGAACGGGATGCACGACGTGGACGATGGCGCAGGGTGGGGGAAGAAGGAGGAGGCGAGGAGGCGGGGCAGGGAGGGGAGGTACAGGGAAAGGTGGACGCCGACGGCGATGGAGACGAAGAGTGCGCCAGAGAAGAAGAGCATCTTATTGCGGCTGAGGTGTCAGTCCGCGAGCCCCATAGGGACAAACGGCACCACGTAGGCCACGAGCACGCCCGCCTGCGCTGCGGTGAACACCATCGACCGGCCAATCTCATGCGCGAGCAAGGGGCTACGAGATCTGGGCCTCGCTAGGGGAGACGAGATCGCAGGAGGAGGTTAGGTGGGCAGGCGATCGAGCGGCGCGGTGTAGAGCGGAAGCAAGAAGCAGAGGGGGGGCGTCGCGTTGTGGGTTGGTGGGGTTCAGCAGGGTGGGGGGAGCGGAGCGGAAGGGGGTCGGCGGGATGGAAACAGCGGAACGACAAGCGGGTGCGGTGGGGGGCTGGCTGGCTCCGGCGCTTTGGCGCTTGGAGTTGGCCAGAGTCGGTGCGGTGCGTGCGCAGGTGTGGACCTGAGGGCGTTGGCACTAGGCCGGCTCGGCCCCGGTTTTCATTTGTAAAAGATAGTGAGATGGGAGGATGGTTATTCAGATTAGTGAAGTTATCGTTTCATTAATGGCGTGTGTTTTTCTGCTGCTTTGTTAAGTGAGAACAAAAATGATGACAGGTCAATTCCAATGCTACTCTCTTTGCACCGTAATACTAGTTGAATGCCCGTGCGTTACTACGGATTTTAAAATTTTATCATACTATATGTTCTAAAACTAACAGGTGGTAAATTTGTTGGAACGTGCATACAAATATGTTCTAATTTTTTTAAAATCCGTAGCAATGCACGGGCATTCAGCTAGTGTTATATATATATAGACACACACTCAAAGAAATACATCTAACAAGTATTCCGATTATTCTTAGCTCCTCTGGTGGGGTATTCAACCGGTCGGCAAACCGTTGATTAATGTAACCGATGTGATATGTTTTTTTGGTTAATGGCTAGAGTTTAGTTTTCACCAATTCCGTGGCACGGTTGTCGCTGTTGAGAAACCGTCGCTGGCGACCAGTCCGAGCGATTCCTCTGTTTAGAACAAGAACGAATCAATCACAGAATCACAGAATAATAGATTGAACACACAGAGAGATAGAGAGAACTCCTGATCTTTCTTTATTGCTTTCATTCATGCGTACATAATGAGGAGGTATGGCTCTCTATTTATAGACTACAATGAGGTGCCCACCATGGGCCTTGGGCTGCCGGCCCAGGCCCAGGTTTCTTAACACTCCCCCTTGGGCACTCATCTAACACGTTCATGCCTCACTAAAACTCCATAAAAACCCAGTGCGAAAAATTTGGAGAAAGAGCACATGATACACGTGATGCTGCGATACACGAATTGCCTCATTAAAAACCTTGGTCGAGAAACTTCATGGAAAACTCGTCAAGGGAAAAAGAGTACAATTCACCCAAATTTATTTGGTCTGCAGGACTTTATTTTTTGGGTACTTAATCTTCATGATCAAAATTTATTAGCGGACTTGTGAGAATTCTCCCCCTGAATTCTGCACTTCTCTAAGTCTCGTCATTCCAATTCCACGCACGCACCTTTCAAAGCTAAGTGCGGGGAGTGACTTAGTGAACAAGTCTACATGACTTAGTGTACAGTACTTTAATCTTGTCCATCTCTGCAATTCATGAGCATAGAGGAACTTGGGGTTGATATGCTTACATAGCCCATCTGCACTTGTGCAACGCAAGCTGCATTATCTTCATGGATAATTATGGGGGTTTGCACAATGTTCATTCCACATGACTGCTAGATGTGGTGAACCGTTCAGCGGAACCAAGCGCACTCTCGTGCGGCTTCATATAGCGCTATAATTTCTGAGTGGTTCGTCAAAGTAGCTACAAGGCTTTGGTTAGACGATTTCTAGGAAATTGCAGTTCCACCACATGGAAATACATAGCCTGTTTGCGACTTAGCGGTATGCGGGTTAGACAGGTACCCAGCATCTGCATAGTCAATCAAGTTCAGATCTTGATTCTTTCTGTAAGACAATCCAATGTCTTTGCTTCCTTGGAGGTATCGGAAGGTGTCCTTTATGCCCTGCCAATGCCTTTTGGTGGGCTCTGCACTGTACCTTGCTAACAAGTTCACGACAAATGCAATGTCCGATCTAGTGCAGTTTGCTAAGTACATGAGTGCTCCCATGTCGGGACCCCGGATTTCCAAACCCGAACCCTCTGTGTATTACTGCACTAGTCCCAGATCAAAGCTAGTGCACACAGTTAAACAGAAATGTTTCATGACCAACAACGCATTTATTACAATTATAAAGAGTACTGACCACCAGGTCTCATTATTACATTGGAGGTTTCAAGACCTCGCACAATCAAAACACAGCAGAAGCAAAGTAAACTCAAAGTAGACCCATCAATATGCCACAGGCAGTTGACTGGGGAAGCGCGACCTAGTCCTCCGGGAAGAATCCATCACAGCCACAAGCGAAGCAGTAGTCGTAAACACCTTCTTGAGCTTCATGTTCTTCTGAGGTTTATGTTTGAGGGTAGCATGTGAGTACATAAAGTACTCCGCAAGTCTTGGGAAAAATGCATAGATGCAAGGCTTGACAAAGGAAGGCTATATGGTTCTTTTGCACAAAGTAATATTTTAAAATTCAATTACTACTAATTATTTTCGAAGGCATCAAGTTAATAAAGTAAATGTTTTAGCAGAAACTATCATTAACTTTCTAGTGAAGGTTCCATCTACCAACACTAGCTTCAACAACTTGAACAAGTTTAATACTGCGGGTTACATCCACCCTCTCTGGCTTCAACCGCCAGGATACCCTTCCGAGAGTTCCCTCCACTCTCGGAATACAAAACTTTTGATTTTAAAACAAAATCAGAAATCTACCATGTGCATGCATTCCTTGCCCGCCCTTGACCGTGGGCACGGCTATTCGAATAGTTTTACACTCTGCAGAGGTTGTACAACTTTACCCACAAGAGATAAATTATCCTAAAGGTCAACACGCTTCCTTTGGCATGAGACCCAGATAAAATATCACAAAGCCTTTACCTTACTCTAATCTAGTTAGATACCACCCGCTGAGGTTTCACCGCAGGTAGGCTAACTGCCCGAACCGAAGCCCCCTTTTGCGCCATATGAGTACAGTAAATCCCTGTCCCTCACTGTGAATAACCAGTCCATCCCTGGCATCCACTTTCCACTGGTGGCACCTAAACTAGACTATCGTAAGTTAGTCAGTTAGGTCGTACCCATATAGACTTGTGGTTGTACGGTTAATGCTCAGTTTGGACAAACACAAGCGTCGGTCCTTAATTGACTAGGGTGGAACATACACATTACAAGATCTCGTGCTTCCTGCACCAATCCAAACCAACCATCCACCCTAATCTAAACCAATTTTCACATTTTAGTTTATTTTAAAAGAACAGTGGCAACTCCAATTACCACTAAATTTGTAAACACAAGGGTATTACAATAATTCATAATTTCCCGTTTGCAAGATTTATGAGGTATTCAATAGCATGGCTAAGCATTGTTCTACCATTCTAATACCAACAATTTAATATATTACTCGCACTAGTGAGTCAAAGGAATTTCTAGGGTTGCAAAGGTACATGGCATTCGAATTCAAATGAGGGCATAACAAGGTTGGATATAACTAATGCCTTAAGATTTGAACTAATATTTTATATAAATAGCAATGCACATAATTTAAAATAATTAAAACATTTCGAAAATCATAGGTTCGAGATGATCAAAGGAGACTTGCCTTCTTGAGTGCTGTTTGGGTCTTCTTGCTGCGACTCGACGAATTCCTCGGCGACGGCGGAATCTACGCGCGAAAAGACAGACAAACAAAACAAATAAAATCAAACAAAATTTAAATAAAATTAAAAAAATAAAAATAGTCCATATTTGGATAGTTTATGATTTTAGAAAAATTTAGAAATTTGAACGGCTCAAATCGGAGTTAAAATGAAGAAGTTATGGCTTTCGGAAGATTAACAAGAGGGAAAAAGGAAAAGGCTGACTTTCGGGAATTATTTTTGCACTGGAAAATGCCATTTATGACGTCATCAATTTTCGAATTTTCTGAGCGGAAAAATATATTTGAATGACCGGTGGGTCCGGTCTACCGTGGACCGGATCCACGGACCACGGGGTTCGCCGGCGTGGCGCACCGGCCACATGGCGCCACGCGGGCGCGAGGTGGCGGCCACGCGGACAAGGCCGGCCGACGTGGAGGCCACGCGGGCGCACGCGCATGGCCGGCTCGGGAGATGGCCGGCCGGTGGCCTTGCCGTGGCCGGCGGCCGGCGGGAGGGCGGCGGCGGGTGAGGGGAGGCGGCGGCACTCACCGGCGGCGGCGGATGAGGGGCGGGCGGCCGGTGGCGGCGCTAGGAGGCGGCGGCGGTGAGGCCGGTTGGGGGCGGCGAAGAGGCGACAGGAGACGGCCGGGAAGAGGAGGAGGAGGGCGGTGGGAGGCGGGGTGAAGGAGGGCGGTGGGAGGGCGGTATTTATAGGCAAGGGGAGGAGGGGGTGGCCGGATTTTTGGAGCCTCGCCGGAGTTAATGCAAACCGCGATTAAAGGAAATAAAAGAGGGGAAACGGCCGGTTGAATGGAGGGGATTGATTGAGCATCCGTTTCCACTTTTTAATCGGGATTTAAAGCGACGAAAACGGCCGCAATCAAAGCTTTATTTTCGGTTTAATGGAGGTGGAGAGAGAGGGTGGGAGGAGGAAGAAGGTGAGATTGAAGAAGGATATGACATATGGGTCCCATGTGTCATAGAGAGAGTGAGAGTTAGTGAAGGGGTACGGGCCGTTGGATTCGTGACACGTGGCAAGTGAGTGTATGAGAGGCTTTGGATTTTATGAAGGGGTAAGTTGTGGTGGATGGCTAGGATTAAAACGTGGAGAGAGGTGGATTTAATCTGAGAGCGACACGTGGCGGGCTAGGATTTAATTTGATTTTTATTTTCGGAATAAATTTCAGCAATTACTAGAAACTTTATAAAAGCTTGGAAAATTAATATTTAATGTCTAAAAATTCCAGAAAATCATAAAATATTCCTGGAAGCATTTTAGACTTATTTAAAAATATTTTTAATTTCAGATTAGCATTTTAATAATTTATAAAATACTTTTTAACTTTGAAAATTGATTTTAAATTTCAGAAAATTCTCAAATAATATTTAAAATTTTAGGAGAGGCTAGGAAAAATATAATTTTCCCTTTTTGGCTTTAATAAAATATTTAAAATGCATTTTCTTTCTTTAAATTTTGAAATAAAATCCAGAAAATCAAATAAAAGCCAAGTAAAATCCAATTACTTTAAAATAATTAATTTGAATTTAAATTTTTCCAGAAAGCCAAATTTTGGGATGTTACATCCCACTGCACTCAAGTATGGGAATTCCGGTCCCAGGACTTCCTCCCCCTCTTCCCTTGGTCGGAAAGGATCTTTTTCTTGCTGTAAAGACCTACCGATCACCGGTACTTTCGAGGGAAATGCCTTCTCGAAGCCAAACCTTTCAAGCATCTTCTAGGTGTAGGTCGACTGATGTACCAAGACTCCTTCAGGAACATGCTCAAGCTGCAAGCCTAAGCAAAACTTGGTCTTGCCCAAATCTTTCATTTCAAATTCTGACTCCAAGTAGGAGTTTGCTTCTTTTATGTTTTCGGCTGTCCCGATGATATTCAGATCATCTACATACATAGAGATTATATAGAATCCATTCTGGGATCGCCGTATAAATACACAAGGACAGTCTTCATTGTTTGTGTAGCCTTTCTTGCAGAGAAAGTCGCTCAAGCGATTATACCACATTCTTTCAGATTGTTTCAGTCCATACAGTGACTTTCTGAGTTTCACACTGTACAGATTTCTGTTTGCTCTGTCTTGGTTCGGAAGAGGGATTCCTTCAGGGACTCTCATGTAAATCTCCGAATCCAAGTTACCGCAAAGGTATGCAGTCACAACATCCATCAATTTGATTTCTAAGTTCAAGTTCACTGCCATTGAGATCAAGTATCTAAAGGTAATTCCACTCATGACTTGGGAGTAGGTTTTTTCATAATCAACTTCGAGACGTTGAGTGAAACCTTGGGCTACTAGCCTTGCTTTGTATCTCACTACTTTATTTCTTTCATTTCTCTTTCGAACAAATACCCACTTGTGCCCAACAGGGTGTATGTGGGGAGGTGTGCGGCATACGAGCCCAAATACCTCTCTTTTATTCAGAAATAGCAATTCAGTTGCTATTGCCTTCTTCCAATCTTCCCAATCTGATCTTTTCTTACATTCAGCGAGCGATGCAGGCTCGGGATCAAGATCGATGATGGTGACAATTTTCTTTGCGAAGTAAATATCGATATTAGCTGTTGTCCTATTCAGGGACTCTCCCGTGTGCACATAATTTATAGCTATTTCTTCATGAGTTGCTTCTTCTAGAGCGATTGCTTCTGCTGGAGCTTTACCTTGCACATCGCTTCTTTCAATTGCGGTGGCAAGTCTCTTTAGTTTTTCGGCTCCGATGTGTGCGCACACATCCATGCCGATGGGGATATTCAGATCCGGTATGCCCTTTTCGGAAGGTGTCATACTTGTGCCAGGTCTCAACTGGCTCCCCTTCTCATTCTGGGGGACTTCAATGATCGGCTGTGATAAATCTCTCTTATCCTTTTCCGCCAGGCGTCCCCGGTTACTAAGGATTCGAGGAACCGGAGTTCTTGTCCTCATTTTTTTGAGGCCTCTGGACGAGATTAGGGATACCTTCTGCTTTCTTTGGTATTTCAACCCTCTCCGGTGCAGTGCGTGCAGGCACATGCGACTTAGTCACGCTCTTCAAATCACTAAAGTGATCAGGCAGCTGATTTGCGAATGCTTGCGAATCTATTTTTCCTTTTGGACTTCTATTGTCTTCTAGACTTCTCTTGTCTTCTGGACTTCTCTAGTGCGCGGGTCATCTGCATGGATTCCCCAGGATTGCCACGTAATTTCCCGACATTCATCATCAATGGGTTGATTTCCTCCCCCTAATGTTGGGAAATTTTCGGTGGTGACACTTGCGTTAGTTGCATAGGTGAGTGGATGTAGTAGGCCGAAGGTCTAAGGTTGATGAGATTCGCTGCATGAAGGACTGCGTGTCCCCAACATGTAGCTGGCAAATTACTTTTATGCAAGAGGGGTCGGACAATAAATTTATTTCTTTTGATTAAAGCCTCTGCCAAACCGTTTTGCGTATGGACATGCGGTACCGAATGCTCAACTGCAATTCCCATCGCCATGCAATAATCATCAAATGCCTTTGAAGTAAATTCTCCGGCGTTGTCCATTCGGATGTACTTGATATGATGATCCGGAAACACATTTCTGATGCCAATGATCTACGAGATCAATTTTGCAAAGGCGTGGTTTCTTGTGGACAACAAACCCACATATGACCACTTCGAAGAAGCGTCAATGAGCACCATGAAATACTTAAACGGCCCTGAGACGGGCTGAATGGGACCGCAAATGTCTCCCTGGATGCGTTCCAGGAATGCAGGGACTTCATCCTTCACTTTCAGAGTGGAGGGTCTAGTTATTAGTATCCCGGTGGCACATGCAGGGCACACAAAATCTTCATGATTCAGTAAATTCTTCACATTAATATTATGCCCATGCGAGTTATTTATTATGTTTCTCATCATCCTAAGACTTGGGTGGCCTAATCTGTCATGCTAGAGACAGAAGAGTTTAGAGCTTCTAAATACTGTCTTCAGAACAGTGTACGCTGCAGGCGCTTTAATGTTGGTATAATATAGCCCAATTTCTAGTGAAGGGAGTTTTTCTAATTCCGTTCTCGCTGCGCTTCGTAATGAGTAGGTATTCCGTACCGTACTCTTCTTTAGTCTCAACTTGGAAACCATTGGCGCGAATATCCTTAAAATTTAAGAGAGTTCTAGTCGATTCTGGGTACAATAAGACTTCTTCAATGACCAAAGTTGTGCCCATTGTGGCTCTTCCTGAACTAGTTATACATGCATCGCTTCTAGCGATTGTCGTAAGGCTGCCAGTGCTCTTACGAATCGACTGAAAACTTAGTCTCTCTTAAGATGATATGTGTTGTGCCGCTGCTAGCTAAGCACGCTTCCTTCATAGGGCGCTACACATGTTCTAATATAGGGTATTTTCTTAATATGCATGAGAAGGCAATCAACGCATAAATAAAAATATTCCAGTATCAGAACATATCATGCCATCATAAACTGAATAAATGAATGAGTTCTTCAAATATCATCCAACCATCACGAGAAGATAACAATTCTTAAGTACCATCCATGCAAATTCTAACATATTCTTTCACACAAAATAAATGACAATTAAAGTCGAAATGCATTCAGTGCACTGGACTTCTTCTGCTATTTTCTCGGGGTGATATTCTCTTCAAAAGAAATCATGACGGTGGCTGCTTCTAGGTCGAGAGGGGTGTTGCTGTCGTAATGGTCTCAAACACCATCAGCGCAGGCAGCTGCTCAGAACGCTCCCCCTCAACCAATGCAGAGTGGGCTTCATGTGCCCTTTGCCATCCCGTTTTGGCTTGCTAGCCTTATTCTCACGTGGAGCATCTGAATTGCCTTTCTGGGCTGCGGTCTTACCCTTCCTTCCCCTTTTCTCTATCAAGGGCTTTCGCACCTTGTTGCTCCCGGCGTTGGCTTCACGGCCAGTGGAGCTACCAGATGGCTGAGTGACTTAGTTCTTGCAGAGAACTTCGTCCTGAGCTTCCGCAATTTGCATCATATCAATCAATTCGGCATATTCCTCATAGCCATCTTGACGATAATTGCGAGCGGATTATACTACATTGGGGTGGAAGGATTTTCTCAATTTTCAGTTTTCGGGTACAAATCCTGTGCAAGGCAGAATTGTATTCCTCGACCGTCTTAAAGTTGGCAAATCTCAATCTGATCCACTCTTGCTCTGCTTGGGAAAGAATGGTGTACTTTAGCCTCTCAAACCGCTTCTGGAGTGCGGTCCAGAGTGCTAGCGCGCTATTCTCCGTTATGTACTCATTCTTAAGAGTGAGACAGAGGTTGGGCGTCATACGGTCCGCCAATCCAATAGCTGCGCGGAGCTTCCTGGCTCCAAGCACAATCTCGACATCGGATGTCAACATCAGATAGTTTTGGCCATGCTGGGCCAGCTCCTCGAACTCCCAGTTCGTGATGCTAGTCATCTAAATGTGTATAAGTCTACTGCTAGTAGACATGCACGGAATAATTCACTTTGGGTAAATAAATGGTACAAAAGGTTCTCGCAATGTTTCAGAATTTTCTATGCATTTTCTATAATTTTACTGCTAATTTCGGTGATTAAAAGCAATTTTCAGCAATTACAATTAACCAAAACAGTAAATAAATACAGAAAATACATAAAGCAGTAATGGCAGAAATAAATATGCTTCAAATGCTGAAAATAATTCAAAATTTGGATTCCCGAGGCCCTTTTACGCTAAAAATATGAAATTTCAGCGAATTCTGCAATTCCAGAGGATTTTTATGCAAATTTCCATTTCAGAGAAAAATTCGCGCAATTTTCTGATTTACAGAGGGGTTTTCTGCAAAATTCTGGACCCACTCGTAAATTTGAGGACCTACTGGTAATTTTCAGAACTACCTAGGCCTCTTTGCCAATTTCTGGACTCAAATCAAATAATTAAGGGCCAATTGGTAATTTACTGAGGATCAGGGGGCTTTTCTGCAAAAACGCCTCCCCTTCCCCCGGCCGGGCTTCCCCCCCGGCCTATCTTTTCTCGGCCCATGCGGCCTTTCCCTCGGTCCATCCTGTTTCCCCCCACCGCCCCCGGCCCACCCGTTTGCCCCTCCACCGCTCCCCCCGGGCCCAGCCTACTCGGCGCATGTGGCCCTCCCCCCGGGCCCAGCCTACTCGGCGCATGCGGCCGGCCGGCTCGGCGCATATCCCCCACGCCCGGGTAGGGTTTCCCCCCTGCCCGCATGTTTGTGGCGGCGGCGCGCAATCTGGGCGGCCGGGGCAGAGCGCGGGTGCGGCGGCGGGCCAAGGCGGGGCGAGTGAGGCGGCGGGCCGACCGCGGCGGAAAATCGGCTCCGGGGAAGGCCGGCAAGCGGCGCAACGGCGAGGCACGGCTGTAGGCCGGTGAGGTGGCGCAGGGCCGGCTTGAAGCTGCGCAGTGGGGGACGCCGGCTTCGAGCGGCGCGGCGGGGCAAGCGGTGAGCAGCCGGCGACGCCGTGCGGGGCGAGCGGCCGGCGACGCCGTGCTGGGCAAGAAGCGGCCGGGCGCGGTGACGCGGGGAGCGGCGACACGGGTGGCATCCGGGTCCGGTTGCGCATGCGGGCGCGGAAGGCGAGAGGGCGCGGCCGGTCGCGCATGCGGTCGCGCGGGCGGCGCACGGGAGAAGGCAGCCCAGCCGGCGGAGGCAGGAGTACTTCGGGCGGCGGCCGGGCAACAGCCCGTTCGGGGGCGGCGCTGGCTGTGCTAGGGCCCATGCAGGGGCGATGGCCGTGCAGGGCCATACGGCGGCGCCGGCCGCCGGCAGAGGCAAGCGCACGGCTGCGGGCCGGCGGCCACATGCGGATGGCGTTGAGGAGGAGCCAGGCGGCGCGCTGGGACCCCAAGCGGCGGCGCCATACGGGGCGCGCGCGCAACGAGGAGCCAGCCAGGTCCATGGCCGGCAGCCAGCGCATGCGGGCGCAACAGCGGGTTTTTTTTTGTGATGCCATGGTCATGCTGGACCGAACAGAAAGGGATGCAATTTTTCACTTCCCCTTTCATGCAATGTCTGTGCAGGAAATAAACAGTAACAAAATGCATAATTTCCGTACAGTGATCATGCAGGACCAAATCATGCAAAATTAAACAGAATTCATGCAAGTATTTTTCGTTTTCCAATATAGATGCAATCAACATCTACCCCGTTTTCATAATCTACCGATCGACATTGTGCCGGCGATTTCAGATCTGCTCGCGGTAGATTTAGGGCGGATTTGCATCGTTCTACAGCGCAATCAACATCTACCCCATTTCATAATCTACCGATCGGCATTGTGCCGGCGACTTCAAGTCTGCTCGCGGTAGATTGGGGCGGATTTGCACCGTAGAATTTTAATCTAGAACGCGAAAATAAAATACAGATTCAAAAGCGATCTAGAAAATTCAATCTGTGCTTCGATGATTACCTCGTTCACCGGAGCGAAGTCGTGCTGATAACGTGTTGAGAAACCGTCGCTGGCGACCAGTCCGAGCGATTCCTCTGTTTAGAACAAGAACGAATCAATCACAGAATCACAGAATAATAGATTGAACACACAGAGAGATAGAGAGAACTCCTGATCTTTCTTTATTGCTTTCATTCATGCGTACATAATGAGGAGGTATGGCTATCTATTGATAGACTACAATGAGGTGCCCACCATGGGCCCTGGGCTGCCGGCACAGGGCCAGGTTTCTTAACAGTCGCAATTCTAGGAAAACTCATATGCAGATTGCAGGTCATTTTTTCCTTATTAGCATAATCTCACATTTCATTTTTTTAAGGGAACTTTGTAGATGTGATAGCGCACCGAACCAGAAGGCAGGGAGCATTGCGCAATACAGCTGGTTCCTCATAGGATCCCGCTTCAGCAGGACGTACGGGTTAACATCAGCGCATCGCTTCGCCACGTCAAGCCGTGACAAAAATACTCGATGAGCAGCCCGAAATTCTTTGACCTAGCTCGAAAAAAGGCAGCCCCAAGAAAGCGGCATTTCCGACGATTAATTATTTTCAACGTCACCGCTCGCATGCATGCCGTACATCGTTTTTCTTTATTCTGTTAGCGCACATGTATTACAATATTCAAGCTTTATAATTTTTAACAAACGATTAGCCCAGAACATGCAGGTTCTGAAAAATAAGTCAGAAGTCCGAAGCCGAAGCCGAGTTGATCAGGATCTTATGGCTGTGATCGTTTTGGCTTCAGATTTTAGCTTTCGGCTTATTTTTTATTATTCATAAATTTCGTCTTTTTTTTTAAATTTTTGGCTTTTTGTTGAGCTTTTTTGCTGGTTCTTTTTTCCGTATTTATTTGTATTATATGTAATGGGCTAACATATTTTTTATATTTTTTAAATTTAATTATGCTAAATAAGTCTCTGTCAGCTACAGTATTTTTTCAACCAACTACAGTGCTTTTTAGCCATAAACCACAAAAAAACCTAAATGATCATCACCATTTGAAAGCAATTTGGTCTCCATCTCTCGAAGCAACTCACATGCGGAACAGGAACAGGATCAGGTGACGGTTTCTTCTCTCTCTCTCTCTCTCTTTTTCGGTTAATTTGTGGTATGATGTATCCAACTTTTATAACACTGCTTTTTTTTATACATACCAAAGAAACATTTCTGGCCCAGCCTTGATTGAAAACAAGATGGTCTGGACCAGGGCGGAGGGAGAGGGCCAAGCCCCCTCATGTTTTGGTAATTTTATACTATAATTCTAAATATTTTGAGAAATATTGCTGCCGTTAGTGCTATTTAACCTTTCTCATCAAATATATAGCTTATTTGCCCTCTCATCGCTAATCTTGACTGCACCCTTGGTGTGAATATTTTTATAACACTGCTAAGAATCCCTGCACTGGACAAGCGAAAATGAGTACCTTATGTTTTCAACCATGAACTACTTTTTTGGTTGCGACTGATGTTATGTTTACAACTGGTTTTTTTGTCTTAACTTGAGCGTTTATATGAACGTACCTAATGCTAAAAAACCACTTTGAAAAGATGTCTTGGTAAGCTATTTGAAAAGAACCAACGGCTATGAGTCAAGTCAATTGAGGCAGCTAATATTTGTACTTTCTTCGTCGGCTATGAGTCGAGTCAATTGAGGCAGCTAATATTTGTACCAAAGGCAACGGCTATACATGTTTTAGTTTTTTAATTTTGTCTTTAAATATAGATCGTTTTACAGTTTTGTAGGTACTTTTCCTTCCACTCTTTCTATTACTACATCTTTGGACCATTACTCTCATGAATAACGTGAGTCATTTCTGACGCCACTCCTTCCCAACAAACCTAACCTCCTAATTGTACTTAAAGTCTTAAATATATTTAGACTTTTCCACTGCTCATGCACCAATTAATAGAAGTTTTGGCTCCAAAACTAAATTTTGTTTCAGTTTCCAGTTGTTCTTTACTTCTTTTGGGCTCCAAACTCATTTTTTTTGGAGAGGCACTGCTAATGGCGTTCAAGTACTCTGAATTGATTTAGTTGGTTTCGAATTTATTTGCTAGTGCGGTGAATAAAACAATTAATTGGAGCCGCATACGTGCTGCGAGTTTTGTGCTGCTGTGATTAATTAGAGAGAGAGAAGTTGTGTGCATGTGATTAACCGGAGAGCTCAGAGAATAATTAGACCAAGAGAAGGGTACGGTAGTAATTTCACGCTATGCCTTAATTCTTATGTCTATGTCTAAAACATCTTTACGCTATGCCTTAATTCTTATATCTATATCTAAAACATCAACATTGAGGCACAGAGGGAGTACGAAACATACGTATACGAGGTCTGTACGTACGTGGTTCACCTGTGTGCACGTTGCCTTAAATACGTAGTACGAAGTAGGTTGTGGATGATCCGTCTCTAAATTAATAGTATCATATAATTTGTATATATGGTTTACTCGCGACCTGCAAAGTTGCAATACTATATAACATATTAACATCCCTTCCCTACCATCGATCCGGTGGGGCCCAGCTTCTGACAACGCGGCTTGACCCCCCGACGACTCATCCGTTTTGCTTTCTTCCTGTTTAAGCAAAACAAAAAACAAAGGAAGGAAAACGGACGAGAGGCAGCGAGCTGGTGCTACGTATACGTACGTACCGTGGCACACACTTTTATTCTAGTTTTTTACTGGTACACCGTACTCACTGGCCTCGTCATGGCCGCAAAGTACTCCATGCTGGTCCGGAGAGTGCATGCCTTCCTCGAGTGACGACGCCAGCTGGAAGGAATCTGCGGGGCCCACGTGGCAGCCCAGGGCATGGGATGGATCGAGCTAGCCAGACGGCGCGGGCCTCCACGCCTCGACGCGGTTTCTCCGATCCTCTTCGTCTCTCTCTCTCTGTCTCCTCTGCCCGCCCGCGTCCTTGCTTCTTCCACCCTTCCTTACCAGGATGGATCTGGCCCCCCTCTCCTAATTCTGACCGCCGGCGATCTCACCGGCAGGGAGCGGGGAGGGGGACCCACCCTGTAGCTAAGGGTGGAAATCCGGCTAGTCTGTGCTCCGGTGAGTGCTCCTACATCCGGATTCTGGTCCTCTGCATCTGGGTTTCTTGCCCTTCAATCACTCCCACCTTTCCCGGCGGGCGCTCAAGCGTCTACACCACACACCATCATCCGGCGTCGCAAGTACAAGCTGCCGCCCTTCCCTTCCGGTGGCTGCCCGGCGGATGCATCTGCTTCCACGCCACCCTCACAAGCGTAGCGTACCAATCAGCTCTGATGAAGCTTCCCATGGAAGAAGAAACAAGACCCAAGGAGTTGTTTGGAATTCTTATTTCTTTCAGGGTTCTTTTAGTAAAAGATGGCTGTCTTCCAAACAGAGTGTTTAGGGTTTACAAATTTATTGTAATAGATACTATTTCTTTATCTACATCTGTTAAAATTGCATGTGAGCATTTATCTTCATATTCTCTCACGAACAGTTAGAACTTAAAATTTTAAGTAAAAACTATAAGCTATAGAAAAAACATCCCATACTTTTGTCCAGCCCTGTTAATGCAAGAGTTCCAGGCCCTTCCGGATATGTTGCCTTCAAAAAATATATATACACAGTAGCATGAAACAGAACCCAAGCAATGTAAGTTAAAACATATCATTTTAGATATGTATAGTTAAACATTTAAAACTTTAACTGTTGGTATTTTTTAAAATGTTTAGATTGAATAAACAAAAGTTGAATATAAAGATTTATCTTAAAAAGGTATTATCCTAATACTATAATTTTATAAATACACTATAATATAAATCAATGATAAAAGTTAAGTTTTAGAAATGCCTAAAACATGATAGGGTAGCAGCAAATAAAAGAGGCACAAAAACAGTACACCTGCGGGGTACGCCCAGCAATTTGCCCCCTACACCATCCCCTTGGCCTATAAATGCCTCGCCTCCCCCCGCCCCCGCAACCACCAACCCAAGAAGCAACCACAAGCAAGCAGGCAACAGCTCCTCCCTCACATGGCGAACCGCTGCTCGAGTCTCCACCCCACCTGGGCCCACCTCCCCGCGCCCGCCCCGAGCCCCTGGCTTCACACCGCCTGGCTCTCCACCGCCGCCGCCTTCGAGAACGACCAGCTCACCTCCGCGCTCCGTGCCTCCATGTCCGGCGCCTCCTCCCCGACCCCGTCCTCCTCCACCACCTCCTCCGCCTCCGAGATCCTCGCCACCCCGTACGACGCGCCCGCCTGCAAGGCTGGCCCGAGCCCGGCCCGGGCCCAGACACGGCCCGGGGTCACGGGCCGCGTCTCCAAGCGGAAGCCCCGGGCGTCCCGCCGCGCGCAGACCACTTACATCAGCGCCGATCCGGCCAACTTCCGCCGCATGGTGCACGAGATCACCGGCTTCACCGTCCCCGGCGCTGAGCCCGCCTTCGCCGAGGCATCGCCGGGGCCCAGGCCGGCCGCGCTCGCGTGCGTGCTCCCCACGCTGGACACGTCCGCCTTCCTGCTCGACAGCGCGCCCGCGCCGCCGGGGAGGGGGGAGGACAAGACGTCGAGCGGAGCAGGAGCCACAATGCCCGCGGCGGTAGCGGCTATGGAGGCGGAGGAATCGTCGCTGCTGCTGGAGCTGGAGGCGATGGTGAGCGCGCCGGTCGTCGTGTCCGCCTTCCCGACATTGGAGAGCTGGGGAATGATATGACTTCCTCTCGTCTTCGCAGCGAACGACGAAAACGTTATAAAAATCGTTCGAAAGAAATTTATTTTTTTTCTATTTCAGGAGAGACGAAAACAACAGCACCTGGAGCTTTTCGTCTCTTTCCCTTTTAATGTTTAGGAGCTTTTTAGTCCGTGCGATATCGCATCGGACGGTTGTTGGTGGTCGGTGCCGAGCTAGATGGGCCGACGTTAGTTTTCCACGTGGTGTACATGCCACGGTAGTTGATTTTCTTTCTTGCCTTGTACTAGACTACTAGTTGAGTTAATTGAGACAGTGTTAATTACTCTTATTAATCTAATCTAATCTAAACACTGTACTGCTACTAGCACTCGAGTCGAGACTGGTGTGAACGGCTTCAAATGTGGGTGGGTGTGCCTTCCGGGAGAGCGACGTACTGCTTGCAGCCGTCGCCGTCGATGTGGACGGTGCAGGTGATTAGGAGCAAGCATGCTATGAGTGGAGCCCGACCACCGATTGACCACCGCCGTGTGTGTGTGCGTGCATGAGTCAACTGATGGGAACAGCAGTAGGTAACGCCAAGTCGCCAAGGCCCAGCCCAACGACGCAAAAGCTAGCCAAGCCAGCCTTCTTCACACGCACCGGCGGCGGCGAGGAGGTATCAGGCAAACGCTTTCGGAGTATTAGCGGTGGCACAAAATCATGGGAACCCCCATCTTGTTGCAATGACAGAACTTCAACATAGGATACAAGTATAACTGGCTTTTAAACGAAGTATCTTTTCAAGATAGGATCTACTAGTTAATTGTAGTATATACTTTACCGACTTCATTTATATCGGTAAAAACCGTACGTGAGTTTCTGTTACTCTGTAATCTTTCGCACAAACAGCCAAAAAACCACAAGTCGTAGCAAAAAAGAACATACCCTATATCATTCTCATTCCTTTTAGTTCCCAGGGGAGGGTTCAGGCCTCCACGATTACAAGGATCAATCGTGAGTTCGTGACAAACAAATTATCCGGGACTATACGTATTACGTTACATCAGGATCTCAACAACAAGATGCACATTCGTTCGTATATGTGCTACTAAAAATTGATCAAACTTCTCAAGTTCTACCTATCCCCCTCAATTTTGACCTTCTCAATCGACTCCATTGCGTCTTCAAATGATTTCTACACAGTAAATGTAACACACACTTTTGAGTTCATTTACACTAGTAATATAACATGTCGAGATGCAAACAAGTGTCAGCAAGAATAAAGTTCCAAGTGTTCAAATACTTATGTCCGAAACAACATTTACATATAATCACCCCCTCCCTTGTTTTTGATCACACGATTATTTGAAACTTTACCAATCTGACCACTTACCCCACCAAGCTGAACTCAAACATCGTCCTTGAGCTGCTCGAGGGGTTTGTTGTCAGCAGAAATGCTTTTTATGCCTTCAACTATGGTAGGATATGATTCTCAATATTTGTGTTTACCAGTAGGCACATTCTAGAGTTCCAATCATTACTGCAGTGAAATTTTTCAACATGCACATAATTGCCATAAAATCTCTGCAAGTCTTAAGCCTCCACAGACACAACTATACACGTAACCACATCGATGTGTTTCAAGTAGCTCGGCTTTGTACAGAGTATCTAAAATGTTACCATTGTCGTATGCCTAAAAAAACATGAAAATATACTGTAGTATTATGATGTGAAAATTGTAAGCAAAATCTAAAGAAGAACCCATCTTTACTATATGGCAAACAACAGAACAAAGCGTGTGGGCTCATTATAGTCCTACTGCTAAGCATGTCAATAATATTGGAAGAATGGAAGTGCATAATCCACATGGCATCAAATATGTGTAGAATATTTCAAGTCAACATATGATTCAACGAAAATGATATTCCTAAAGTAAACAAGAATACTCTTTTGTTGACAGGGTTAAGTTTGCTACATACCACATTTTAAAATTTCTCATAAACTCATGTTATTGACCTAAAAAATGGAAAACACCATTCAAAGACCTAAAGTTGTTTCGTAATTTCCAACAGAGTATACAATTACAATGAAAGGTACCAGACAAAGCATCCTAATTTTTATATTTAGCAGCCTTATCGTTTAGCCATTGTGACATTCTGAACTTCTAAATCTGAATAAATCATTCAATTGCAGTCCTTTGTACTTAGTGAACAAATTGGCTCCATTTTTCTGACAAGCACAATCAGACAAGGACAAGATGTTGCATGGATAAAATGAGCAAATTTCACCGTTCTCATTCTTTTATCAACTACCCAGAGTACGTCTTCTGACAGTTTCTAATCAACTCCCTCCATATTCAGTTTCACTCAGCTCCTGTTTTATCATTAACAATCAAATCAACAAGCTAACTGTTTGGCTCTCGTCCACATAACTTACACCCACATGACCACACTGTACAAATTAGTTACTAATTTAATATTTCATTTACTAGTTTGTGACAAATAGGGGCTTGATTGCAAGACATTCAAAAGAACAGGGATGATTTTTTAAACCAAGGAAACTCATGTGGATATTTGGAAAAGAATGAGGAGACAAAATGAAAGACTCATGTGGATATTAGGAAAAGAATAAAGAGAAAATGAAAGGTACTCCAAATAAAATACTAGAAGTTCACCAGCTATATACTTACCCCAGAATTATTCATCTTCCAGAGTTCTAGAATACTTCCATCAAGAAAAGCTGCTCCAGCCAGCAAAACACTGCAGTAAAGAGTTATCATCATGAGCCATCAATCCCAACTGCTATCATATATCAAATACTGAAGGATCACCAGAACTATAATACATAAGAATACTACAGGGAACAGATGAGTTTGCAGCATCCAGCACAAGTTATCTATCTGACAGCTTTTACCAACAAAACATGACACTTATTTCCGCCAACTGCCTTGCTCAAACATTGTCTTTAACTACCATATCTAGTTGGTACCACCAACAGTAGCGATTTCAATTTTAGGCCCCATTGGAACACATGAATTTTTCCCATTTCCTGCAGGAATAAAACTGATTCTTGTGAAAATCCTGCGTTCCAAACAGGGCCTAATTTCATAGTTTATATTTAACAGTACTTTCTCAACAGTCAACAGTTACGAAGTAAGAATGCCGTTGCATGAGGTCAAATACGTATTGAAATTCAAAAATCAAAATACATTGACAAATTTCATTAGAAAAGCGGCTGCTTCACTTTTATTATGGAACTGATCACCCACTCCAGGCGCATTCACATTTGACCCAACAACAATGGTGATAAATATTCATACTTTTTTCTTTCAGTCTTAAACATACGTGAAATTTCTAATTAGATATAATAAATCGGAACTAGTTGTAAGCCATATTTGCAGGTTTGGTTCTAGTTTAATATCCTCAATCTGACATTCATAATAAACCAACCTGTGTAACAATCATGCAATGACGAAGGCTATTCTGATTCTGCCTTGAGAAGTTAGAAGGTTAATGGATCAGTACAAGAACTCAAGGAAGAAAAGTATCCACGCCTATTGAGCTTACCTGGAGAAGCCCAGATTAATGAAAAACCCTCGCCGCGTCACCGCCTTGAGCAAGAAGCCCCAATCGAATCCCGCTGAGGCGCCGTGTCAGAACCAGCCCTCCTGGAGTATCTGAAGGAGCTAAGTCTGAAGAGAAAAACGTTTCGCCCAGGTCCTGTGGAAGTTTCAACGGCCAGGATGCTCTTTATTTCCTGGAGTGGATTTCCATGGTTCAGATCGCATGCCGAGAAGCTGAGTTTAAGCATCTTACTAAATTACTTTGAGCAGAGTTAATGTTCTGTTAATCAGTGTTTAATCATTGTAACCTTGTCTTAACGTTAATGTGGCTCTGTACTCAAATACTCCTCTTTGGCTGGAAGTAAAGGATATACTTTTGCCAACTAAAAACACTGTAGCCCTAGTTTATCTGGTCTCAACAGCTCTCGCGATACTCGTTCTACAGCTTTCCCCTTCTGAGATCCAACTCAATCGGTCGGATTCCTTCCGGGATCTGACATTGTGGTATCAGAGCATGTCTTTCCTCGGCAAAGAGCGGTGGGGAGTGAGTGGGTTGGGGTCTTCGGCCTGTAAAATCCCCAATCGCTTCCCATCCGAATCGGTGTTTGAGCTTCATCTTCCTCGCCAAATCCCGTATTACTACGAATTGCGGCGGCAGCTTGAAGCGGCGGAGCTCGCGCTAGCTGCATCCGGCTATGGCCGCGTACCTAATCGGCGCGTGGTGAAGGTTCCGGACATCGTCCCGGGTAAAATCCCTAACCCAGCGTCGATCAGCGGGAAGAGGACCAAGACCATGTCGGAGCTCACGGCAGTAAGGCAAGTGGTGAGGTACGAAGAGGTGGCGACCGATCCCACGGCGGTCTGGAGAATAGTTTCGGCATCCAACTTGCGGCCATCAGAGGAGCCAAAAGATTTACCAGATCTGGTTCCACCGGCCGAATTGGAGAATGAGAAGACCAGAAGAACGGAAGATCTGAGGCGGATTACTCTTAAGAGTACTCAAAGGGAGCACTGGATGGGAGCTCCAGAAGGTAATTTTAATTCCCCTCCTACTGGGTATTCTGCAGTTCCAAATGGTTGGGATCAAAATCTGTTGCCGCCTGCCTGTCTTGTTTCCCCCAATTTGAACAACTTGAACCCTAGTCATGGCCCGGAGTTGGCAAGGCATTGTCCTCAGTATCCTAGGAAACCTCGAATTCAATTCCAGTTTCAAAACCAAGCCGAACGATGGGATACCAATCTGAGTAAGGAGAGGGTTCTTAGTGTATCCACTGTTGATGATTATCTACCGTCCTTCGTCAACATGAATATAGAGCAGATGCAGCAGAACGATAAAGTGGGCCCAAAACAAGGGGGAAATGTGGGGGTGGATACGCAACCTCCACAAAAGCATGTAATTACTGGTTATGGTATTGATGAAAATGTGCCTACAGTGAGGCATAATGCGATTACTGGTGTTTCAAATGAGATGAAATTTCAGGCCAAGCAAGAAATATTGTCGATTGACAAGGAGGCAAGTGAAAATATCCTTGAGGTCAAGAATGAAACAAATGATTCAACGGATGCCACAGTCTCTAAATCCGGAGAACCAAAGATCAAGGGTGTCTTAATGACTGAGTTGTCCATTCCAGGACAAATTCATGAACATATCAACAATCTAAGGCTGTGGGTTGGTCAGAGTAAGGCTAAAGCTGAAAAGAATCAAGCGATTGGGCATTTTGAAAATGAGAATTCATGCCAGCTCTGCAAAGTGGAAGCTGCAGTTCAGAAGAGGGAAACCACAATGAAATCATTCATTCTAGGAGTTTGCAAGCACTGTGGGTATAAATGGTTCTCTGGGCACAAGTGCAAACATAATCAGCATGTTGACTTAATAGCTAGTGAAGTTATTGTTGGTCCTGATTGTGCTGGGTTAAACATGAAGAAGGGAGAGGTTGCCCTTGTAACAATTCCTCCTGAAGATGCAATTGGTTTTACTGAGTTGAATCAGGATCTTGCGGTAATCCCAACTAACAGTACTTGGATTCAGGAAGTAGAGCTTGTATTAATTGTAAAGGACAAAGAATTGGTTTATGCCTTGGCTATGAATGATACAGGATCTTTACTTGTCTCTCGTGGTCCTGAAAGGGTTGTCCGTGTTTGGGATCCCGGGACAGGGTCGAAAAATATGAAATGGCAGAGCTCACTTCTAAGAGCTGGTGGTGGACTCACATTTGGTGTTGTTTCTGCTGCTGGCAAGCTGGTTCACTCTGAATCCGGGAGTTACTCTCAGGTTGACCTAAATAGTGCTGGCGTTCCTTTGCTGAAAATTGTCTCTGAGCCAGATATGAGAACAGGGATAGACACTGCTGAGCCTGGAGCTGATGCAAAGCTGACTGCTAACTGGATCATGGGTAACCTTGCTGCTTATCTGATAAATGAAAAACTCTCCATGGATGAAATTAAATTAACACCTTTGAAGATTTTTGAACTGATTGCATCCATGAAGAATGGAAATATCAGAGGGAAGATTGACAAGGAAATTCTGAATGAGCTCATTGACAAGGGAGGAATTTTAAAATCTATGATGGAGAACAGAGATTTGGTGCAATTAGCAGACCCAGCAGCAATTGAGGCAATGGATAAGAAGAATAACATTTGTAACATGACGGTTATTGCTCATGTGGATCATGGCGAGTTTACACTTACAGATTCTCTTGTGGCAGCTGCTGGGATTATTGCCCAGGACGTTGCTGATGGCATTTTATTACCTGGAGACTTTGGACACAGAGGTGTTAAGGGTAAAATACTGGCTGCTAAGTATGCATGTGAAAACAATATTCCCTATCTTGGTATTTGCCTTGGCATGCAGCTTGCTGTTGTAGAGTTTGCGTGTCATGTGGTGAACTTTCCTGATATGAACAGCATGGAATGTGATTCCAACACGAAGACCCCATGTGTTATTTTTATGCCAGAGGGTTCCAAAACACACATGGGTGGGACCATGCGTCTTGGATCAAGGAGGACATCTTTCAAGGTTACTGATTGCAAATCTGCCAAGCTCTATGGTAATGTCAACTATGTAGATGAGAGGCATCGACACAGATATGAGGTAAATCCTGATGTGTTGCCAATATTCGACAATGCCGGACTTCAATTTGTTGGCAAAGATGAATCTGGAAGGAGATTGGAGATCATTGAAAAATCTGATTCTGGATTCTTTGTCGGTGTCCAATGCCATCCGGAGTTTAAGTCAAGATCTTCGAAACCTTCTGCACCATTTGTCGGACTAATTGCTGCGTCGTCTGGGCAACTGGACCCTGTGCGGCAAGACAGCTGCAATGGTCACACTATTGCGGCCGAACATCCACTCAGCAATGGTTCCTTGAAACCCCTAGTATACCTGAATGGTCATGCAAAGAAGCATGCTAATGGTGTAGCAAATGGAACCTATTACTACTATGCGAATGGCAATGGTGTGTATGGGTATTGTTTTTCGGGACTATTGGCAGAGGTGGTTAGAGTTTTCAAGAAAACGCCCAGAGATGGTCCTGGACCAAATGTTGTTACTTGTAATTTGCTGACGGATTATTTATGCAAAAACGGAAGATGCGCAAGAAATATGTTTGACTCTAAGTTTAAAAAGGGGCTTTCCTCGGTGATTCAGAAGATTCATGGGCAGTGCATGCTATTCAGTAAGTTCTCCCCTTTTTCTGCAATGAAAAATCCTGCATCCTACAGTGGCCATTCTGCTTATAGCTTGTATTTGAGGCCAAACAGTGGGATGGATGCAACCATGGGGCTTTCATCTGTCCTAGCAATGTACCCAGTCTTTGTTTCTACACCAAAGGAGAAAGGAATTTCTGGATTTATAATTGATCTCCTGATGGGTGAAGTTTCTGCTGCTGTATACAAGACCGCTGCTGCTCTCATTGAACATGTCAAGCCTCTCATTCAAAACCAGAGTGAACTGATTAAGAGTGGAAAGCTTTTTAATCCATACAAGAGTAATGGTGACTGCTGGGCCCGTATTTATAAAAGTGAGGGTATGACATCACTGTGGAGAAGAAACACTGCTGGTATTAACCATTACTTCCCCACTCAGGCCTGGAACTTTGTCTGCATAGACCACTGCAAGCGCATGCTCAACTTTGAGAAAGACATGGCTGGCTACAGGAAGTGGTCTGTTGGCAATCTTGCTTCTGGAGGTGATATTGAGGTCTGCTCACTCTTCTTTGTCTATTTTTTTTTGACTATGCTTGTATTTGTCCGGCTATTGACGCCACGGCTGCTGAGAAGGGTGGATTTTACACATCTGTTGTGAGAATTATTGTCTACCATATGTGGGAATCCTTGCTGGATATGACAAGCTACAGGGATCATCTTTGGGGAGATGCCAACTTCAGCAGAGAAGCATTCCCAAAATTTTACTTTCAGATTATCAAATCCTGGTTTATTGGTCAAAAATACTTGAGGACAAGTATTATCTTGAGGGGGAGGAAATGTCAGAACCAGCCCTCCTGGAGTATCTGAAGAAGGAGCTAAGTCTGAAGAGAAAAACGTTTCGCCCAGGTCCTGTGGAAGTTTCAACGGCCAGGATGCTCTTTATTTCCTGGAGTGGATTTCCATGGTTCAGATCGCATGCCGAGAAGCTGAGTTTAAGCATCTTACTAAATTACTTTGAGCAGAGTTAATGTTCTGTTAATCAGTGTTTAATCATTGTAACCTTGTCTTAACGTTAATGTGGCTCTGTACTCAAATACTCCTCTTTGGCTGGAAGTAAAGGATATACTTTTGCCAACTAAAAACACTGTAGCCCTAGTTTATCTGGTCTCAACAGCTCTCGCGATACTCGTTCTACAGCTTTCCCCTTCTGAGATCCAACTCAATCGGTCGGATTCCTTCCGGGATCTGACACGCCGCCTCCCCCCGGAGGCGGCCGGCGCCAAGAACCACCGCCGTGGCCGTGGCCGTATCCGTATTCGTAGCCATACGAAGCCGAGGAGGAGGAGGCCCAGGCGGAGGAGGAGGTGCGGGCGTATGAGGAGGAGGAGCGGAGGCGGAGGTCGTACTCGGCCCTGCGGCGGTCGTCGGAGAGGACGTGGTAGGCGTCGGAGGCCTGGCGGAAGCGCCGCGCGGCATCGGCGCGGGCCGCCGCGTCGTCGGAGTGCGCGTGGCAGTCGGGGTGGTCGCGGAGGGCGCGGCGGCGGAAGGCGGCCTTCACCTCGGCCTTGGTGGCGTCGCGCCGCAGGCCCAGCGTCCGGTAGCGGTCGCCCATGGCAGCAGGGCACAATTTCGTCGGTGGATCGCGTGGCCACTCTGCTCGCCGCGCGTTCTCCGGCCCCGGCCCAGCCCTAAGTAGGGTTATTGGGATGGATGTGGGCCAGACGGGCCAGGCCGGCTGGCCTAGCGTACGGGGCCTTCTCGAAACGTAAGGCTCTGTTTGGGACACGGATATTTTTCATATTCATATAGGAATTGTTCCATGTAAAATTCTTGTAAAATCCTGTGTAAACTTTTTTTTGATTTATACGAGAATTGAATTGTTCCTATAAACTTCTTCGAAGACCCCTATAAAATGTTGCGTTTCAAACATGTCTAAGGGCCTATTTAGAACCTAGAAAAGCAAAGGAATTTTGAAGGAATTCGATGGTATGTAAATTTTCCTATTGGAGGTGTCTGGATCAAAGAAAATGGCAAGGCATTTCCTTTAAAATTCCTATGGAAAGTATACTTTCATGAGAATTTTGGAGGAATCCAAACATTTGCTCATACCTCTCGGAAAATTTCCTTTATGTCTGTGACAACTGTGCCTCTCGGAAAATTTCCTTTGTGTCTCAGACAACTATGTCATACATGCAACCCTAAGAGAATTCATGTGTTTTTCCTTTTGCGCAACCATACGAATTTTCTTGCTTATTCACGCATTTCAAATTCCTATATGGTTTTGTCATGACATCCAAGTCCTACGTTTTTCTTGTTTGTGTGTTTTTTCAATTTTTGCGTTCCAAAGAAGTCCTAAGCGTTGATTCTTTATGTTTTTTTTCCAAAATGCGATGTGTTGTCTGCAGAACTATTCTCTCTCCTGATATTTGCAATCCATCACGAAATGTCAGCACTAGAGTACTGTGGAGGGCCAGTATTTGCAATCCAGTATGTGCAGGCCTTCTCACATCTACATGTATATACCCATTTTAGAATTTTTTTTAGAAAACAAATACAATGGGATAAAACAGCATTGACTAGAGAAATTCTGACATTATCTAACACGCATGCTGTTTGTAAGACAAACTGCGGCTTTTTTGATTGATAATGCTTCGCTCATGATCGCGTGTGTAGCGCAACCGTGCGACATACGTGTACGCAGTCGGATGAAAGGTGAAAGAAGAGGAGCCACGCAGTGCTCATAAGTAGGGATGAAAACGGTCGGAAACGATCGGAAAACTCCTCAACCGTTTTCTACTTCTACATTTGAATACGAAAACGAAAGCGAAAACGGTAAAGCCGGACACGAAAACGAACGCGAACTTACGGAATATCGAGAATTTCGAAAACGAACCAATTCGAGCGGAATTATGTCGAACACGGTTGGTATACGAAAATTCAATACGGAATACCGATCTGTAGGACCAAGTGCATAACAATTACCAAGTGACCAAGTACATAACAATTACCAAGTGCATGATCAAGTTCAAGTGCATATAATTGATCATGCAAAAATAGCACACCCGCAAATGCACGGGTTGCCACTGAAATAGCGGCGAGTGTCGTGTTCTCCACAGGGACTAGACTGAAACAACCCTAAATCTAATACCCTAACTAAGTAAGAAATTAGCAGGTAATTAAAATTAATTACTGCACTTCATCAAGCATTATCACAATTAAAATTTACAAAACTGAATTGCAGTTTTGGTATTGCATTTACAATACCAGAAATATCTCCCCCAGCGCTCCAAAAATCAGTCCCCATGCTCTGCATTGCCCCAGCTCATACAAGATAAACACAGCCAGAGCACAGACTGCCCACAGCCGAGAGCCAGCCCCATACTCTGCATTTGCCACAAGCCATCGCAATGATAAGCACAACCAAATAGCAGACATTCCACAGCCAGGAACCATCCCCAAAACTCATTCCTCAATCCAAACCATAGCATAGCACCTTCGGCCAGAGGCCAGAAGGTGGATTAGAGCCACGGCATGGAAGCCAGCACGGCCACTCACGAGAGAACTCAAGAACCCTGCAAAGCCACCGCAAGCTAGTGAGGTATACCCCCAAATCCCCCATAGAAAAGCCAGTAGAAATAATCTAGCAAAAACCACCGATCTGGTCCGAATCCACCCGGAGCCATGGCCGAGAGAGGAGGCACGGCACCATGGCCGGATAGAGAGAGGGGGAGCCCGGCGAGTAGAGGCAGCGGTGAGAAAAAGGCAAGGCGGCGTGGAGGCGCGGTGAGGCGATGTAGTGAGGAGGCGGCGCAGTGAGGCGGCTCGGTGTGGAGGAGCCAGGAGGAGGCGCGGTGGAGCGCCGTAGAGAGAGGAGGCGGTGGGGCGCCGTAGTGAGAGAAGGCGGCGCGGAGCCGTGATGAGGAGGGGGGAAGGCGCGGTGAGGAGATGGGGTGAGAGGGAGAGGTGCCACGGTGGGAAGCTGTGGAGAGGCGGCACGGTGAGGAGGCGTGGAAAGGAGGCGCAGATAGAGGCGGCGGAGGATTTGAGGGTGGAGGCGTCGATGTGTCCGGTGAAGGGAGGTGAGCTTGTGGATCTGGAGATGGAGGCGCGGGTGGAGAAACAGCTGGTGGAGGAAGATGGTGGCGGAGACTGCGGAGTGACTTTGGGCTGTAAGTGGGCCAAATTCGGTTTAAACCGTATTTACAATACGGTATATTCCGAATAAAATATGGAAAAGTAGAAAACGGTCGGAAAACACCTAAACCGTTTCCGCTCCGTTTTCGAATTTGGTATTCCGTATTTCGAACCGAATTCGAATTTGTCCGAAAATACGAATTCGATCGGGTCAAATGTAGAAAATGATGCGGTTCGGTACGGGATATTTCCGTTCCATTTTCATCCCTACTCATAAGTTATAACTCGCGGGGTGACCAAAATGGTATCTCGCGAGTTTGATGCCAACATGTGGGGTAACATAGAAGTGAGTTGTAAATTTTGTACATGTTCATGGTTTAATCTTTAAATAAATATATCTCATCAACTGAGTATCTATTTTGCATTCCGTTTAAACTATTATGTTCGATACAACGAACTGAACAAAATAAAATCATATTGTATATATTTTAGTGACAATGATAAGTTAAATTTTCAAATGTATAATTGCAACATCTAGAGTTGCTAGTTGCTAAGACCTAAACTAGCTAGTTGCCGGTACCTAAATACTAACAACTATAATTACTAGTAGATTATGTTAGAGTGATCTCAGGGCTTTGGCCCAACGGCCAAAGCCCATCCCTTGACCGCGCCCTGATCGGGGGCGCCCAGCCCAATAGGCTGGTGGGCCCCTGTCGCCAGCGCCATATAAAAGAGAGGTGGGGGCCGGGGCGGCACGCACGACGAAGTTCACCGTGCCGCCACCTTCCCCACCAACAAACCCTAAACCCGATCTGAGGGGGCGCTCCAGCGACGGGAGACATCCACCGCCGCCAGACCACGCCACCGAGAACACGCCGCCACCAGGGAGACCCCGCTCCTTCTCCACCGAACGTCGCTGCCTAGCGCAGACTACCCCAACTAAAGGAGCGGGATGGCCGGGACATCGACGACTCCGGCGGCCAGCTTTGACGGTACCAATCACACCACTCTTCCTCTCCCCTCCTCTCTCGGATCTAAACCCCAAGCGCAAAAGAAGAACAGCTAACAATGGTATCAGAGCCTTGATTGAAATCCCCAAATTGAACCCCAATCTCGATCGGCTGCAAATCGGGAAAAAGAAAAGAAAAGAATTGGGGGAGGTGCTCACCGTTCGGGCGCCGCTGCCGTCGTTGGCGTGCCGATGGGACGCAGCCGCCGTCGCCGTTGAGCCGCCTCCAGGGCCGCCGCGCCGCTGGCCGTCTCGCCGCCTCGGGGGCCGCCGCGCCGCTGGCCGTCTCGCCGCCTCGCAGGCGCCGCGCGCTCACCGCCGCTTCAGGGCCCCCCCATCGGCCGCGGTGCCGTCGCCGCCTCTCGGGGCCGCAGTTTGCCGCCCCGCCGCTTCGAGCAGCTGCCTTGGGGCCGGCCGCCGCCGCTCTTGCGCGGCCGCTGCAGCGCCTGCGCCCCTTCGGGCCGCTGCCGGCCCGCCCGCGCGCGGGCGCCCGCTGCTCCGCTGCCGCCGCCGGGTGTCGCCGAGCGCCGCCGCCGCTTGGTCCTCCGTTTTTTTCGGGGGGAGGAGGCAGATAGGGTTAGGGTTTTTGGGGAAGCCGGCGCCGCACCTTTTTTGATCGAGCGATTTTTTCTCGGGACCGTCCGATTGGATGGACGGCCGAGATCGGGCGAAAGGGGAGCTGTTGGGCCGGCAGGGCAGCACGTTAATGGGCCGTTTCGGCCAGTTTCCGTGCGTGCGCGTGAGGTGGCCGTTTGAGCCCCGTGGGAGCGAACTGGGCTGCGGCCGAAAGAATGGGCCATTTCGGTCGAATTGAACAGTAAATCCAATTTGGATTTTTATTGTTTTTCAGAAGCATTTGTGAATGAATTTAATTGAAATTTTGATCCAAAATCTTTGTAAATTTTGCACCAACGTGTTAATTTTTCAGAGATTAAAAGAGTATAGTTATAATGCTTCTGTATAATGAATTATTTTTGAATAATTACAGTTTCCGCTGCAAAAGATATTATTGATTGATTTTTCATTATTAAATTCGAACCAACGGGAGAATTTAATTTTGGAAAAATAGAGATAAATCCCAGATAATTATGATATTGTTATTTTCTGACCAACGTTGAGAATAACAATATTATAATTTTTAATTGATGAATTTTATGCATTATTTCTATTTCTGCCCAACGGTGATGTAGATTTAATGTATAGTAAAATAGATTTAAATTGTATGTCGTATTTTGACCAATGTTGGAAATAAGGCATATAATTTTGCTGTTAACAGTATTATAATTTTAATTGATGATTTTATGCATTATTTCTATTTCTGCCCAACGGTGATGTAGATTTAATGTGTAAACAACTGTATGTTTTAATTTTAACCAACGTTGAAACCAAGGCATGCAGTTGTTGTTATTATGTTTAATTGTTCTCATTGTATATGAATTGTGTCGCCACACCGTGTCCCACAGAGTTTGTGGCACCGGTGAGGGATGAAAATGAGGCTGATGCTGTTTGGCAGACCAGACAGAGGGACTATGCTCCCATAAAAATGTCATATGATCTTGATCATAAAAAGTGGGTCACTGCCAACAAGAAATGTTTGGCTGTGATAAAGAACACGATTAAGCCTGCAATTGTGGGCTCAATCGCAGAGTGTGACACTGTCACAGAGTACCTTGAGAAAATAAAGAGTCAGTTTACTGACTCTTCAAAGACTTATACTACACAGCTGATTAAGCAGCTTGTGAAAGAAAGGTACTCTGGTGGTGGCAGTGGCATAAGAGAGTAACTTGGCATCTAAACTTAAACCGATGGATTTGGCTCTCAAGGATGAGTTCCTTATTCATTTGGTTTTTGCTTCTTTGCCAAAAGAGTTTGACACTTTTGTTGTCAACTATAATATGCAGCCCGAGAAATGGGACATAGAAAAGTGCATAGCTATGTGCGTGCAAGAGGAGGAAAGAATCAAATCCTCACATGGTGGTTCTATCAACTATGTGAAGGACAACAAGAAACGAACTTCAACAGTAACTCCTTCTCAAAAAAACAAGGGAAAAGCCTCTGTCTATCAGCCTCAACAGAATAAGTTTGCAGTAGACAAAGATCAGTGTCTTCACTGTTAAAAGACGGGACACTACAAGAAGAACTGTCCTGATTACTTAAAGATGATAATGGCAAAGAAAAGTGAGAACAATGATGTGAATGTCGTATGCGATAATGAGAACGTTGCGTGCGAGAAAGTGATTGAATCCTCGTCTACGAATGTAAACAGAAAACGAAAGAAAACTCTAGATGAGTCGTCGAAATTATGGCACTGTCGTTTAGGCCATATTTCGAGGGGGAGAATAGAAAGACTAGTAAAGAATGATATTATTCCTCCATTAGAGTTCTCAGACTTAGAACAATGCAGAGAATGCATTAAAGGAAAATATGTAAAGAAAATAAAGAAAGACGCTAAAAGAAGCACAGGAGTTCTACAAATTATTCACACAGATATTTGTGGTCCTTTTCCTGTGAAAAGTGTGGATGGATATGACTCGTTCATAACATTCACAGATGATTACTCCCGTTATGGATATATTTATCCAATCAAAGAAAGAAATGAAGCCTTGGATAAATTCAAGATATTTAAGGCTGAAATTGAAAACCAACACGATTTAAAGATTAAGATAGTCCGATCTGATCGTGGGGGGAGTACTACGGTCGACATACCCCATATGGACAAGTTCCTGGACCTTTTGCGAGGTTTTTACAGGAAAATGGAATAGTGGCCCAGTATTCTATGCCGGGCGAACCTCAGCAAAATGGAGTAGCTGAAAGACGCAACCGTACCCTGATGGATATGGTGCGAAGTATGATGAGCTACTCCACACTCCCATTGAGTTTATGGATGGAGGCGTTGAAAACCGCCATTCATATTCTCAACAGAGTGCCTAGTAAGTCGGTGCCCAAAACATCGTACGAGTTGTGGACAGGAAGAGTTCCCTCACTAAACCACTTACGTGTGTGGGGGAGTTCTGCTGAGGCTAGAGTATTTAACCTAAACCTTGGGAAACTTGATCCCAAAACAGTAAGTTGCCATTTCATTGGCTACCCTGAAAAGTCAAAAGGTTATCGTTTCTACTGTCCAGACAGATATATAAAGTTTGTAGAAACGAGACACGCTGTCTTCTTAGAGGATGAAATGATGAGGGGGAGCATGGTAGCTCGAGAGATTGACCTTGAAGAGAAGCGGGTGTATGCGCCCACTCCGATGATTCAAGAGCCATTCTTCACACTACCTGCTGTCGCTACACCGACGGTACAAGACACTGTGGTGCCAGCACCTGTTATTGTTCCTCCCGTGGCAACAATGAATGAGAATGAAGAACCTGTTCTTCAGGATCATATAGAACCCATTGCCACAGATGAGGGGGAGCAACAGCAGCCTCAAACAGTAGATGTACCAAATGAGGAGGCCCCGAGGAGGTCTCAAAGAGTAAGAAGATCAGCTATTTCAGATGATTATCAGATTTATCATACAGAGGAATTTCAAATGGAGGATGATCCCACCTCATTTGAAGAAGCCATGAGAAGCGAAAATTCCTCAAAATGGTTTGAGGCCATGGAAGAGGAAATGAGGTCCATGAAGGCTAATAAAGTCTGGGACTTGAAAATTATTCCTAAAGGAGCCAAAACAGTAGGCTGTAAATGGGTCTACAAGACAAAGCTTGACTCCCAAGGGAATATAGAAAGATACAAAGCGCGACTTGTGGCAAAAGGCTTTACGCAAAGAGAAGGGATTGATTACAATGAGACATTTTCTCCAGTCTCATGTAAAGATTCCTTCAGAATCATAATGGCATTAGTAGCACATTATAATTTAGAGTTACATCAGATGGATGTAAAGACGGCATTTCTTAATGGGGATTTGGAGGAAAATGTTTACATGGCACAACCGAAAGGTTTTGTTGTGGAAGGAAATGAAAGAATGGGATGCCGCCTAAAGAAATCAATATATGGGTTAAAGCAAGCTTCAAGACAGTGGTATTTGAAGTTTGACAGTACAATAAGAAAATTTGGGTTTAAAGAGAATGTTGAGGACAACTGTGTTTATGCAAAGTTTAAAGATGGGAAGTTTATCTTCCTAATCCTGTATGTGGATGATATCCTACTAGCTAGTAGTGATGTTAGTCTGCTACTGGAGACAAAGAAGTTTTTGTCCTCAAACTTTGATATGAAAGATCTTGGTGAAGCTTCGTTCGTTCTAGGGATCGAAATTCACCGGGATAGAAACAAGGGGATATTGGGACTGTCACAAAAGGCATACATAGACAAAGTCTTAAAGAAATTTGGTATGCATAAATGTAGTCCTTCACCTGCACCTATAGTCAAGGGCGACAGATATGGGGATTTTCAATGCCCTAGGAACCAGTATGAGATCGATCAAATGAAAGCGGTTCCATATGCTTCAGCTGTCGGAAGCTTACAGTATGCTCAAGTGTGCACACGCCCTGACTTAGCATTTGTTACCGGGTTACTTGGCAGATTCCAGAGCAATCCTGGAATAGAACATTGGAAATTGATAAAGAAAGTCTTACGTTATTTGCAAGGAACAAAAGGCCTCATGATAACATACAGAAGATCAGATTCACTCCATATAGTGGGGTATACAGATTCTGATTTTGCGGGAGATGATAGAAAGTCTACATCCGGATATGTATTCACTCTCGCTAAAGGAGCTATATCGTGGAAAAGCTCAAAACAAACCGTCACTACATCGTCCACAATGTATGCCGAGTTTGTAGCATGTTATGAGGCTACGGGGCAGGTGAACTGGCTAAAGAAGTTCATACCCGGTTTAAAAGTGGTTGACGACATCAATAGACCACTTAAGTTGTACTGCGATAATGAACCCGCAGTAACGTATGCCCACAACAATAAGTCAAGTGGTGCTGCCAAACACATTGACATAAAGTACTATGTTGTGAAAGATAAAGTTCGGGATCAAATTATAAGTCTTGAGCACATAAGTACCGCAAAGATGTTAGTGGATCCGCTTACCAAAGGCTTACCACCCAACGTGTTCAGAGAACATGTAGCCGGCATGGGTTTAAGGGAAAGCCTATGATTCCTGGACTAAAAGATGGCCCAAAGATTAAAGTAACTATTTCAGAACAGAGAGGTGTATTGTAACTGTTGAATCTATCGGCGATTGACCGTGACGATGAGACATGTTCTATGCACTAATCTGTGATGGAATGTGTAAAGTCAAAAGTAATTAAAGATAAAGTATAGACTGAGATCAAGGGGGAGAATGTTAGAGTGATCTCAGGGCTTTGGCCTAACGGCCAAAGCCCATCCCTTGACCGCGCCCTGATCGGGGGCGCCCAGCCCAATAGGCTGGTGGGCCCCTGTCGCCAGCGCCATATAAAAGAGAGGTGGGGGCCGGGGCGGCACGCACGACGAAGTTCACCGTGCCGCCACCTTCCCCACCAACAAACCCTAAACCCGATCTAAGGGGGCGCTCCAGCGACGGGAGACATCCACCGCCGCCAGACCACGCCACCGAGAACACGCCGCCACCAGGGAGACCCCGCTCCTTCTCCACCGAACGTCGCCGCCTAGCGCAGACTACCCAACTAAAGGAGCGGGATGGCCGGGACATCGACGACTCCGGCGGCCGGCTTTGACGGTACCAATCACACCACTCTTCCTCTCCCCTCCTCTCTCGGATCTAAACCCCAAGCGCAAAAGAAGAACAGCTAACAGATTATAGTTGCTATTAGCCAATAGTTGTAGCTTCTATATGCTAGCAATTAATGTATCAAATAACATGCAAAGCTATTAACAGATTATAATGCTAGCCAATAGTTATAGTTGCTAGATATTGGTAACTAATGTGGCAAGAACATATAGAGCTACTAGCAGATTATAGTTGCTAGATGCTTGTAAATAATATAGTAGATAGCATGTAAAGCTAGCAACTAATGTACCAAGTAACATGTAGAGTTGATAGTTACCAAAAGCTAGAGGTGGTAGTTAACAATACGTAGAGCTGCTAGTTATCGGCACCTACGCTGTAAAACCTATCATTACTAGTATTGAAAATTTGTTAATTATCAACATCTAAAGTTACTAGTTGTAATCATCTAGCTAATGAAACATAATGGCGTTTCTAGGCACTAGCACCTAATGTTTGCGAGATATCATTATGTAGGCACTAAAATCTATAATTACCACCAGTGGAGAATTACGAGTTGCTAGTACCTATTGCTACCAGCGGACACCTAAAATTGCAACCTGAGCAATAATGTTTTCAATATGGCTTCAAAATATATTTGACAGGTATTGTTTCGTTAAGCTTGTCACGTCGATCACAACGATCCAAATAGAATGCAAATTGAACACTCGGTTGAAGATATACGACCATTTGAAGATAAAAAGGTGAACATATACTAAGTAGTTACAAGTAGGGAAATTTGTATGGTCAAAATTTCACTGGTAACTAGTGGTTACCGGCCTTATCGGCAAGAACTGGTAAAATCATCAAAAATAATATAAAAAATTCAAAATTTTAGATTTCGATTTAAAATTTTTGTCCGAAAAATTTTCGGTTACAGGTCGTATAGCTGCCCTCTCATAAAATTTTTGAGCCGATAGAAATTTCCCTGGTTACAAGGACATGTAAAAAAATCTCCACCCTAATTGTATTGGTGTATTGGCTTTCGCATCGTTCGGGCACGCCATTGAATGTTTGAACCAGCAAAGGAAACTACAACTATTGGCTAATAGCAACTATAATCTAGTAATTATAGCAACTAATGTATCAAATAATATGTAAAGCTATTAACGGATTATAATGCTAGCCAGTAGTTATAGTTGCTAAATACTGGCAACTAATGTAGCAAAAACATATAGTGCTACTAGCAGATTATAGTTGCTAGATGCTTGCAAATAACATGTAGAGTTGATAGTTACCAAAAGCTAGAGGTCATAGTTAACAACACGTAGAGCTGCTGGTTACCGGCACCTACGCCATAAAACCTATCATTACTAGTATTGGAAATTTGCTAATTATCAACATCTAAGGTTACTAGTCGTAATCATCTAGCTGATGAAACATATAGTAATAGTGTTTCTAGGTACTAGCACCTAATGTTGGCGTGATATCATTATGTAGGCACTAAAATCTATAATTACCACCAGCGAAGAATTACAAGTTGCTAGTATCTATTGCTAGCAGTGGATACCTAAAGTTACAGCCTGAGCAATAATGTTTTCAATATGGCTTCAAAATATATTCCATATGGGTCTTGTTTCGTTAAGCTCGTCACGTAAATCACAACGATTCAAATAGAATGCAAATCGGCCGCTCGGTTGAAGATATACGACCATTTGAATATAAAAAGGTGAACATGCACTAAGTAGTTACAAGTAGGGAAATTTGTATGGTCAAAATTTCACCAGTAACCAGTGGTTACCGTACTTATCGGCAGGAACTGGTAAAATTTTATACTGGTAAAAAATTTTCGGATTCATCAAAAATAATATTAAAAAATTCAAAAAAAATTTAAAATTTTTGTCCGAAAATTTTTCAGTTATCGGTTGTATTGCTGCTCTCTCATAATATATTTGGGCCGATAGAAATTTCCCTGGTTACAAGGACATGTAAAAAATCTCCACTCCAATTGTATTGGTGTATTGGCTTCGCATCGTTCGGGCACGCCACTGAACGTCTGAACCAGCAAAGGAAAGACAAGGAGGAAGCACTTGCACCAAAAATAGAAAGAAAGTGGTCGCGCGGAACATCCTTTTTTATAACACAAAAGTGCGGTTTCGACATATGAAGATTCTTAAATGTAATACGACGGTTTATTTTTCATGGCAAAAAGCTATAATCTAACTGGTAAACTTCTAGCTCGACCTATTTCCCTTCTGCATTCTCAATCTTGTCTTCCTCCTTTGAGAACTCAAATTTTCTTAAGATTCTTCAGAAGCTATTTTTCATCTTCCGAACTGCCTCAAATGCTTCCTCGAGTTCCTTCGCAGCCGCCGCCTCCTTTCTATGCACAGTAAATATACCACACACTGAGTACACTACATGAGTAATAACAAATATGCCAAGACGCAAAAGCACTTGCAGCAAGAATAAAGTTCAAGCGGTCATGTGCTGAGTTTGACACAAGATGCCCTTGAAGGCTCGAACTATTCTTGAAGAGCCTTTCCTTGACTGATCCATCCTTGCGGCGGTTCTCTTGGTTGTGCGCCGTATGCTAAATTTTTAGATATCAATAATCCATTAATTTTTTTAGGGATCCATTGAATCTAACCTAGCTAACATAGTGCATCCATTTTTTTAAAAAAGCTTTCATCCATTTTGGTGGCAAGAACAATCACACAGGGATAAGATGTTGCATGGATAAAATGAGCAAATTTCACTGTTCCCCTTCTTTTCTTAACCTCCCGGAGTAATACACTTGTGATAGTACCTAATCAACTCCTTAACTATTTTCACTTTCAGTCAGCAGCCTTTTTTATCAGTAACAATAAAAATCAACAAACTGCTTGCCTGCTATATATCCACATAGCATATGCCCACTTGGACCACAATGTGCAAGTTAATAGCTACTGAATTCAACAGTTCATTTAATGGTTTACGACGATTAATGGGGGTTTGGTTGAAATATACTATTGGCCAAATATAATAAAGAAGGATAGGGAGTAATATGATTAAACCAATGAAAGGTACACTTCCTTGTTATGTAAATTGATTAAACCAATGAAATTTCAGAAGTCCACCTGTTATGTAAACTGATTAAACCAATGAACGTGTGTTACCCATTTATGATTAAACCAATGAAAGTAAGGTACTCTTCTTGTTAGTATGTAAAATGATTAAAACAATGAACGTAAAATTTGTTTATACAGCTAGGAACAACTGAAAATTTGTTTCACAGAACATAGTGAGCTTCATTTACTATCTATTCCTCTATGGACCCACGAGTTTCCTGTGCACATGTGCGTGGAGCGAATGCTCATCGCCGTCATGGTGATGGAACACATAGGTTAAAACTCCAACGAGGCACAGCACAGAGCCGACAAGGATCTTGTCGTAACGTTCCACCCAGTGAAACTTAATCTGGCTAGCACCGTAGAATGAGAGGGCCACCAGGGATGTCATCACTGTGATGGTACTGCAGGCAGAAGAAAGATGCAAGTCAGAAGTAAATAGGAGGCAAAGGATTTAAAAGGGAATTAGACAAACTGTACAATGTCTAGTTAATATACTCTACATGCCTTGTTTATTCAACACAAAGCACCCAGAGGAAATTTTGAAGGAAGATAGGCACTCAAATGATGACTAACACTACATGGGCCTGTTCTTTTGGGCTTTTAAAATTGGCTTTTGGCTTCTGCTACAGTACCTAACTTTCAAACGGAGTATTTTCTTAAGACGGGGTCTACAAGTCAAACGATCTACACGTTAAAAACCCAACATCTATACCAGCCAAAATCGCAAGTGGGTATCTGTCTTTCCGTAATCTATACCGTAAACAGCCAAAATTCAAAAATTTCAGCCAAAAGCCATAAACCGCAGCCGAAAAGAACAGGCCTATAGCCCTCACAAAGTCATGTGCCATCTGTTTTTAGAAGACAGACAAAGCTCAAAATTAAATCAACTAATCGAATTACGAAAAGGCTTAACCAAGCTACCACTCTCATTTTACCATACCAACCATTCTTGACAATCCTACCACTCAACAAATACTACCATGAAATAAGTAGCTGTGCTTGTTCAGCAATCTTACTGATCATATATGTACCGCACAAGGTGCTTTTATGTTCAATTTGGCTATTCTAGTGTTCCACATGTCCAAACCGATGCTCACAACTCACAGGCATGCCACACGAGCACACGGCCCACATGGCATACAGGATGGACCTTTTAGTTCACACATGAGGCTGTTGTTAAGACTCCCTCAAGGCTCAGGATAGTGGCAGTCAAGGCTTCATAGCTATCTTTAAGGGTTAGTTCTTCAGATTCTATTGATCTTATCCAGGACATTGTTGAAGGCTAATATCAAATCAAATCTCCATTTATATCCATAGTCCATACAGGTAAAAGCTGTAGTTTAGTGGGAGCATTTCACATCAACAGGAGGTTAAAAAGAGACATAACTTTTCTTATGCAGGTATTTATTGTGTACTATAATCAGCTTATTTATTGTGTTGAATAAAGGTTCAGAACAAAATATACTATAATCAGATTATTTATTGTGTACCTAAATCCCAAACCACTTATGTGTAGAAGCCTTAGCTATATATGCAGCTGCCGCAAATTGGTAAATGAAGAAGAAAGAGAAATGTCTCGAAAGGAAAGCTTACATATGGAAATAAACCAGTATTTCTTACAACTACATACAGCATACTAAAAAGAATCTCTTTTGATATTGTTCCTTTTTGTCCCAATATGCTCTCCGTATAACTAAATAACTAGGGTGACATATTGGTGATTGGCCCAACAAAAAAGGAATTTTCCAACTAAGCAACTAATTAACTAGATAAATGGTTCAGAAATACTTCTCGACAAGCCTGGAAGGATCTTTCCCCTTTAATGCATTGAGAAAATAAAAGGAGGAAATAACAGTAGCATTTTAATTGTTAAATACCAACAAGCAAAACAGCAGAAGGGAGTGACCACCTGAACAGGAGCACAATGATCGCAAGAATCATCATTGAGGATGAGTTGCCAACAGCAAGAAACACTGGGAGAGTTGTTGCACAGGGTGATAATGCAGGTACAAGTACAAGACCAGCAACTGCCATCTTCTCCATTGGATGACTATGAGCATGGCTATGACCACCTTTTCCTAACGCGTACAATAGGATATAACTTCCTCCAAGAATAATTAGCAACAGTGAGGCAAGTTTATGCACTGTTTCCTCGCCTGCTATGGTATTTGCCATAGTAACTGCAGTTATCCCAAGAAGAGCAGTAGAAACAACATGAAGGACACCTCCAAATGCAGCTGCAAACGTTAGGATTTTTTTTCTTAATAACAATACATAGAAGAAGGATCATTGTCAAATAACAAAGTACTCCTCACTAACTCGCGTAGAAAACACTATGAAGTAGAATAAGAAATTACAAAATATAGGTAACCTTCTTAACAAGTATCCTACCCTGGATGAAGTGAACAACATAATTCTAAGACATGAACAGGGAGCCAACAAGGGAGCAAAAGTCCATTTTAGAAGCATTTAGAACTTTGGCAACACAATGTATAGAGATTCTATATCTTGGTGGTTTGCAGACACAGAAAACAGAATAAATTATGATGGCAATACAAAAATAACTATGAAATAAGGATTCTCGTCGTTGTAAAATGCATTTCAAGTTATGCAAAAAAAAAATCAAGTGATTGTGATTAATTCATTACAATCTTTATCCCAACTCATGATTACAAAAATAAGCACAATAGAGGACCTCCAAGGACAATGACCGATCTTCACAATTATAAACAGCAATAAAACTCATTCATGTGAACACAAATTTTCCCTATACTTATGACAAAGAAACCTACTTCACAGCAGAACTGAACAGAAATATGCAAGATTAATTTAGTTTGCATATTTTGTTCAGGAATATACCATAAATCAACATTCCAACTATCATGTAACTCCAGCATAAATTAATCAAATAGTTGCAGTTCATAAATGAAACGTTCTTGCTGTCATGTATGGTACACATCTTAGAAATCATAAATGTGAAGCAGTAACTAGACTACAAACTTAGATATATGCAACCCATGTAGTCACATATTGACAACTGCTCTAAGCCCAGATCTGTAATGTTTTTTTTTTTGCCTGAACTTCCATTATGAACAAAATGCATTGCATTACTAAGACTATACACTAACCTCTTCCATGACCCTAGGGATGTGAACTTGAGAAACAACAAAACAACGCATTTGGCACAAACACCTCCCTCATTGGTTCCAAAGGCGAAAGAAATATTATAACTGATACGGAACAAAAACATATCACATTCACCAACAAAGTTCAGAATTTCCTGATTGTGGAACAGGGATCCCCGCGAAAAGGACGACTTTACAGGCCTGCGTCCCGCACCCTATCAAAGTATGAGTAGACTGTCCAGGTTTCGGGTGAACTTATTTGTGCATGAGACTCAACAAATCCGAGTTATCATCAATACAAATATCATTTAACCTTCCGACAGGACAAATTCGTCCGCACAACCACACCGTGGGAGCGGTGGAGGCCTGAAGATGCTGGCATTGCCCGGACAAGGCCGTCAGGGTGCCCGTGCTCTCCATGTTGTATGCGGTACCTCGGGGAACACTACCATGGCACAACTGCCACCACCATTTCTTTACGCCACATCGATCCGATTCAATTATCAACTAACCCCACACCCCCTCTGAATAAACCCTAGCCGGGCATCGCCCCTAGGCTCCAGATCTGGGAGCGGTGAACAGTAGCAAAATAGCAACGAAAGAAAAATGATGGTGGGATGGATAGGCGGTAGTGAGGCGGGTACTGACTGACGAGGAGAGTGCGGGAGAGCGGCCATCGCTGGGCGCGCGCGACGATGGAGAAGGGGAGCCAGTGTGTGGGGATGAAGGAGTGCAGCAGCGACACCGTCGCGATGCCCCCGATCGTCGATGCCTCCTCCGCGGTCCACCGAAGCCCGCCCACGCCGCCGCCGTCCATCCCCCGATCCGCCGAGCGGCAGCTATGCGCGCCGCGCCGCCGCCGACCGCCGGGACGCGAGCCGCGATGGCCTCTCCTCCTTGCCTCTAGGCGCAGCTACTCGCCACCTGCTGACGTGTCCGGCGCCGCGCGGCCGCCGAGCGGGGGGTGGGGGTGGGGGTGGGAGTGTTGAGATCTGGGAGGGAGAGAGGAGGCGAGTGGAGCGCGAAGCGGGCGGAAGGGACTCCTGGCTCTTGCTGGTGGCCTGGTGCGGTGGGTTTTTTGGGTTTTTTTTTGGTGCAATCTTATCTGCCAACCTACCGTGTGTTGTGGAATCTTGTCCCTTTTTTATTTTACTGATTTAAAAAACTTTTCTCTTACAATATATTCATGTCAATTGTAAAATATACGGTGGATTCTTTTGAGATATAGGTTATAGCTTTGGTTTAAAACTTTATATTCTGCATATTTATGAGAGAGTTTGGAGAGAGATGCGTACGATTTTGGCCGATATAGATGAAGTCGGGACAGTGTCTACTACAATCGATTTATAGACGCTTTCTTGAAAAGACACTCCGTTTGAAAGCTAATTACTATAAAAAAACCAAGTTATAAACAAAAAGAACCCAACCATAGTAGCTAATCAATTAGTTAGTGTATCTACATACAAATAAAAAAAATTATCTAGTCTATCAATCTATATCTTCTATCTATTTATATCTTCTACCTATCTATCGATCTAGTAATTGGAGGCTCCCCTAGGAGCCCATACGTTATTCTCACCTTATTCGAAGAAAAAATGCTAAAAATTATTACATTAATCGAAGAAATCTATCCTAATTAGAGGCTCTTCCAGGAGCCCTATGTTAATCCTAGAAGGTAAAAAGCTAAAAATTCTCACATTAATTAGAGAAAATAAAAATACTAGAAATTCTTAAAGAAATCTATACTAATTAGATGATCTCCGAGGAGCCCCCATGTTAATCATAGAAAGTAAAAAAGTTAGAAATTCTCACATTAATCAGAGAAAATAAAAATACTAGAAATTCTTACATTAATCCAAGAAATCTATACTAATAAGAGGCTTTCCAAGGAGCCCTATGTTAATCCTAGAAGATAAAAAAGCTAGAAATTCTTACATTAATTAGATAAAAGAAAATTACTATAAATTCTTACATTAATCGAAGAAATCTATACTAATTAGAGCAGACTTATCAATTCCATTCCGGTACTGGCCGAAATGGCAGGTATACGCCATTCCACCACCCAAAATGGCACAAAAGAGGCTTCATTCTATACCGACCTCAATTCCGGCCATTCCAGCTGGAATCAGGTATTTTGTTAATTCTAGTACCAACAAAATTGAAGTAGACCTCGAGTGGAAGAAAGCTATCACCTACCTCACGGATGTGTCTCGTGGCTTCTCATGGGTTGTGCCAACATCGCATGCCTCGCTTGGACTTCGCCGCTGCACACCTGCATATGACAACGCACCACTATACCACTACCGTGCCACTTGGAGGTTAGCTCGTGCCGCCCAGGTGTTGCACCATGCTGGGAGATCCATCAGTGTAGCCAAGCGGTGTGGAGTGGATCTAGAGGATTGAGACTTGGAGTTGTGTAATACCCCAAACAAATTTGCAACGAGTAAATAAAAGAGCGTAGTTTGCCGTTAGACCCATCGACCTTTTTGGAGTGTCGATTTAGTATCGCGCGCAGAGGTTCCCAGACCGCCCCGAGGTAGTCGGCACCGTCTAGAGAGCCGAGTAGCGCTCTCAGAGGTTCTCGGACTGCCCAGGGACAGTCGGCACCGTCTTGCGTTTCGGGTGTTCATCATCCGGCGAATTTCACTTTACCTTTTACCGACTTACCGCTGCAGTAAAGACCCCCAAACCAACATAACCTTGGACCAAAATGCCCTTGGGCATGTCAAGCATGTGAGAGAGGAATAGGAGGGCATGCCGGTCATTTCGCAATGCAAAGGACAGCCCCAACCGTGCTCTTCTTAGCTATTACCATGCAGCCAAGCTCATTTTCTCACCCCATCTTCTCAACCAAGGTAAGTGCATAGCAAGGGGAGCAAGCCACTCCATTTCCTCCTCACTACCAAGCCAAGAGCCACCCCAATACCCCAACACCTCCGCACCACCGCAGGGAGGAGGCAAGGAGGAGGAGCTCGAGGGCTAGAACGTGAGGACGGCGCCAACGACCACGGAGGACGTCGACGACCGCCGATCACGCGCCAAGTTGCCACTGAGTTTGTCCTCCATCCCTCAACCCCATGACACCACACACACACATAGAGAGAGTGATGGTAGGGGAGAAGAAGGCGGAGGCAGGGGCCGGCAGTGGAGCCGCCAGCGGTGAGGTTGGGCCGGCGACGCCGAGCTTGGACCGCGCTGCCGGAGGGGCACCCGCTGGTGCGGTTGCTCATGCGAGGGAGAGTGAGGGAGGAGGCGAAGGCAGGGGGCGGTGGAGGCGTCGGCAGCGGGGAGTCTCGGGTCGGCGACGCCGCCCCGGTTCCGCATGCAAGAGAGAGAGAAAGGGATTGGGAGGGGGTTATGGAGGAGCCGGCGGCGAGGAAGGGGCCGTGCGCCCATGCGCCACCTGGGTGGGGGGCCGGCGGAGAGAGAGAGGGTCGGGGCCGCGCCGCGCCGCCTCCAGGCGAGACTGGTGAGGGGGGGAGGAGGCCGCATGCGGCCGGTCTGAGTATGGAGAGAGAGAGTTGAGGAGAAAATTGATCATTTGCCACTTTAAAGAGTGGGCTTCGCAAAATTACCACTTTCAAAATTGGTTTCGCAAAATTGTCATGCAGTACATTTACCTCTTGATTACCATGCCATTTGAGCCATTTAACTCATTTAATATTTTTTTTCTAATTTCAGGAGCTGGAAAAGACCTTTCTACCCTTGCTAAGTTTTGCACTGCATAGGCTTTGGATTGGAAGGTGAAACGTCGCCCGCCAAAGCAACGATCTGTATCCCTGGCCGAAGCAACGATCTCGCTGCGGGGAACCTCTTCTTGAGCGTGCTGTTCCAGTAGTTCTTGATGGCGAGGTCCGTTCTCCCGGGGAGCTGGGCGGCAATGATGGACCAGGTGTTTGATCAAATGGCAATTGAAGTTTGAAACAACCAGTGTCAGTAATGTAACACGCAAGCAAATGTTTGATGTATCTGCATTAGTAGAAGATCAAATTGCAGTAAATTTGATTTGACTGAAATCTCAGTGCAATAAAACTGCAGTTTAATTGATGTATTCAATCAAAGCAGTGAGTAGGAGAGTGCAGTTCTTGCAGGATAAAATCAACAAGAGCAAGGAGAAGTATCATCAAGCAAGCAATGTTTAGCTCTGATTTAATTTAACTTCTGAAGAACAGCATTGGGACTCAATGCTGTTGTTGGCTGGGCAACCGCAAAAGAAACTGCCATATAAACAGAGCAGCCTAGGTTGTGAATGGCAGTGGACTGTGGACATGGGTTCATGTGAGACAAGACTTACCAGCTTCCCGTCTAGCTGTACATCTCGCAGATGACCCTCTCTTCGGCCGGAGTGAAGTTGCCGTTCTTCAGCCCCGGACGGAGGTAGTTCAGCCACCGCAAACGGCAACTCCGGCCGCACCGCTGCAGCCCTGCGATCCATCAAGAAACTTCTCAGAAGTGATGCAAAGTAATTCAGCCACAGTGATGACTTATGGTTTAGCTTCGGCCGGGGATCTTCTTGCGATCCATCTAGTTTTGCACTGCAGATCGTTGCTTCGGCGGGCAACGTTTCACCTTTCAATCCAAAGCCCATGCAGTGCAAAACTTAGCAAGGGTAGAAATGTCTTTTCCAGCCCCTAAAATTAGAAAAAAAATATTAAATGAGTTAAATGGCTCAAATGGCATGGTAATCAAGAGGTAAATGTACTGCATGGCATTTTTACGAAGCTAATTTTGAAAGTAGCAATTTTGCGAAGCCCACTCTTCAAAATGACAAATAATCAATTTTCTCGAGAGTTGAGTGAGGAGGAGATAAGGCCCTTGTGGCCGATTGGAATGGGGAAAAGAGGAGAGAGAATGGCATGGAGAGGTAAGGCCATTCGGCCAAGAGAAAAAAAATATAGGGAGGCCGGGTAAGAAAGGAGAAAGAAAAGAGAGGAAGAAAAAGAAGAGAAGAAAGAAAAGAAAAGAGGAGAAAAAGAAAGAGAGGGAAAAAAAGAGAAATGGGTTCGGCACCTGCGCGACGGGTTCCTCAAAACCCGTGCGTTTATGCCCAAGATCAGAATACGAGCTTAGAGTCGTTGTTCTCCGTTTACGCTCTGGTTTCTGTTTTGCCGTTGAGTCGGGTTGACATGTACGCAAGTGGAGGTCCCGGGGCGGAGCCGTCCACGCGTCATCCCCGAGGCTAACCAAGCAAGTGCATTGTAAAGCAGTGAATTCGGGTAGTGATTTCGGTTAAATTGAATGATGGTGCTCTGCTTACCGTGTTGGGGTAAGTTTACTGTTTCCGGACGACGCATTGCTTACCATGTTGGGGTAAGTTCATCTTTTCCGGGTGCATATTGAGAAAAGATGAATGATGAACGTTGAGACATGCCATGTTGATATGCATAAATGAACTTGCATTGCATGCATGTCATAAAAAGAGAGAAAGTTGGTCCACGTTGAGTGGACGCTCCACGGGAGTGGAGTTGAGGTCCCCGTATGAGAGTTACGGGCTACTGTGGTCCCCGTATGAAACAGGATGGGCTTGTGATCCCCGCATGAAACAGGGCGGGCCTGGGTGAGCATCGACGGGTGCACACTCTGCTATACCGGTTTAGGCTAAAGAGTTGAGAAAGAAGTGCATGAGCATGTGCATGGGCATATGCATAATGATCGGTTGATGAGAACCTAATGAGATAAGAGAAAGGTGCATGTGCATGATGAATAGTTCATCGGAACGTAGAGTGGTTTCATGGAAAGTGGTTAATGAGACTGGAATGAATATGGTCTAATGAATGAGCCTGTTATTTGCTGTTTTGCTTTGTACTTGCTGAGTCGGTGGACTCACCCTTGCTTCGTTTTTGTTTTTAGGTGACCGTTGAGGATGTCAAGCGCGGGGGGGGGGGGGGGGGGGGGGGGGGAGTAGCACATGAATAATCGGCACAAATTAGCAGTACTTTTGTATCACTTTTGTCAGTGTACTTTAGCTTTTACTAGGCTAGAGTAATCACTAAAAATGTTATGATGTATCTAAACGCAGTAGTATAAATAAATTTAATGTTGGCTTAAATTCCTTTAGAGTTGATGAAATGGTATGGGTATGCAGAGGTGGTAGCATCTTGGCCCAGAGAGTGGGCGGGGTGTTACAAGTTGGGACTTTGGGAGAGAAGGTGAAAGTGAGAGAGAGAGAGAGAGAAACGGAGATAGGAGTAGATGGCATGAGGTGGGGTTGTAAATTGTAAATGCTTTGGTCTTTGGTAGGCCCGCATGAGTTGTTTACAATACACACCCGTTTAACCTTCGCGCTTAATACACACACACACACACACTTTTGAATAAATATATACTATTATATTAAAATTTTAAAATCCAAAATGATACACCGGAATGAGCCAATACGGGCACATTCCATACCAAGAGACAAATTGAAATGGCATTCGGAATGGAATTGACATCTATGAATTAGAGGCTCTCCTAGGAGCCCCTACGTTAATCCTAGAAAGTAAAAAAAGCTAGAAATTCTCACATTAATCAGACAAAAGAAAAATACTATAAATTCTTACATTAATCGAAGAAAAGAAAATATCTCGATCATCCAATCTATGTGACCGATGTAACATACGGCTTGGATTAAATTATCCACGTGTGTGTAGATGCTCGAGCCACACTTAGATTACCTGGAGCTGCACTACAAAGCTGTCATGGCATGCTCCTACTCCGGCGAGCCACCTCCACCACCAGCTCTCTCTGGCACCCCTCCAATCGTGCACATACCCAAAATGGGTTGCCCAAGTCCCAGTGACCTTTCCCGCTCCACCGTATGCAGTCGATCACCCTCGTCGTCGCTTGATCACCCTCACCATTGTGTTCCTTTGCTTAGGCACTCAAGCGTTCCTGTGGGATTTCATTGGTTCATCTTAATGTAAGTCAAATTTTGGGATTGGACATCCGTAAAGTTATTATATTTTGGCCATTAGGTCATATTTCAATCAAACTAATTGTTGTGGCTACAGACCAAACAGAGAGAGAGATGGTAGTGGAGAGTGATGAAGATGAATGTAATGGCCTGGGTCCTCCCCATGGCTTGTACTCATATATATATATACATGAGGAGTGCTTTTACAGTTATGCCCTTACATCTGGCTATCCCCTCTGGGGGCAGTTATGTCATTACACATGGCCTATTCTGGGCCTTATAATCTCCTACCAGGCATGCTGGGCTTAGGTGGGGGCCACCCCTACGATAGGAGCCTCTCATGGTGAAGGGCTTCACAGGGCCGAAGCCATGCTGCCGAGTCCTTTGGCCCCCTCCGTCCCCTGCGGCCTGTGAATTTCGCCAAGCTTGTGGCTGGGGAGCCTGAGGTCTGGGATGGAAGGTGCCTTATTGCAGCAGACGCGTGCGCTCCGTCGTAGGCGCACGCGCTCCGTCCCCTATCCTCCGAACGGGTGGCAGCGGAGGCTGGCGCCCGAGTCGAAGCCGAGGCGCGCGCGCTCCGTCCCCTACCCCTCGAACGGGTGGCAGCGGAGGCTGGCGCCTAGCTCAACGTAGACGCGTGCGCGCTCCGTCCCCTACCCTTCGAACGGGTGGCAGCGGAGGCTGCCGCCTAGCTCGAAGTAGACGCGCGCGCGCTCCGTCCCCTACCCTTCGAACGGGTGGCAGCGGAGGCTGGTGCCGAGCTCGAAGTAGACGCGCGCGCGCTCCGTCCCCTACCCTTCGAACGGGTGGCAGCGGAGGCTGGCGCCTAGCTCGACGTAGACGCGTGCGCGCTCCGTCCCCTACCCTTCGAACGGGTGGCAGCGGAGGCTGGCGCCTAGCTCGAAGTAGACGCGCGCGCGCTCCGTCCCCTACCCTTCGAACGGGTGGCAGCGGAGGCTGGCGCCTAGCTCGAAGTAGACGCGCGCGCGCTCCGTCCCCTACCCTTCGAACGGGTGGCAGCGGAGGCTGGCGCCTAGCTCGAAGTAGACGCGCGCGCGCTCCGTCCCCTACCCTTCGAACGGGTGGCAGCGGAGGCTGGTGCCAAGCTCGAAGTAGACGCGCGCGCTCCGTCCCCTACCCTTCGAACGGGTGGCAGCGGAGGCTGGTGCCGAGCTCGAAGTAGACGCGCGCGCTCCGTCTCCTACCCCTCGAACGGGTGGCAGCGGAGGCTGGCGCCTAAGTCAAAGTAGACGCGCGCGCTCCGTCCCCTACCCCTCGAACGGGTGGCAGCGGAGGCTGGCGCCTAAGTCGAAGCCGAGGCGCGCGCGCTCCGTCTCCTACCCTTCGAACGGGTGGCAGCGGAGGCTGGCGCCTAGCTCGAAGTAGACGCGCGCGCGCTCCGTCCGCGCGCTGAGATTGGAGCTTGGCGCCGGCATGGTTGCGCTCAGGGGCTGTTGTGACCTTGCAGTCTGGTAGTGTGCTTTTAATGGCGGCTGGAATCACGCCGACGCCTGGCCTGGCAGAAGTCAGGCTGTCGCGTCGTGCAGTCTGCCATTCTGCAGGTGGGACACGTGGCGACTCACGACTGGTGCGTCATGGGATGTGGGCGGTTGCGTGACCGCGGCCGTTCGCCTCGTCTCCCGAGAAGTTGGACGCGTGTTGAAGGCGTGGGGGCGTTGTGTGCTGCTTGGCCACCTACCCGGCGCGGCCCTCTAGGCCCCGGCGGTTCTTCTTTCCAAATCTTGGGCAGCCGAATCGCTGCGAATTTGATCTGTCTGTGCGTTGAGCTGTGTGACAGGCGAGCGGCCTTTATAAGGTGCTAGTGTTGAGGCGGAGGCACCCTTTCTTGCTTGGCTTTTTGATCTGCCGCCTTGCTTCCGCCCGTGCTAATTGTCGCGCCAGTTGCTCCTTTCCCTGCTTCTTCTTCCCTTGTCGCGAAGAGCGATGGCTAGCCACGACGACGCCACCTACCATCCCCGCAGCGGTTCCTTGCCTAGCCAGGGCGAGGTGTCCCATCCTTCCAAGGAGTACAAACTGGTGCCGCGGGGGAGCTCGCGCGCCAACAAGTGGTGGAACGCCATGGAGCACTCGGGAGGCTGCTGCTCCCGTGTGCTGGAGAAGAGCCGCATGACTGAAGGGATGCTGCAGCGACTCGTGGATGAGGGGAAGATCGTGGATCGCAATGGGGCTCGCCTACCCCGCCGGGACGAGACGGAGCCGAAGCCCGGGGCAATGGAGGCGATCGTTTTTGTCGCGTTCTTCGACGCCGGCCTTCGAATGCCCTGCACGTTGTTCGTGGGCGAAGTCCTGCGGGCCTACAAGTTGGAGCTAGCCCAGTTGACGCCCCACGCGATATTCCGCCTAGCTGTCTTCACGTGGGCGATGCGGACAGAGGGGTGGCGTCCCAGCGCGAGCTTATTCGCCACCCTGCACGACGCACAGTGTCGACCCAGAAAGGTTAACGGGGCGATGTCCAACTTCGGCGGTGTGGACTTCGTGCTCCGGGCGTCATGCGCGACGTTGTTCCCTGTGCCAGCCTCGTCGGGGCAATGGGCGTCCGGCTGGACTCGGCGGTGGTTCTATTACACCGTGACCGACAAGAGCGGAATGCAGTGCCGAGGTGGGCCGATCTCGTTTAACAGTACGCCGAGTCTGAAGGCGGAGATCGATGACACGCGAAAGCTACAGAGTCTTGTCGGTGTCGCCCGTCGAATGAGCGTGCGCGACCTAGCCGAGGAGTTCACAATGTATGGGGCGGCGCCACTCTCCTCCCGGGGGAAGTATGTTGGACAGAACGGCCCCCGCGAGGACGGGTTTGATCCATCCGTATCTCGCCTGCTTCCGCCGTCCCCTCCTTGTAAGTCGCCCAGCACGCTTTACGCGCGCCGTTGTGTCTGTTTGGTTTCCGCCTGACTGACGTGATCTCCTGCGCAGTGTCTCGCCTAGAAGATGCGGAGCGCGCGGTTGCGGCGCTCCTCGGCTCGTACACGCTTAAGGAGCACCAGGCTCGGGAGGCCGCAGTCAAGGCGGCTAAGCAGGGGCGGGTAAACCGCACCTGCGAGGCTGTGGGCATTACCGTGCCCGAGTGCGCGGTGCCGGAAGAGCTTCCCGCCGGGACTCCGGGCGCTCAGGACGGCGATAGCCCTACGGGGGTGTTATCTTCGCGACGCCGGGCTCGTTCCCCGGCTGCCGTATGCGACCCGGCAGCCCCCCGGCGGCTAGCGCAGCTGAGACGGGGCGTGCGACCGGCGGTGGGCCTGGCCATACTGCTTCGGAAGGGCGCGCCGCCTCGGATCCCCCGGCACCTTCTGCCGACGCCCACGAGCCCGTGCTCGGGCTCACGGCCATCGCTGAGTTGGAACTCATCAATCCGGGGGGTGGCGTTGTTCCTGGCGAGAAAACCACGGTTGAAGGTGCGTTATCAACCGCAGCAGCCGACGAGGGCGCGCCCCCTACAGAGGAAACCGTGGGGGCGACGGTAATCGGAGCTGGTGCTGCCGTGGAAGAATCGCCTGTGCCACCGCAGGCGAAACGCCCTCGAACTCAGTCCCCGCCGCCAGCGAGGGGTCGATACGTCGTTGCGGGGCCTTGCCGCGGGATTACGGCGTCTGGCGCGGCCAAGAGGACCTGCTCCCCGACCGCCGAGGCGCCCGCCTCCCCCTGGGTGGTCGAACCAGCGCCACTTCCTACCGCGACGAGGGGTGCAGGAGGTAGGCGTGAGTCCCTTTCTTCACTTGACTTCGCGAGACTTTCTCCGATCTGCTCGCTCATTCTGCCAACATCAGACGAGACGAAGTCTCCCGGACGCGGCGAAGGATCGAGCAGCGGAGGTATGCGCGAAGTCGGAAGCCTTGTGCAGGGTGCCCCGCAGGTGTCCGCCGTTGTTGATGTGGCGGTGGCCTCGGCAAATCCTGGCGCGTTGGGGCCGGGGCTCGCTCGCTCAGACTTCCTCCCTCGCTCGGAGATATTTTGCGACCTCACCGCAGCCGCAGAGCGGGCCGACAACGGCTTCGACCGAGAGATGTTGTCGTCATGCGAGGGGGACCTCCTAGCGCTCGCGCTGCAAGCCTCCGAGATGAGGGTAAGTATGTGCGCTTCCGCTTTGTAAGGTACTGCTGGACGCCTGCTGATTTGTTGTTTTTGCCAGACACTTGCCCTCAGCCGGTCCTTTGACGAGGCCCGCGTTCGGGAGTGGAGGGCTCTGGAAGCCAGCATTCGTGAAGCAAGCAATGCCCTCGCCGCGAAGGATGAAGAACTTCGCGCGCTGGAGGGCGCCATGGCGGCCGTGGAACTCGAGGCCACGGAAGCCAAGTGTGCCGCGGCTGAGGAGCGTGCCGCCTTCGTGCAGCAGATCGCCGTCCTGGAAAGGAAGAACGCCCAGCTGGTGGAGTCTGCTGCCGAGAATAGCCGCGCCCTGGAAGATGCGTCCACGTCGGCGTGGCGGGCCATGGAGTCTCTGAACCAGGCCCTCCGAGATCTGTGCATCAGAGTGCCAGACACTACGCACGGGCCGGAGGCCCTGTCGGAGACGCTCGGGCTGATTGAGGAGGGGGCCGGCGTTGCTCTTCGTGGCGCCAGAACGTTTGACGAGCACTGCGGCTACGTTGGTGCGTGCTTCGCCCTCGCCCTGCTTCACACTCGTGGGTGTAGACATACCCATGAGCTAGCAAATCCTCAACTGGATCTTCCCGACCGACCAGAGGTCCTGTCGGACGCCATCCGCTCCATCGGGCCTAGCCTGCAGAACTTCCATCAACGGATCTGGGGCGGCTTTGGGGAAGGTGCAGCGAGGGTCGCCGTGCAGCAAACGCTGCATGGGGAGGGGGACCTCCTCCAGTAGCTCGAAAGGGTCCTTCAGCGTCGCGGCGATGGCGGCACGGGTTCGTCCGCACCGCGCCAAGGCTGAGCGGTTGATCGGGTAGGGCAGGGGGATGATGTACTGGTTCTTACGCTTGTAACCATGTAACCCCTTTGCTTTTGCAATGAATCCGAGTAGTACCTTATTCTTGGCGCTACCTGCCGCCGAACACGAAGGGGAGAAGACCTCTGCACCTTGTTTATACTCCGTAGAGCGCGTAGGGAGGGCATCCGCGTCTTATTCAAAGTCCGGAGACTTGCGCGTGCGGAGGCGGACCTCAACGCTACGGCTTGTTTAAAGTCCGTAGACTGGTGTGCGCGGAGGCGGACCTCGATGCTACGACTTCCTTTATAGTCCGGAGACTCGCGCGTGTGGAGGCGGACCTCAACGCTACGTCTTATTTAAAGTCCGTAGACTGGTGCGTGCGGAGGCGGACCTCGACGCTACGACTTCCTTTATAGTCTGGAGACTCGCGCGTGCGGAGGCGGACCTCGGCGCTACGACTTCCTTTATAGTCCGGAGACTCGCGCGTGCGGAGGCGGACCTCAACGCTACGTCTTATTTAAAGTCCGTAGACTGGTGCGTGCGGAGGCGGACCTCGACGCTACGACTTCCTTTATAGTCCGGAGACTCGCGCGTGCGGAAGCTGAGCTCGACGCTACGTCTTATTTAAAGTCCGTAGACTAGTGCGTGCGGAGCTAGGCTCGACGCTACGTCTTATTTATAGTCCGTGGACTGGTGCGTGCGGAAGCTAAGCTCAACGCTACGTCTTATTTATACTCCGTAGAGTGCGCGCGGAGGCGTCCCCCCGCTGCGTCTTATTTATACTCCGTAGAGTGCGTGCAGAGGCGGACCTCGACGCTACGTCTTATTTAAAGTCCGTGGACTAGTGCGTGCGGAGCTAGGCTCGACGCTACGTCTTATTTATAGTCCGTAGACTGTCGCGTGCGGAGCTAGGCTCGACGCTACATCTTATTTATAGTCCGTAGACTCGCGCGTGCGGAGCTAGGCTCGACGCTACGTCTTATTTAGAGTCCGTGGACTAGTGCGTGCGGAGGCGGACCTCGACGCTACGTCTTACTTTATAGTCCGGAGACGCGCGTGCGGAGCTAGGCTCGACGCTACGTCTTATTTAGAGTCCGTGGACTAGTGCGTGCGGAGGCGGACCTCGACGCTACGTCTTACTTTATAGTCCGGAGACTCGCGCGTGCGGAGCTAGGCTCGATGCTACGTCTTATTTAGAGTCCGTGGACTAGTGCGTGCAGAGGCGGACCTCGACGCTTCGTCTTACTTTATAGTCCGGAGACTCGCGCGTGCGGAGCTAGGCTCGACGATACGTCTTATTTAGAGTCCGTGGGCTTTGTTCTGCTCAGCGCGGACAGGGGATGCTCTGGGAACAGCAACCTTTATTGAACTCCCGTTTGCGCGGGCGAGCATCGCATAACAAAGGGCTGGTGGCTCTACACTTGTTGTCCTGCTTCTAGGCGTAGTACCGCCGCAACCTGTCCGCGTTCCATGTGTGCCGGAGGGCTTGTCCTTCGAGCGTGGCGAGGCGGTACGCCCCCTTCGGCAATGCCTCCATCACGATGTACGGGCCTTCCCACTTGGACTCCAGCTTGCCAACGGTCTCCGACTGGAGCGCTACTCTGAGAACTAGATCCCCAGGCTTGAACCCCCGCGGGCATATAGAGCGGTCCCGAGCACGTATTGTCTGTCGCGCGTACTTCTCAACATGGTGGGCTGCATCTGCCCGTATCCCGTCGAGGAGGTCCAAGGACACACGACGCTCCTCTTCGGGTGCTTGGACGAGGACCCTCCGCGAGCCGGCCTTGATTTCCTCGGGCGTCACCGCCTCATCGCCGAAAAGGAGCCTGAACGGCGTAAATCCCGTCGGGCGCGTTACCGTTGTGCGAAGCGACCACAGAACGCTGTGAAGCTTGCTTGGCCACTTGCCCTTCGGCAATCCGACCAGACGCTTTTTGATGGCGGCGGAGATGGCGCCATTCGCCCGTTCGACCGCCCCGTTGGACTGGGGATGCCCTACCGAGGCGAATCGGAGGGTGATGCCCATGCTTTCACAATAGTCTTTGAAAAGGGTGGCGTCGAACTGCAGGCCATTGTCGACCGTGAGCTCCCGGGGCACGCCGAAGCGACATATGATGTTTTGCCATAGGAAGCGCTGTATGGCCGCAGAAGTTACTTTGGCCAGGGCAGCCGCTTCCGGCCATCTGGAGAAATACTCCAGCGCGACTACCACGAACCGGAGGTCCCCTGGAGCTCGGGCAAGTGGTCCTACTATGTCGAGGCCCCAGCGTGCCAGTGGCCACACCGGGGGAATGGGGTTGAGGCTCGTCAGGGGCCTGCAGACGACATGCTCGGTCCGGATGTTACCCTTGTTGCCCTCCTGACGGAAAGTGACCGGAAGGGACACGTGCCCCAAGGCTTGCAGCGGTTGACCCCCGAAACCTTGAAGTGGAGCTCCTGGCTGCTCTAGCCGGCTTCGTGGCATCCCCATACGGTCGAGGGCCTCTGCGAACAAGATATTCGTGGAGCTTCCCCCGTCAACAAGGACGCGCCTGACGTCACAACGTGCTATGTGGGCCTGGATGACTAGGGGGTCTTAGTGAGGGTACTCCACACCCCGGGCGTCGTTCAAGTTGAAGGTGATGTTGCGGGGCGGCATCCACAGTTGCGGCTGCTTCCCGGGAGCTTTTAAGGAGGAGCCTCCGGTGATGACGTTGACGGTGCGATGCTGCGCGCCCTCCATTGGGGGCGGAGCCCGAGACCCGGCCGGCACCCCCCGCAGCTCCATGACTGCAGCGCATGCCCTTGTGTAATGATCGCCGTAGCCGTGCACCTCGCACCACTTGCCATAGTGCAGGAGCTCTTGTTCTGCTTGGGGTTGGCCGCCGTAATCGAGTCCGCCTTCCGACCCCCGGTTTCCCCTCCGTGAGGCGGGGTCGGGTCCTCGGTGGGTGCCCTCGGTGTCGCGGACATGATGGGCCGCCTGTGTCCTGCGCTGGCGGCGCCGAGGCTTACGCCCGCTCCTTGAAGAGCCTTCCTGTACCTCGGTGTCGCCGCCTCGGGGAGGGCCTCCGCGAGGTTCTCGGCCGCGGCCCTGCTTAGATGGGGGCCCACCCGCCCCCGCCTCGCGCGGGGGGCGCTCCCCCTGGACGAGGTCGAGGGCGGTGATGCTGCGTCTTCGCGCATCCTCCTCCGCCCGCGCATACTCGTCCATTTTGTCGAAGAGTTTGACGACTGTCTTGATTGGCCTCCACACGTTGTACTCGGCCATCGGGCCCGGACGAAGGCCCTGTATGGCTGCATTAACGACGGTGGTTTCATTAATGTCTTTCACCTGGCATCGAATCTTGGCGAAGCGCTGGAAGTAGTCCCGGAGCTTCTCCGAGGGTCCTTGCTTCACAGCGAAGAGCTGGTCCGCATCGACTCGCTCGACATAGTTTCCTTGGAAGTTGCTTTGAAGGCGGTCGCGAAGCTGCTCCCACGCGTAGATGGAGCCCGGCTCTATGGTAAAAAACCAAGAGAGGGCCACTCCTTGCAACGCGAGGGGGAGTCCCTTCGCCTTCGTGGTGTCGTCTCCGCCCGCGGCTTCGATCGCGGTTTCGTACACGCGCACGAACTCGCGGGGGTCCGTGTTGCCTTTGTACGAGTCGATGGCGCTAGGAAACTTGAAGTCTTCAGGCCATGCCGCTTGCTGCAGCCCCGCCGAAAGCGGGGACTCCGGATCTACGCGTCGCAGCGGCACGCGGCTAGACGTGGGGGCTTCGCGACTGGCCGCCCTCTCCGGCGTGGGCTCGGGCGCGATTACTGGCGCGGCCTGCTGGCTCCGAGCCTCTTGCATATCTCGGACGGCTCCGCGAAGGTCCCCTAGCTCCCGTTGGAACGCGTTGAGGGCCGCCAGTAGGGCGCTTTCTGCCGCCTGTGCAGGCGGGGTCGCCGGTACTCCCAACGGGCGGATCGGCGCGGGCACGACCGCGTCGCGAGGTCCCGAGCTACCGGTCGCTCCGTCGTGGCTACCTCGAACCGCCCGGTCCGCGCTGCCGGCGAGGGTTGCGGCGGGGGCGGCGAGGTCGGCTGTCGTTGCGTCGGCGGGGTCGGTTGTCGCCGCACCAGCGTCGACGTCTTCGACCGCGGAATCCGTCCCCGCGACGCCGGTGCCGGTGACGGGGTTGGTCGTCACCGCGCGGATGTCGACGTCTTCGGCCACCGCGCCTGCGTCGCTACCCGTGCCCGCCGCTGCCGATGCCGAAGCCCTGGTACTTATACGACGCTCCGGCCCGACCGTCTTCTTTCCCTTCGCCGCCGCTGACGAAGCTTTTTCCGGTGCCATCCTTCTTCTTCGGTCTTCAGGCTTGTCCTTGTCCTCCCCCACGGACGGCGCCAACTGTTGTGGCTACAGACCAAACAGAGAGAGAGATGGTAGTGGAGAGTGATGAAGATGAATGTAATGGCCTGGATCCTCCCCATGGCTTGTACTCATATATATATATATACATGAGGAGTGCTTTTACAGTTATGCCCTTACATCTGGCTATCCCCTTTGGGGGCAGTTATGTCATTACACATGGCCTATTCTGGGCCTTATAATCTCCTACCAGGCCTGCTGGGCTTAGGTGGGGGCCACCCCTATGACACTAATATTTTTAAAATTTTTGTGAGCAGGTACAATACTATTTTTGTTTGCAACTGAACTTCTGGGTTGTTGTTAGAAGTACAATGATATGCTGTCACCTGATCTTTTCAATATAGGATAAAAATACTCATGTTAGCCTCTCGAATCTTAGTGATCCCCTGTTGCCAATGCCAGAGCTAGCACTTTTTAATTTGCAAAAACACATGTGTTGGACTTCACAACCACCAAGCAAAGCCTTACTGCGCTCCCAGTTCTCAGTGAAAAGGTTGAACGATCTATTCTCCCATGGATGGTTCGGCCATCATGAAGAACACGAGCAAACTATTTGATCTATTATTTCTGAATAATGACGGTCTAAGGTTCAATGCACAAATTACATGAGTATATATGACCCCTATAGTCGGCCACAAGCCTTCCAAACTGACTCTAACTTATCCCCACATGTATTAGACTCAAACTCAATTAAAAGGAAACCCTGATTTTACAACATCACAATGTTTTGAATATTGCAGTGTGACCAAAAGATTTATGAGGCTGGCACCTTACCCACTGGATGTGTTTTGGAATAAACTTTCAAATAAGCACAAGAATGCCCAACTCGGACTCCATTTGAGAAAGTTATGACATTTTTATAACAGGCCTATTGGGCTGCCCCGAACTGAATCCAAATTGAGTTCTGAGTCGATTCTGAGTTTGTATTCAGTTGGGCTTGTGGGAGGTCCGAATTGGGCTTGAAAATCTTGTCCAAACTTGGGGCTTCCCCCCTTCCATCCGCATGGGCCGTTTTCCCTCCGCATGGACTGCCTTCTCTTGCCCTTTTGGTCGTATGGACCTCTTGGTGTTTGTTGCCCACATGAACTGAATTATCTTGCTCTCCCATGGCTTTGACAGCAAGTGTGGATGTCCTCTTCCTTATGCTTTTTCATTGCTTTGGTCTCGGCCCCCTCTCCTCCCTCTTAGTTCTAAAGTCTTCCGTTGTCAAATCTGATAATGCACAAAGTAGTGACATAAGGTAGTATTCTATTATCATGAATAACATTAGTAGGAATAGATAGAAATAAGTTTACTTTAATGTTAAGTTTCTTTTCCAAAACTCTAGCTCTTCTAGCAAGTTCATGTTGTTCTGAAGTGCTTGATAAACGACAAGGAAATGTTATGAATATTGTGCATATTGATATGAGACCCAAAGGGCCATATATATAGGAGAGTACAAGATGATATGCCACATAGAGATAAGGCATATATGGAATAGAATACAAACTCTATATCCTAATACAACTCTATCTCCTTAACACCCCCCCTCAAATGCAAGGCGTATGCAATAGCATTGCATTTGAAAAAGGAGTAAACACTAAAACAAGAAAAAACCGAAGTCCGAGTCTTGATGATGTCGTCGTTGCGTGCAGCCTTTGAATAAATTGTCAAATCAAGCCGAAGAGGAATAGATAGAAGCATGACAGCGCAGATCGAAGCCCAAGAGACGGTGGCACAGTGCACAAGGTGCAGAAGACGCGCGACGGCCTTAAAGCTCGGGGTGGCGGCTAGAGAAGCGGTGGCATCATGACGACTTCTACGATCTGCACGCGGCTCAGATAGAGATGGCAACGGGTAAATACCCATCGGGTATTGCCATTCCATACTCGTACCTGCTAGGTATAAATTTACCCGTCGGGTTACCCGTATCCGCACGCGGGTAGGAAAATTTACCCATTCCCGTACCCGCGCGGGTATTACTACCCGACGGGTAACCCGTACCCGCAAGCATACCCGGTTCAACACATAAGAATATCATCAATTTAGACATTCATTAATCATACATGCCAAGCACAAAAGCGTCTAATGATCAAAATTAGTACATCACATAAACATACTTGACATGACCATATCAACATATGACAAACAAATAAACAATCAACAACAAGTAGATAATAAAATTAACATTTGAGTGGGATGTCTAGTTGTCTAATGCGGGTATTCATTACCCGCGGGTAGGCAGGTATGGGTAGTATATACCCACACCCGCACCCGCCTACCCGGCGGGTAGAGGATTTCGCCCAATAACGTACCCATGGGTACATAAAATTTTCCATACCCGTCTCTTTATCGGGTAAAACCCGTCGGGTATTCGGGTATCGGGTACCCATTGCCATCTCTAGGCTCAGAGAGTAGAGCGGCGGCTGCCGCCATGCAAAAGAAAAGTTCCTACACTTGTATGACTGACAATAAATTTGTGGACTCGCACGACTTGAACGAACTAAAGATTAGAAACTATGGACTTGGATAGACGCGACAGAAGACTCACGAAAAATAACCGAAGACTGACTAAAAGAAATCAGCAGCAGAAAATCCCACTCCCTCAAAAATCCCCTTCTCTCTCTCAAAACCCCCTCCCCTCTGTCTCTTCACGCCTCCTCCCTCACTCCCGTCCCCGATCTCTCACTCTTCTCCAGCCTCTCACCCCTCTCGTCTCTCTCTACCGGAGGAGGGAGAAGGCGGAGGGAGAAGCCAGCGGCATGGGGTCGGGGTGACCGGGCGGAGCTCGAGCTCGGGGACGGCGGCGGTCGGGAGGGCGAGCCGGCGCGGCAAGGGCCCGGAGGCGACGGCCGAAGGCGGCGGCGCGGGCGTGGAGGCGTGGGCACAGAGAGGCGGCGATAGCTTGGCGCGTCGAGGGAGGTGGTGGAGGCGGTGACCGGATCCTAGCTCGGCGGCTGTGGAAGGCAGCGAGGCGAGGCCGGATCTGGACAGGGGCGCGGTGGAGAGGACCGGATCCGACGTGGAGGCAGCGGGCTCAGGCGACCGAGACGGGCCTCGATCGTGGAGGCGGCGGGCGGCCTTAGGTGGCGGCGGCTTCGAGCGACCAAGGCCAGGCAGTGGCCGTGTGGCGGTCGGATCTGACGGATCCGGCGAGGAGTGGGCGGATCCGGGCGGTGCCAGACCGGCGGCGGTCAGATCCGAGGCGGTGGCGGCCGGATCAAGCTCGGGGTGGGCGCGGCGACCGGGTCGACGCCGGATCTGAGCGGCGACGGCCATCTCTGGGGCGGCGCCGAGGAGCGGGCGGCGCAAACCGGTGGCGTGCAGGCGGTGGCACAGCTGGAGGCGGCACGGGCCGGGGCAGCACGTAGGCCGAGGCACCGACGGTGGTCGGCCAGCGACGGCCGGTGTGGATGTGGCGTAGTGGCCACCCGGCCTGGCTAGCCTGGGGGCTCTGGTCCGAGTCTTCTCCCGGCGAGCGTGGAGGCGACGGCCGGCTCCCAGCAGTCGGCTTTGGGAGCGGAGAAGACGATGGGTCGGCGCAGCTCAATGAGGTGACCGCCCCCGGGAGAGAAGATCGATCCTCCCGGGGGCAGCAGCAACAGCGAAAGTAGATCGGAAGTAGATCGAGATTAGGGTTTCAACCTAAGCTCTGATACCATGTTATGAATATTGTGCATATTGATATGAGACCCAAAGGGCCATATATATAGGAGAGTACAAGAGGATATACCACAAGAGATAAGGCATATATGGAATAGAATACAAACTCTATATCCTAATACAACTCTATCTCCTTAACAGGAACAACATAGCCAAGGATATCCTCATCATCCTCTCCTTCACAAAAAAACCGTCCTCAGCTTTTGATAATATGAAATTGTACTAAGCAAAGAGAACAACGCATATGCATGGTATATATATTTATCATCTGTCTTATTTCCCTTGTTTTGCACAACACAATTAGCATAACAACAATAGCCAAAGGACATTAGATTAGCACATGATTCATCCACATCATTCCCCCTCACGTCGAGAAAAGTCATCCTTGACTTTTGTATGTTTGTATATAAGTTAGTAGTGAACAACATGATTCATCCACATCATTCCTCCTCACATCGAGAAAAGTCACATCTGATATGTTTTACTTAACCTATGGCATTCAGGTGCAAATGATGTATCAATGATCCAAATGGCTGATGTTGGGATTTGCATCAGTGGCCAAGAAGGACGACAGGCTGTTATGGCCTCAGATTTTGCTATGGGGCAATTCAGATTCTTGGTTCCTCTTCTACTAGTTCATGGTCACTGGAATTATCAAAGGATGGCCTATCCTTTATAACTTTTACAAAAACGCGACATTTGTCTTGGTTCTTTTCTGGTAAGAATTTTTTTAGGTTTTTTTTTCAATGTGGGCAAATACTTTATGAACTTGGGAAACAATTACTTTTTTCAGGCAGAAAATTGATTGGATGCTCTTCAAACCCTCCATATTATAACCTAGTTGGAAAAGGCGAGACTTGTTCATTTCACTAGTTTTTAAGCATAAATCAATCAGAACATTTAAACCTTGGATTATAAATATAGTATCTGGTTATGTTCAGTTGAATTATTGAAATTTGTTAATTTATTATTCTTGTCTAATATTTACACGGGCATTTACCAAAAATAATACTTAGTGTTTGATCTCAGGTATGTACTTTATACAGCATTTACCCTGACCACTGCTATCACTGAATGGAGTAGCCTTTTGTATACTGTGCTTTATACATCCCTGCCAACAATTGTCGTTGGAATTCTTGACAAGGATCTTAGTAAGGCAACTCTGCTTGCTTATCCAAAGCTATATGGATCTGGCCAAAGGGATGAAAAGTATAATGTGAATTTGTTTGTCCTCAATATGCTTGAAGCGCTTTGGCAGAGTTTGGTTGTTTTCTATATACCGGATTTTGCATATAGACAAATCACAAATAGATATGTCTAGTCTAGGGGATTTGTGGGCACTTGCACCTGTCATTGTTGTAAATATGCAACTGGCCATGGACATCGTTTGGTGGAATTGGATCATACATGCATTTGTATGGGGCACGGTAGCAGCAACAACCATTTGCCTCTTTGTGCTAGACTCCATATGGATTCTTCCTGGTTATGGGTAAGTCATCTCCAGCCTCTTATTACTGATGTGATAACCCTATCATTATTTTTGTATGCCATGCAAAAGCTGTGCTGGTATTAAAAATCTAGTGATAACTGGCAAAAGACATTCATATTCTTTTCTCCATGGCATTTTTTAAACGTATAAGATTGTAAGTATCCTGAAATATGCATATGCATGTCAGAATCAAATACTGATGAATCATCCGAAGGAACAAAATAAAAGTTGAGCTTTTATAACTGTAATCAAGATGCTGAGCCTGTAATCTCTTTTTTTTTTCATGCATACCATTTTGTTGGGTTGCTTTTGCAATATAACTCTTTTAGCATACTTAAATTAAACGCTATGTCCTTAACAAGCATATCTGTGCTTCTTCCAAGTAGAATGAGCACTACGATCATGTTTTCTTGAGTAGGATTTTCTAATATGTGCAACTTCTTTGCAATTGTTTGTGATTATCTATATAATATATTGCGTAATAACCGGCGCGAAACAATTATTTCCGGGCCATCTTTCATATAATGGGGACGGGTTTGTTTTGGTTACTGCTCCTTATCATTCCTGTTGCGGCAATGGTCCCATATTGAAAAAATTGATCATATACCCTCCATTTAGATGGAAATTGAGGATTTACCCTCCTGGCCCACCTGTCAGTGACTTATGATGACCCCACGTGTCATTGAGATGTAGAGGGTAAATCCTCAATTTCCCAACTAAAGAGAGGGTATATGATCCAATCTCCCTCCCATATTTTGTAATCAACGCTTTCATGGAGTACTTTAGGCCCAGTGATATTCAGATTGCCCGAGAGATGGAAAAATTAAAGGATGTAAATAAGTTGAATCGCTCAGAAATTCCAATGAGAACGTTTTCATGACACTAGCAGGGAAATTAAATTGTTTCTTCTCTTTGATTTTCATTTCTATGTTGTTTTTCACCCTTTCGGTGTGCATACGAGCCCATTCATTTAGCTGTAAGGTGATAGATTTAGCCTCCGAGGTGTATGTATTTATGTATTCATCTAACACTTACGGAAAAGAAAATAGAAATTGATGTATGAAAATTTCCATCCTTGTGTCGGCCAACATAATTGTAAGGTGAATGGTTCAATAGTGTAAATATACGCACACTAGGAGATTTCCATGTTCTTGTTTCTCTGTTGCTCATATTGATTTGTCTGTGTATGTTCATTTCTTAGATTCTGTGAGGTAAATGCATGTTTGTGTCAGCAATGCTGTAGCGCTGATGGCAATAGGAGTTTGCTTTTGCATGCTTCACATAATCACATCAAAGAATTTGTTCAGATAAATTTGAGGTTGTAAATGGCGTCACCTGGGGGCAGACTTATCTGGTCAAACTGAACTGATCCCATTTCAGTTCTCAAATTAAGCTAAGAAAAGAGTTATATAACAAAGAAAATTGTGCTTTTGGCGCAGGTTAGCATAACAAGTTAACCACCATTACATGAACTTGAGAACATGCTAGCTACATATAAACATCAGAGTATCGATCCTCCTAAAAATGAAAGGAAACATCACAACTATTTTTTTCAACTCCACCACAGTAAGAGCTATAGATTTGGTGATTGTAAATGGAGCACGTTTCGAACTCCAGCATATACAAGCTCACAATGCTTTCTCCTCGGTTGGCGAACCAGGTTGCCCATTGCAATGCAGCAGCAATACTTCAAACTCGACCGGTGCCAGCAAAAGGTCTAGACATGGATTCACTCACCAAACATTTACACACCTGGAGGAAGCAGATACTTCTGACCAACCTAAACATTGGCACAAAAATAAGTTCAGCACTAGCAAGTCTTTTACTAGATTTGAGTTGACTGTACAAGTGCTGCACTCTAACAATATAAACTCAAGACAACGCTCGAGAGAAACACTGTAACCATTCTGTGATACATTTGCCTTCCTTTGGGCAAGACTTGATGGCGGTATGATACCAAAGATTAACCAAACACCAAGCTTCTCAAGTCCTCTCCTGAAATGACTGAGAGCGCGAAAATGCAGCTGGATTGGCCTTCAGGGCCTGAGGAGATTCTTGTGTCTTGTCATTTTTTATGGCCTTCGACTGGAACGACTTGAATATGCCTCTCATCATCAGGTTTAATGCCGAGAGTATCCCAGATTGAACTCTTTGCGGCCTCAGTAGGGTCATCAATTCTAAGAGTTTTAGGGGCCCATAGGTTATTTTCTGTCTCTTCTTCTTCCTGCAGGTTTGCTTCTCTTGAATGCTTTCCCAATGTTGGAGAGTTGTTTCCTGAACAAGTAATTTTGTTTGGAGGGATAGATGGCATTGCAGTGCCATTACTTCCAGGCCATGGTGGGCTCCACGTTCCATTAGGCCAGCCAGGAACGCAGCTCCAGAAATGTGGTACGAGAGGAAAAGGAACAACAGGTGCACAAATTCCTGGAGCAGCCATCATCGATGGATGTGGCCACGAAGGACTCTGCTTCGCATTTTCCAACCCATGAACAGGCTCTGTTGAGCACTGAGTAGCTGCCATGACAGCAACACTGTTCCATCCAGGACTCCAGGGAAACACCAGAGAAGGTCCGGTAGGGTAAGACTGAACGTAAGGGTGAGGCAATGTCACGCCATTACAGTATCCTGACAAGTTGTTGGGCTCTTCTTTCACTGCATTACCTGGCATCAGATTTTCTGAGCAACCGGATACTGCTGCAGAAGATGCACATGATTTTTCTTCCTTATTATCACCAGAGGCCATGGAAATAAGGTCGGTATTCTTCTGCTCTCCAATATTAAGGACTGAAGACATGGACTTACAAACTGGCACTTCAGATCCAAACTCCGTAACTGTTTCATTTTCTTTAATTGGCCCTGGAAGGGCAGGAGGTACAAGTGGAAGAGCTTGATGGTGAATAGCATCAGAAACATCTCCAGGAGCAGCTACAATATTATCACATGGCATCATAGCATGGTGGAAGTGAGATGCATGCTTATTTCTGCGTCTACCAGCACCTACCGGGACATTCCTCATAGCTCCACCGGCAGTCCAATACCTCTGGCAGTTCCTGCAGAAGTGCCTGGGCTGGTTAAAATTGTAATTGTTGAAGTAGCAGAACTTTGTTTCCATGCTATTGCAGCGAGGACATGTCAAAATCTTTTCTGGCTTCTTGAGTATCTTCTGTTGGCCAGATACATCAGAGTCAGCCTTAACTTCGTCGGACTTGGAATCAATTTCCATTTTTCCACCCTGTCTGCTGATAGCTTGTAAATCATTCTCTTCATTGTTCTTGGAACAAAAAGGAATTGCTTCGACATCCAAAAGCTTGTTTGGGACACATGGTATGGCATCATTGTTTTTAACATCATTTGTTAGCTTGCTGATAACCTGAAATAGAATATTTAAGATGCATGAAGCTGACATTTCAAATAGGCATAGCATAGAGTCTGAGACAATGTCAACAGATGAAAAACAAAATATCGAGCAGAATTTCAGGTTGATTTGGCCACAAACATTCGCAACACAAGGTTAACTTTTTTTTGGGTGGGGGGGGGGGGGGGGGGGTTAACAGTGATCCAGTGACCATCCCCCCCCCCCCCTGGTAATAGTACATGGAGGTGCAATTAATTATCATGAAGCATATAAATATGGCATATTGAAAACAATGCAGACGCTGCCAGCATAAAATTTTATGGAAGATTTATTAGAGCTGCTGCTGAAATCTTGTGAAGTCATAACAACCACATGATGTCATAGCTAATTTACATTACCATGGAATGCATTATTGCCTTTTCAATGTCCTTCAGTTACATACTTATGTACAAGTTATTTTCATGTTTTCCCATGAATTACATGACTCACTATGTTTTTTTTTCAAAGAAATGTTGAGCATTTACTAATACTACTGATAATTTGCCCTCCATTGGTCCCCTTTCTTTACTATAGTCACTTGCACTAGTAAAACTCTTTCATACTTGGGATTGTTAAGAACTTCATATGTTACCACCTTTCAAGGAACCAGTGGTGCGACACTGAAAGTATTCTAACGCACTTATGTTTCACCATAAAGCACCAGATTAAGATGAAATACAACTTCAATTTCATAGTTCATACTTTCTATGCTAGCATCAGAAAAACTTACTACAAAACCATTGGCCAGTGGCCCAGTGTGCATGTAGTTGATGTACATGAGTTGGCTTTGTATTTCTATCAGGTTGCAAAATCATCTTTGGAATCAGTTTGTCCCGTGAAATTGTTACAGCAGGTAGTAAAATTTGTTCTGTTAGCGAATGTCATATATGACACAATTTGAGTTTTTGCTTGTAGCCATGTTGCTCAGAATCCATTATGGATGTTTTGAAACATATTGTTTATTGACACATTGTCGATAGACCAGGCAAAAAAATTTTGAACTAAAAGGTAGACCAGGCAATCACCAACAATCTAAACAATAGTTCCAACTGGTTGCATAGCTTTGGCTCTATCATGAATCATTCCAAAACACAAACTATAACTGCTTTTAGAGGCAGATAGAAGTGCTGTATGCAAATCAAGTCTCCCTCTAATCCCAGTATCAGAGTACAAACTCACTTTTCCAGGTCTGCATTTAAATTCTGTTGTGTTTTCAAAACTACCTTTTCCACTGGAGAACAGACCGGTTAAGAATATATGCTTTTTTTTCCATTTGCCAACAAAAGGTTAAAAAAATCCTGACAATACCTGATGTAAGTTGAAATATAAGGATTGGTTTAAGTGTTTCTCTTTTTTTTAATGAACAAAAAAGGAAACAGATAGTATTATCTTTTCAAGGTAAAGACTATCAGGACAAGCAGGCTCCTAGCAAACCAATTCAAGGTAGTACATCCTATCAAATCAAGAAGGCTCCTGGCACAAAAAGATAACCCAACCAATCCCCTGGAACCCAAATGCTGCCAAGAGTCGAAGAAACGTACAGTAGAACTCCAAGCCACGAACAGAAGAGCCAAACATAATCGTATCAGCTAGCGAATTCAATGGGGTTTTTTAAGACTAAGCAAATTCCCCAAAAGGGAGAGAAAAAATGGCATTTTTATTCTCTAGCCGAAAGCAGGGGAGAAAAACTAGCCCAGTCTCTTTCAATCCATGATCAACCCAAAAGTCACTCGGCATTAAAAAAAGGGAAAGAGAAAGGGCAAAATGTGGTTCAAAATTGCATAATTTGCATCAAAATTCAAACAACATGGCAGCAAAACAACGATTTTTAACGACACAGAATGGCACATAAAGCAAAACGATTAATCTTTCACTCAAAACACATTTTTTCAAACAAGAGAAGACGAAAAGGAAACCGCGGATGAACTAGAAAGAAGAAAGTAAACACCAAAAGGGGGATCCCAGCAGCACAAACAACATCGCATCGACAGCGCAAAAGCAGCCAAGAAAGAAGAAAAGGTGCACCGCACCGCATCACATCCAAAGGGAAGGGAAAGGACAGAAAGATTCGGGAAGCTGAGGCTGCGGCTGCTCACCTCGGCGGCGGCGGCGGCGTCGAGGAGCGGGATGGTGCGGCCGAAGAGCTTAATGGCGTGGTCCCGGTCCCTAAGCGCGGCCATGGCGCCCCGATCTCGACCGCCCGGTCACCACCACTGGCTCAGGCGCAGGAGGGGAATGGGGGCGGGGGAGAATGGCATGTCACTGGGCGCAGGCCGCGGAGTCGAGCTCGAGCTCGGCGAGGAGGAAGGGAAGGGAGGAGAAGCCGGTGATAATTGCGAGCGAAAAGTGGCCTGGTTTGGAGCAGAAGCTGGGAGAGAGACACGGAGAGAGAGGAGGCGGCGGCAGGGAGCAGAAGAATTTCTTGGAAATTTTTGCGCTTTTCGATGGCTGCAGGGAAACCGGGGCAGCCGGTAAAAGGTTGAGGGCGTTCACACACCTGCGGTCTGCAACTACAGTTTCTACTGCTTCCCTTCGGTGCTCCCTAGTCCCTACAAAGAGTATAACAGCCCTTTTTAATAGATTTTTCTATAGAAGTACTGTAATTCTTAGTAAAAAAACCCTCATTTTAGGTAAAAAAAAATCTTATCAAAGCTTCGTAGCTACCTAGAGCTAGGAGTCAGGCCGTGACCGTGCCGGCCTCGTCGTGTCGACCTGACTCATCTATGGTGAGGCTCAGGCATGACCCAAAGCATGACGGGTTAGCGTCGTGCCATGCGTGCTCCAGCCCAGACCTGTATACCTGTAGACGGCGGTGAAGATGATGGCGACGATCATTATCTTTATTCCCCTCGTGTTGTGGTTGTACCTTGCGCTTGCATCTCCAGTGCCGCCACCGTTGATGTTATAAATATGCCCATATAAGTGAGGCTTATTTCCTATAATTCTAAAGTATGCATAATTTAGTACCATATTGCTAAGGTAGAACAGAGGAGACCAATTTATAAGGTAGAGTTATTGCCTTTCACATGGACAGGAATGGGATGAGGAGGGCTTTGGCTAAACACACGAACGCATATTCACATATTTTCGTGTGAAAAAACGTGTGACTTATGACTTGTGATGCGCGACTGTGGTGCACTACTTGGCAGACCAAATTCATCTTATTTTACTAAACCGTGCATCTTTCTCTGTTTGAACGTGAATTCAAACATCTGATTAATTTGATAATGACATTAGTTACTGTATTAATTTGATTTATTAGAATTAATGGCGTCAGTTACTGCAAATGTCTACAAAAGACCAGGAGACGTCCAAAATCATTCTTTCTCTACTTTCTCCTCTGCTAATATATGTTGGTATGTTGTGCAACTAAACCTCGCCGGCCTTTCATCTCGGCGTACACTTAGAAGGAGGGAGAGTGACTATCTTCGAGCCATTGCCACAGAGAGTACCTGCATGAGGCGCCAATAAGGTTTCTGGGCAGTGACCGCTCCTACTCTGCTTCACCTACGTTCTACACCGCATCGAGACTGCACTGCTTTTTATTCTTCATCAAACCCAATAGTAAGTCATTCACGCGATCGATCGACTTTGATGCTGTATTTTCTCTGTGTATTTTCTGAAATACAATGAGTAGCCTGCTGTTAGTTATGAGTTTTGCATCACTAGTCTTTTACTGTATTTGTCTCTTAGTAAAATTTAAAATTAAAATATTGTCCACATTTTCAACATTCCAGAAACTTTATTGTGAGCTTTGTTGCAATATAGCAATGGCTGGTGCTTCTGATGTTATGAAACCTGAGAAGTTTTTTGGTTAGAACTTTCGTAGATGGCAGACTAGAGCCAAGTTTTGGCTTATGTATTTAGGCCTGTGGTGGGTTTTTCACCCGCAGTATCCATTTAGAATTGAGCAGCTCATGCAATTCAAATATGCGAACAATACTGATCTTGGTTGTATTCTAATCATTCTGGCAGATCGGCTCTATGTTGTGTATATGGACAACAAGTCCGCCATAGAGTTGTGTAATACACTAGAGCACAAATATGGAGAGACAGAGGCAGGTCGCTGACCCTATATATGTGAGCATTTCTTTGACTTTAACATGGATGAGGTTAAATCCATAGTTGGACATGCTCATAACCTCCAGCTACTGGTTGGTGAGATTGCGCACCTGTGCTGTGTGTTGCCTCCTATGTTTGTGGTTGCGGGTATTGTTGCCAAACTTTCTGCTAGTTGGTGGGATTTTGCCATTGGCTTGAAACACAAGAGGGGAGAGATTTCTATTGAGAATCTCATTGCTGTCCTCGACGTGGAAAAAAGCCAGAGCACAAGATGCACCCACCACTTTTGGTCAGAACAATGCCAATATCATAGAGAAAAAGACACTTGGAAATAAGTGCAAATTTAACAAACCGGACAAGATAACTAGCTTTAAGAATAAGAAAACTGAGAAAAATGATTCGAGGGGCATCACCTGCTTTGTTTGCAGAAAAGATGGTCATATGGCGAAGGACTGTAGCTTCTGTAAGAGCAGAGATGGTGAACGACAAAACAAGAAGTGTCAACGTGATCATAGGTGAGGCCTCGACTTCAGGAGGGTATGGTAATTAATCTGTTGTCTTTTTAGCATGTCAATCCACTGATTGGTGTGTTGATACTAGTGCTAATGTTCACATATGTTCTGATATTTCCTTATTTTTTTTCTTACTAGGCAGCAGGGGTTTTCTCTATCCTAATAAGAAAATGGGTTATATGCTTCTATTCTTGATATTGGTACAGTGGATCTGAAACTTACTTTAGGAAAGATTGTCCACTTGAAGAACATGTAGCATGCTCTTACAATAAACAAGAACATCATTAGTGGTTCTCTCCTATGCAGCAATTGTTATAAGCTAGTCTTTGTGTTAAATAAAATTGTAATGTCTAAGTTCAGAAACCTTGTTGGTAAAGGCTATGAGAGCGGAGGCTTGTTCCGTCTAAGTACTTTAGAGTCTTGTTATAATATGAATGTTGCAACTGGTTTAATAAATCTAAGGCTAATATTTGGTATTCTCATTTCATATTGGTTTTGATAGCATTGCTAGAATGTCCAGATAAGATTTAATTCTAAAATGTGAAATTATCAAAAGATCAAAGTGTCAGTGATGTGTGTAAGTAAAGTAGCCTCGAAAACCCCTTAAGGGATTAGAGGATAAAAAACAACTTGACACCATTAGATCTTATTCATTCATATTTGTGTGAAATGAATGGATTCTTAACAAAAGGAGGTAAAAGATATTTTGTAACTTTTTGCGTTCCACAGTAGGCGGTAGTAGGGGTGACAAAAAGCTTATTAGTATGGCTCTTTGGTTTGGTATAAAATTGATTTAATTATACTTATTAATTGGTTAAACATTCAAATGACTTGATTTCAAATAAATTTAAATTTTGATCTATCTCAGCTTGTCTCATTAGCTCGTTTCTAAAAATACTTTCAAATTACATGTAAAATAATATTTAATCAAACTATATTAAATTTAGAAAAAACCCAATAAGAGAAAATTTTGGTGGTGATCATTTGGGCTTTTTTTGTGGCTTATGGCTGAAAACACTGTAACTGGCTGAAAAAAACACTGTAGTTGATAGAGACTTATTTAGCATACTTAAATTTAAAAATATAAAAATATATGTTAGCCCATTACGTATAATACAAACACATACGGGGAAAAAGAACCGGCAAAAAAGCTCAACAAAAAGCCAAAAGTTCAGAAAAAGACGAATTTTATGAATAGTAAAAAATAAGCCGGAAGTCAGAAGCTGAATCCCAATCGATCATGGAGAATGCACGGGCAGGCAGCCACCGGCTGCAACCGGCCACGCAAATCCGCCGGCTGATCCACGTCATCCGGCGCCTTTCCCGAGGCAGTGCAGCGGAGGAACTTTTCAGCAAACCCGCGGGCCCCACCTGAAATAATCGAACTCTCCCCAAGGCTCAGCCTCGCTCTACCTAAAGAGGACTAGTAGTGTGCCCGTGCTAATGCTACGGTAAAATACAAAACAAGATAAAATTTGTAAAAAAATAAAACGAACAAGCAAGTCATAGCACGCGGTCGTAAAAGCACTGTTGCAGCCAGGATTCATGGACATAAAAGAGACATGGTCGTGTAATGGTCATTTAGACCACGTAGTCGAAGTTACGACCACGCGGTCATTCCGACCACGTGAACGAACTCATGAGCACATCACCCTTTTTACGACCATGCGGTCGGAAACTCAATCACGTCTAAATCTCGTGGTCATAGCTCGCTACGACCACACAGGAAGTCTTTCCGACCACGCTCACTCTCTCACAACGTGGTCGTAACCCTTTACGACTACTCAAACCTTGGTCGAAGTGCCCACCGACCGCTCAAACCGTGGTCGAAGCACCTTTCGACCACATTCAGTTACTCACAACATGGTCGTAACCCCTTACGACCACGTCTGCAAGTACTTGGCTATACTCGTAGTTGTTTACGACCGCTCAGAACCATTTACGACCACTCTGTGCCATTTACGACCGCTTCATAGTCGTTTACGACCGCTCTGTGTCGTTTACGACCATCCAAACCGTTCACAACCAATTACAACCACTCACCGCCGAGCTACGACCATGCGGTCGTAACCGGCCACTCGGCCGCTACAACCATGCGGTCGTAACCAACCACGGCGGTCGAACTCACGACCACGCGGTCGAATTTACGACCACAGCGGTCGAACCCACGACCATGCGGTCGTATTTACGACCATGTAGTCATTACGACCATGCATGTTGCCGTCCCGACAACCGACTGAAGGTCCCGCCTGTCAGACTTTTAACCTTTTTCCGAATTTACTCAAACAGAGAGCTTCAGATGACCATAACTAATTCATTTTAACTCCGAATTAGGTGAAAAAAATTTCTAAATTCATCTAAAATCAAGATCTAACCAATGGAACCGAAATCATGATTTTAGAGTTCATTTAAATTTTTCTATAAGAGTTTGCTTGGTTTAGTTGACGAGCAATGAACAACCACCTAAAATGCTTTCTTTACTTATTTAGGCTGCAAATTAAAATATCTGAACATTTCAAGAACAGGGTTTAGTTTCATATTTTCAGGAACATGTCCACCACTCGTTACTTCTATGATACATTAATACCAAATGAGGCGAATTTCTGCTGCCGGTCGTTGACGTCGACCGCAGCCCGTGAAGGCATGGGCGCGTCAAGTCGCGTGCGGGCGTGCGAGCGCATGCGGCCAAACGAGTGCCACCGCCGCTGCTGCCGGCGCCGGCCTGCCACCGCCGCCGCCGCTGCCATGGTCGCGCGTGGCCAGGCGGGTGAGCGAGCGCATGCGGGCTTGAAGGCGCGTGGGCGCCGCCGCCGGGGACCGGTCGGCCGCCGGCTGCCGCCACCGCAGCGACCTCGCCGCCACCGTCGTTGCCATGGTCGCGCGTGGCCGGGCGGGTGAGCGAGCGCACGCAGGCTCGAAGGTGCGCGGGCGCTGCCGCCGCGACGACCTCGCCACCACCGCCGCCATGGTCACGCATGGCCGTGCGGGATAGCGTGCGCCTGCAGCCATGTATGCATGCGGGTGTTTCCACCGTTCGCCGCCGGCTACCGCCGACGCCAGCGCTGCCATCGACGCCGCCAGGGATGTCACCAACGCCCCCATGCAACCCATGCAGCCTATGCAGACGAAGGAGAGAGATATGGAGAGAGAATAGGAGATTACAAGTTAGAGAGGAGAGAAGAGTTCTCCTCGGAGGAGGTTCGGTTAGAAAATCTAGGAGAGAGAAATAGAAATAGGAGAGAAGGATACCCATGCAGACTTGTGCGTGAGAGGAAGAGATGAGATGAGTTAGATGGAAAGAGAGATAAATGGAGAAGGGAGTCACTGGAGAATATAGTAGGTTGATTAGATTAGAGATAGGGGAGAGATTTACGGGTTAGGTATAGATTTGTTTTCTTTTCTTTTTTTTTGGCACTACAAATAATGATGTGCATGATCCGGATGATTTTGGCCTTAGGATCTTCAATGAGTAAGAGAAGAAGGCTTGAGGAGAGATCCAGGCCATTCATTTGTATGAAGTTGGATTACTTTGGTACACAAATCTGGGTGGATTTAGATTAGGCATGATTGTGGGGGTGGTTGAGGGGGGTGGATTTAGTAAAGAAAATTTTGGTGTATTATAGAGGGGTAGAGATAGAGATAGTGCCATTATTGAGTTCAGAAAAGGAAAAAAAGAAGAAGAGAGGAAACCGCTAATTTGTTTTTTTACATTGCATGAAATTTTCCTAGCTGTACTCCGAGGTCCCTACTTTGAAAAGAATTGGTACGCTAAACATACTTACTCGACCATTTGAGAATATACTAATTTCGGTCTAAATTACTTTGTGTTAACTTCATACACGCAGAACAAGAAAGAGGTTAATAATTTACTTGTTAAAATACACAGTTGAATTTGCAAAAGCAAAAAAAGGATGGTGTATTGCATCTCCCACAGGTTTATCCGCGACACTTCGGTATTCCAAGAGCTCGTGCAACTTTTGTTCCTCTTTATCGAATACATAGAATTTCGAGTTCTAATTAATTTTACTTTATGTGAAAATTTTTGGAATATTTTAAATTGTAATTAGGTATCAGATTTAAAATGTATGGTGAATATCCAACTCTAATTGTACAGTTTATACCTAAAACGAAAAAAAAAAGGCATCCAAAGACTGAAAACTGAGACGAAGCTTTCATTTCCATGTTTCAAAAAGATCATTTCGAAGCATACTATTGTACTTGTAAAAGCTATTTTCCAATAAATGAATAAATCATGGTTTAATGTTATGGTTTTCTAGAACACGTATAACCTGCTTAGAAAGAACTGATTGTGCCACACTTGTATTCCGCAAATTAATTGTTAGTACGACTTAAACATTGTATTGCATTTAGATCTTACTATTTACTCAAACAATCAAATGGTTTTTTAGCGAAGTAGAGAAGGATTCAGAAAAGAACATGTGATCGATGTCCAATAATCAACTCGTCGCACAAACTCGACTGGTAGAGTGAGTTTACCGAGCCAAATATATCGCGTCAACCATGTGGGTCGAAGACATGATATTATTGACTCGGTCTAAGTACAAAACGACACGAGTAGTAAATGGATCTTGCTGGCTTAGCCCGTCCAGGAGTGTTGTGCTTGAGCCAGTATCTCGGTACGACAGGACGACATAGCATGTACAATACCTCTCGTGTAATAGTGCAGTAAAATTATTTACAATTGGTAGTAAAATTACTGTGTTAGGGTTACTATAATCTTCTGAGTACGAACAAGTGATTTAGCAGTAAAATTATTTGTAACTGATAGTAAAATTATTTGTACCTGACAGTAAAAATATTCACGACTTAACGACTGACAATAAAATTACTTGGGACTGATAATAAAATTAACGGGCCATTGGTGGTCTATTTGGCTAAATGTGCCTGGGCCAACCTGGCATGGCCGACTCCTCTCCGTACCATGCTTGGGTTGGAGGGTAGACATGTGAGCTAGCACGGCACAACACAGTAACTTATTCGGGCCAGTCATGCCAGGTTTAATCAAGCCTTGCCCTATCTTAACCATATCGTGTCATGCTAGACGGTCCATTTGGCTAGGCCTACTTTCAAGCTATAAAATAGATCACATAACCTGCTCCTACACAGCTAGACTCTAGGCTCCGCTCGTTTCAGGTTTAGCTTCTAGTTTCTGGTTTTTAGTTCACTATTCTTTTATTTTGTCTTTTTTGACTTTTTGGTTTTTGGGGCTTTTTTGCCTTTTCTTTTTTTCCCGTATTCCTTCGCATTGTCCGTAATGGGCTAAACTGTTTTTTTTCTATTTTTATTTTTTAAATTTAATTATGTCAAATAAATCATCATCAGTTATAGTAAAAAAAATAAACCAGTTACAATGAAAAGGGCATAAGCCATCGCCAAACTAAACACCACCATAGATGATACTCGTCGAACCTACCTACATCAATGTGTTTGGCAGTACCGTGCATGTGCGCGTGGCATTATCACATGACCATATCTAGACCTGTTCAAAAGGCTTTTGCTAGTGTCTTTTGGCTAAGATTGTTAGCTTTTAGCTAAAATAGGTAAGGTAGTGGTTGTTAGTTTTTGTCTGAGACATTTAATTAAAGAAAAATAAAGAAAAAAGGAAAAATAAAAAACCCACTATGTCTCTATGAACATTTCAAAGGAAAAAGAAAAAACCACATTAAAAAGTTAACGCGTTTAAGGTGATGATCAGTTGGGCTTAAAAGCTCATGGCTTATGACTGAAAACACTGTAGCTGGCTGAAAAAAACATTGTAGCTGACAGAGGCTTATTTAGCATAATTAAATTTAAAAAAATTAAAAAATATAAAAAATATATTACCCCAATATGTATAATACAAACGAATACGGGAAAAAAAGAACCGGCAAAAAAGCTCAACAAAAAGCCAAAAGTTTAGAAAAAGACGAAATTTATGAATAGTAAAAAATAAGCCAGAAGACAGAAGCTCAAGCCGAACTGATCTTGACTTTTGAAAGTCACAAGCATAGACAAAAGGCCGTTTTCCCTAATCTGTTCGCCTTTCCAACCTAGTTGTCAATTTTATTTCGGAGGCCATTCGGTTTGCCGCTTGGTATTGAATGCGTCGGTACCGGTCCATTCTGGTATACCATTTTGACAGTTCCACCGTTCGCGTGGCAGTTGGGCGGCAGCTTCCAGCCGCCTAACGGTTCGGCGACTAAAACTCATTCCTGTAAATTTTTTTTACATGTGTATATTTCTGTAATTTCGAATAAAAGTAAATTATTTAAAAAAATCCCAAAAGATATCTGATAAAGCGAAAGCGACCGCAAGGAAAAGAAAACAAAAAAAAAACAGAAGAAAATGCAACCGAAGAAGCAAGCGCACGGGAAAGTCGCAGCCGTCAGCTTTTTCCTCCGCGTCCCCACCGGCACGGCACACCCACGTGCCACCCCATCCCACGTGGGACCCACGTCGCAGTGTCTGGGGGGCAGGCGCCGGCACGTGAGAAAAGCGCGGTTGCCTGTCTAATTCTGTATCGCCTGCGGCGTATCACGGCGGCCTCGCCGGCTTAACCTGCGAAGGGAAATAATTGGGTACTTGAGGGTTGATGAGAGAGAGCCATGGAATCAGCGTAAGCTCGAACGACTCGGGCTGGTTGGGTCGGAGTCGTTTCCAAAAATATTGGGTGGGTTCATGTTTTTGGCTTTTCATTTTTAGTAGTAATACTTCCTACTCCTAATCGGTAAGTCATCCAAGTTAGCCTTTACGCAGCTATCCAAGTCAATTCACCTTATCCTCATGACGTGTATACAAACATGAATAGGTTACAAATACTCACCGTAACATGTAAGGTAACCATTTGAATTCGGCTTCGACTTCTGGCTTCTGCTTATTTTTCACTATTCATAAATTTCGTCTTTTTCTGAACTTTTGGCTTTTTGTTGAGCTTTTTTGCCGGTTCTTTTTTCCCGTATTTGTTTGTATTATACGTAATGGGCTAACATATTTTTTATATTTTTTAATTTTTTTAAATTTAATTATGCTAAATAAGCTTCTGTCAGCTACAGTACTTTTTTCAGCCAGCTACAGTGTTTTCAGCCATAAGCCATGAGCTTTTCAGCCGAACCGATCACCACCTAAGTAATGTGGTGTTGTCATCCCATCGTGCCAGACCCAACTGAAGTAACCCCAAAAAAATTTCAAAATTTCATAGTTTATTTGAAGTTTTCTTGAATTTTGCTTGAATTTGAAAATTTTCCAATCATCACAGACCACGCCACTGCCACCGCGACCGTCGTCTGCTCGATGCGCACCCGACGCCCCCTCTAGCGTGCGCGTTCGCGCTAATGAGACGCCACTCTCCTCACGACGCCACTGCAACTGTCAGCACTCACTACTGCAGGAAAGGTCTTCACAGACTATTCAAAAATGCTATCATAGATGATTTTATGAGCCATTTGAGCTTATGGGTCAATAATGACATGAGATCATCACCTATGGGTTTTAAACCATCTGTGATACGTACTATCACATACGGTTATTAAATAGGTTAACTATCACAGACGATTTATAATTAAAACCATATGTAATTCATGAGATATCACAGACGGTTATGAGTCTTGTTGGCTAGCCTTAGAAAATGCAAGCATTAGAAAATACTAGCCATACCCTTTAGAACAAGCAGAAACACAACAGTACATGTATACATCCAATTCACATTCATTTTAGAAACAAAAACATCCACTTCACAAATCAATTAACTAAAATAAAATAAATAAACCATTCATGAACAAGAAATAAATTAATCATTCATGAACAAATACACATATGTACAATTTTACTCAATTTTATTCCAATCAAATTCATTCTACATTGTGGAATTTCCGTCTTTGTTTATGACCTAAGGCATCAAGAAATACACACATTGTTCTCGAATTTGTTGGAGCTCGACCTATTACAACGCAGTTGTAGCGATGGACTAAACATGTTGGTAGGAAGATCAATATCGTATATACAAATAAATTGATCAGTATGAAATAATTATTATAGGATTGACAAACCTAAGGATCATTGGTCTTTGCGGAACCGATGAGTAGTTCCATTTGTGGCAAACATAGAATCCATAGATATTGTTCAGCAGCTGCTGGTGGCACTATAAAAATAGAATTTGTTAGTTCGATAGGTATTACTACGAGTGTTATATATAAGATTAATGTGTACTAACCAATACCGAGAAACCTAGATTGTGTCGTAGGGCGTTGATCTCTCCCTTGGATTTCTGAACAGTAGCAACGTATGAGACGAACGACCTACGTGATTTAAAAAATTTAGCCTTAGTCATTGCAAAGGAAGGAAAGACTACAATAAAGTTATCTATAGAGGAAATGTGTTTAGTCGATTAATTGTTGGACAACTGTGAAGTCAGTTTTGGCCTTCTTTAGAGAATTAAGGTATATTACACTGTTATATTTTGGTATAGCTACAATTAGAATCTAGTAGAACCTACATAGGTATGTCGTCATGGTCATTTAACATAAGTTCGCGTTGCTTATAAAGTACAAATCAACAAGAATAGCCACGAATGCCTTCGCCATGTAATTTTCGACGTAGGATGCATTCTCCTTGATGGTATCCATAGAGCCCAAGTGTGGATCGAGAAAACCTACTAGGGATTTCATTAATCTCGCTTTAGTCACTATGTGTGTGTATACATACACACACAAAAGCAATGAGTTATATATATGATATTTCGGTATTACATGAACATAAACTGTGGTTATACACACTTAAGTGTCCAGGATCGAATGAGTGAGGCATCGAGAGCATTGAGTTTGAAGAAAAAGAACAAGTCCTCAAAGGTCATCGTGAAGACACAATCATGAATATCATGCTAAAGATGATGTGGCCTAAACTTAACATTGACACCTGAGCGTCGTTGTTCCTCCGGCTTATTGGTTTGTTCCAAGTACCATGCATACAATCTCTGGCCAGCTAGTCCTAGGGTTGGGAGACGCTATATGGGACAACCAACGGCAAGTAGGGGATATCATCAGTCTTCTTCGGTTTGCCCTTGTCGCCTCGATTGTTAGAGGTCGACTTCATGGTGGTCGACCGGGAACGAGATGTAGATGCACCGCGCCCTTGTCACATCGGTGTAGATAGTTTCCGCGGACATAGCACCGGTGCAGATAGCTCCCGTGGACTTGGCACCGGTGTAGATAGTTCCTGTGGACTTGGCACCGGTGCACAAGCCTCCAGACAGATGTCCCCCTTGGGCCACTGGATGAATCCTCCAATGGCTTGCTCTAGAATCCCGACCTCATCGTTTGGGGCATTTGCAGTGGGACGACCTCAAAATTGGCATAAACACCTTCCGCATTCACTTTAGCAAAATATAGTGCTAGAGTTACACTGTGCACCAAGGCCCTGGAAGGATGGATACTCCTGGCCCCAAACAGCGTACAAGGCAATGGAAGCATATCTTACTTAGAGCTTGCACTTTGTAGCCACTTACATAGCAATACAAAATTAGCTACTCCAACAGGCCTATCAATCGATCGAGCATTCCAAAGATAATAATTATTGCTAGGATGTCATCGACAGAAAATCTGTGGTCGTTTTCTAAGGTAGGGTTGGACGCGCAGCTACTCGGACGGTTGGGGGGGGCTGGGTAGCAAAGGAGCGCCGATGGCCTCCAACTGATTTTTTATATACCTTTGCATCTCATCTCTGATAGTATCAATGATCTTCTCTCTAAGGGACACCTTAATCTACTCTCGTAGCCGTGCCTCGTGCTCGGTTTTGGCTCTCTTCCTACTTCGGTACGCTTCGGAGTCCTCTGATAAACCATATTTCCAAGAAACATAAAGACCAAGGCCTCTCATGTGATCTGAGTGCTCCTTTTTTTCTAGGGCCGCAGAGAGTATGTCTCTCTCCCTGACTGCCTGGAATGAGCCTTGGGAATATTCTACACTCAACGCTTCTTGCAAAAGCTTGACAAGTCATTTCACTTCCTGTGAAGTTACGGAGTAATTAAAAACTAGATAGTTCGATATCTTACCAGCGGGGGACACTTCCTCATCTGTGGGGTTTCAAAAGGAGATGGCCCCCGATGACACGGTAGATGACCTCACTCTTATCCAGTTTTGGGCGCGCTCATCAGGGATCCTTGTAAATGGTGGGGTGGCCTCCCGCAGGATTGCCTGCTCAGCCTCCTCCCTCCATTGTGAGATTTTACCCACATACCCAGCGATTCTGAGTCTGTGGGGTGCGTGTTTTTTGCCTAGAGGTCCTAGATGCATCGACATCCATGATGGTAAATCGGCCATGGAGCCTTTTCGATAGTTCTCTTGCATGGCGCTTGGATTTTCCAGAGGATAGTGCATCACACACATCTAGCGACGATGACGAAGAATGAGCAGATGACATCTTCAAAAGATAATAGAAGTGACGAAGCCTAATTTAATGCTAAATAAAGACTATGTAGGGCCAATGTGAACAATGAGATGGACCATGATAATGAAAAATAACGGAGTAAAATACATCTCAATATGACATAGAGTCATCACCCCCTCGTCTTGTAGAGCACTAGTCCTTCGGTATCGATGACCTTCCAAGCAATTGTGTTGAAGAAATAACACAGTCCCATGATTGTCTCTCGGACCTTGATAAGCAAAATATTTCTAATTGCAATAGGAAGCATCTGTGTCATTAGCACATGACAATCATAAGACTTCATGCCAATTACCTTCAAATCTTTCATTGAAATAAGTTTCTTCATGTTGGCAGAGTAACCAGATGGAACTTTCACACCATACAAGCACTGGCGCAATTCAGTTCTCTAGGCCTTGGACAGAATGTAACAAGCAGGAGAAAGATAAATTCATCCTTTATCGGTCTCTGTCGGTGTTAACTCAGGCCTGACGTCCATATCAACCAAGTCAAGATATGCGTTAACACCATCCTTTGTTTTGTCATCAATATTTAGTAAAAGACCAATCAAGCTATCACATACATTATTCTCCACGTACATAACGTTAATGCAGTGGCGAACTTTTAGGTGCTCCCAACAAGGTAAGTCCCAAAATATTGATCGTTTCTTCCAAATATTCTTATTATGGGTCATCGATTTACATCCCTTTTCAAGCACAATATATAAACCTTTAACCATATCATATACCTCCTTTCCGCTTAAATGCCTTAGAGCTGAACTATCCTCCTTCTCTCCGTCGAATTATTTCTTCATCCTACGATATGGGTGAACCCTTTGAAGGAACCTACGGTGATGCATATATATGGTTTTACATGAGTGCTTCAGCCACACACTTTTGGTATTATCAAAGTAGTGAGTACAAGTTTTGGCCGCTTTGTACTCTAGCCCGACAAGTTAGCAAGTGCAGGATAATTTTTTATGGTGCAAAACAAAAAGGAACCTTCTTAGCTTTTTAGGTGATTTTGGGCATCTCATTTCCACTGGAAGCATGTCCGCTAAAAGACCTAACAGCGCAGTGAAACTCTTGTCGGACCAACCGTTACTTACCTTCAATTATAGTAGTTCAAGCACGGTTGATAACCTTGTGTACTTTGACTTGCAGCATGTGAAGAAAGGTTTCTCTAAGTCCTCCATCAAGCTCTAGAATTTAACATACTATCTCTCATCACAGTTCGCTTCTGCATTGTGAAGTATCTAATTCAGATTATCATCGTGCAGCCTATCCGAATTGGAACCACAATCGACATCATTCGGTAGTATATCATTGACTTCATAAGTGATGTCATTATTACTACCTTCCTGTGTAATCTACTCTTCACCATGACTGGTCCAACGTGCATACCCTTTTCTGAAACCCCTTCAAATCAAGTGCGCTTCAATTTGAGCTCGGTTCTTAAACATCTTCATATTCTCACAGTCAATGGATGGACAACACATATATTCCACCCCCCTATTTTATATATCCTCCTCGGCGGCTCTTGTAAAAGTAGACACGCCATTAATGTACTCTTCACTCACATGGTTCCCAGCATACATCCAGCTTCGGTCCTACATTACGCATATAATAATTTAGTATTATATTAAATTAATTGATTAGTATACTAGATATGTATGATTTAAAGTAGCTATATGTAGCAAGAATAATTAATTAAATTGAATTAAGTAGACATAGACTATGAATTGGCTAAACCCTAAACACTAAATCATGCTAGATGTAAATAATCTTCTCTTTACATCAAGCTAGATCTAAACCATCTTCAATTCTCTTTTCACCGAAAGCTATATCTAAAATATAATGCAATTATAAATAAATTACTAACCATAGATAGTCAAGAACTTAATGGATCTACAATCACTTTTGCTAAATCGACAATCTCCTTTCACCAAATGGCCTCGAAGCCCCACGTCTTCAAAGTAGCAGCCTGTGAGAACAGATTTGGAATTTAAGACAGATTTGTGAGGGTCAACGGGTCTGCAATTAATATAGTGAAATTATCATAGACAGTTCAAAGAAAAACCGTCTGTAATATTTGGTAATATCACAGACGGTTCTTGTTAATAATCGTCTGTGATACTTTAAAGATGATTTTCACCATGAACCATCTATGATATTACCTATTTACAAACGGTTTTTATGACTGGCAGCAACACAGATGGTCTCTAAACAAAAACAATATGTGATTGTATTTAATACTGACGATTTTGGTTAACCGTCTGTGATGTGGCATCTAGTATTAGCCTTTTTGTAGTAGTGGCTGCCACCACCTCGTGCGAAGCCTCACGGCGGTCTGCGCCACCTTTGACGCATCGGCCACATCATGGCCACGTCACTGTCACCACCACCTTCGTTGGGCTTTAAAGCCGAGCCGAGCTGTTCACGAGCATGCATTGGCATCCAATTGCAAAACCCAAGGCTTTCTCTTCCAATTTTGGTCGATAACCATCGTCGCCGTCGAGCCCATGCTGATAAGCTCCACAAAATCAATTCCACCAATAGTCCCAATTTTGAGCCAATTCTTTGTTGCCATAGCATCACTGTAGCACCACAAATCCATCCCCAACCACGTTGACCCACCTCTTTGCCACTAGGTCGCCGGCGTTGTGTGCCACCGCCAACCATGCATGGCCACCGTAGACATCCATGCACAGGCCAAACTAGCCTAAGCCACCACTACCGCTAGCATTCCCATGCGCCATAGAACCTCAAATCACCTTGGAACTAGTCAAAAACCTACCGGAGTGCCACCGTGATGTAGCTCTGCTTTGGCAAGCCACCTCCGCCAAGCCGTTTTTGGTGCCCCTCCTACTATTTGCATACCCAAAATGGGTTGCTTAGGTCTCACTTGTCCTCAAAGTATCACCGCTCGCTGCCGTTAGCCCTCGTCGATGTGCAATCACCGCCACCATCTTCTTCCTCTATTCGGGCAGCCATGGCACATGTTCAAGCAGGTTAGGCCTCATGCCTGGCAGGCCAAGCAGATGGGCCCGCTAAATTGGCCCAAAACAGTGAAAACCCAGTAGGTCACCATTGTTCTTGGCCCAAACTCAATATTGTTTAGCCCAATTAAAACTAGTCCAAAGATAGTACTGTTCACAAAACCTGACCTACAAATAATAGTGTTAACCCAGAACTATTCACCTAACCTGTTAATATTCCTTCAAAACCTAGTAAGCATATTTATACCCATTTCGACCATTTCAAGCATGTTTAATCCATTGTTAGTTCCGTTCAATCCATTCAGACTTTGTTTAAACCCTAACCATTTCAAACCCACCCATGGTTAACCTTTTCTGAATTTTATATCTCTTTTTATTTTATTTTATCTTTTCCTAACTCACATTCTTTCGAGCATAGACTTATTAGCTTATTCTTTTGCGATAGCACCTAGATTCGCAAAGCAATCCGTCATAGGAGCAGATCAAGATACAAGAGACTTAGGTCCAATTGAAAAGTTCGTATAGGAAGGCAAGTCACTGTATTTTATCATGTTGAACCCATATTATTTAATTAAGCTTTAATTTCATTTATGTTGTTTATGCATTTTTATTTACATAAAATAATAGCCTAGAATGATATGATAATTAGTTAAATTCTACCACAAAAGAAAGACATGTCTTAATTTTGTAAGCCATATTCACCTTGACAAACTTGGATATTAATTACTGCATAATTAATTATTACTAGAATTGGACAATCAAATGATTTATTCAAACTACTAAGAATATTTTAGCTTTATGCAATTAGATTTCAAAATGATACTAGGATTGAGGCTAATTGGTGGGAAGCCACTAGATTGTTGGAGCCCATGACCTCATCCTAAACTGGATATTTTGGTTTAGTTCGGTGGTTCTGTGCTATGGTGCACATGAAATATGGATGTTGGCCTTATTTGGGAAAAGTAAAGATGAAATCCTTATATTTAGTAAAAAGACAGAGAACTCACTCAACCACAAGTTTGACTTATCAAATCTGGTTTAGTACACTGCTCGATTCAATCAAAGGTTTACAGGAAAGTTAGCTATTCCAGTGTTTAAGGACAACCCGCAAACAAGGGGGGAATGAAAGTAGGACAGGTAAAGTCACTTACCATTCTTCACAACAGTAGGTCCACTCAACATTGGGTCATGATTTTTGCATTGACCTGTGGATTCCTAATATGGATTGAATGGTCCTGAGCCTACCGGGTAGAAGCTAGAAAAAATAGAGCAGTGAACGACCTTATTACCTCAACTCAGTTGCACGCTAAAATGTTGCATGTATATTGCATGATATTGTAAGTATGAGAAATCTTGTAGGTTAAGATAGACAACTCTGCAAAGTAAGACATATAGCATTCAGATACACTATGCTTCCGATACATAAAGTTGTGTTTAATGGGTGAATCCAGTAATAAGACATAAGTAGTTTTGGTATGATTTTCAAGTTGGTAATTAAGTTGGTTAAACCGCTTTTCTCTTAAGAAGATAATGTTTTACTTTTGAAGTTTAGTACTGTTTACAAATAAAGTTGCATCCACAAATACAATGATAAAACCAATATATTCCACTCCATTGAATTACTAGCAAGTAGATGATTAGATATTCCCATGTGACTTGTTGAGTATAATTGTACTCATACTTGCTAAAAATATCAATAAAATAAATATGGGAAAATAATGAAGGAACCGTCGAGGAAACCTGTGATGATCCCTTAGTAGGAGATGATTACTGATTTTACATCTTATCCATGCTCTGGTGCGCCTGTGGATTTCTTGAAAGTTCTTTTGTGATGTAATATTAACTTTGGGCTTTGAAGTCCTTATGCTATAAAACTCGGCTGATATGTCGTAATATCCTGTAATGAAGTTGGCTTCTAAGTTTAAAGCATGAGCAGTTAAGACACACACTCATATTCGAAATTCTGCAATTGAACACTCTAAGCAATTGCGAAGAAAACAGACAGCCTCAGAAATAAGGCCTTTACACCAACACTATATATTACTGGTCTAATTCTTTCTCCAACTAAGTGGCTGAACCAAGCACCAGAGTTCTTGTATGGTTGTCTTCTTGTACGTAGATTGTAATACTGCTATTCATGGATCAAGCTCTAGGTCTTAATTCTGAAAAAGGTCCAATTCGTTCTTCGTTGATCCTTTCCAAACAAATAGAGAAAGTGTAGAACTCTAGCTCTCAAAACAAATATACTACTAATACGACAAATAGCAAGCTCCTTTAGGCACTTTTCAGATACTCGAATAAATTTGCAAACTTTTCTCTTATCATGATATATTATTAATTTATTATATTCTTGTGATCCTGTCAGAATTCATGTTATCTCCAAAAGAACAGAAAGTGGACTGTTGTAAAGGTCAGTGCAACCCTTTTTTTCCCTCTGTTAATTGTTAGTATATGTTATCATTATCCTGGAGATTTCATGTTTTAGGAAGGCCTATAACAAGCAAGTTTTAGGGAGGAAGCTAGGCCTGACATTGAGGCCCCACCTCACATAAGTTAGACTGTGACTACATCAAGAGAAAAATCATGAACCAATGAATTTGAGGAGTTGCCTCCCTTGTGTCATTTTTCCTACAGAACCAATGGTTTGATTAATGAAAAATTGAGCAATCACCAATCCAAAGTAGGGATGACAACGGAATCGGTAGGGCATCTATAACCACCTCCGGTTTAGGTGGGCAGCCCGGCAAGTAGACATCCACCCCTGCATCCTTGGCCTAACCCACCAAGCTTTGAAGGGAAAGTGTTCCCCATCCCTATCCCCTAGGGGGACTCGAGCCCTGTAGGGATCCTTGGGACTGAAAATGCAGTTTAAATGTAGTTTTTTACTTGTTAATGTCAACTTAGCTATTAAATTATAAGTATTTGGGTATACTTTTTCATAATATATAGTTTTAAAACTTAAATTATAATGTACAGACATAAGTTTTAGTCAAACATACAATAAAGAATGTCTATATTGTATTAAAAATATATAACATATGAACTAAACCAATATATTTATTTTTTGGTGGTCCCTGCAAAGCCCCCATGAGAGACCTCGACCCCTGCCCCGCTATGTTAGCCGGCCCCGACCCCTCATGGGGGAAGAATAACCCGCCCGCCCCCATGGGGACAATCGCTGCGGGGCATTCAAATTGCCACCCCTAATCCAGAGTATAAAAGCCAATTAAGGTTTATCCAAAGACAAAATAAAGGCATGTGAAGAAAAACTGAAAAAGGCACTTAATACATAGCATCAATGCATTCGAGAAATAGTACTATTTAGATTGGCTACATAAAAACTATATTATTAGATTTGTCATTAAAAATAATTTCATAAAATTGTAATTTTATTAATATATAATAATATATATTAAGATAAAGTTATAAAAAGTAATGGTCAAAGTCACATCTTATAGACCATAGAAAGTTAGAAACATCACCTAAAAAAGAACGGAGGAGTATTTAATTATGAGCATGATTACATGGCAAATTATATCTATATCAGTCGCATATCTGTCTCTCTCTCTCTACCACAAGCTAAAACATCAAGATCTTCCACCAAATGGGCCACCACCAGAATTACAAGTGTATTGCCGTAGGGGCCCAAAAATTCTAGCCCTAGCAACCACAAGAAAAACTCATGTTCCCATGATTTGAAACATACGTATTTGCCTATCAAATCTAAAAGAAAGACTTATGGCTGTGGTGGTAACGTGCAGAATCTGTGACCAAGCGGCGAAAGGGGGAGGAATGTAACACCCCTATTTCTGGGAGCATTATGAAACCCTCGCAGCTGCCCAGGACTGTTCAACCGCGAGTACATCCAACGAGTGTTGCCATCACAAGCTTAAGAACAAAAGCCAACTTTATTGCAATATAAAGGCATGAAAGCCAGGTTTGACATTAGGGCAAACGGCCCTTAGATACAATACCAAAAAGGAACGCCACAGGCACGCCTGAGCGGAAGACGACCCTAATTCCACGTAACCTCGATCTCGTAGAACTCCACCTCTTCGCCTTCATCTGCCTCCTCATTGCTGGCTAATTCTGTTAATATTTTTAGCAAGTATGAGTACAACTACCGTACTCAACAAGTCACACGGAGATTGCTATTAACTACATGCAGGGTACATCAAGTGATGGGGAAAAGTTCATTATTTTATGTGGATGCAGCTTTAGTTATAAGCAGATTTTAAACATAAAATCATAGCTTTCTATAAACTTTAGGGGGGTTTTCAAGGTTCAATTACCAGACCACCAACATTGCCAAATCCTTTCCAAATCTAATGCCTTGTTGTTGGATTCACCCATTAAACACAGCTTCATTTACCGGAAGCACGGCGTATTCGAATACAATTGGTCATGACTTTGCAAAGCTGCCCTGCTTTACCCACAAGATCTCTTAACTCCGCGCTAAAGAGTTAAGAAAACAAGGTTGCTCACTGCTCAATTCTTTATATAGCCTCCACCTAGTAGACTTCCTCAACAAGCCCAGGCCACAACCTCTGACTTATCTTAGCCTACTATTATGTGGACATCTGATAATCAAATCAATAATAAAAACAACAATGGCGCCAACCTCCATACGGCCCTTCTTTGCTCCCTTCCGTATGGACTTCACACTTTGCCTCCAACCGCATATGTAGAGGTTCAATCGAATTTGAGCAGTTACTAAACCAGGTTTGACGTATCAACGCTTGTGGTTGGGCGATCACTATGTTCTTTACTCAGCATAAGGGTCTAGTCCTTGTATTTTCACCGGTGGCAAATTCCCTTCTACAAATCTGTCCAGTGCTTTAACATTCCCATTGATTTGTAACATTTGCCTTCACCCTAGATCATGGGATCCAACGATCCTCGCTTACCCTAGAATCACTTCCTAAATAAATACCAAATCTTTTAGTAACGGTAGACGTTGATTCTCTAAGTTATCATATTCACATTATTACTATATTTAATATTACTATGTCTTGTCAAGGTGAATATGGCCATCAAATTAGACTGGGTTTTTTTCGGGTGGCAGGACATAACTAGTATCATGTCATTCTAAGCATTTATTGTACATAAAATAACAGTGTACAAATAGCATAATGAAAATATAAGTAAATAAATAACTTAGGGAATGTAGGATCAACATGTTCAAAAATATGTGTGACTTGCCTTGCGGGTTTATGATTTCGATTAACTTGTATTCTTCGGCGGGCCAGGCCTGGACTTGAGCTTCTCCCTCCTGCTCCTGTGAACCTTCGACGTCGGAGGCTAACACGAAACAATCACTACTAGAAAATCCCCCTAACGCAACGGCGAAAAATCGTGGCAATAGGGCCAAAATCGTGGCAACAGCTACCAATTGCCACAATATCACTTCGTTGGCAGCCGTTGCAAAAAAGTGAGTGGCGAAAGGTCTTTGCAACGGTTTTGCATTCTGTTGCAAGAGCAATGCTAATTGCAACGTAATCATGCGTTGCAGTTGATAGGTGTTGCAACATACCATATTGTGGCAATAAGGTATATTGCCACTTTTCAATCCATTGCAAAAGGCTTTATTACCACGCATATGTTTCGTGGCAGCAGGAGCTAATGCCACGTCGTTGTTTCGTGGCAATAGGTTATAATGCCACGCTCATTTCTTCATTGCATTAGAGCATTGTTGCAACGTGATACGTCCAGTGGCAATAGTCCCTATTACCACGGAAATAAGTTCGTGGTAATAATCTTTTTTGCAACAGAGGATGTTTTGTGGTAATAATGTTTGTTGCAACGAAGGATTTTTCATGGCATTAGAGCATTTTGCAACGCAATGTATTTGGTGGCGATAGGCTCTATTGCCATGGAAATTAGTTCGTGGTAACAATATTTGTTGCATCGGAGGATGTTTCATTGCATTAAAGCATTTTGCAACGCAATCTGTCTGGTGGCAATAAGCCCTTATAACAACGAAGTACAAATGTTGCATTTACATATATTGCAACAGAAGGTTTCTGTGGCAATGCATTTTGCATTCTGAATTCGGTTATTACACATTATTTAAATAGAATTAAATAATTATAAATTTTGCAACAACAATATGGAATGAAACCATCATTAATTGTAATATATTGCCAGCAAAACAGTTTGTACAATCATCAAGCAAAAGTTACTATTACTATAACAATGTCATTGAAAATTGGTAACTAAAATTGATATAACATAAATATTCTAGCTATATTAGGCTTCGGCATAGCTTGTTTGCATCAGCATTCTGCTATCTTGTATTGACCTTGCCATGACTCTGAGTCCGAGTGATCCTGTTGAAAAGAACAAAGGAATCACAGCTTAATCTTACAGAAACATGACATGCACACATTGCAAGAAATTATATCAGAATCTCAACCTACTACAAGCCCTTCCTACAAAGCTGCTTATTAAATACACAAACAATATTCCTGGCCATCAAATTTGATAAAGATTTGAGAAACAAATAGTATGTATCAAAGATAAATACAACCTTCCATTGCACAAGTTTATCTAAAAGAAATAATTTACTGAAAATGTGAACACTAGTCTGAACTCTGAAGAATTGTCCATGCAGCATACATAGTTAAATGGCATTGCATCTAAACTGCTAGACTACTAGACTGCAAGACTGCTACTACAGTCGATTGGTAAGAGAGCAACATAATGACTTCACTACCATTTGTCCTGTGCAACAAAAGACAAAAAAAATTCTCTTGTATGGATTTAGATTCCATCCGTTTGAAGAGCTCTGTTTTTAATGAACCAGATGCACCTACAGCAAATGATTAATTATCTCACCTCATGAACTGTCTCATGCTAGTAAATAGTAATATTGTTAAAGATGGATTTACAGTGTCCCCATTGTACTCAAACTTCCAATTGACAGAATACATGTTCGTCTGCCTGTCTTTCACCGAGATGCACCTACGTATGTCTGTTATTATCATTATGATGGAAACCTGGTATGCAGCTATGACAACACTTGTTCTAATATCAAAGGAGCGCCAAGATTATCACTCATCATTGACAGAACAAGTTCACTCTCACCAGATGACAAAAGTTTCCTGGATAGGACATTACACAAGACTTGGAGTAATGCTCAACTTAGTGAGGTAAATCACAACATCAATGACAAAAGTAGCATACAAGCATCTGGAATGCATAAAACACATAGCCTCACATGACAACACACCGCAACCAAGAAGCTAAAACTAATCACGAGAATCTAAACGCTTCCTACTGTAATGCCAAGCTTTGGCAGAGAACTCACATGTACATTATGACAAAGGTGAGGCTCTATAAATCAGCCTAGGAGATCATTTCCAGGTATGTCATCTGCCAGCTAAGATAAACAAGGAAAAACATTAATAAGTAACTGATTAAATTACTGAGCAAGTTAAATAAAGATTACCAAGTATTCATAATTTATGTCATCTGCCAGCTACGATAAACATGTTCCAAGATGCAGATAAACTAAAGTGGAGATTGAGATGGATAATAATGGAGAGAGTTACGTTGAAACTAAAATTTATGTCACTCTTAATATTCTGATATTTTAAAATACTTATATATGTTACTAATGAGTTAAATAATTTACTATGTTGACTGCATCTGTTCTTCGGAAAGACAGTTTGTAATTGTATTGCAGCAGCAGGTGTTGATAAAAAAGCAAAACCCTTGAATCAACAGGTTGTTGTCATCAAAATATAACATACTGCAGTTCATACCTGTCCGTTCCTTGCCAGTACACGTTTTGACGCAGCATTCCTTAGACTTTGTGAGGAAATGTAATACGCTGAAGCATTATTTTTTTGAGAAGTGCCTCCTTTTTTATTTGAACGTTTGTTGCCAATAGTGTTTGTTGTGTCAGGCGTAGCTGCAGAAGGATTAGTTTGGACGATGCTCTCAGGATCAGTCTGCATACAAAAAATGATGAAACAATTTACCTTGCATAAAGTTTCCAAGACTGGAGTTGGTGCAAACAATGATACAATTTTTATACCTGCTGTAATGTGGATTCCCTTTGTTCTGCAAGGGCTGCAAGCATTTCTTTCCTCATTTCTTCTCTTAATACTTGTCTTTTCTTATCCTCTTCCTCTTGAAGCTGTTGCATTTTTTCTTCCAATATCCTTTCCCGTTCAGCAGCTTCTTTTTCAAGTTTCTCTTTTAACAATTCTACCTCACCTTGGAGCTCAATATTCTTCTGGTTGGTTGCAGCTGTAGCACGAGCTTGTTCTAGGAATTGAACATTCAGCATACGACTTTGTGTTGGATATTTCGACAAGTACCCGTGACCATGAAGTCTAGTTGCTTTGCATCCTGTGGTTTCCTTGTACGATGACTGGAAAAAACATTCTCCTCTTCTCTTGTAAGGCTGGATAAGTCATATTGTTGTTCTCTCTCCATAATTCGGTTGCATGCATTATCCTAAGAGGAAGGTCATAATTGAAGTAAGTAGAATTCAGAACTGAATGGATGCACAATATATTGAAGCATGCTGTGACTAGTGAAATTTCCGATTTACTCACATATACATCCTTTGAAGCATTGTTTGACCATTGTCCATTCTTCATGTGAGTAGTCATCCAAAGATACAAATCATTTGGCTCTTCACCAGTTACAGGGTCTCTCTAAAAGATGGGAACAATGTATCATATGAGTTTGCCATTGATGAAAAAGAACCATATTAGTATGTCATAATTACCTGCTCATAGCTTATTCAAGAAAACGTTCTGCTTCCCATGATGTGCATAGTCTTTTGTTTATAACGGTTTTCAGAGTTCTGGCTGCTAATTTTCTGAAATCAGTAGAAAAATGCATTAATTAAAGGAAATGCTATCGATCCTGGAATTTGTATTATAGCTTGGTTGTTCACGTTAAAAACACTCTTCTCAGCAAGTAATTTCACTAAAGCACCTTCTGTTTCAGAGAATATAGCAAAGAAAATTGAAGCCGGCCAAGAAGAATATAGTGGCAATACTTTGTTAAAGTGATAATCTGATATTGTGCTTCAAAAGATATATGAGATCATTAACTGAACTATTTATTTGACAAGCATGTATTTAGAGGAAAATTAAGTGTATACTAGTTAAAATAAGTAAATCTGGTAGTGGCAAATTAAAATAATGGAAGGTGAATTTCATTGTTTATGGTAATATTTAAGAGGTAATGATTAATGTAACATGTATAACAGAAATGGTGCATGAGAGCATGTCAAATAAAGTGCTTGCATCCAGTTGTCAGGTCGCTCCATGATCCATAAGCTATGGAATATAACAACTCCACCCAAAATACATCTACTTGATAAACTAATTCAACTACAGGTGGAGAGGCCAATGAATGACATATACAGATTGCTATGAAAATGTCCCCAAGAATCTTTAACAACAGGAATCTCGCAATATTAAACGAGTGCATTTCCTTGTGGTATAGGTATGGGCCCTTCAAAAATGTTAGAACTGAGATTGATATTTTGTGCGTACAGGGGAAGCATAGTGTCATATTCTATACTGGAAAATTTGTTGTTCGATAGATCCAGGTCATGCAATGCCTCCCAGGTTTTCCATGCCCGCCGAGGTATAGCCCCATGGATTTGGTTATTCGAAAGGTCAAGAATCTGAATCCCATCCTGGATCTTTAAGGCATTTGGGAAAATGGATATATTGCAAGATGCAAGATACAACATTCTTAGTCTCGAGATGATCTTCAGCGAAGAATTGAGTGCTCCATCTATCACAGACAACTTATTATCTGAAAAGATTCAGGTAAAATAGTTTTGGTAATGTCCAAATTGAGGTAAGTTCTATTGTACCCATGAAATTGTTGGATTCAAGATGCAAAATATTCAGTTGTGTCAAGTTTAAGACGTGCATAGGTACGTTCCCCGAAAAACTGCACTTGTATAAAGTTAATATTGCGAGATTCTTGAGATTGCCTATTGAAGGAGGTAATGATCCAGATAAGCCACAGTTACAGAACTGGAGCCCAGTCAAAGAGGTGAGATTTGTGATCCAAGATGGCATAGACCCTACTAGATTGAAACCGGACACCTCTAAAAAGTTCAATGATTTAAGGTTTCCGATTGAAGACGACAGGTCTTCAGAAGGACCACTTGCACTGATCCCCAGCTTCTCCAAAGACTTGAGATTGCTAATGGAGCTTGATACGCTACCAGAGAAGTTGGTGCTACTGACAAGCAAAGTAGTCAAACTGCTGTCCCGAGAGAAACTGGGAAAATTGCCAGAGATTCTAATATTATAGCTAATATCGATAGTAGTTAGTTTCCTGTTGTTAAAGATTCTTGGGGAGATCTAGTTGCATCCATGATCCATAAGCTATGGAATAATAACAACTCCACCCAAAATACATCTACTTGATAAACTAATTCAACTACAGGTGGAGAGGCCAATGAATGACATATACAGATTGCTATGAAAATGTGATTAGAAAATGAAATATTGAAAGAAACAAAGTGTTCAAAACTTTCATCTAGTGTGCCTAATAATGCAAGCATCATTAAACAGTTAACAATTAGTGGCGAGAAGCAGAAAAGAGAACAGTAGTGTACAGAAAAGATTAAATGCGTCCCACGAAATCATGCTTAACATGGCTGAAATAAATGAACAATTAGCATAATACTTAAATTGTTGTTTGTTATTTGTGCTCTCCGATGTCAGGTTGCTTCTGTTTTAAACAAGTACTCCTCGACATGGCGATCTAAATCTAAATCTAAATCTAACCGTTTGCAAAAATTACATTGCATGTTAGTACTCTGACAATGATCAAAAGAAATTACAGATTTCTGGAAGATCGCCTTGTTGCCTTAGCCATGCTTTATAAGTTAGGATTGTTTCCTCCCTGTAGTCATCTTGTAAAGCTGCACTTAACAAATATGTTAGCTGTCTGGTCGAAACAACACATCTTATATTAAATGCAATGAGTCTGGCAACTTAACTTACGTGTCTCTGGGTCTTCGCGTTGCAGTATTGCAAGCCATTTCTTGTATGCATCAATATCTACTCCTGAAGTTGGTTCATCACCATTTGGCCACTGCCTTGGTCGCTTGATGGGGGTTATGCTCACTTGCAGACCTCTCGGTTGATCTTTTGTCAGCACAAATCTGATTTGTTTCTCCCTCTCATTCTCTGATAGCATGGCTTCTGTTTGGTGGTTAAAATCGAGCGCCTCGAGCTTTGCCTGAGCCCTACCACATCGCTTCTTATAAAATAAGAAGTCCCTCCCAGAGTACCCAAGCTTCGATTTGATATACATCAAGTTGTAAAACGTGACATAAGCCCTGTCAAGTTCTAACTCGACAACTTCGACTTCTGGATCTGCCCCAACGCAATCAAACTTGATATTCCAAATCTCTCCAATGAACCTGGCACAGTATAAATTGAGAAAAGTGACTTTATTAACATGATGCCTAATAAGTAATGATTAAGAATAGTAAATGTACAATTACTGTTAGCTGTTACAAAGCATGAATTTTTAAATATGAAACTTTGTTGCAAACAAATTTTTCATGTACAAAAAAATAAAAGGTAAAGCACTGTCAATCCAACCCTGCATTATGAGCTATTAAAATTGAAAGATCTGTACATTGCATAAAGACATCATATTACCTTTCAGGTGGGGTTGATCTATTATAAGTTTAATCTAAGTGTTAAATACTATGGTGTGCAGTCGTCAATTCTACGTGTTTATCTATTCTGGATAGAAGGATGTATTGATTAATATGTTCTGGATAGAAGCAACTAACAAAGTAGTAGCAGGCCTGAGGATTCATTAATATTACAAAAAAAAATAATTTGCACAGCTACCTTCCTGACGTAGCCCTGAACTAGTATCACTTTAGAAAAAAAAATTATTGGTAAACCATATGTAATACAAGTTTAATCTACCACCAGGGGCCAAATTATCCCACAAATTGGTCAATTGTCTTTCTTTAATACACGATAGGACAGAGTAATATAGAAGTATGCCCTGCGTATCAGCTAAAGGGGATTTCAAGCACTTAACACTTAATCTCCAGAAGTTCCATCATTTAAGATTTCAACTAAAGGGGATGCAGTAAGCTAGAATTCTAGATGGGCAATCACCAATCAGATACAAAACTGTCTCTAATCTCTACTCTCTGGAGTCTGGATAATGAATAATAATCCCTACAGATCCTACTGGCTACTGTAACTGTCTCTAATCGTTTGCAAAAATTACATTGCATTACATTGCGTATCAGCTAATCCGATTTGTTTCTTATTTTGCAGTGTCACAAACCCAACATAACCCTCACATCAATCCGCACCATAGACAATTTATAAGATTAGGGTTCGATCCATGGATTAGGGTTGGATGCAGCAGAAAACTTACTTGTCAGGTCGGGGAAGATCCACCGATATCTCCCCAGCCTTGATCGCGTCAATTATAGAAGTGTCAGGTTGGCCGATGTAGGCGGCGGCGGCAGTCGGCGGCGGCATGCTGCCTGGATGAGTCGGCACCGCTGCAGGAACCAAACCGAGGAGGGCTGCCGAGACGAAGAGGAACGTGGCGACAGCGGTGGAAGGACCGGGCAAGCCGCCGAAACCCTAGCCTCCACCAAGACGCCTTCAGCCTCGTGCACCGCCTAGTCTCTCTCCCGCAGATCCCAAGCCGTGCAGCCTCCCGTACTTCTTTTCCAGCGGCGAAGGCGGGGCAGAAGGACGGGGGTTAGGGGTGGGCGATGCGAGCGGGAAGGGCGAGAGAGAGGAGAGCGAGGGAGGCGGCGTGGGGCACTGGGGCGAGATACCGGGGAGGAGGCGTGGCCGCGTGGGGCACTGGGGCGAGAGACCCGGGAGGCGGCGTGGGGCACTGGGGCGAGAGATCTGGGCTGTACGTTCGCTCCGTGTCCCACGATCCAACGGCCGGAGATCGCCGCACACCAAAACCAGATCGGTTTCTTTTTAATAAAGGTATTGGAATATGGAGGGAACTTTTGACGGGGTGTTGAATTCGTTGTAAAAATTTGGTGGGAAAAAATTTGATCATATTTGGTGGGAAACAATTCCTTGTAAAAATATTACCAAATGAATCCTAATCTTGATCAAGTCCCAAACTTTGTTCAATCCAAATTGGGTTTAATTGTACAGAGCGTTCATTTAATTAAAAGCAAATGATAGTGGAAAATAAAGGATCTATCACTAAATTAAGGTTCAGGAGCGTGATAAATTATAGTATCCAAAACAAACTATGTAACATAAAATTTTTAAACAAAAAAATCATCATCGGCTCCTTGCCCAGAACCGTGCACTGGTGCTACATATCCATCATCAATGTAGGTGTCATCATCATCTTCTTCATCTGCTAATCCAATATCATTTGGTTCATCTACGGATTCGCCAATCGCTTTTTGAATTACAGAAGCATCACCAGTAACACCTTCTATGTCAGACCTTCTCCAGTTCATCAAGACTTCATGGCTCCCTGAAGCAATCATGTCTTGCACTCCCACATCCAGTGAGTCAAGATCAATTCCTCCCTCGCTTTCTGAATTTGCCGATTCCGGCATGGCAAATAAATTTCTGGGTTTCATTCTTACAACAGTGCGCCAGTCTGGTTTCTTTGCGCCGTTCACATAAAACACCTGCTCAGCTTGTGTACCCAGAATATAAGGCTCATCTAAATAACGCAATCGACTTGTATCGATATCAATAATTCCATACCGATCCCTTTGGTACCCTCTTCCTTTGTTCTTGTCGGCAGCAGGAACATCGAACCAGTCGCACTGAAACAGTATCACTTCCTTACCAAAAGGAAAATCTAGTGCGATAATCTTTTTAATCACGCCATACCAGTCAATATCGCCAGAACTGCCATCTCCTGAAACAACAACACCACTGTTCTGTGTGTTAAGGTTCTGCTCTATCTGAGCTGTACGAAAAAGAAATCCATTGATGAAGCATCTGTTGAAAACACGTGCTCGTTGGTCTGGTCCTTGTGAAAGACCATACATCAGATCACTTGTTCCTCCTTCTTCATTAAGTTTGCTGATCTGCAACCAGTAATAAACCCTTTTAGTTCTGTACAAAATTGTCAGTTAGTCAGCAAATATACAAAGAAAAAATTCCAACTCACTGTGCGCTCAAACCAGCCTACAAATTGTTGCTGGTGTCGTTGCTCAACACTCCGAGTACTGATTTTTCTAAGTTCATCCATATGCTTACTACAATATTGAAAAAGAAGGCTTCAAGTAAATGAAATTAAATAAAACTTGGTAATTCATACAAGCAGAATATGTATTTTTAAATAATATCTTACTTGATCCATGGAATGACCTCATCACAGTTTCTTAAGATGTAGTGCCTCATCCGCTGTAGCTCAATCGGAGTAAGTGTCTCGATAGTAAATCCTTTCTTGGTATAGTCAATGTTGGCAAATATGCTTAGACCAGATGGTGGTTCATTCACCGTGGCAGCTTCATGGCGCTCTGGACGATTAACCTTGGTTTCGATGTCTGCTAGGAAGCGAGAGCAAAATGTCATGCACTCCTCTGATATATAACCCTCGGCTATTGAACCTTCAGGGTGTGCTTTGTTCCGCACGTAGCCTTTAACAGTACGTAGATATCTCTCAATTGGATACATCCATCGATAGCACACTGGTCCTCCAAGTTTAGCCTTTTCAGCTAGATGAACTGGCAAATGCACCATGATATCAAAAAAAGATGGTGGGAATATCATCTCAAGCCGACAAAGGGTTTCACTAATCGAGGTGCTCAACTGTTGTAACTCTTCAGCACTCAACTCCTTTGAACATATTGCATTGAAGAACCTACTAAGCTGAATCAACGGGATAGCAACATCTTCTGGCAAAATGTTGTGTACTGCTATGGGTAATAGTTTCTGGAAAATAATATGGCAGTCATGAGATTTGAGTCCAGACACCTTACACCTGCTCACGTCCACGCTCCTCTTGATGTTGGAGGCATAACCATCAGGCATCTTCACACCTTCTAGAAATTTGCAAAAGTATGTCATCTCATCCTTACCCAGAGAGTACAGTGCTGATGGCACTGTGTATTTTTCATTCTCCACCACGAGATGTTGATCCTTCCTAATGCCCAAATGTTCCATGTCTAGCCGAGCCTTCTCGCTATCCTTTGATTTCCCTGCCATGCAAAGCAAAGTCCCCAGTACGCTCTCACAAATATTTTTCTCGATGTGCATCACATCCAAATTATGCCTTACAAGCAAATTTTCCCAGTAAGGTAGTTAAAAAAAATACTCTTCTTCCTCCAATTATGCCACCTACTTTCTTCTTCACGCTGCTTCCTCTTCCTAGCGGACTTCCCAAAAGTCACTTGCTCAAAACTTTCGTACTGTTGCAGCACCCCTTTACCACTCAATGGCACTGGAGACTCCCTGGTTTCCACTTTGTTATTGAAGCTGCTCTTGTTCTTGCGCCACCTGTGGTCCATAGGCAGAAAGCGGCGATGTCCCATATAGCAATGCTTGGACCCAAATTTCAACCATAAAAAGTCTGTATCCTTGTGGCAGTATGGACATGCAAACTTGCCTTTTGTGCTCCAACCAGATAGCATCCCATATGCTGGAAAATCATTAATTGTCCACAGGAGAATTGCACGCAACTTAAAATTTTTTTTCACCTTGCCATCCCATGTCTCAACACCCTTTAACCAAAGATCTTTAAGCTCATCAATCAGGGGCTGCAAATATACATCAATGTTATTTCCTGGAGAAGTAGGACCCGGTATCAACATTGACATCATCCAATAAGGTTGTTTCAAGCACAACCAAGGTGGCAGGTTGTAAGGGATTAAAATGACAGGCCATGTAGTATATGAAACATTCAGCATCCCAAAAGGATTAAAGCCATCAGATGCAAGTCCCAACCTAACATTGCGAGGATCCAAAGCAAAATCCTTGTACGTTTTATCAACATGATTCCATGCCAAGGAGTCAGCAGGGTGCCGCATTTTTCCATCTCGGACCAGGCCCTCGTTATGCCAACGCATATATGCGGATGTGGTCGCATTCATGTACAACCTTTGCAGTCGAGGAGTAACTGGGAAATACCTTAGGACTTTTTGTGGGACACGCTTCTTGGCTACCTCCTCCTTATGCGTGGAAACAATTGGTTTCCATCTGGACTCACCACATGTTGGACATGTATCCAACTTAGCATAATCCTTCTGAAATAACACGCAATCATTCACACAGGCATGTATCTTTACGTAGTCGAGGCCAAGATCCCGAACAACCTTTTGCACTTTATCCAATGTGTCTGGAACACAGTGACCTTCAGGGAGAACAAGCGAGAACAACTGAAGTATGTCCTCTAATGCACTATTACTAATACCATACATGCACTTAATCTGAAAGAGTCTGACAATGAAAGATATCTTAGTGGCCTCCTTGCAACCTGGATACAATTCCTTCTTCGCCTCTGTTAATAATTTAAAGAATTTCTTTGCTTCATTTGGCTCTTCATTAATAGTACCTATGATGTCTCCATGTATAGCACCCCTTATTAGTGTTGAAACCAGTTCATTCACAGCACTACGGTCACCTGTTGCGCCATCATCGACATCTGTTTCAGTGGTGCCCTCATGTAAATCATCTTCTCCTTGGATGAAGCTTTCATCAAACCCTCTGAGAACCAAATGACTCTGAACCTCTGTTTTTGTTCTGTAGTTCATGCAACGACATCTTCTACATGGACATGGTGCAGTTTCTCCTGGAGCAGTCCCACCAAATTTAATTTCAATAAATTTCTTGAAACCTTTTTGCCACTCATCTGTCGTAAAATGCATGCGCATCCAACTCCTACCATCAACAGGCATGTTCTTCCAGTCCAAATGAACACAAATAACTAGTTCAGCCACTGCAACACAAACAAAGACAAAAGTAAACATATATATTTCAAATCATAATTAATGTATAGTACCCCCTCAGTTATATTCAAACAACTTACTTTTAGTCAATACTGGACATGAAACGATTAAAAATTTTCTTATCAAATAGATCAACTCTATTTTAGATGAATTCAAATAAATTCAAATAAAATTTAAATAAACTATAAAAGCTGAAAAATCAGAACCAAAAGATATATCTCAATTTTATATGAATTTAGGAAAAAGAATTGGGTCAATCGGAGCTCGGACGAGGGAGAACGGGCCTCTGGAAAATCTGATTTGGAGAAAAAGGCTGAAATTCGGAAATCGCACTGTGCTGTGGATCCGGCACACGGATTAACTGGTTTACCGTGAACCCGGCGTATGGAATAGTGGGGGTGAACCGCTGCTGGCGAGCGACTAGGGCTGAGGTGGCGGCCACGTGGCGACACGTGTGCATGGCACGTCGGCCTAGGGCTGACGTGCCTCGCGTGCGTGGCTGCGCGGTCTACGGCTCACAGCTGTGGGTGGGTCCCATCTGGCGGTGGCGCGGCGCACGGCGGACTGGGTCTACGGGAAGGCGGAGAGTCGCGGGTGCGGTCCAGCTGGCGGCGGGCGGTGTGAGGCGTCGCGGGCGTGGGCGGGACGAGGCGGTCGGGCGGCAGGGTGAGGCGACCGGGCGGCGGGGCTCACCGGCGACGGCAACGACGGCGGCAACGGTGGCGGACGACGGCGGACGGCGGCGACGGACGACGGCGGTTGGCGGCGGCGACAGTGGGAACGGCGGACGACGACGGACGGCGGCGAAGACGAGCTGGCCGACGGGGTGACCGGGCGGCGACGGACTTGCCCGGCGGCGACTGAGGTGGCGGCGGAGCTCACCGGCGGCGGCAGACGATGGCGGTGAAGTTCACCGGCGGCGGCAGACGACGGCGGGGAGGACGACGGCGGCGAGGGCGACGGCGCTGGCGGTGGCGCTGGCGGCGGCTTGGGACGGAGAGGAGACCCCGGGGGTCGGCCCCTTTTTATACCCGGGTCCCGAGGCCGACTCCATGGCAAGCGCGGAGTCCGGTGACCACGGCCGAGGTGGCGGCGGAGGCGGAGTCCCGTCGGAGACGGAGACGGCACCGGGTAGGAGACGAATAGTGCACGGGCACTCCGATGGATGACGCGTGGCACGGGGAGGATCGGGTGGCTGCGGCCGGAGGCGGGGCGAGCGGTTGGATGCGGGCGGCGCGTGTCCGATGGCCGACACGTGGAACAAAAAATGCAGAAAACTCAACCCAGCAGCGCTGCGGAGCCGGAGGCTCGAACGCGCGCGGCCGGGGAGTTTGGGTGGGGGGGGTGAGAAGAGGACTTGCGCTGCTAGCCAGGAGAACCCACGCGTGCTTCTTACCCATATAGGGGATATTATCTTCCTATACTGATCTTCGGAAGGGGTCTGGTAGAGGAAGTTTCAGGGGTCTGATCTTTTCCCTGCAGCTCCTCCCCTCCGCCGCCCGGTCCTTCGCCACTGTCCGGACGGCTCCGCCCCCATAAGAAGAAAGCCGCACCCCCAATCGCCTCGCCGCAACCGTCTCAACTCCCCACCACGGTGAATCGCCCCAAAAGCCGAGCTAGCCGGAGCGATTTCTATTTTTCCCGAAAGCACCCGCCGCCGCCATTAACGCCGCCCTCCCCGCACCGGTGGACTCCCCTTCGATTCCTTCCGGGAGGAGTACCCTCACAGGCTTCCCGAGCTTTCCCGACGGTTTCCGGTGCTCCTCCCCCACTCCAAACCACCGGCGCCGTGCGCCACCGCCGCCCAACTCCGCCTCACGCCGCCGGCCCGCTCCGGAGGGCCCCGGCCCCCGCAACCGCCTCCACCGGCCTCACCTCGGTGCGCGCGACGCGTTTTAGCCCTCATCAGCCACCCCACGCCGGCGACACCGCCAACCTCACCGCCGCCCCGAGCTTCCTCTGCTCCAACGGCCACCCGGTCGGTTCAAGTAAATTCGTTCGCCCCACCCCATCGGGTAACACCGTGTAACCGAGTGGCTAGCACCGTGCGATTCCACCGTCCTGGCCTGAGTTCGAGTCCCATGACCACGGTAAAATGTGGATTTTTTAAGCTTTTTGCTAAGTTGCAGTAAAGAGGCAATTAAGAGAGTAATTACTATGCAAAAAATGGTTAGAGTAGAGATAAGTATAATTAATGTCCAGACATGGTTAGTTAATGTAAATGACAAGTAATTAGGGATTACATGCATATTAATACTTGAGTGCTTAATGAAAATTTTAAAACTTTTAATTCATGATAGCTAGCAAAAACTGGAATAGGATATAACTACGATCATTTAAGAGTTCCTATAGGATTACTCAATCATAAACATGGCTTGAATATTCATGTAAAAGCTAGTTAATAATTAAAGGCACTAATAACCAATGACTTTAGTTAGGAGCTCAGATGTCAATTAAAAATATATATTCTGGACAAAGAATTCACCTGATAATCTTTTTAGCTCGTGCTCGCGTAATCGGACCAATCTAGATGTCCTGATCATCATCTTCTAAATGCATTTTTACTTTAGGCTTGTACAGATCGAGTATGGGCCTGTATATAATTAAATAACATAGTGGTAGCTCCGTATCTCCAAGTATAATCATTAAATACCCAATTACATTAGAGTTCACCTGATAATATTTAATACGGCTCAACAATTCCTTCCAGTTAAATAATATATTTAACTGAGAAGTGCAAGACATGAGCGTATCCGCGTCAGCGAGATTGATTTCCCAGGGGTTACTCACGTGTCTTTTCCCATAACGCAAATAATGTAAAAGAATAAGTGCACAAATATTTGAACAAAACACATGCTAGCCTAGTGGTAAGAAAAAGGTTTATGACCGTGAAGATCCTGGGTTCAAGACCTAGGACATGCTCTTTTTTTCTATTTTCGCTTAAATAAGTTGTGGCAACACAATACTTTTTGCCACCCAACAAGTTTTTCTTCCAACAAATTTAAATCGTGGCAAACCTTTATTGATGCAACGCTTTACAATTTCGTTGCAACATATACAAACCTTTTACAACACTAGTTAAAGATTATGACAACGCAATCAATTCGTGGCAATAAAACATTTATTGATGCAACGCTTTACAATTTCGTTGCAATACATAGCAACTTTTTGCAACGTAATTTACAGATTATGGCAACGTAATAAATTCGTTGCAATATTGTCACCTCATCGCAACCACTTAGAATTTCGTTGCAATAACAGCAACATATTGCAACGAAATTCAACATTATCACAACGCAGGAAATTGCGTGGCAATATTGTCAGCTAATCGCAACGATTTTGAAAGTGGTGGCAATAACACCTACCTCTTGCCACGAAAGTCAAGATTTTTGCAACGCAAAAAATTAGTGGCAATATTGACCACATATCGCAACATTTTTTCCAAACTGTGGCAATAAGGCCTACCTATTGGAACAAATTTTGTGCCGTTGCAATGTGTTTCGTGGCATTAGGGGGATTTTCTAGTAGTGAATTAAAAATAAATTAATTCCATGCCCGAAGGATTAGGCTAGGAATAAAGAAAATAAAAGAAGAAAGAAAATTCGAAAAACTCCAATAAATTGGGCCTTTGGGCTTATAGGAGGGCTATATGGGGAAATGGGCCTGAGATTTGGGTTGGCGGGCTCGAAACGGATCTAGGGAGTATAAATATGCATTTTTGGACTTTGGGTCAATTACTATTCATCAGGCTCGGTCGGCACTATTCATTGGGTTCGAACCGGACTCGGCTAGGCGGCTCGGTGCAACCACGTCGGCCTGGTTCGGTCGGGCGGAACGGGTGCGGGCGACGCGGTCTGACTCAGCCGAGACCAAGTGGCTCGGTCGACATTCACTGTGCATCTTCCTCCTTAGTTCACGCGCACGCAGAGAAAACAGAGCAGGGGCGGTGGCTACCGGCTGCACTGTGGTGCTTTGCGACGCGATTAGAGGCCATGGTCGGGTTCCTGGGATGCTAGGGGGTCCATTTTAGGGGTTGGCCGGGACGGGAAGTCCGGCGGCGAGCAATTCTCTTTTGCGGACATTTTTGGCAGTGTGGGGCAATGGGAGATTAAGGGGACAATTGTGCCGGCATTTAAGCGTTAGTGGAGCTAGAGGAAGCTTATGGGAGTAATGGTTTGTGCTGGGGAGGCCGGGTTTGAGCTGGCCACTGCGAGGTAGGTTGGTCGTGCGGTGGCTCTTGGCGCCGGGGAAGGTGGGGCTTTGGGGAGCTAAGGTAGTCATTGGGGAGAGTTTATGGGAGCTCAGAGATGCTATAGGCGAAGGAAATTAGAGAATGGGTGGTCGGAAGTTAGTGTAGGAGCCCAGATATTAACATCCGGATTCCTCTGTGATTTTCTGCACTATTCCCTGGATCAGTAGATAGTGCTCACAGTTTACAGTTCTGAATATCAAAATACATATCATGCGAAAGCGTAAATGTAATAATAAACTTACTCATGGGCCGATTAGGCCGAAATCATTAAATTGCAGCAGCGGAAGAACGAATCACACAGGTGGGACCTTCAGGACATGCCCACAGGTAGCCAACTGGAGGTTCGCGACCTAGCCCTTGACATCTTCATCTTCTTGGCCAGCTTGTCCAATCTTGTTGCTGAGGCGAGGTGATTTGATTTCTTGATTCTGAATTTTGTCGCAAAAGCGAGCATGAGCACTCCGACCCCGTGCTCCGCGAGCCAACACACAGAATGCAATTAAATAGTATGCATGGCTTATCAAAGGAAGGCTCGGGTTATTTTATTTTTGCGTAGAGTGCTTTTGAATACAATTACTTAAAAATCCCTAAGACCTAGCAATTTGAACCAAATCATAATGTACAAGGAAATGCATTATTAATATTGATTCAGATTCCATCCACCGTTACATGGCATCTGCACCATATAGCAATTTCTTCAGCGTTATAGCCGCTTAACTTACCACTGGGACGACACCCAGGACAATTCCAAACCAGGGCAATCCTTCGCCCTTCACTTTTCCAATCCCACCCACAAAACATTTTGAAATAGAACTATATCTGGTTAAGTTCCCATATCCGCCCATGACCGTGGGCACGGCTATTCGAATAGTTTTAGACTCTGCAGAGTTTGTACACTTTCACCACAAGAGACAATCACCTCGTTGCCCCACATGATTCCTTAGTCATGTGGTTGAGCAGATCGTCACAATGACTTTTCAAAGTATCTAGTCCCTTTTGTCATCTCACCTTATGGGCTGCTCCCACTTGCGGTGGGTCCCATCTATGCACGGGATGTTCCCCACGGATACTAGCGTACGGGCTCCACTCCCCTCTGCGCTAGCACGACTGGGAAACGTCACCCTCCACTCGGTGTCCCTTTAGGCCTTCTCTTGCCCTTGCGTATCCACTTCTATCCACTACCAGTGAGATGATTCCAGGGGTTTCGATAAATTTACTTAGCCAAGTTGTAGTTTACAGACTTGTGGTTGTACTGTTTTACACGGGTTGACATGACAAGATTCGGTCCTTAGTGATATCTGGACGGTTCTACCACAAACCACACTCTCGTGCACCACTGCACCATACCCCCGAACCATCCGCCCAGATAAATAAGCAATTCGAGGTTTTTGGGAATATAAAATAACCATATTCAACATACACCAGTCATTACACCATGACTGCCCAACCAATTTTTCTCAGGATTAAAAGCGATGCTTGGGCGCTCTCGCGCCCATGAGTACCTAAACATTACTGAGCATGGCATATAAATTACGGACTTACTTTCGAAAGGTTATTATTGTAATTTTGCTAGGGCGACAAAGTTCACATAATCAAGTAATCCAAAGGAGGAGTAATATTAGCCAAGCAAGCAATGAGCATATAACTAAATCTTAAATTAAACATGTATTTGCATATAAAATAACAGCATGCAATTTGATAATTTAAACCAAAGTAATTTGCAGAAAATGTAGGTTCAACATGATCAAAGTATTGACTCGCCTGGCGCGGTTTACCGCGGTCTTGGGCTCACACGATGCTTTTTCCTGAGTTGGCGTTTATCTTCACTTCGAGCCTGACCTCACTTGATCAAATGGGTCTTCACGAATTCCAATCTCTAATTACGCGATAAACAACTGAATCCAAATAAAAGCAAATAACTCAAAAGATCCAAACAAATCCGAATAAACTTAATTTAGTTTTACTTTGAGTTAATGGGTGATTCGGTGAGTTGAGGCAAGGTTGGTAATAGCATACGATAACTTGATCCTTTTATTAATAATCTCTTTTTATTATTTTGTTATTTATCAAGGAAGTTCCATGAGTCAGGTTAGACCTATAGACTGGTGCAGGAGTTTAGTGGACAAATTCTATCTTTAGGATATGCATTCCTTGCAACTCAAGTTATGGCAAAGGCAAACTGGACTGATGGATGAGATCTGTACTTATTCTATAAATCTTTTAGTCAAAGGTATTATCACACTTGGATATCTTTATTAAGTTTTTAGAATAGTCTCTGATATAGGCTTTTACTTATTAATTAGGTTAAGATAAATAGCTAGGGCTCAATATTTATTCTTTATATGGTAACTAATTAGAATTTAAATCTCTAATAATCCCATTATCATATTTTATGTACCTTCATTCATAGCTAGGCTAAATTTAAGTTGAATTAGGATCCGCTCATATGGGTCCTGACTTGCTACATTAAATCATGCCCAACTAATCCTAAGGCTAAGATTTAACGACACATTATCGTTTTGTCTATGCTTCGGTTATTGTTAGGATTAGCTTTATTATAACGTAGATTTATTTATTGACGACGTGCGGATAGCGAGGGTTTTATTAGGGCCCTCTAATTAGTAATCCAATTTCAGTACTTATGAAATCCTTTGTCTGAACTAATGAGCTTGTTTATATTCAAATTAATCTTATAGTTTATACTTTTAGCAATTCGAGATGTATGAGTTTAGGTTGTGCTAACATTACCTTGTTCTTTAATATGCCGAATGGTGAGCTTATTTTAATTACAAATGACCTAGGGATTTTAATAGACTTGCCAACATGAATTTGGCTAAAGATGCCCTTTGGGTTAGGCATCGCAAACATCTTATGTACATTTTAGTTACTATTATTACTTTTGTTATTTAAATTTATTTATCTATGACCGAGCATGCCATACCAGGTTACACTTTAATATCAATATTCGATTAAATCTACGGTTGATATTTATTTATTGATGACACGCTAGTGATGACTATTATTTACATAGCTACACTAGGTAGGTTACTTTTAATCATCCGATGACCTAGGGTGCTTTATTGTAACACATGTATATTATTAATACCTCTTATTTATATACTCATATAGAGGCTTATATATGCATTTACTTAGAAGGTCTCTACATTTTAGTTGTTATTAGCTTTAATTAAAAATTTATTTATCTAGCAAGGCTTGCCTCACAAGGTTATCTTTCAATATTCCCTTACTAGCAAAACCCACCATTAGGGTTTATCTAATGTTAGCATTTTAAATATTGGGCCAATATCTAAATTTTAACTATGGGTAATCTCTATTAAATTTGGATATTTAATCGAAATCATAATGCCTTTGTCAATATCTTTAGTTAATAACAAGTCTTCTAGATAATTATTCAAACCCTATAATTAATCACATATGAACTAACCAAAATCTTACATAACCGCTTTTACTGAAATACATGGGTTTGTGATTTGTTCTTTAGAACATTTTTACTTGTTAAATCATTATTCCATGAGAGCATAATCTAAACAAGTTTTTACTCAATTTATTAATGTGCGCTTGATTAATAGTTAAGCTTTAAAACAATTATTCAAAGCACATTAGTTACTAACATATGATAATTGATCCATGCTTTAATATTTAATAGCTTCTCTAAAGTATTCTCAAATTTTCCATGAATTTTCTTACTTGAAATGGACCACAAAAACTTAAAAATAAAAATTGGGGAAAGGGGTGCGGCCGGCAGGGATCGAACCGCGACCTGAGAGCTGTGATTCTTAAACGCGCTGAGTTAGCCAAGTGGGCCAATTGCCGGGGCTGACTGTGGAGGCGTAGCGAATCAAGAAGACGTGAAGTGGGGCTGAGGCCAAAACAGAGTAAATCGGCGCCGGCGGAGGGCAGTCTTGCCGGTGGCGAGCGGCGGCCGAAGGGAAGTTGGGAACCACCAAAATGGGTTGCGCAAGGGGTTAGGAACCTAGGGGAGGCGGCGCATTTGACCGGAGCGGCGGCAAGGGGAGAGGGCTGCAGCCCGACGCGGACGGCGGAGAGGTGAAATGGGGAGGCCGTGACCGGAGGGGAGAAGGAAGAAAGTGGGGCGCGCAGAAGCTACACGGGGTCAAGGGGAGTCTCACCATGCAAATTTCCGAGGCAGGGATCGCCCACAGCGGGCCAGCGACGTGCACGACGGCGGCGCGGAGGAGGTAACCGTGGCCGGAGAGCTCGGGCGGCGGAAAGTCTTGGCCACGGGTTGGAATAGCTTCGGCGTGCCCCGGTGTTGCTCCCACCGAGGGGAATTGTCCCAGCATGAACCGTGGGAGAGGCGACGGTGAGGATGGCGGTGGCGACCGGACTTGGGGTAGATGGCCGTCCCGGCGAGCTTGGTTGCACCGAAATCCAATTCCTTTGGACGGGGAGTAGCTAAGGGGTGGTGGCACGGTATGACGCGGTAATCGTGGTCGGGGCTTCCCCGGAGCGACCGGGGCGGCGTGGAGGCGCGGCGGCTGGTGCGCACGGGGGAAGAAGTGGGGGAGAGTGCCGAGCAAAAAGGGAGGCCGGGAGGCTACTTAAGGCTGGAGGGGAGTCACGGGGGTGCACTCGAGCTGCCTCCGAAGCGCGAGATGACGGGATGGCGAGGGGATTGAAGTCGATGGAGCAGGGCGCTGGCGTAGGGCAGAGCAGGGCATGGCGCGGGAGCGGTTGAGCGCAGGCACGAGGCGACGGGAGCAGGGATTGGGCGGTGACGACTCATGGCAGGGTCAGCTTTTGCGCCGTGCCCGCCAGGTGATGCGACGGGACGAGAGGCAGAGAGCTGAGCGCCGCAGTGCATGTCCGCCACGGGGCGAAGAAACTCTGAGCGGGGCGCGCGCGGGCGGCGGAGGAAGAAGAGAGGGGAAAACGGGCGCGGGTGCGGGGCCACCGGCAGGGAGACGCGCCTGGGCCACGCGGCGGAAGAAGAGGCGCGGGCGGGATTCGCGGCGGATCCGAGCCGTCCATGTGGCGGCCGGATGGAAGGGGAGGAAGTTTTTGTTTTTATTTTTATTTTCTGAAAAGCATAGGAAATTCAATTAAGCTCTGAAAAATATGAAATAAGCTCCAAAAATTCAAGAAAAATACACAGAAGTTCCTGATGACATTTTGGACTTAATAAAAATATTTCCAACTAATGTTGGTATTTACTTTACTTGCTTCCATTGTTTTTCATGCCATTATTTTCAAAAATAATATTTTATGTCCTGAATCAATTTCTTTCTTACTTTTATGGATCATCTTTTCAGATTCGTATCTACAAATTTTTGTTTTTCCATTATTTGCGCATTCCTTTTTAGGGCATTATTAATCCACGTCTTTGTCTTTTATGAAGTCTTCAATCAATTTTTTTTGAACCTCAACCAAATTCAGAAAAACGTCGTAAAATCCAAATTCAAATAGAATATATTGCAAAATAATTCAAGAAATTCATATTTTAAAATTTTAAATTTTTGGGATGTTACAGTTAGACATTGAGCTAGGGCTTGGAATTTGGGCTTTTTTCAATTACCGGCAATGGAGGGGATGACCGAAGCTCTAGAGTGTGTGGTGAGCTTCAAGGGGGATGTGAGGTTCACGGGGAGGGTTTGGCCTCGCTTAAATAGGCTGAGAGAGGCGGTGCACCGGAGAGGGGAAAAATCCATGGCGGCAATGGCGGTTTCGGGTTACAGCTTGCAATGTGGACGCAAGGTTGTCTTGGGCGTGAAGGCATGGCGGTCAAGGGGATGTCAGAAGGGGCTGCTGTCGGCCGAGAGAGGAAGGGGCGGGAAGGGACCAGAAGCGGGGCGCGCGAGCGGCGGCAATGCTGCCACGTACTGCCGACTGAGTCAGGGCATGGCAGAGCGGGGTATGCAAGGCGTATGGCGCCATGATGGGCGGGGGTAAGCTGGCGAAGGCTCAAAGCTGCGGGAGGGCTCAGGACAACTTGGCGGCGAAGGAAACCCAGCGGGGGCGATATTTTCAGACCGGCTACAGTGCCGCGCCCAATCCCTTCGTTCCCACTGTGATGACATGGATTAGTGAGAGGGTTTGCATCAAGATTAGTGCGGCTTAGGGTTAAGAAGGGAGAGGACAACTCAAAAACGGAATCAAATTTCAGATTTTGATTTTGCAATTTCGGTTTTGTTTCAAGGAAGATCAAGAAATGAGTGGTTATCATCAGGTGTGCATGGACGAAATTAAACTTAAAAATACTCGCACGTCACCATTCACAAAGGAAAAAAAGGGCATCATAGAAAGAACAAATAGCATGCATGTACAATGCTCCTGTTGCATTTAGATTCTCAAGAAATTAATGTTTTGGATTGAAAACACACAAGCGTATTTGTACACCAATATAGGAGAAACCTCATATGCAATTGCATGCTTGATATTTGCAATACTATATAACACCGGAATTATATATCACGTGGTTAACCCCATTGTTGAAGTATTGATTTTAATGCACCGACCCAAAAAGTTTTTGAATGAGTTAGTTTGGTGTATGAACCTCAGTGCTTCCTCTCACCCTTTTGTAAGTGTGATGCTTCTCAGCCCATACTTTCTTTGTGGATTGCTGCTTTCCTTTACAAAAGGGCATGCATCTGCCTTTACATTGTACTTTGGACCTGAGATATTGCAAAGTATGGCCTGTGGGGAAGTAAAGTCTGATGAAGGTCATGCAACTCGGCTAAGTAAAGTTGATGAAGGGAAAAGGCTGTGTAACAGTGTAAGCCTTTGTCCCCCCTTCAGCTTTTTCATAGGGAAAAGGGCGATGACAAGGAGGTTGCCACTAGATGATCTATACAATTTTATTCTAAAGGTTCTGTTTTATGTTTGTAAATCATTTTATAGGCTCTGTTACTAATATTTTATCTCTTAAAGTGGAAGGAATCGGCAAGTTCTGGGAAGCTCTCCTTCAGCGCTCGTGGATTGTACGGTCTAGATCGAGCCAGTCCACAACCGTCAGATCACACTTTTCCATCAGACGGCCGAGATGTGTTCGCCTCACCTCCCCATCCCCCAAAAAAAACTAGCTGTCCCCACACACGCGTCATGCTTGTCCGTCTCCACCCATCCACGCCGCATCCACCATCCCCAAAAAATTAAATCATCAATTCACCGCCACTAGTCGGCTGGTAAAAAAGTACGTTTGGGCTTGAATTAAAATTACTTTGATTACAATAGTTAACGGGTTCAAAAGTGAAATGAGTCAATTTAGAGTGAAAAAATGTTAATGAGGCTCAACTCAATAGTGGCTCATTAGCTCGAATTTAAAACAACCAGGTAAAAAATGATTTTAAGTCAAGCTATGTGAATTTTGAACAAACCTTCATAATAGGTCGATAGCCAACCCGACCACCTTGAAGCTTTAGTTAGGTTGCAGTTTTTGAGACAAATTGGAGAGGGAGTGTGTGAGTGAGTGAAAATCTATTAGAGGTATAAATATGAAATATTTGGATCAATTTATCAGCATATATATTAATATACCTACTAAATACAGGGTATTTCCTTAAAAAAAAGGTGTTCAACTGAACACCCATGAGGTACATTAGGTCCGCCCTGCACAACACAATATATAGGTATAGTACTCCTTGTTTTACATAAGACTGTATTGAACGCGGATACTTTTCCAAATTTTGTAAATTATTTCATGTAAAATTTCAACATCCCGAGAACTGAGCTACGGCTCGAGTGGTTAGCAGCGCTAGTAGGCCTGCTACAACACCAATGCATCTTACCTCACATACGTCTTTAGTGGAAAAGCACATGCTCGTGCTCCATAAGGTACTGGATAAATCTAGAATTTATCTGGCAATCTCCGTTTTAGACCTAGCATGTGTTTCAATAAGACATGCATGTGTACATATGGTGTTGTGGGAGTGGGGTGTGCGTGAGTGTGTGTCCTCTGCTGTAATCTTAAAAAAAACCAATGTCCCAACATACCCTAAAAAGATGTGAGGACCGTTTGGTAAACACATCGCATATATAGCACCGTAGCAATTATATTTTTCAAATCTACCACCCCCTCGACGCAAGATTTTGCAAATTTGGACCCCTCCATGACCGCGGCAGGTGACACGTGTCACCTATCACGCTCACCCATTGCGGTGGGTGGCAGGCACCACCGTAGCCAATGCCGGCTTTGTCGGTGACGACCGAGTGCGGCAGGCGGTGAGCCCCACTGCCCTACCACGCCCAGGGGGCTTAGCTGCAACCAACTGAGCTACAACTCCCTACAGCTGGCCCCCTGCTGCATTCGGCTTTCAGACGGTGCTGGTTGCCTTGATTCTGCCACCTACCGTGATGGGCGAGCGTGACAGGTGATCCATGTCGTCTGCTACTGCTATCATGATCACAAAAAAGGCCAAAATTGTAAAAATTATCCACCAGGAGCCATATTTGAAAAAAATTGCTATGGTGCTACATATGCACGATGACTTCCCTTGGTTCCCATCCAATTAGCCACACAAATTTTCGGCTAAGCAACAAGGCATTGACAAAAAAAAAATCCCCGGACGTGGGCCTCGATAAGCTAAGCAAACCCCACCTATTTTGGACCTTAATGCAAAATTATTAGGGCTACCATAGTAAAGTAGGCCCTGGAATGTGGTTTAAGGGTTTGGAACATGAATGACTTCTCTTTGAGAAAAATGAGCACATGGCAGGCCGTCTAAATCCTGACCTGTAATTTCCCCGGCCTAACAAGGCCCAATGTTCTTTTAGATGTGCTGTCATCAACCTCACTCTGAATTTGGCCTGGGTTGGAAACACATGTTACTGAGCTACCACCATTGCTCTGCAGCATCCTGATTCATTAAGTGCAAGAATACTGAAGGCAATTTATTTTCCATCTGAGGATCTACTGTGCGCTCCTATAGGGAATAAGCCCCCTCAGGTCTGGAGAGCAATTACAGAGGCAAGAGATATTCTAAAACAGGGGCTCATCCGAAGAATTGGGACAGGGCAAGACACAAATATATGGGACCACTAATTAGAGATCCATACGTTGCAACGGAGTATTAAAAATAATGAGACGGAACTTACTGTCTGACCAACTTCACACATCAAACATTAGAGAGCAAGCGACAGAGAGAAGGTGACTAGAATGCAAGAGAAGATAGGAAAAGTGGAGGGAGTGGGCGGTTGTATCCTGAGATAAAGGAGAAGAGAGACGAATGGTCCAGATCAAACCGGATGGCTGAGAAGAGAGGAGCGAGAATGGACTAACCACCAACTCACACTTTTATAATAGTAAAGATAATTGGATCCCTAGAGATGGAATCATGGAATGTTGCAGCCTGTTGCAGCAAAAGCTCCAAATCCTCCATTGAAAGTTAGTACGCTGATTGACGAGTCAACTACGACATGTAAGATGGATCTTTTGAACACCTTCTATCCGATCTACATTGAAGCTGTTAGAAACATCCCTTTGAGCCTAATTTGACAAGCGGACATATGGGGCACGGCACTATGAAAGGAATGGACTGTTTTCGGTACGTTCGGCATACAAAATGTTGGTCCATACAAAACTTAGTAGAGAAGCGTGGTTGGAGGATCGAGCTGAAAATTCAGATATCAATGGTGCAAGCAAGGAATGGAGGAAGACGTGGAAGGTAAATGTTCCATCTAACATTTGCGTTTTTGCTTGGAGATTAGCTCATAATTCTATTCCTTTTCGTGAAGTTCTCTTCCGGCGATCAATGGAGAAGTCTGCGGCGTGTAAACTATGCGGTGCTGATGCTGATACTTGGAGCCATGCACTGCTGTTGAATAATCCATCGCACTTATCGTAGTCGAAGAGTCAGTCGTAGTAACCATGGTCGAAGTCATAGAGTTACTGTAGCATCATAGTTGTATAGTTGTTGTAGTGGTCGTAGTGGGTGTGATCGAAAGATCACTGTAGCAGTCGTAGCAGGTGTGGTTGTGGAATCCCTGTAGCCGTTCGGCACATGCTTAGTCCACGCGAGAACGCATATTTCGTTGTCTGTTAACATCGTGTGTGGTATGGCCTGGATCCGTGGGATCGTGCAAGTAGTGACAGATAATAAGGGTGACTTAAGCACTAGAGTTAGAGTAGAATGTTCTTTAAATAGCAGTGTAATACAACAGAAAAGCTGTCCATTTTTCTAGCAGTGCAAAAACTCTTATGTTCTTGTTATGTGTTTCCAACTTCGTGTGTGTTCGTGTATGAGCTCAGGCATGTTGATTGGCTGAAGTTCCTGACATTTGATATCAGAGCCAGGGAACACTGATCCACAATACAGCCAGTTGATTCCTTGTCGTCCCGACGCTCCTAGTCTTCATCGCCTTATCCCAGAGACCGTGCTGATGGAAGCGGTGGTGCTCTGGTGGTACAAATGGTGGTAAAGAAGGTCGAGGGGTCGGCGGTGTACCCGACAGTTACGAAGACGAACTATGGTGATTGGGCCTTGATGATGAAGGTCATGCTCCAGGCGCGCGGGCTCGGGTACACCGTCGACACCAGCGGCGCTGAATTCCAGAGGACAGGATGGCGCTGGAGGCCATCTTGCGCACCGTTCCGCTGGAGATGATCTCCACGCTTACCGTCAAAGCAACCACCAAGGAGGCATGGGATACCCTGAAGACCATGCGCATCGGCACTGATTGAGTGCGCAAGACCAATGCTCAGAAGCTCCGCAACAAGTTCGAGAGCATTGCATTCTGCGACGGGAAGTCTGTCGATGACTTCGCGTTGCAGCTCACCGGGTTGGTAAACCAGCTTAGCACCCTCGGCGACCAGGAGCCACCGCACAAGGTCGTTGAGAAGTACCTGCGTGTTGTACCCTCCAGGTTCTCTCAAATTGCTATGTCAATTGAAACTCTGCTTGATCTCTCGATGCTCTCGGTGGAGGAGGTGACCGGGAGATTGAAGGCAGCGGAGGATCGGCTAGACCCGACGCCTGTCGCCAGAGCTAGCGGGAAGCTGCTCCTCATGGAGGAGGAGTGATCTACGCAGATGAGGAAGCGACAGCAGGGGGATCCTCTGGCGGCTCCAAGTCCAGTAACCGGTGACACAAACTACCACGACGAAGGGCTGATAGTGGCAGCATGGACGAAAGCAGGGAAAGGTCAGGATATAGTGGCGGCTGTGACCTCTCGAAGGACAAGTGCCATAACTGCGGTAAAATAGGTCATTAGGTCAAGGATTGCCACAACTGGTAGAAGCAAACCGTGGCTCATCTGACGCAAGGGGATGATGACGAGGCCACACTCCTAATGGCCAGGGCTGTCACCATCCCTGAGTCCTCGATGCGACAAGCCACCATCCCTACGATAATTCATAGTGGCTTCGACCACTGTTTCGACTGCTCCTTTGACCATGGTTTCAACTGATCCTTTGACCATGGCTTCGACCATTGCTTCGACCGCTCCTTTGACCATGGTTTTGACCACTCATCCGCATCACCATGATGTAGTACCCACTAACTGGTTGAGACGAAGGTCTTTGCACAGCTAGATCGGGAAGAGACGCGTGACGACGAGCTTTGGTACCTCAATACCGGTGCGACCAACCACATGACTAGCTCTCATAAGGTATTCTCCAAGCTGAGGACCGAGGTGGTCGACACTGTGAAGTTTGGCAACGGCTCCATCGTCAACATCGAGGGGCACGGGATGGTCCTCTACGCGTGCAAATCTGGGGAACATTGCACCCTTATGGGGGTGTACTATATTCGCTAGCTCACCACCAATCTCATCAGCATTAGGCAACTTGATGAGATGGGCTGCCCAGTGCTAATTGATGGTGGGATCCTGAGGATATGCAACAAGCAGTAGCGTCTGCTCGCAAAGGTCAGGCGCTCACCCAACCAACTATACCCTTTCTGGCTCAAAATAGCGCAACTGGTGTGCCTGTTGGCAAGGAGCTCAGAGGAGGCATGGCAGTGACATGCAAGGTACGATCATTTGAATTTCTAGGCTTTAGGCAAGCTCGCACAACATGATATGGTGCGAGGGCTACCACGGATTGATCAGGTGGATTAAGTTTGCGACGACTGCTTCACCGAGAAACAACGGTGGGCCCCTTTCCCAGAGCAGGTAAAGCATTGCGCATAGGATGTCCTCGACCTCATCCACAGCGATCTCCGTGGGCCGATTACGCCTACGACACTGAGCATTAACAACTACTTATTGCTACTTGTGGACAACCTGAGCCGCTACATGTGGCTTACTCTCATTGCGAACAAGGACCAAGCGCAAGCGTCGATCAAACACTTTCAAGCCATGGTGGAGGCGAAGTCAAGGTGCAAGCTTAAGGTGCTCTGAACCGACTGCGGCGGGGAATTCACGTCGGCAAAATTCGGCGAGTACTACACCAAGCGCGGTGTGCAACAGCAGCTCACAGCCCCTTATTCTCCGCATCAGAATAGGGTCGTTGAGTGCTGCAACCAGACGGATAGTGGCACGCAAGGTACGGTCATATGAGTTTCCAGGATCTACACAAGCTTGCACAACGCAACATGGTATGAGGGCTATTATGGATTGATCAGGTGGATCAAGTCTGCGATGGTTGCCTCGCCAGGAAACAGCAGCAGGCCCCTTTCCTGGAGTAGGAAAAGTATCACGCGCGGGATGTCCTCGACCTTACCCACGGTGATCTTTGTGGGCCGATTATGCCTACGACGCTGAGCGACAACAACTACTTCTTGCTGCTTGTGGATGACCTAAGCCATTACATGTGGCTTAGTCTCCTTGCGAGCAAGGACCAAGCTCTAGCATTGATCAAGTGCTTTCAGGCCATGGTGGAGGTGGAGTCAAGGTGCAAACTCAAGGTGCTTCGAACCGACTGTGGCGGGGAATTCACGTCGGTGGAATTTAGCGAGTACTACACTAAGCATAGTGTGCAGCAGCAGCTCATGGCCCCTTATTCTCTGTAGCAAAATGGGGTCGTTGAGCACCGCAACCAGACCATGATGAAGGCTAAAGGGCTCCCCAGCAGGTTCTGGGGCAAAGCCATTTTCATCCTCAACTGTGCACTAACACGAAGTGTCAACAGGAAGAGGTCGTACGAGGCTTGGCACGACGAGCGACTGGTGGTGCACTTCCTCTGCACCTTCGGTTGTGTAGCGCATGTCAGGAACTTGAAGCCACAACTAAAGAAGCTGGATGACCGGAGCACGTCGATGATCTTTGTAGGGTATGAGTCTGGGTCCAAGGTGTACCGCATGTACAACCCAATCACCCAATGCATGCATGTGACACACAATGTCACCTTCGATGAAACTGCGTAGTGGGATTAGAGAGCTCATGGTGAAGAAGGTCTGGTGAGTGGTGGGGTCCCTTTCACCATAGAGCACACTGCAGTGCATGAACAAGGAACGGTGGGGATCAATGGAGTAGACGGTGACCAGGACTTGCCACGCACGCCATTAGTGCATGCTCTGGCAACATAGCAATGCTAGGGGCAGATGCGGCAATGCCTGTGATGCTAGGCATAGTGGAGTTCGTTTCGCCGCCAACCAACCTGGGAGAGGTACTTGACGCCGACCACGATGATGCACCGCTTCGGTATCGCACCATCAACAATGTCACCAGGCCGACTTCACTCCATAGTTTTGCACCACACGACCTCGACCCTGCTGGGCTACTATTCACCACAGTTGACAAACCAGCATCTTTCAATGAAGCAGAGTAGCATGAGTGGTGCCGCAAGGCGATGCTCAAGGAGATGAAATCGATCGAGGACAATGACACTTGGGAGCTCATCGATCTCCTTACTGGCCATCGACCTATTGGGCTCAAGTGGGTCTACAAGGTGAAACATGACGAACATGATGCCATCACCAAGTACAAGGCATGGCTAGTCATGAAGGGCTATGTACAGTGGACTGGTATCGACTTCGAGGAAGTGTTTGCTCCCGTGGCGCGCATGGAGTTAGTCCGGTTGCTACTTGTTGTGGCGACGCATGAGGGGTGGCAAGTCCATCACATGGATGTCAAGTTCGCATTCCTCAATGGCAACCTGACAGAGGAGGTGTATGTGGCCCAGCCATCTGGGTTCGTTATCGATAACAACGAGCACAAGGTGCTCCGGCTCCGAAAGGCACTCTACGGCCTTTGCCAAGCACCCAAAGCTTGGGACGCCATGCTCAATGCTAACCTATCGATGCTGGGGTTTCACAAGAACGTCTCCGAGCATGTTGTATACACACGCAGTGATATAGCGCATCGGCTGATCGTCAGAGTGTATGTCGTTGACCTGATCATCATCAGCACTAAAGTCATTGACATTCACGTGTTCAAGCCGAGATGAAGAAAATATTTTAGATGAACGGCCTGGGGTTGCTCTCCTACTACCTCGGCATCGAAGTGAGCCAAGAGCCAAGTGGCATCTCCTTGTATCAATTGGCCTATGCGCTCAAGGTGCTTGAGAAGAGTGGCATGGAGGATTGCAACAACTGTCAAGCGCCAATGGAAGCTCGCTTGAAGCTAAGCAAATTGAGCTCCTGCCCATTAGTAAATGTCATCCAATATCGGAGTATTATTAGCAGCCTCTGATATTTGGTGAACACACGGCTGAACATAGCCTATGTGGTACACTACACAAGCTGGTTCATGAAGGAACCGCATAAAGACCACCTGGTCGCGGTCAAGCACATACTGCGCTACATCGCTGGGACACACAACAACGACGTCTGCTATACGAGGAAGAGAGACAGTTGACCGTTGCTATTAGGATTCAGTGACAACGACATGGCTGGTGAAGTCGACAACCGCAAAAGCACCACTAGAGTGCTCTTCTTTTTCAGAAGCAACCCCATCGCTTCGCAGTCACAAAAGCAGAGGTGGTGGCGCTGTCATCCTGTGAGGTAGAGTACATCACTGCGACAGCCGTAGCATGTCAATGCATCTGGCTAGCTCAGCTGATGGGCAAATTTCTCTGGTCGGAGCCCAGCGTGCCGATGCTCAAGGTGGACAATAAGTCCACCGTTGCTTTAACCAAGAACCCTGTCTTCCACGACTGAAGCAAGCGCATCGACATTCACTTTCACTTCATCCAGGAGTGTGTTGATGGAGGGAAAATCATCCTCGGACATACTCGCACAAAAGGAGCAGATCACAGACATTCTCACGAAGCCACTCGGGCGCGTCAATTTCCAGGACCAGAGCGCAAGGATTGGCGTCGTCGAGATCACAGGTGAACGCAGTAAGAATTAGGGGTGAATGTTGAATAATCCAACACGCTCACCGTGGTCAAAGAGTCAATCATAGTGACTGTGGTCAAAGTAACCACGATCGAAGAGTTAGTCGTAGTGACCATGGTCATAGTCTTAGTGGTTGTGATTGAAGTCATAGAGTTACTGTAGCGTCATGGACGTATAGTTACTGTAGTGGTCGTAGTGGGTGTGGTCGAAAAATCACTATAGCAGTTGTAGCAGGTGTGATCGTGGAACCACTTAGCTGTTCGACATGTGCTATGTCCACGTGAGAATGTGTTTTTTTGTTGTCTGTTAACATCATGTGCGGTATGGCCTGGGTCCATGAGATTGTGCAGGTAGTGGCGCATAATAAGGGTGGCTTAATCATCAGAGTTGGGCTAGGAACTTTTTTAAATAGCAGTCTAATACAATAGAAAAGCTACCCAGTTTTCTAGCAGTGCAAAAACTCTTATGTCTTTGTTCTGTGTTTCAAACTTTATGTGTGTTTGTGTGTGAAGTCAGGCATTTTGATCGGCCGAAGTTTCTCACAAGTCACAACTGCTACATTGCACATTGGCTAGATGTGTTTGGGCTCTTCTTGGCGAAGAGATATTGCTGCAACAAGTATTGAAAACCCCAAACTTTACATGAAGGTGAGTTGCAGAGTCCGCTATCCACTTATACTTCCATTGTTAAATTCCTGAAAGATTTGGAGATGGCGGGGATTGCAAAAGAACCTCCTGTTGCTACCAAACAGAAAACCCGACGGGAAACGGAATGGATAGCTCCTCGAAGATCGATGTAGATGGGGGAGTCTCCCGTTCGGGGAAGAAGGGTGCAGTGTGTAGAAACATTGAGGGGGAGTTTATTTCTGCAAGTTCATTGGTTGTTGGTGGACTTACTGATCCAGCTTCCTTGGAGGCGATTGCATGCAATGGAGGAGTGTCTTTAGCTCTGGATATTGGTGTGACAAAGTGCTTGATTGTGTCCGATTGTTTGCAGGTTATAACAAACTTGGAGAAGCAAAATCGATGTGCCTATGGAATGATATTGCAGGAGATTCAGAAGAGGTCTGGACTGATCCCGGAGGTCAGTTTCCGTTCTGAAGGCAGGGACTCAAACTTTGAACCTCATTTATTTGCTAAAAGTGCTTGTGTTATACTTGGTTCCTACGGCAGCCGGACTATCTCAGTGTAAATGTGAACTTTCATTAGCAATAATAATAATAATATCCTTGCCTTCCTCTCTAAAAAAAACTACCACCATTGCTTCCCCTCTCTCAAAAAGAGGAGGAGGATAACACCATTGCTACCCATTTATGAGTGACGTATTCTGAGGTTGTGTATCTTGAATGACAGTGACTACCATAGAAACACTACTCGTTTGGAAATTGTTACGTAGCTACCATATCATTTCGTGTACAAGTAGAACTAGTATAGTCCATTACTATAAGCAAGGACGGAGCTAGCTAGCCACCGTTGATGCTGCTTCGGCGGCTGCCCACACCACCGCTGATAAACCGACGTATAATTAAGCTTGTAACGACTACTCCAGGTATTTAACACTATTTCCTCTGTTCAGATCATCTAGCGTGATTAAAGCCATGTTATTTTCGTATTTTGGTTTTAGCTTTTGACTTATCTAAAAGTTAAAAAGCCAAACGTTGGAACATGGTGGTTTCTTGAAGCGCGAATTCTTTAAATGTTTTCTCTAGCCGAAAATTGTATATGTTGTCTGCATCATCGTCTCTGCCATCCATTGTCGTCTAAAAAAGACACAGTAAAAAACTATTAACCATAACCAGAAAAGTAACCCCTAATATTGGAGGTTCTGCCCGATCTCTGGCTCTGCCATCACCTAACACAGTAGTCTTTTATACGTCTAATTTCTATAAACTAGTTTTATCAATCACTACTATTCTTCAATCACGGTTAAAAACCATCAGAAAAATCCAATATGAACAAGTCATAGTCCTCGTTTGGGACGCATGGATGCCACGCAAGAATCTTATTGGGAGCAATTTAATTCTCATATAAATCAAAAAAGATTCCAACGTTTCAAACGAAACAGGCCATAGAATCATCATCCAGGATATCTGGAAGCTTCCTGGATCTCACCTCGTGCATCACCAACTCTCAGCACCATACCCATTATTTCTTGGTCGTAACAAAAAAAAAGAATCCTTTTGTCCTCTCCAAATTGGCAGCAGTTGTTCAGAGCCACAGACCCACGATGTGCCGACACCTGTGAGATGCACATCAGCCAACCTTGTGCTCAGGGATTTAGGGCCTGTTTGGTGCGTAGCCCCGGGTTGCCTAGCCGAATATTAGGCGTGCCACATCTGTTTAGCCACCGTTTGGTTCTTGTCCAGAAATATGGCTTGCCAAAGAATGTTAGGCGCCTGTTATACTGCTTGCCGAAGAAAAATCGCCAAACGTGCGGCGGTCGTTTTGTTCGCCAAACAATTGGCGAGACGAGCGCTGCTGTCACCGCAAGCAAGGGAAAGGGCATGTTACGCGCGTACAGCACACTCGTGACCGCCGAGAGAAAAAAGGGCGCGCTTTTATGGCGCGCAGTCGTTGGGGATGGCGCGCACCTTTCCCCTTTTCTCCCGTTCATCTGTGCAGTGGCCACCTCTTTTGTCCCGTTCATCTTCCCCTTTTCTCTTTTCTCCACGTCGGGGGAGAGCGCAAAGGACTCAGGCACCGCAGACGACATCCTCTCCAACATCTCCTGCCCCGGCCACGCCACCGGCATGACGCCTTCCTCCCCTGGCAGCGACCAGAACAGCGCGCGGTATGAGCAGCCGTCGTACACGGACGGCGTCCTCCTTTTCTTTTGCGGAAAGCTCATTTCATCACAAGATCGTTTGCCTTTTTTCCTCCGTTCCCTTTTTTCAATTCTCGTCGAATTAACAGGAGCGGATGATTCAAGATCTTGTGATGAAATCGACTAGGAATTAAGAATAGCACGTCGATTTAAGCATCTTCTTCCTAGTCGATCTGCAGCGGACGTCGATTTGCACACCTTGCCGGTCTGAATCCTCCATCCCCTCCAAGGCTCTAATCCTCATCTCACTTACCTCTAAATCCAGATTAGGTTTGTACGCATCCAGGATCCCCTTCTTCTGCTTATTCTTCTCTACTTTCCAATCTAATCCCCTTGCTCGTTCCACAGATCCATTGGCTTCTTGAAGGGACAAAGGTTAGAGCCATCATTTTTGTTTATTCTTTGCATTTCGTTGATGTCTTTTAGGTTGGATCGAGCTGTGCTTGTGCTAATCGATTTCTACTTTCTCTTTTTCCCCTCCATGAATCCGTGCACACCAACTCAGCTATCATATGAGCTGCGGCAATAATTCGTTCATCAGGTCAGCAGGCCCACCAATCCCTAAGGTTTTGAAATCATTGTGTATCTGAGGTAAACTACCTTGTTTGCTAGAGAATGATCATTTGTTGGACTTATTTTTTTAGAGAGATGGACTTCTTTTTTTTTTTGAGAGAGAGATGGTTTGTGGACTAGGAAAGTAACAGGATATGTCTAAGTTGTTATCTTTTCCTACTTACGATTTCTTGTCAATTAATAGCCATCAATTTGCTACTTACAGAAATTTACATATATGTTGAAGTTCATATTTCTTATCCTTAGTACATATCAACATGTTCCTGTCCAACAAAAATGTTCATAAATGGGTATGTCCAGCTGGGACTTAACACATGCAGTTGCTATCAGAAAATATAATCCTTACTATGCCTGTATATTTTTAGTCAACACATTTGTTGTTTCTTTTGGAACAGCTATGCTGCATCACCAAATATTTGGACTTTTGGGTTCTTTTTATTTTCATGATAGCAGCTAACATCTTGTAAACACTCCTATTGATTGCTAAAGTACAGGATTATGAAATTTTTCTTTGTGCCTCATTATAGGTTTGCCAAGTTTTGTCTGTAACTGTCATTTATAATGTTGTGAGGTGTGGATATTTCTTGATAGTTCGTAGATGGACAGAAGGATGAATCGATTCATAGATTATTACTTTAGTTACTACTACCAGTACTACATTTGGAGGAGAAGGTTACTGGCTGTTATTGCTTTGTGTCTAGCCAGCTACTCTTATTTGCTTAATATGCGCAAGCGAGACCGTGAAGGTGTGACATATGGACCCATGTTGAACAGAGATTTGTCACGAGGAACACGTTTAGATCGTCTATATAATGGTACCGAGGCCCATTGTATTTCTGAATTGCGCATGCGAAAAGCTGTTTTTCATAGGCTGTGTGGAAATCTCAGATCACGTGGTCTTTTGGTGGACACGTTGAATGTCACGGTGGAAGAACAAGTTGCAATGTTTATGCATATAGTGGGTCAAAACTGGTCTAATAGAGCTGTTGGTTTTGAGTTTATCCGATCGGGTGAGACTATCAGCAGGTACTTCAATGCTGTTCTAGATGCACTTGTGTTAGTTGCTAGAGAACTCATATACATCAGAACCACTGAAACACATCCAAAGATCACAAGTAACCCAGGCAGGTTCCACCCTTACTTTGAGGTACAATCATTAACCCCCTCAGATAGGATTTTGATACATAGATGAGTGGCATATTAAATAGTCTAATAAAACATCATCTGTCTTTCTTAGGGTTGTGTAGGAGCTTTGGATGGCACTCATGTATCAGCATTTGTCCCTGCACACATGCAAGACAGGTTTAGGGGTAGAAAGTCCATTCCTACTCAAAATGTTCTCGCAGCCGTCGATTTTGACCTGCGATTCATATATGTCCTCGCTGGATGGGAGGGATCAGCTCATGATTCTCATGTGCTTCAAGATGCTCTAACCCGTCCCACTGGCCTAAAAATACCTGAAGGTACAGATTCACATTTTTGACTACTTAAACAACATATTAAGATCCGCACTAACATTAGGCAACATGTTCGCACTGTAGGAAAATTCTTTCTAGCTGATGCTGGATATGCAGCAAGGCCTGGTATACTCCCACCATACCGTGGCGTCCGTTATCACCTAAAAGAATATAAAGGCAGTAGTGAACCTGAAGATTATAAGGAATTATACAATCACCGCCACTCCTCACTTAGGACAACAGTCGAGCGAGCTTTTGGTACCTTGAAGAATCGATTTCAAATCCTTAAAAGTCAACCAAATTTTACTTTGAAAAATCAAGTGAAGATTGTTCTTGCATGCTGTGGGCTTCACAATTGGATACTAGAGGATGGTGATGATGACTACGTCTATGATGATGAATCATGGTACAGGGCCTTACCAAGGAGCAATAGGACATATCGTGACATACGTGCTGAGAGTCGGGCCTGGGTACTTAAAAGAGACCAAATAGCACGTAGTATGTGGAGAGATAAAGTAGGCGAATCTAGCTCCGTAGTTAATCAGCCCACTGAGAATATGAACTGTGAAGGTGGTTTGTAGTGGTCTACATATGATTGGCATGTAATGAACTTTATAGTATTCCTTACTTTGTGTGGCATGTAATGAAATTTCTATGTGTGACCATCCATCAATTTTGTCATGAAAGTTCTATTGATGAGTGGTTCTAATGTACTGGTCCATCATTAATGTCTAGCTTTTTTCCCTTACTTTCTTTAGGTAGCCAGGATTTGGTATCATTAGTGCTGCATATTTCTTTTAATTGCGCAAGAAATGGTGAAGAGGAAGGGAAAGTTGGATGTTGATGGGCCTGTCCGTGAGAGAACTATAACTTGGGATGAGGAACACACTAAGTTCCTGCTGAATTGGTATATTGAATACAAGAAAAACCAGCATGCAGGCTTTGTGTGGAAAAAGCCACACCATGCGAAGTGTGCTGATGCCTTGAACAAAGAGTTTGGCATGGGTGTAACTATTGAACAGGTTAATCGTCACTATAGGGACTATAAGGAGAAGTGGAAGATAATTGAGACAGCTTTAAATAAGAGTGGAAATGGATTTGATGCCACTAGGTGCAAGATAACTATTTCTGAATCTGAAAAAGAAAATCTCAATGTATGTCTCATAATTTTTGTCTTCACATTACAAATATCAAATATACACAGTTACACTCTAACTTGTCTTGTATTCACATGCAGGATAGGGCGAGGCGCTTGCTTTCTAAGCCCATCAAATTCTTTCATGAGATGGAAGAGCTCTTCCAGGGTACTCATGCAGATGGTTCTCTGGCCATGGATCAAGAAACATGCTTAGATGATGCTAAGGATTATGACAGTGATGATAGCAGAGGGCGTAATGACATATCTGGTTATGCACGTCCTATTGACCTTGAAGGTGATGACTCTGACACATTACCATCACCTGAAGGTAACAAAACTAGCCCTAATTATGCAGCAAGTGGAGATTCTTCAAGCACACCTCGATCTGGAAAGAAGCGACCAAGAGGAATTAAGTCCCCTAGCAAGAAAGCACCAAAGTCTAAGAGTCGTTTTTCAGATGCCACTGAAGAAATCAGCACAACTATGAAGGCAATTGCAAAGTCTCTTAATGATCCACCTCCGCCCCCAGTCCCAAAGCATGACAATCCGCATGCTGAATTGTGGAAGAGGTTAGAGGCTTTGCCCATTCGTACAGATGATAAAATCACTATTGGTGTTTACTTGGCACGGCCTGAAAATGAAGGAATGCGTGGTTGGCTTGATGGTTCTAGTGACACAACTCTGGAGACTTGGATTTACCGATTCTTATGTGAACAGGAGCATGACAAAGATAGTTAGACTTCTGTTGAAGGGTGTCTCAGTGACCTTCTTTTGCTATTTCACATGGAAGTGCTCAGCAGCTAAGTAGTGACCTTCTTTTGCTTCTTTTGCTATTTCACATGGAAGTGCTCAGCAGCTAAGTAGTGACCTTCTTTTGCTTCTTTTGCTATTTCACATGGATAGACTGAAGTGGTCCAGTAGTAGTTGATCTTTTGTATATACTAATATAGCCATGCACTCTAATTTATGCAGTGACTTGTCATATGTAATATGAAGTTATCATCCTGTATATTCATTAGTGTTCAGTACTTTGTCATGCTCCTGTTCATATGTGATTTGGTTAGATATACTACTTCTGGTTTGTTTCAGCATTGGAACATGCTGACATACAATTAGAGAAAGAGCATACTCTTTTAGATGCTTCCCTTAGGGAGCTGGAGTCTAGGTTTATAACTGTATGAGGACTCAATAGTGGAATTTCATGACACTCTTAGCAAACTAATAGAGGAAAGTCAGAAAAGATCACTGGAGCATATCTGCAGAGGTATGGAAGATAGGGAAATTATGGACAGTTTTCTAAAGATGACATTACCAGGAAGCAGGTACACTTTCTTCTTTGCTAGTATTAGAAAAAACTTGTTTATAGCAATAACTTGTGCTTTACAAAGTAGTTGGTCTGAATTCTTTAGGTTTACAATACATTCATTGATTAATGCAGTTCTGGTTTGCACATTGTCCACATAGCAGCAGAGATGGCTCCTGTTGCAAAGGTGATCTTTGGTATTAATTCAGCCTTTCATCAAGTGCATTTGATTGCATCGTTGCATCTTTTGGTAAGTTGCTACCTAGTATGACTGTCAACTATTAAGGGACTCTTGAGAACATCACTGTTTTAAGTATGATTCTGTAAATAATAAAGCATTAATTTTCCAGTGTTACTTGTAAACTTGGAGCCTAGCCCCTGTGTTGCTTCAGACACGTCTTGAATTCTTGTGGCCAATACTTAGTTAAAACTCTTCCATCAATGCTGAATGATACTCTGTCTAAATGAATTGATGGAGATTGTATTTTCCATCCCAAATTCACGACTAGACAATTCGAGTGACATATATGTATTATTCCCAATGTTTTGGTACACAGTTTATCAGTTTTGATTGTGCAATCATGAATAGTAAATGAAGCTTTGGTTTGAACCAAAGAAGGTGAAGTATTGACTAGTAAATTGTCCATTGACCAAGCTGTGTGGTTATGAGTTGAATTACATCGATCTCCTCCTACTGGAGTATATGTTGGGATGGCTCTTGAGATGAGATATTTGCTAAAATATTGATGCCAATGGTATATTGACTGTTTTGGAATTTGAATTGTTGCCCATGCTGATTAATTTAAATCCTTTGTTTTGGTGTGAAAATTGTCCAAATGCTTTGACATAATGACTCCAGGTGGTAACCTCACCACTTCTTAAAACGTGGTGACTATACTGAAGTTTGGCTATGAACCAAACAATTGCCACATATATTTAACGAACTTGTGGCAACTTATGTGGCAGCAAACCAAACAGTTGCCACATTCATATTTGCCAAATCTAAAGTTAGGCATAGCAGCTAACCAAACACTTTATTCTTGCCGCAAAGTTGGCACGCCACTACTCTGGCATGTGCCTAACCTTAATTATGGCAAACTATGGCTACGAACCAAACAGGCCCTTAGTGTAGGTTCAGGAATTTTTTGTACGGATAATCCATTTTTATTCGAAATTACATAAATATATCCGCGGAAATTTTTTTTTTACAAAAATAGGCTCCAGTCGCCGAATGGTTGGGCGACTGGAGCCTATCGCCCAACCAGACCGCGACACAGTATGTCTCGCTGCACAGTAGAGCGACTACATTTAGTCGCTCTTCCGTTAGGCGACTAGCATGCAGTCACCATCCCGTTAGGCGACTAACATGCAGTCGCCATCCCGTAGGGCGACTTCATGTAGCCCCCATGTATTGTTTTAGATTTTGTGAATTATGTAACGTTGAACGGGTAAAAAATACGGTGAAGTTGTAATAAAAGTTTATGTTCATTGTATATTGTAGGTGTGTAAAAAGTTTTAAATTTTTTTTTTCATGAAAGATTGAGTACAGAACAATCGATACATACACTGTTAAGTGAGATAGTTTATGTGCAGAGAGAGATAATAGACTTCTGTAAATTTAAATAAACTTCATAATATAACTGTGAGTAACATGCCGCATGTTTTTTCATTACATGCATAACATATATAGCATCTGCAGCGTCGCCTCACTAGTCACCCTGGTGTGCCCCGTCACCGCGCCCGCGTCCTCCCATACGGCCTCGCTTGGCCCTCCTCCGGTTCAACGGGTTAGGACGATCCGAAAAAGTAAAACGAGGAAGAGGGTGTCTATCCCGCCCCCGCGCTGGTGGAGTCAGCTGCACCTCTGGCTGTGTGCTCTCCGGTGCACCGGGGAGGGCACTGCCAGAGATAACCTCCGGTGCTACGTCGGAGAAGTGTCCAGGCCACTCCGGTGTAGACGCGAAAAACTGGTCCACTTCGTCCGGGCCTGGGGAGACGCCGTGCTGCTGGTAAATACCTGCAATATTAATAACGTTAGTTCGTTGCATGTCGTCTTCGGATAAACACGATATAAGAACCTTTGCGTACCCGTAGCTGGCGCCATCTGCGTGGGGAAGACAGGGGTGTGCGTAGGAGGCGTGAAGTGAACCGGTGTAGGAGGCCCTGCCCAGGCTGAACCCCCTGGCTGCTCCGGGTGAGGTGGTGGAGGACGTATCCACGTAGGTGCACCAGAGTAGTGCCACGCTAGTCGGGGTGGACGAGCAGTCGAAGCGGTGGGCGTGGAGACCACCGGTAGCCTCGTGCAGGACAGTAGGCTAACGATACGTCTACACTCGTCGTGCATCCGACGCGCAAAGCTGATGCCCTCCTCATGGGTCAGGTGCGCACCACTGGAGAGCCTCTCCAGTACTGTCCCGGAGTCGGCGCATAGGGCAGAACCGATGTCAGCCTGGACACAAAGACATGAAATGGTCGATTATCGAAACGACATTACCATTTGGGAATCTTTGAAATGACATGTAACGTACCGCGAGGTGAGCGTCGCGCACGAAGTGCGCGGGGTACGTGTCCGTCGGAGCGGCGACGTGTGTGGCAGGCGGGTCTACCACATATACGAGCCTGGTACGGGTCTACGGCTGGTACCAGCGCAGGTACTCCGCGTACTCCCTGCTGTCGTACGGGCTGTCCTCCTCCACGCGGTCGTCGAGCGCACCCTGCCACTGCTCGACCCAGGGCTGCATCCTGAACGACCAGTCCGTGCCTCTTTTCACTCCCTTCGCGCTGTGCCTGCGTATAGAACCATTACTGGATGTGAGATACTTGCGAACGCAGTAGTAAGTATGTAAATATTTAGCACAAACGATCACTCACCCGTGCATGTGGCGCGGAATCGATGGTCCGACTGGTACAGGAACCGGCTGCCATAGCCCGAACTGCCGCATCACCCGCTGGGGTGCGTAGTCCTCCACGTAAATGAGGTACACGAGCTTCCGACGGGTGAGCCAGAAAGCCCGGTCACGCCAGCAAAGTGAGGACAGCCCGCCAGGAGCACGGGCCTGAACTGCCGTATCTGCGTACGGCTCCCAGCGCACGTCGTCAGCTGTGATGCGGTCGAGCTGCTCCACAAAGACCCGGTACGCCCGCGTGACCTGCACGTGCGCGAACTGTACCTGCAAGAAATATAAGTTGTTTAGAATGACGATCGTCCATAAGAAAGAAATAGTTGACTGTGATAATACTTACTCGACGACGGCACCAGATAGAACCCATCGTTGGCCGGTCGACATCTCCCCTGGATACATCTCGGGCCCGTACGGACCCATGTCGTCTAGCACAGGTCGCCCGAGGCTTAAGCGCTCGAACGACCACAACTGCAGTAGCAGGGGACCGCCCGTGAGGATCGAGTTCGCCTTGATCCTCGTGCACGCATCGCATAGGGCGCGGTACGTCGCGGCAAGTACGGCCGATCACCAGCTGACCTGGTGGGGCTCGCCGTCAGCGATCGCCCTCGCATAAGCGATAAGGCGCGCATCCACCGAGTTGCCGTGGCTGGTGGTGAAAAGCACCCAACCAAACAGCCACAGCACGTACGCCTCCAGGTGGCGCGACACCTGCTGATCGTTTGCCTGTGGAACCATGCGCTCCACCTGAATTCAAACAAGTTGTTATTAGTACCTAATACCACAAATAAACGGTTCGACGACACGATCGAATGTAAAAACCACGTACCCGGTACTGTGTGAGCCACCTCAGCGTCGGCCCATGGGTCTGCGCCTCTCTGAACACGTGGTGCTGAGGGCCCGGTGGAACGACACCCTCGAATCTGCCAAGCAGGTCAGCGCGCCAGTCGTTTGGGGCCTCCGGTAGGAAGGCAGCGTCTCCCGCGATCGGAAGGCCAAGGAGCAGGGACACATCCTGCAGGGTCGGCGTCATCTCCCCGAATGGGAGGTGGAAAGTGTGCGTCTCGGGCCGCCAACGCTCCACCAAAGCCGTCAGCAGGGAACGGTCGAACGGGAAGCGTCGTGATCGCTCCCCGCCCGCCTCGTCCCCGCCCTCGTCCCCGCCAGCGGCTGCATCCTCGTCCGTGGCCTGCACCATCCGGGCAAGAGGGAGTAGCCCGGCATCCCGCAGCCTGCAAACAAAGTGAAGGTCAGCACGGAACGAACTTACGGTCGCACTAAACGCTGGAGTAGTGCAAACCTGGCAGTCCAACGAGGGTCGAGTCCCCAGGCCACGCGAGGTGTGCGTGTCCGGACCACTCCCAGCTGAGGCGGCTCGTCCGTGCTCCCCGGTGGCGGCACTAGACGGGAAGCGCGATGAGAGTGGTCCACGTGCTCGTCCAACAGCGCGTACTGCCACTCGGAGTCACGTCCAACACGAGTCATACCTGCAAAATTTGTACAATAATTTCTACATTAAATTTTCTACATCTAAATTTATACAATAATTTCAACATTAAATTTCCTATATCTAAATTTGTACACTAAACTTTCTACATCTAAATTTCTACATTTAATTTTCTACACTAAATTTTGTACACTACATTTTCTAAACTAATTTTGTAAACTAAATTTCTAAACTACATTTTCTAAACTATTTTTGTAAACTATATTTCTAAACTAATTTTCTACACTACATTTTCTAAACTAAATTTCTAAACTACATTTTCTAAACTATTTTTGTAAACTATATTTCTAAACTAATTTTCTACACTACATTTTCTAAACTAATTTTGTAAACTAAATTTCTAAACTACATTTTCTAAACTATTTTTGTAAACTATATTTCTAAACGAATTTTCTACACTACATTTTCTAAACTAATTTTGTAAACTAAATTTCTAAACTATTTTTATAAACTATATTTCTAAACTAATTTTCTACACTACATTTTCTAAACTATATTTTCTAAACTAAATTATCTACACTAATTATCTACACTAATTGTCTACACTAACTATCTTTCTACACTAAATTATCTACACTAATTATCTACACTAACTATATTTCTAAACTAATTATCTACACTAACTATCTTTCTACACTAATTATCTACACTAACTATATTTCTAAACTAATTATCTACACTAACTATCTTTCTACACTAATTATCTACACTAACTATATTTCTAAACTAATTATCTACACTAACTATCTACACTAACAAAAAATATAACACAAAAAATTACCTGGAAATCGCGCACTCCCTCTCCTCTTCTCCTCCTCTCCCTCTCTTTCTCTCCCCTCCCTCTTCTCCTCCTCTCCCCCTCCTCTTCTCCTCCTCTCCCTCTCTTTCTCTCCCCCTCCTCTTCTCCTCCTCTCCTTTCCCCTTCTCTTCTTTGCGCGCCGAAGGAAACAGTGGCCGTCGGTCGGCGGCCGAGCGCATTTTTGTATCCACCCTCAGTCGCCCAACGGTTCGGCGACTGAATTTCAGTCGCCCAACAGTTGGGCGACTTCCTTGCAGTCGCCGAACCGTTGGGCGACTGAAGTTAATCGCCCAACGGTTCGTAGACTCTCCAGCTGTCGCGATCCGGTTGGGCGAAAAGCTCCAGTCGCCCAACCATTAGGCGACTGGAGCCTATTTTTGTAAAAAAATTTCCCGCGGGTATATTTATGTAATTTCGAATAAAAAATGGATTATCCGTACAAAAAATTCGTAGGTTCAGTTAGTCTTTGCCTGTGATTTGAGCTTATTATTTTCTACTATAATAACTAGTTTTTAAATGATATATATTTTAAGACGAAGTCTATAATAGATTGTAGTGTATACTGTATCGAGTTCAGGTATACCAGACAAAATCATATGCGATTATTTCTCTCTACGTATTGTCTTTTGTGAACAACTATAATTTAAAAACTATAAGATGAAAGCTAAAATTATAGAAAAATTCTCACTCTTAATCGAGAGATGATGACATCATGGTACACCACTATTGGCTTGAGCCTGATCTCACAAGAGCCCCCATTTCGACTGGTTAATCTGGCGCGGTGCACAATGGTGAAAGCATCTTGTCATGTTGCTAGGCTAGTAGTGCTCAGCTGCCTTTCCATGCCACAGCAACACACCATTTTTGGCCTGTGGTGGTAGGTGGACCTTACCTCCACTCATCCATGATGCATCCCCGTAGTTCAGATTTGGCCCGTCTCTGGATTGAAAACCAATGCTTTAGACTGATTATGGCGGAGTTGTTTTGACTTTTGAGTAGTTTATATTTATACTATCTATAATAATTAATTTTTAAATGATATATTTTTTAAAAAAATAGGGTTAACAAAAAGATTATAATAAATAATGTACTGAGTTCAGCTGTATCAGCCTAAATCACATATGACTATTTTTCTGTACGTACTACCTCCTGTGATCAGTCAAAATTTAAATATTTAAATCATAAATCATAAACCATCAAACTAAAAAAAACATACTGTATATGACCGAAAATATACATATATTTTTGGTCTTCGGTCGAAATCTCGAGAGTTAGTTGGCCTGTGGTGGAGAGCTAGGCACGCGGTTACGCACCTAGTTCAACAGGTTTAAGTCCCAAACTTGTTGCTAGTGTGAACGGTCTGATGTTGAGATTGAACAACCTGAAATGTGTATGTGTTCTTGCTCTTTTATCTCTCTCTATTTTCGTAGTTATAACTGTAGTGGATCCTGATCCTCCTTGACGTTGACTTTATTGGCCGTGATTTTTGCAAGCCAACCTCTTGCCAAACAATATCCGGATTGCGTGGTGGTGGTGGAGGACTGTGTTGTCCAACCTGCATGATAGAGGCACTTGGGTCGGGCTGGGCAGCCATGTGGCTAACAGTGCATGTGCGAGCGACGAGCGCATCCACCATCGGTCGTTGTGACGAGAGGCAAAGGTGGCGTCTCACTTGCCGAATCTCGCGCCCCTACTTGGTGGAATATGGTAAGAGATAATGAACGCCAATACAATCTATGTAACCCATCAATTGAGAATTGTCAAATAACAAATGAGAAAGAACACTAGAAAATAAAGTTTTGATTAATTTCATATATATTCTCCTTTTACAAAGGCTTCTCTATTTATAGTCAAATCTCCCCATGATTAGTTTCAGTATTTACACACAACATAACATTCTAGGTTTTATAACTCTCCTTAGACGAATACCACGACATGGATATGTTTCATTAAAAACTCCTCCCAAAAACCAGTGGAAAAAAGAGATGGAAAAAAGAGACATCGCATCCGTTTCTTGTGTCACACTTATTGCCTTATTAAAAACCTTCATGTGAGAAAAATTTAGAAAAACTCACAAAGAGAAAAAAAAGTACAATATTAGATATTCATAATCATGTAAGTCTTTCGGTCTTACATAAGGGCTATGGTTCAGCGATTTACTCCCCCTGAACCTTGTAACTCTCTAAGCCGCATCATCCTTATGTCTCAAACGCACTTCTGCAAGCTATAGGTTTGGAGAGATTTTGTAAATAAATCTGTTAGATTATCATAAGGCCTAGCTTTCAATATCTTTATATCTCCGTTCTTCTGTAGTTCACGAGGATAAAAGAATTTAGGAGCAATATGCTTTGTTATATTACTTTTAACGTAGCCCATTTGCATATGTGCCACAAGCTGCATTACCTTCATAGATAATAGTAGGGTCTTCGACGTTGTTTATGCCACATGACTTCTTGATGTGGCTAATCATTCGCCTAAGCCAAACAAATTCTCGTGAGGCTTCATACAATGCGATCATTTCCGAGTGGTTAGTAGATGCAACTACTAAGGTCTGCTTAAATGACCGCCAAGAAATGGTTGTACCACCACAAAGAAATACAAATCCTGTGTGGGATTTTGCATTATGTGAATCAAACATATATCCTACATATGTATAGGTGACATCCCAAATAGGGAGCTAGTGTAATTGCGAAAATTATAAACTCTTTTAATTGTTTCTTCTGTGGTTCTCAAAAGTTTTTGGCGTTATTTGAATCTTTTAGTTGGATTTCTAGCCAAAAGCCTAGTTAATGAGATTCAAAACCTTGGACTCAAGAACCAAAAATTTAAAAGTTTGAAATTAAGAAAATCCGAATTCCCTTGGAGGCCTTGATTTTAAATTTAAATTAAAATATGGAGATTCAAAGCCAAGAACGGAAATTAAAAAAAATTGATATAAAACCCATCCATCCCATTTTCGTATCCGGAAAATTAAAGTTTATTTCTCTAGAACTCGACGATCTTAAATTTAAAATTGTTGAACCTAGACTCCAAATTCAAAATCTAATTGCAAATCTAAATTCAGAAAATTTCTTTAAAACATCAAAGTCTCTCTTGGGCCTGGCCCATTTTATTTTTTTTCCAGCCCGTTTCCTTTTTCTTTCTTTTTTTCCCAGCCCATTCGGCCCTTCTCTTTTTCTCCTGGCCGTTGGCACAGCTGAACCAGACGCCTTCGCTCGCTGGTTCTTCTTCCTCCCCTCTGTTCTTCAGGTGCGCCGCTCGCACCGCCTCCCCGGCTGCGCCGCTCTCTCCGAACCAGGACGCCCAGCCGCTCCGCCCCTGGTTTCACCCGACTCCACCCCCAGTTTTGCGCACGCCCTGGTTTTCCCGTCACGTCTGCTCATGCGCCCCACGCCGTCGCCCATGCCGCCGGACGAGCCACCCATACCGCCGTACGCCTCGCCATGCCGGCACTGCTCCCCTCCCTCGCCTATAAGTAGCCCTAAACTCGCCTCCTTCCCCACTTCTCCTTCTACCTCAAACCGAGCTCAGCTCGGGCTGGCTCTGTGCGCGGCCACCGGCCCTCTCCCCGTTTCGCCCACCTCCGAGAAGCCCGCTCTGATTTGAGCGCGTCACGACGTGCGCCTGAGCATCCACCGCCTCCCCTCGCCGTTAATCGGAGCGCCATCGCCCGAGCACGCTGCGCGCACGTCTTCTCCGCCTCCGGCCGGCCGTCGCCAATTCCGCCGCCGCATCCTACGTGGTCGACCCGGGCCGATTCCGTGCGGCAAGAGCAGCGTCTCTGCCGCCCGAAGCCATCCCAGTTGTTGTCCGCCGTCCTCCCCCACCGTCGTGACCCCTCCACGGTGGCCTCCCCGCGCCACCGCCTGTGCCCGTCGTCGGCTCGTCTCAGCCCCCCTCCAGCCACCTCAACCGTGCAGGTAAGCTTCTAGTACTCCACTCCTGCTCAGGCACGCGCCACCTTCTCCCCTCTCCTTCCCGGCCGCCGGCGCCCCTTCCTCCCTCACTATGGGCCGCTTGGCACCGCTGCCAGCCTGCCGTGGCACCACTCCGGCTGGCTCCAGTGCCACCTGGAGCCTCCTCGTCTCTCGGAGATTCCATTTTGCCGGTCGCCTTTGCTTCCCCGGCCGCTCCCCGCCGGCAACGCCGCCACCATCCCCGGCGTCTCCCTCCCCTGTTCAGCCTCTGCTCTGTTCGGGTTCCTAATTGAAGACAGCACCCTCCTTTCTGTTATCTCCCTCTGGTATGACAAGTGGGACCCCAACCAAGTGGCTGAGATAAGTTCTTAAGCAAGAAGTGCATAGTGATCTGTGACCCCTTTTGCTAAATGCTAAAATCATGTGTAAGATATATACATGCATACATTAAAGTAAGCTGTGAATGCGAATGATAATAAGAATAAGATTGTATTTGTAAATTTATAATGAAAAGATTCATGCAACTAAATTGAAACTTAACAATGGTTAATTTATTTATTTACCAATCAAGATTTATTCATCGATTCTCATATAGAAGATTAATTGAGGTAAGTCTATGACATGAACTATTTTCCCATCACTAAGAAATTAACATAAAGTTAATAACCTAATAATAATAACAATACTATCATGACTAAAGGATTTAATCATGAAGCCTAGGATTTCTTTTACCTTTTCATTTTGCCTACATTCATGGCAAATAAGACATTGGTAACAAAAGTAATTAATATAATAATTTTAATGAATGTATCATCGAATATAACATTTCCATTGTACGAATTTGAAGCTACCCTGCTTAATGAGTTTAACCTTTAAAAATCAATTGCATGCCACAAAAAATATCAAGCGTGGCCTACTTATCTCTAAAAATCATGAAGGCTATCTTTTCAAAAATGCTTAAAATATTTGAAGTAAAGACTTTAACATTATCTTAAAATACTGAGATTAAGATGATAAATAAAATACAATTAAGAAAGTCCTAAACAAGAAAGAGCAACCCTTAGTCTTTGTCTCGCACCCAGATCCCCAATCATTATCTCGAGATTTAACTTTAATGATCGAAAATAAATAATAATGAAAGAAATAGCTCTACTAAGAAGGTCCTTGTAAGAATCCTAACTCTCATATCTGACGAATCACAACCGTTGATCCTATCGAATAAAGTTATTAATCAAGCAGAATAACTGACTTTAGAATGGGCAGTTGCAATCTCAGAAATATACACAAGGTTCTATTCCTCTTTACTATCTTCGCTAACCCCTTTTATCTGTCCGTAAGTCTTGCCTGACTCACGGGACTTCCTTGATAAATATAAAATTAATAATGAGAAAGTTATCAAATAAATGGTCAAACCTCGCATTGCCCCGATCAGCTATGTTTTGACCTCTACCTTTTCAAAAAGGGGTATATTCCTGTAGATACTTCTTCATTTTGGTCCCTCCTTATTCTAAATTTTTCCCTCACGGTAAAACTATTCTGCCACCTCATTCCTTCGCCCAATTCATCTACCGCTGTGCTTACGGCACACTAATCCGAATCATCCTTCTATTCTCAAATCGTAATAAGTGTATAATTTAAATTAACTTGGGCATTTAAAGTGTTTGGATTTATTTGGTCTTTCTTTTCTGTGCCGCGTATTAGAATCTGAAGACTCAACAGGACGACGGATTCGAACAAGACCAAGACTCGGGTAAAAGCGAGGACTAGTAAAATTAAGATCAATGACTGAGAAGGCTTTGAATTAGAGCAATCAAGGCCGTGGTAAAACAAGCAAGGCAAGTCATCACTTTGATCATATTAATCCTACATTTTATGCAAAATTATGTTCTTTTAAACTATCAATTTGCATGCCTAATTGATTATGCAAATATATGTTAAAGCTTAAGGTAGCTACATGCCCACTTGATGTTGTATTAAATTTATTATGCCATCCTTTGATACTTGAATCACCTGATCCTTGTCACCATAGATATTAATGATAACTTTACTAGCTATAAGTCATATTAAATGCCATGCTAGTCTTGTCAAGTCCAGGGCACTAGTTGCCCTGATCGTCAATCTTTAAAACATAAGAATTTGTTTTGGGACAGTCATGGGATGTACGTGGCTAAGTATTTTGCTACAACTGTTTTATGCTTCTCAAAACCCTAAAAATCTGCTTTACCTGTCTGGGCGGTTGGTGAGAGTGGATGGTGCTGATGTCGCACGAGAACCCGTGGTTTGTGGTAAGAACCGCCTGGACAAATTAAGGACTGAATCTTGTACTGACTTCCTGGTGTAAAACAGTACAACCACAAGTCTATATGGGTACGACCTACCTGATTAACTTGCAAAGGTTTAGTTTAGATATCATCACGGAAGATGGGTGCCATAGCACTGGTTTACTCATACGGCGCAAGAGGGGGCTTCTGATTGTGGCGGATGTAACCCTTCAGCGGTGAAACCTCAGCGGGGTGGTATCTAGCTAAATTGGAGTAAGGTAAAGGCTTTGTGATAAACCATCTGGGTCTCATGCCTAAGGAAGCATGTTGGCTATCAAGATGACTTATCTCTTGTGGTGAAAGTGTACAACCTCTGCAGAGTGTAAAACTGTTCGAGCAGCCGTGCCCACGGTCAAGGGCGGACACGGGAATCTACTCGAGTTAGTTCTATTTCCAAAAACATTTGTGGGTGGGATAAAACCTATCAGAGAGATGTACTCTGACTTTGAACTTTTCCTGGAGAGATGTACTCCAGCGGCGAAAACTGGCATTGGTGGAGGTAACCATGCACTGTAAAAAGGTGGATGTAACCTACACTACAATTATTATCGCATTTTCACAATCAATTTCATAAAACATGTTTCAGTCAAAATTGCTACGTCTCAGGAGATTTTTTCTTACTTATTGTAATTCCCAAAACCATGCTTTAGCAAATAAAAGAAACTCAAGCCTCCCTTGACAGCTTTGCATCTATTATTACTGCATCCTGTGTGGTGGCTTGCTGAGTATCATCGTACTCATTCTTGCTTAAATACCATCACTCAGTTAGAGAGAACAGGAATGCCAAAACCTGTGACGCTAAAAAGGGGTCGACAGAGCTGGAAGACGAAGAGGCCATGGACTAGGTTGCGAACCCCAGTTGGCTGCCTGTGGGCAAGTCCTGCGGGTCCCACCCGTGTGAAGTTCTGATGCTACATTTTATCGTTTCGGCCTAATCGGCCCATGAGTAAGTATTACTGTATTATTTACGCTTCCGCATGATATGTTTTTGATATACAGTAATGTATATGTGAGCACTATCTACTGATCCAGGGAATAGTGCGGTGGAATCACAGAGGATCTGGGTTTGCTAACCCGGCGTCCGACAGTATATCCAACCATAGTCAAGTTTTGATTCTTCAGGAAAAACAATCCAATATCTTGCGTACCTTGAAGATACCTGAGGAGAGTTTTAACACTAGCCCAATGTCTTTGTGTTGGAGCTACGTTGTGTTGGAATTAGCAAGATACATTAGTGCCCTAATGGTACTTAAATATGGAACCTCTGGTTTAAGAATTTTCTCATTTTCCATCCTTGGTCTAAAAAATCATTATCTGCTTCTAGGGATCGGACCATCATCAAGGTTCGTAATGGACGTGACTTATCCATATTAAATTTCTCTTACACCTTCTTGGTATAAGAGGATTGATATACTAAAATATCTCCAGGGATGTGCTCCAGTTACAAGCCTAAGCAAAATTTGGTTCGACCCAAATCCTTCATTTCAAACTCCTTCACAAGATAGGAGCTTCCTCCCTTTATGTCCTCTGTCATTCCGATGATATTCAGATCATCAACGTACACCAAAATAATACAAAATCCAATCTGGGATTTCTTTATGAACACACAGGGATAGTGCTCATTATTAGTATACCCTTTCCTCGGGAGGAATTCACTAAGTCGGTTGTACCATATTCTTCCAGATTGTTTTAATCCATATAACGACGTTTCCAATTTGACGATATACATGTTATGATTTAATTTTATTTGAATCCAGAATTTTTACTCCTTCTGGGACTTTCACATAAATCTCCGAGTCTAGTGATCCATACAAATATGCGGCCACTACATCCATTAACTGCATACTTAAATTTATACATGATATCATTGATATTAAATATCGAAACGTTATTCCACTTATGACAGGAGAATAGGTTTCATCATAATCGATGTCGGGTCTCTGCGTAAACCCTGTGCTACAAGTCTCGCTCTATATCTCACCACCTCATTATTTTCATTTATCTTTCGGATGAAAACCCATTTGGATCATACAGGGAACACTTTAGGCGGGGTTCGAGCCATTGGACCAAACAGTTTTCTTTTATTCAGCAAGAGTGATTCTGCCTCAATTGCTTCCTTCCATTACCCTAGTATTAGCACTTCTGGCATTCAGCTAAGGACTTTGGTTCTGGATACAGTTCAAGGTTTTTAGCAATTTTTACGGCAAAATAGATGTTGATAATTGTAGTCGTTCTTTTATATAATTCTTCTGACTCAACAAAATTAGTGGATATTTCTTCATTTGGTTCATCCAGCTCCTCGTGATTTCCCATAACGACAGAGTCTAGTTGTTTCAATGTCCCAGTATTAGACTATGCGTGTGCAATTGTACTGGGGTTACTATCTTCAGGATGATTCACTTCAGGAATTTTCTCAACGTTAGGTTGAATCTCTTCTCAACGTTAGGTTGAAACTCAGGAGGTAACTTATTTTCTTCGAGTTTCTTTTTCAACAGATGTCTCTGCTGAATTGAGGCCTCATTCTCCTGTGCTCTCCCCCTCTTCTTCATGTGAGGGGTTAGAGTAGTTTGAGTATCCGTCTGGGGTACTTCCACTCCCACCAGAGCATTTACTATTGATATATAAGATTTTGTTACTCCCTTTTGATCAATGAAGGCAACTGACAGAGTATTTGCAATGTGTTGCAGGTTTATGATTCGTCGAACTTCTAGTTCAGTTTCTTTAGTGTGAAGATCAAGGGCTTGGATGCCGGAGATATTCCAATCTATTTTTCAGTAAGGTACTTTCCTCCCCCTAATGCCGGGAAATTATCTTCATCAAAAATGCAGTCAGCGTGATGGGCTATAAATATGACTCCAGTAGTAGGCTGAAGGTATTTAAAAAGCAGCGGGGATTCAAAACCTACATAGACTCCCAGCCTCCGGTGGGGGCCCATGGTCATATGTTGTGGTACTAAAATTGGTACGTAGACAGCATAGCCAAATTTTCGTAGATGGAAAATACTTCATTCTTTTCCACGCACTAGTTGTGAGGGGGAACCTAGTGGTATGCAGTCAGTCTTAAGTTTATGTGTCCGGCAGCGTGCAACACTACATGGCCCCAACAACTAGTAAGAAGCATACAATTCTACAATAGTGACCTGGCAATAAGCTTAATTCTTTTAATGAATGACTCTGCAAGGCCATTCTGAGTGTGGACGTGTGGTACTGAGTGCTCTACCATAACGTCTAAAGCTAAATAGTACTCATGAAATGCCTTAGAGGTAAACTCGCCGGCATTGTCCATTCTAATAGACTTAATCCTTTCATCTAGAAAGTTTGATCTTAATCTGATAATTTGTGCTATCAGTTTAGTAAAGGCATGGTTCATAGTAGACAGCAGGCATACATGGGACCACCTAGTAGACGCATCTAATACCACCATAAAATATCTAAAGGAACCAGGCAAGGGTTAAATAGGTCCACAGATATCACCATGTATTCTCTCTAGGAAAATAGGTTATTCCCCCTTAATTTTTAGAAAAGAGGGTCAAGTTATGAGTTTTCCTTTGGCACAGGCTGGGCACAAGAAACCTTTAGGTTAAGGAAAGGATAGAGTTTTTAAGCTGTGGCTAATAGAATTGCTTATAATTTTTCTTACCATTATTACCCTAGGATGCCCTAATCGATCGTGCCAGATTTTAAAGGGCCGTGAGGTTTTTTACTCTATTTTCATTGCAACATATTCTTTAGGTTTGATGTAGGTATAGTATAACCCAGATGAGAAGTGGGAAGTTTTTCAACCACTCGTTTCTAATCGTTGTCAGACTTAGTCAAGAGGAGATATTCTGTACCCCCTTCATTGTCAATCTCTACATGGATATCATTCAAGCGAATATCCTTGAAACTTAGTAGGGTACACATTGATTGGGGATACAAGAGAACATCTTTTATCGTTATTTGGGTACCCATAGGGAGAACGAGTGTGGCCCTTCCAGTGCCAATGATTAGAGCATCACTTCCAGCGATGATCATGATATTTTTCATTTTCTTGGTTAACGTTTGGAAATGCTTGGTATCCCTTATAATCGAGTCAGATTTAAGGAGTTGTTCTATATAGAACATAATATAATCAAACAATAATTCAATAGGAATAAGGCTTAAAAGAATAGGCGATTCAATTTATTCATCTAGAATTAATATTTCAATCCTAAATAATTAATGCTTCACAAGAACATAAATAATCCATTATTCTCCTAGAATAACCTAAACTGATAAAGAAAAATTAAAGAAATCATAACATCTGGAGTTGCCCGGGGGAGTTGCCTACGGACTACTGCAAGTTGCCATATAGGTCAAGCTCCATGTGATCACCCCCTGTTGTTGCCTCAAGCTCCATCTCTGCATTCGATGCATCACCCTTGTCCGCATCAGGCTGAGCGACAAAGTGTGACTTTGCCTTCTTCCCTGGTGCTTTCTTGCTTTTGCCAATGGACTCCTGGTAGAGGTCTACTAGATGCTTCGGGGTGTGGCAAACATAGGACCAATGATCCATACAACCACATCTATAGCAAGGCATAGGGGGTAGATCGTCTTGTTGCCCAAGTCTGGCTTCTATTGCTTTCCTCTCTGTTTTCCCTCCAATGGGGCTTTCCACTCTCCTTCTACACATTCAGCTTCTTCCAGTTTTTACCCTTTTGCTTGGGTCCCTTTCCATGGCCCTGGCCACCACTTGTCTTCTGGAAATTAGCATGAGCTTTTGGCAGTGGCTGTGACCCAGCGGGACGAGTCTGATAGTTCTTCATCAGTAACTTATCATTCTTCTCTACCTCAAGAAGAGTGGTAATCACTTCCAAATACTTCTTGTACTTGGCTTGATGGATTGCTGCTGGAGTGTACTATGGGTGGGGTGGAAATTTCTCAAAGTCTTGTCTATCATCTCAGCATCTGTAATATTCTGGTTACAAAACTTGAGCTTAGCAACAAGCTTGTGAATGACAGAATTATATGCTAACACCATGAAGTCCTAGAGTCTTATGTTGGTCCACTCACACTATGCTTTAGGTATCATGATGTACCTTTGTTGGTCATACCCTTCCTTCAAGGAATTCTATAATGTCAACCGGTTCCCTTCTAGCAGGTACCAGGTATGGATGAATGTGGTGCCTCAAGAAGTGTAGTGCCGCACATTTGGCGGCCTCAGGAATGGAAGGAGCCCCAGCTGCTGGTTGGGTATGCAAATGCCTAGCGACAGAGCTATCAAGTTTATCCTAGCATCCATTGCCCCATGTGAGGTAGTTGCTACCGTCCAGGGTGAGCTCGCAATCTCCTTCATAGTGATGTCAGATATTTCCTACATTATTCATGCAAACTTCTAATTTACAACAGGTGAAAAGAATGAATATTGCTAAATCAGTAAGGTATGGATTTTATCTATTCAGTAGACATTATTTAGGATTTTCTAGATTTTTCTAGTACTTTTAATGAATATCTAAAAATTAATAAGCAATTTTTGAAATTACCAAGAAGCAGAAACAAAATAATAAAAGAAATAAATCCAAAGACACATAATAGTTCCAAAGAGCTAAAAGGATTATAATGAAGCTCATATAATCTAAGAATTAATTTCTCTAGAAAGAAATCAAGTCGGCTGGGCTTATCCGCTATTGTGACAAACTTCAAGGTCGAAATTCTATAGCATTACCACTTCATCAGCAAATTTCCTAATTTCAGCTAAACTCCAGGGGCTAAATCAAAAAATTATGGCTAGATAGTTTTTTCTATTCTTTCTGCTGAAAATTTGGGTCCACTCAACCTGTTACCCATGCTAGCCTATTTGTTTCAGTGGTTAGGGTTAAGAAACCCTAGCCACCGATTTCTGGGTTGTGCGGCGGCTACTACCCGTAGCCTCGATCATGTGCGTGGTGGCGCCTTTGGGAGGAACCAAGCGCCGGCGGCTTCGAGCAGCCGTGCATGTCGGCAGTCCCAGGTAAAGGAGAGATCGGAGGTAGCGGCGGCTTCGGGCGAGCGGCCTCGAGTGCGGGTGCATCGGCTCTTGGCGACGGTCTCAAGTGCGGGTGGGTGGGGCAACGGCGACTCCCGCCAGTGGCCTCGGGCTTCAGGCGTGGGTGCAATGTCTTCGGGCACACCGGCGACCGAGCACACAGTCGGCCAGGGGGGCGAGCACGAAGGCGGCCATAGCAGCAGCGGCTTTAGGCACATCGATGGCCAATCATGAAGGCGGTCATGGGCCTAGTGCAGAGGCAGCCATGGTGGCGGCTTTAGGTACACTGACAGTCGAGCGCGAGGTGGCCAGACACAGTGGTGGTGGGGCGGTATCGGCAACTTTGGGTGGCTTGCGGCATCGGTGGCTTCGGGTAGCCGACGGCTCGGTGGTTTCGGGTGGCTCGACGGTGAGAAGGCTAAGCGGCGGCCTCGGCGCGGAGGCGGCGGTCCATGACCGCCTAGTAGTGACTTCAGGCATGGGGCCACGGCAACCTCGGGCGTCGACGATGACGGAACAGTGTCGAATCTGTGTGTGCGATCCCAAACCATTCTGATTTCTTATCTATCTTCAAGACCAATCTAGATTCTAGCATATTCATCTAACATATTCACAAAAGAGCATAAAAAACATGCTAGCAAATTATAGATCAATCTGAGAGTAGAACAACTAGAACACATATGAACTAATCATGGCATTGCAAACGAATATAACTTCGATCTAGATTTATCTACGAGATTGCAATGCGAAATAGATTGGTTTTGGGGTTTGCCTATGTTACACCTTGAAGAGTGATTCGTACTGATAATGTGTTAAGAAATAATGAACGCCAATGCAATTCACACAACTAATCAACAGATAATCACCATAGAACAAATGAGAGAGAGAACACCAAGGAATGAAGTCTTTATTAATTTCAGACATATTCTCCTTATACAAAGACTTCTCTATTTATAGTCAAATCTACTCAGGAGTAGTTTTGGTATTTTCCCACAACGTAACCTTCTAGGTTTCGTAACAGAATCCAACTTGCCCATGCATGTGGCCTTCTCGTCTAAAAGGGAAACTACGTGTGTTTTCTAATAGTTAATTTTTGCACTGAAAAGAATCATTCTTCTTGCATTGTGATGCATGAATGGTGATGTGCTTTCTACTTTCATATGTGTGTGTGGTTTGACTTAAATTAGGTTTAGCTATCTTTACTACTTAAAAGAGTGAGTTGGTGGTGGTGGTTCATTCGTCCCTTTTAACTCCCTTATTTACCTCCCTACAAAATATCTACTAAAATAGAAAAACAATCTATAAAAAAATTCCACCATGGTAAAAATTTTCTACAAATATTACAACAGAGGTCTACTGGGTGCGCGGTAGAGTTGAGGGCACAGAGGCACAAAGCAGCCGAGCACGGAGTCGGAGCCGACGGCATGTGCCGAACATGCCAATCCCGATAATATCGACTCTACCTTGATGGGATAATATGAATTGTTTTATCCGTAGCATGGGCATTTAGCTTTGATTAATTACTTAGTCTCTCTCTAAAGGTAGCATATATAATAGGGAGATCTGTTTGACTGTTTGTTAGTGACGGTTCTATGTATGAAGTGACAAGTTTTCTTCCTTTCTTCTAAGAGTAAGTGGCAATAATCCTTGGTAGTCTCTGTTGTACGAATGCCAATAAGGATCATGTGAGAAGTTTTAATGTTTTATTATGATGAACCATTATTATTTTGAAGAAGTGGAAATTTGGATTTCGCAAATGTGCGATTTTGCTTTGGCCGAATTTTGTGATTTTGCAAAATTGAGTCATGGATTGATTTGGGTTGATCTAGGTCAGTGCATATGTGTTGCGCGATGCATGTTACAGCTAATGTGGGTCGAGTTGTGAAGAACTTATACCCCAAAAATAATTTCTTGGTCTTTGGATATGTATGGTCGTTTGGAGTCAACCATAGTCAATGGCGAGGATCATGACTATACTCATGGAGGAGCCAAAGTCCAGAACGATTAAGAATGCCAGGTAAAATGGCTGAGCTGAAGCATGGCACAAGGAAGGCAGGAAATATTAAAGAGAAGTTCGAGCGATGGATTACACAATGTGGCTTGGTCGGTTCAAGTAAGGTGTGGTTCGGTAGAACCTGATCGGGAGAGACTTACCGATACGTGACAAGCCAGTGATGCCTTTATACATGGCAAGCATCGCAATTGCTTACAATAAAAAATGAAGATTGGGTCAAGAAATGATATTTTGGTAAGTTGGCAGAAATACCATAAACTACATTTGATGAAAACCGTGGTGCTTGAGAAAGTGGTTTAGGTCAAATAAAAACTGAGAAGATCAAGTTGAATCAAAGGTTAAGAACTCAGCAGATTTAGGCTTATATGCTTTGAAAGGCGTGCATAAGTGTAGTGTATGAGTAAAACCTATATTGTAGGGGGTTAACGGGTTCCCCCATATATGTTAATTGGATAGTATCTATTAGAGTTAGATAGGTAATGGTTGCCTATCTATTTAACGGGTTGGGATGGAGACTTGCTAATTATTCATCCTAGCTTTACTCTCGAAGCCAAGTGTTCTAGAGTTAGGGTTTAAGAAATGTGAGTGATGTGGTGTGATCTCTTGTCCTTCAGGTAGAGTGACTATAAAACAGTTATCCTTAAGCTGCAAAATATCAACTTTGTCCATCTCTCATGCATACTTCTTATTTTGGTTGATTTGATTTTGCCTCTCCCCTTTCTTGATATTGTTGGATGTCAATAATAAATAACTAATAGAGATACAATATGAAAATCAATCCCTATCTATCTAGATATCAGGTTTGGCAAGTTCTTGAAGTTGCCACACATTTTGCTTGATTTGGCCTCTACGAGTGATTTCTTGATCCAATTATTTTGCCTCGATTTCTTCGGTGTTCTAGCTTGCTGTGACATACGGGAAATTTTTAGGGCTATTTTGGCCATCATTCACCCACGATCAAGTCATATTCACTATTTGTATCGGTTTTGATGCAACCATCATTCAAACAAAAAAAGGTCAAAACTTTGGTAACAATTTTATTAATCATTGATCGAAATAGATTCTTGACATCCTAGAGAAGGTGTGTACAAAACTTCAAGTGATTTAGAGCTTTGATTTGAGAGTTAGCTCAATTTTAGATTTTAGCACAGTTTTGGTCTTGCAGAGCTTCATGAATCAAAATATCCTAATTCTCTTAAGTTCTTTCAAGATTTTTTTTGTTGGTATAGGTTCTTAAGGTCGTGATCTAGCCTTAGTTCAACTTTTATATCTTTTGGATCTATGGATCAAAATTTTTATGGATTTTTGGATTTAAAATAGTGTTATTTTCACTATTCACCAAATTGAAATTATTGTTCACCCAATTATTTTGGGCTAGTTTGAGTTCTTGTTTTGGCAATTTTTATGTTGACTTTTCATCCTAATCTTCATAACTCTGTAGCTATTGTAGTGAAGAATCGGTGAATACTTATGGGAAATTTGAAGGCACTGTTGAGCGATGATGGGTTGTGAGTTTGCAACAGGGCTGGGCTTGTAGCTCAAGGTTTTTCCCAGGTATAAAGCTTGGAATCTTGGAATTTGAAGAGGCCTTTGCACCTATTGCTAGATTAGAAGCCATTCGCATATTGGTAGCATTCGCAGTGTCTAATAGCTTTAAGCTTTTTCAAATAGATACCAAGAGTGTTTTTCTTAATAGTTTCATAGAAGAAAAGGTTTATATCAAGCAATCTCCAAGATTTAAAAATCTCAAGTTCCCAAATCATGCATGTAAGCTCTCCAAAACCTTGTATGGATTGAAACAAACCCCTAGAACTTGGTATGATAGGTTTAAGAGTTTTTTTGATTAAAATGATTTTTAAAATAGGAATAGTAGATAAAACCTTATTAACTCTCAGGCATGGCTGTAACTTTTTAATTGTTCAAACTTATGTGGATAACAATATATTTGATGGTTCTTCTCATGGTTTGGTATCTATAGTTTCAGATTCTATGAGCAGAGAATTCAAAGTAAGTATGATGGATGAGCTAATCTTCTTCCTTAGTCTTCAAGTCAAGCAGCATGATTGGCTCCCTCCTTTACCTCACGACGTCGAAGTCAGACATAGAATTTATTATGTATTTATGCGCTCGATTTTAGGCTTCCCCTCGTGCCTCACATTATAAAACAGTGCGTTGCATCTTCAGGTACACTCAAGACACTCTTGATTTTGCACTCTGATATTTTTTGGATTCTGCACTCTCTTCAGACTTTGTTTAATGCAGATTTTGCGGGGTGTAGAATAGATAGAAAGAGTACTTTCGGCACTTGTCACATCTTAGATACATCTCTTATCTCTTAGTCAATTAGGAAGTAGTCCTCTGTTGCACAGTCCATTGCTTTGGCAGAGTATGTAGCCGCTGCTACTAGTTGCTCTCATATTATGTGGATCTTATCCACTCTATGGGACTATGGGTTATATTTAGATAGTATTTTTCTGTTCTGTGACAACACTAGTACCATAAATATTTCCAAAAACCTTGTACATCACTCTAGAACCAAGCATATTGATATTAGATATCATTTCCCTAAGACCATGCAGAGAAGGGTAATGTTGTGCTTCACTTTATAGAGTCAAAGTAGCAGGTTACGGATATTTCCATTAAGGCTCTTGATCCTTCTCATTTTGCTTCTTTGCGGTGGGAGGAATTATTAGTCCTTTTGGCCAATTTTGAGTGAGAGTTTTATGTTTTTGTATCTATTATATCATAATGCATATTTAATTTTAGTAACTTGTATTGTAATATAACTACATAAAGCTTTGATTATTATTCTTATGTGACATGATATTTTGCATTATATCTATCCATGTCTTATGCTAGTTTACAAGATTTATCATGTCTTTCTATGTAAAGCTTAACTTTGTCATGCTAGCTTTCTTAAATTTGAGAAACTTGAACTAAAATTATGTCTTGTTGGATCTTATAACTAGTTTTGTTCTAGTGACCCTCTTATGATTCATGCTATGCCAAATAAGCTAAGTTGAGTCTTGAATCAAAATTGAGCTTTAGATCAAACTATGCTAATTCTTTATAGAAGCATGAGTTTACTTCTCATAGGCTTTTGCAGTTCAGGTCGGGTACAGCTTACGGACTAAGGAGTAGCTCATTGTTCTTGAACTAAAAATGAAAATTGAAAAATGATCTCTTTGTGCGAAAAGGCTTATCTCACCAATTCTTTCTTACGAGACGGCTTGCCATTACACTAGGCATGAACTCAGAGGGAGTTTTGGATGACCTAAACTACTCTCTTAAGCTTCCTGCTTGGGATGGACGTAGTGAAGCTTGACATATAGAACATGGCTATATAAGCAAAAATTATGAAGAATGGTTGAAACTTAGGAGGCAGATGTGGATGGCTCCTAGTTCAAGATTTGCTTTGCTAAAATAATAGCAAAAAATGAATTTCAGCAAGAGTTAAATGTGATAATTATGCTTAATTCCAACTGCTTGAACAAAATGATTCAATTCTGAACTTGTAACACTCCAAATAGACTCAACTGTAGCTTTTTGGTTTCATTTAGGTTATTGATATGGCTTATCTCACTTTTAAATACCTTTGGCTAAAGTATGATCTTAAGCAACTTTATATGCTAAAAATACATTTAATTTCATTTTATTGCTTCTTTGGCCTTAGCTTTGCTATATATGGTTTGTCATAATCTAGATAGTTTCTTCACATAATATGGATTGGTGTAATACTTGTACACTTTGGATAATTTTCATGGCTCTTTATGCAAAAAAATGAATAAAATACAGTCACTTTATTTCATTCATGCTCTAAAATGAATAAAATGAAATCATCAAGATGCAAATTTGCGACTTTACTTCAGCCATGAAACGATTTGCATTGACCTAGGTCAGTGAATATATCTTGCATGATACATGTTACAGCTAACGTGAGTAAAATTAGGAAGAGTTTATGCCTAGAAACGATTTCTTGATCTTTCGATGTGTAGGGTCGCTTGGAGTCAACCATGGTCAATGGCAAGGATCTAGGTTATTCTCATAGAGGAGTCGAGGCCTAAAACAATCAGTGATGCTGAGTGAGATGGCTGAGCTCAACCATGCATAAGGAAAGCGGGAAATACTGAAGAAAAGTTCGAACGACGGGTTCACTATGTGGCTTGGTCGGTTCAAGTGAGGCATGGTCCAGTGGAATCAGGATGAGAGAGACTTATCGACTTGTGGCAAACAGTGGTGTATCTACACATAGCAAGCATGGTGATTGCCTGCAATGGAAAATGAAGACTGAGTCAAGAAAAGGTATTTTGTTAAGTTCATAAAATACCAGAAACTATCTTAGATGAAAATTGCCGCGCTTGGGGAAACAGTTTAGGTTAAGGAGAAGATAAGAAAATCAAGTTAGATCAAAAGCTAAGGACTTAGCTGATCCGAGTTTATGTGCTTTGAAAAACATGCATAAGTGTAGTGTATGAGTAAAACTATACGGTTAATGGGTTTTCACATATGTGCTAAGTGGATAGTACGCATTAGTATTATAAAGGTGTTGGTTGTCTCTCTATTTGTTGGATTAGGATGAAAACTTGCTAGTTAAACATCCTAATTTTACTCTTGAAGCCAAGTGTTGTAGGATTCGGGTTTGAGAAGTGTGAGTGTTGTGGTGTACTCTCTTGTTCTCCAGGTGGAGTGACTATAAAATATTTATCTTCAAGTAACAATATATCAACTTTGATCATCTATCATAGACCCCTCTTGTTTTGGTTGATTTGTTCTTGTTTTGGTTGATTTTGATCTTGCCTCTCCTTTTTCTTGATTTTGCTGGATGTCAAAGATAAGTGATGGAGATATACCTTTAAAAAATATTCTCCATCCATCTAGGTATCAAGTTTAACAAGTTTTTAAAGTTTTTTTGGCTTTTGCTTGATTTGGCTTCTCCAAGTGATTTCTTGGCCTAGTTATTTTTGCCTAAATTCCGTGGGTGCTATAGTTTGCTGTGACATAAGGTAATACATCTAAAGCCATCTTGACCATCATTCATCCTCGAGCAAGTCATATTCACTGTTTTTGTTTTTTTTTTTGGACCAGTTTGGTGTAACCTTCTTTCAAATAGAAAAATGTTAAAATTTTGACAAATATTTTATTGATTGTTGATTAGAATTGGTTCTTGACATTCTAGATAAAATGCATGCTAAATTTCAAATGATTTGGAGCTTTGTTGAGAGTTAGCTCAATTTTAGGTTTTAGTCCAGTTTTGGAGTTGCAGAGTTTAACGAACCAAAATATCTCAACTCACTTACGTTCTTTCAAGATTTTTGGTTAGGATATATTCTTAAGATCATTATCTAGTCTTAATTCAAGTTTCAAATCTTTTGGATTTACAGGTCAAAAGTTTCATAGATTTTTGGATTTAAAATAGTATTATTTTTCACTGTTCACCAAAGATGAAATTACTGTTCACCCGATTATTTTGGGCTTGTTGTAGGGGTGGCCCCCACCTAAGCCCAGCAGGCCTGTTGGGAGGTAAGCATGTAAGGGTATAACTGTAAAAGCATACCCAATGTGTGTATATATATATCAGGATGAGGGGGAGGATGAGGTAGAACACTCCCACCTCTCCACTACCATCTCTCTCTCTGTTTGGTCTGTAGCCACAACAGTTGGCGTCGTCCGTGGGGAGGACAAGGACAAGCCCGAAGACCGAAGAAGAAGGATGGCACCGAAAAAATCTTCATCAGCGGCGGCGAAGGGAAAGAAGACAGCTGGGTCGGAGCGGCGCGTGAATACCAGGGCTTCGGCATCGGCCGCCGAGGAGCTGGCGGCAGCGCAGGCGCCGTGGTCGCGGGCGTCGACGCTGGCGCCACAGCGACCGACCCCGCCAGCGCCGCTACAACGATACCCAACCCCATTGCTGGCACTGCAACGACAGCCCCCGCCACCCTCGCCGGCCGCGCGGATCAGGCGGCCGGGGGTAGCCGCAATGAAGCATCCGGCGGATCTGGAGATCGTGAAGCGATGGTCCCTGCACCACCTCGTCCGCTGGGTGTCCCGGCGGCCCCGACAACGCCTGCGGTGGAAAGCGCCATATTAGCAGCCCTCAACGCGTTCCAGCGGGAGCTAGGGGACCTTCGCGGAACCGTCCGCGATATGCAAGAGGCTCGGAGCCAGCAGGCCGCGCCAGTAATCGCGCCCGAGCCCACGCCAGAGAGGGCGGACAGTCGCGAAGCCCCCACGTCTAGCCGTGCGCCGCTGCCGCGCGTAGATCCGGAGTCCCCGCTTTCGGCAGGGCTACAGCAGGCGGCGTGGCCTGAAGACTTCAAGTTTCCTGGCGCCATCGACTCGTACAAGGGCAACACGGACCCCCGCGAGTTCGTGCGCGTGTACGAAACCGCAATCGAAGCCGCGGGCGGAAACGACACCACGAAAGCGAAGCGACTCCCCCTTGCGCTGCGAGGGGGGGCGCTCTCTTGGTTCCTTACCATAGAGTCGGGCTCCATCTACGTGTGGGAGCAGCTCCGCGACCGTCTTCACAACAGCTTCCAAGGAAACTGCGTCGAGCGAGTCGACGCGGACCAACTCTTCGCTGTGAAGCAAGGACCCTCGGAGAAGCTCCGGAACTACATCAAGCGCTTCGCCAAGATTCGATGCCAAGTAAGAGACGTTAATGAAACCACCGTCGTTAATGCAGCCATACAGAGCCTTCGTTCGGGCCCGATGGCCGAGTACAACACGCGGAGGCCAATCAAGACAGTCGCCAAGCTCTTCGACAAGATGGACGAGTACGCGCGGGCAGAGGAGGATGCGCGAAGACGCAGCATTACCGCCCTCGACCTCGCCCATGGGGAGCGCCCCCCGTGCGAAGTAGGGGCGGGTGGTCCCTCCTCGAGGCAGGGCCGCGGCCGAGAGCCCCGGGGAGACCCTCCCCGAGGCAGCAACACCGGAGTACGGGAAGGCTCCTCAAGGAGCAGGCATAAACCTCGGCGCCGCCAGCGCAGGTCACAGGCGGCCCATCATGCCCTCGGCACCGAGAGCGCCCGCCAAGGACCCGACCCCGCCTCCCGAAGGGGGGACCGGGGATCGGAAGGCGGACTTGATTGCGGCGGCCAACCCCGCGCAGAACAAGAGCTCCTACACTATGGCAAGTGGTGCGAGGTACACGGCTACGGTGATCATTACAGAAGGGCATGCACCGCAGTTCTGGAGCTGCGGAGGGTGACGGCCGGGTCTCGAGCTCTGCCTCCTCAGCCCCCTGCCGGAGCCCACGTGGAGCACCCAAGCGGTAGCCCCATACGAGCCGCCGCAACGGAGGGCGCGCAGCATCGCACTGTTAGCGTCATCACCGGAGGCTCCTCCTCAAGGGCTCCCGGGGAGCAGCCGCAATTATGAATGCCGCCCCGCAATATCACCTTCGACGTGAGCGACGCCAGCGGTGTGGAGTACCCTCACCAAGACCCTCTGGTTATCCAGGCCCACATAGCACGCTGCGACGTCAGGCGCATCCTGGTCGACGGGGGAAGCTCCGCGAATATCTTGTTCGCTGAAGCCCTCGATCGTATGGGGATCCCCCGAACCCGGCTAAAGCAGCCAGGAGCTCCACTTCAAGGCTTCGGGGGTCAACCACTGCAGGCCTTGGGGCACGTGTCCCTTCCGGTCACGTTCCGTCAGGAGGGCAACAAGGGTAACATCCGGACCGAGCAGGTCACCTTCGACGTCGTAGATATCCCACATCCCTACAACGCCATACTGGGCCGGCCCGCCATCAACTCTTTCGAGGCGATCCCGCACTACGCGTTTTTGTGTATGAAGCTCCCAGGTCCAGAGGGTGTTATCACCGTCTTCGGCGATCAGGACCTGGCCAGACGTGCCGAGGTCGGCAGCCGCGTTCCGCATCGCCCGGTGCACGCCCTCTCCGGCACGCTCGGCGATGGCCCCTCCGCCCCTGGGTGGACGCCCAAGCCTCGGCCCGAGGGCGGAGTCAAGAAGGTGCCGCTCCAGGCGGAGGGGCAGTTTGTGTCCATCGGCGAGGGGCTCCCACCGGGGGTCGAACGGGATCTGCTCCGAGTGCTTCAGAACAACGTTGACATTTTTGCGTGGTCCCCGGAAGACATCAAGGGCGTAGACCGAGCCGTAATCGAGCATCGCTTGGCGGTCCGCCCCGACGCCAAGTCGATCAAGCAGAGGCTCCGGCGTATGTCGATGGATCGGCAGCAGGCGGCCAAGATGGAGGTGGCGAAGCTTCTTCGCGCCGGGGTCATCCGCGAGGTCCACCATCCAGAGTGGCTCGCTAACCCGGTACTAGTAAAAAAGGCCAGCGGGGCCTGGCGTATGTGCATCGACTTCACGGCACTCAACAAGGCGTGCCCAAAGGACAATTACCCCTTGCCGCGCATCGACCAGCTGGTCGACGCCACCGCGGGGTGCGAACTCATGAGTTTCCTGGACGCCTATTCCGGCTACCACCAGGTGTACATGGCCGAAGACGACGAGGAGAAGACCAGTTTCATCACACCTCTTGGGGCGTTCTGCTTCGTCAGAATGCCCTTTGGCTTGAAGAACGCAGGCGCTACGTTTACCCGTCTCGTCGCTATTGCCCTGGCCGCCCATCTCGGGAGGAACGTCGAAGCTTACGTCGATGACGTGGTGGTCAAAACCCGGCAGCTTGCTCTGCATGGCCGGGACCTCCAGGAGACCTTCGACAACCTCCGGAAGGCGGGCATCAAGCTCAACCCCGACAAATGTGTCTTCGGGGTGCAGGCGGGCAAACTCCTAGGTTTCCTCGTGTCCGGACGGGGCATCCAGGCGAACCCCGATAAAGTAGACGCCATCCTGGGTATGGAGCCACCCAAGACAACGAGGGAGGTCCAGAGGCTGGCGGGCCGCATGGCAGCATTAAGCCGCTTCCTATCTAGGGCGGCGGAGCGGGGCCTGCCGTTTTTTAAGACACTCCGCGGGTGCGACGGATTTCGTTGGGACGGGGATTGCGTGAAGGCCTTCAACGAGCTCAAGGAGCACCTGGCAAGCCTCCCCACTCTTGTCGCCCCAGCACCAGAGGCTCCCCTCCTGCTATATCTGGCCGCGTCCGCCACCGCGGTCAGCGCCGTCCTCGTCTTTGAGGAAGGCGCCATGCAGCGGCCCGTATACTTTGTCTCTGAAGCCCTCCAAGGCACCAAGACAAGGTACACGGAGCTTGAGAAGCTCGCCTACGTGCTGGTCATGGCCTCCAGAAAACTTCGGCATTACTTTCTGGCCCACCCGATCACAGTGCCTTGTTCATTCCCCCTGGCGGAGATGTTACACAACAAGGAGTCCACAGGGCGCATCGGCAAATGGGCCGCCGAGCTCGCCCCCTTCTCCTTGACGTATGCTTCACGCACGGCAATCAAATCCCAAGTCCTGGCGGATTTTCTCGCCGAATGGACCCCGCTGGCCCAACCAGTCCAGACGCACGACGACCCTGTCTGGACGCTTACCATTGACGGAGCTTACGCCGTCACGGGAGCGGGCGTAGGCGCGGTGATCGTCACGCCCGAAGGACAGCGTTTGCTATACTCGGCGCGCCTCGCTTTCCCCGCCACCAACAACACGGCTGAGTACGAGGCGCTGCTCTTTGGCCTGGCGAAGCTCAAGGCAGTTGGCGCGAGACGGGTGCTAGTACGCACCGACTCGCGCTGGGTGGCTGGTCATGTGGATAAGTCATATCAAGCCAAGGACCCTGAGTTGGCCAAGTACCTCGCGGCTGTGAGGGCAAGGGAAAGGCACTTTTTGGGCGTCACCGTCAAGGCCATCCCCCGCGCGGAGAACGAGCAGGCCGACGCCCTCGCTAAGGCGGCCAGCCAGCAACTCCCCCCCGGATGGGGCGTTTTATGAGATATTAGCGCAGGCGGCCATCGCGCAGGATAACCGGGACGCGGCACTCGTCCACCACATTGACCGGCCGGGTGATTGGCGAGAGCCCATCTTCAATTTCTTGCAAGGCATCGCCGAGCCGGAGGACCCCGCCGAGCTTCGGCGCTTGCAGCACCGCGCAAGATCCTTCCAGGTGTTCGAAGGGATACTCTACAAGAGAGGGGTTTGCGCACCGCTCCTGCGTTGCCTCTCGACTGAGGGGGGAAAGGAGCTCCTTGCAGAGATCCACGCGGGCGCGTGCGGATCCCACCTGGCGCCGAGGTCATTAGTTGGCAAGGCGTTCAGGCAAGGCTTCTACTGGCCAACTGCCATCACCGACGCCCAGGACCTCGTCCGTCGGTGCCAAGGATGCCAGTGGATGGCGCGCATCATCCGTAGGCCCCCGACGAGCCTCAACCCTATTCCTCCGGTGTGGCCACTGGCACGCTGGGGCGTCGACATAGTAGGACCGCTTGCCCGAGCTCCAGGGGACCTCCGGTTCGTGGTGGTCGCGCTGGAGTATTTCTCCAGGTGGCCGGAAGCGGTCGCCCTGGCTAAAGTAACCTCTGCGGCCATACAGCGCTTCCTCTGGCAAAACATCATATGTCGCTTCGGCGTGCCCCGGGAGCTCACGGTCGGCAATGGCTTGCAGTTCGACGCCACCCTATTCAAAGACTATTGTGACAGCATGGGCATCACCCTCCGATTCGCCTCGGTAGGGCATCCCCAGTCCAATGGGGCGGTCGAACGGGCGAATGGCGCCATCTCCGCTGCCATCAAAAAGCGCCTGGTCGGGTTGCCGAAGGGCAAGTGGCCGGGCGAGCTTCACAGCGTTCTTTGGTCGCTTCGCACAACGGTAACGCTCCCGACGGGATTCACGCCGTTCAAGCTCCTTTTCGGCGACGAAGCAGTGACGCCCGAGGAAATCAAGGCCAGCTCGCGCAGGGTCCTCGTCCAAGCACCCGAAGAGGAGCGCCGTGTGTCCTTGGACGTCCTCGACGGGCTACGGGCAGATGCAGCCCACCATGTCGAGAAGTATGCGCGGCAGACAGTGCGTACTCGGGACCGCTCTATATGCCCGCGGGGATTCAAGCCTGGGGATCTCGTTCTCAGAGTGGCGCTTCAGGCGGAGACCGCTGGCAAGCTGGAGTCCAAGTGGGAAGACCCGTACATCGTGATGGAGGCATTGCCAAAGGGGGTGTACCGCCTCGCCACGCTCGAAGGGCAAACCCTCCGACACACATGGAATGCGGACAGGCTGCGGCGATACTACGCCTAGAAGTAGGACAACAAGCGTAGAGATGTCAGCCCTTTGTTATACGATGCTCGCCCGCATAAACGGGAGTTCAATAAAGGTTGCTGTTCCCGGCGCATTCCCTGTCCGCGCTGAGCAAAACAAAGTCCACGGACTTAAAATAAGACGTAGCGTCGAGGTCCGCCTCCGCACGCGCGAGTCACCGGACTATAAAGGAAGACGTAGCGTCGAGGTCCGCCTCCGCACGCACTAGTCCACGGACTTTAAAATAAGACGTAGCGTCGAGGTCCGCCTCCGCACGCGCGAGTCTCCGAACTATAAAGGAAGACGTAGCGTCGAGGTCCGCCTCCGCACGCACTAGTCCACGGACTTTAAATAAGACGTAGCGTCGAGGTCCACCTCTGCACGCGCGAGTCTCTGGACTATAAAGGAAGACGTAGCGTCGAGGTCCGCCTCCGCACGCACTAGTCTACGGACTTTAAATAAGACGTAGCGTCGAGGTCCGCCTCCGCACGCGCGAGTCTCCGGACTATAAAGGAAGACGTAGCGTCGAGGTCCGCCTCCGCACGCACTAGTCTACGGACTTTAAATAAGACGTAGCGTCGAGGTCCGCCTCCGCACGCACCAGTCTACGGACTTTAAATAAGACGTAGCGTCGAGGTCCGCCTCCGCACGCACCAGTCTACGGACTTTAAATAAGACGCAGCGGGGGGACACCCTCGCGCGCACCAGTCTACGGACTCTAAATAAGACGTAGCGTCGAGGTCCGCCTCCGCACGCACCAGTCTACGGACTCTAAATAAGACGTAGCGTCGAGGTCCGCCTCCGCACGCGCGAGTCTCCGGACTATAAAGTAAGACGTAGCGTCGAGGTTTGCCTCCGCACGCACCAGTCTACGGACTTTAAATAAGACGTAGCGTCGAGGTCCGCCTCCGCACGCGCGAGTCTCCGGACTATAAAGGAAGACGTAGCGTCGAGGTCCGCCTCCGCACGCACTAGTCTACGGACTTTAAATAAGACGTAGCGTCGAGGTCCGCCTCCGCACGCACCAGTCTACGGACTTTAAATAAGACGTAGCGTCGAGGTCCGCCTCCGCACGCACCAGTCTACGGACTTTAAATAAGACGCAGCGGGGGGACACCCTCGCGCGCACCAGTCTACAGACTCTAAATAAGACGTAGCGTCGAGGTCCGCCTCCGCACGCACCAGTCTACGGACTCTAAATAAGACGTAGCGTCGAGGTCCGCCTCCGCACGCGCGAGTCTCCGGACTATAAAGTAAGACGTAGCGTCGAGGTTTGCCTCCGCACGCACCAGTCTACGGACTTTAAATAAGACGTAGCGTCGAGGTCCGCCTCCGCACGCGCGAGTCTCCGGACTATAAAGCAAGTCGTAGCGTCGAGGTTCGCCTCCGCACGCGCCAGTCCACGGACTTTAAATAAGACGTAGCGTCGAGGTCCGCCTCCGCACGCGCGAGTCTCCGGACTATAAAGGAAAGCGTAGCGTCGAGGTTCGCCTCCACATGCACCAGTCCGCGGAATATACACAAGATGCGGAGGTCTTCCCCTCGCGTTCGGTGGTAGGTAACACTAAGAAAAGTACTACTTGGTTTCATCATAAAAGCAAGGGGGCTACATGCCTACAAGCATACAAACCAGTACATCATCCCCTCGCCCTACCCGACCAACCGCTCAGCCTTGGCGCGGTGCGGACGAACCCGTGCCATCGTCGCCGTGACCCTGAAGGACTCCTTCGAGCCAGTGGAGGAGGTCCCCCTCCCCATGCAGCGTCTGCTGCACGGCGACCCTCGCTGCATCTTCCCCAAAGCGGCCCCAGATCCGTTGATGGAAGTTTTGCAGGCTAGGCCCGATGGAGCGAATGGCGTCCGCCATAACTTCTGGACGGCCGGGAGGATCCAGTTGAGGATTCGCCAGCTCATGGGTGTGTCTGCACCCACGAATGTGAAGCAGGGCGAGGGCGAAGCACGCACCAACATAGCCGCAATGCTCGCCAAACGTTCTAGCGCCACGAAGAGCAACCCCAGCCCCCTCCTCGATCAACCCGAGCGTCTCCGACAGGGCCTCCGGCCCGTGCGCAGGGTCCGGCACTCTGACGCACAGATCTCGGAGGGCCTGGTTCAGAGACTCCATGGCCCACCACGCCGACGTGGACGCATTTTCCAAGATGAGACTGTTCCCTGCGGCAGACTCCGCCAGCTGGGCGTTCTCCCCTTCTAGGGCGGCGATCCGCTGCAAAAAGGCGGTGCGCTCCTCAGCCGCGGCGCACTTGGCTTCCGTGGCCTCGAGTTGTGCGGCCGTCATGGCGCCCCCCAGCACGCGAAGCTCTTCGTCCTTCGCTGCGAGAGCATCGTTTGCTTCACGCAGGCTGGCTTCCAGAGCCCTCCGCTCCTGAACGCGGGCCTCGTCAAAGGACCGGCTAAGGGCAAGCGTCTGGCAAAAACAACAAGTCAGCAGGCGCCCAGCAGTACCTTGCAAGATGAAGCGCACATGTTTTACCCTCATCTCGGAGGCCTGCAGTGCGAGCGCTAGGAGATCCCCCTCGCATGACAACAGCATTTCTCGGTCAAGGCCGTTGTCGGCACGCTCTGCGGCTGCAACAAGGACGCGAAGTATCTCCAGGCGAGGGAGGAAGTCCGAGCGAGCGAGCCCCGGCCCCAACGCGTCAGGATTTACCGAGGCCGCAGCCACATCAACAGCAACGGACATCTACGGGGCACCCTGCACAGCCCTTTGGACTTCGCGCATACCTCCGCTGCTCGATCCTTCGCCATGTCCGGGAGACCTTGTCTCGCCTGATGTTGGCAGAATGAGCGAGCAGATCGGAGAAAGTTTCGCGAAGTCACGAGAGGAAAGGGATTCACACCTACCCCCTGCACCTCTCGTCGCGGTAGGAAGTGGCGCCGTTCCATCGGCCAAGCGGGGGGCGGGCGTCTCGGCGGTCGGCGAGGAGGTCTTCTCGGCCGCGCCAGACGCCGTGATCCCGCGACAAGGCCCCGCAATGGTGTACCGACCCCTCGCTGGCGGCGGGGACTGCGTCCGAGGGCGTTTCGCTGGCGGCGGCACAAGTGATTCTTCCGGGGCAACACCAGCTACGGTTCCCGTCGCCCCCACGGTTTCCTCCGTAGGGGGCGCGCCCTCGCCGCCCGCCGCGGGTGGCAGCGCACCATCGACCGTGTTTTTGTCGCCAGGAACGGTGCTCCCCCCCGGGTTGGCGAGTTCAAGCTCACCGATGGCCGTAAGCACGGGCTTGTTGGCATCGACGGAGGGTGCCGGGGGACTCGACGCCACGCGTTCCTCCGAAGCAGTGTGGCCGGGCCCACCACCGGTCGCACGCCCCGTTCCAGCTGTGCTAGTCGCCGAAGGGCCTGCGGGGTCGCATACGGCAGACGGGGAACGGGTCCGGCGTCGCGAGGATAACACCCTTGCAGGGCTATCACCGTCCTGAGTGCCCGGAGTCCCGGCGGGAAGCTCCTCCGGCACCAAGCGTTCGGGCACAGTAATGCCTAGAGCTTCGCAGGTGCGGTTTACCCGCCCTTGCTTAGCCGCCTTGACTGCGGCCTCGCGAGTCTGGTGCTCCTTAAGTGTGTACGGGCCGAGGAGCGCCGTAACCGCGTGCTCCGCATCTTCTAGCCGAGCCACTGCGCAGGATATTACGTCAGCCAGGCGGAGACCAAACCGATACAACGGCGCGCGTAAAACGTACTGGACAACTTACAAGGAGCGGAGGGCGAAAGTAGGCGAGATACGAATGGGCTGAACCCGTCCTCGCGGGGGCCGTTCTGTCCAACATACTTCCCCCGGGAGGAGAGGGGCGCCGCCCCATACATTGTGAACTCCTCGGCTAGGTCGCGCAGGCTCATTCGACGGGCGACACCGACAAGACCCTGTAGCCTTCACGTGTCGTCAGTCTCTGCCTTCAAACTCGGCGTGCTGTTAAACGAGATCGGCCCACCTCGGCACTGCATTCCGCTCTTGTCGGTCACGGTGTAGTAGAACCACTGCCGAGTCCAGCCGGACTCCCATTGCCTCGGCGAGGCTGGCACCGGGAACAACGTCGCGCACGACGCCCGGAGCACGAAGTCCACACCGCCGAAGTTGGACACCGCCCCGTCAACTTTTCGGGGTCGACAGCGTGCGTCGTGCAGGGTGGCGAATAAGCTCGCGCTGGGACGCCACCCCTCTGTCCGCATCGCCCACGTGAAGACAACTAGGCGGAGTATAGCGTGGGGCGTCAGTTGGGCTAGCTCCAACTTGTAGGCCCGCAGGACTTCGCCCACGAACAACGTGGAGGGCATTCGAAGGCCGGCGTCGAAGAACGCGACAAAAACAATCGCCTCCATTGCCCGGGGCTTCGGCTCCGTCTCGTCCCGACGGGGTAGGCGAGCCCCATCGCGATCCACGATCTTCCTCTCATCCACGAGTCGCTGCAGCGTCCCTTCAGTCACACGGCTCTTCCCTAGCACACGGGAACAGCTGCCTCCCGAGTGCTCCACGGCGTCCCACCACTTATTGGCGCGCGAGCTCCCCCGCGGCACCAACTCGTACTCCCTGGAAGGAGGGGACACCTCGCCTTGGCTAGGCAAGGAACCGCTGCGGGGGTGGTAGGCGGCGGCGTCATGGCTAGCCATCGCTCTTCGCGACCAGCGAGAAAGAAGCAGGGAAAAGAGCAACTGGCGTTACAATTAGCACGGGCGGAAGCAAAGCCGCAAACCAAAAACAGACAAAAAGCAAGCAAGGGCGCCTCCACCTCAACACTGGCACTTTATAAAGGCCGCTCGCCCCTCATGTGGCTCGAAGCGCAGACAGATCAAATGCGCAGCGATTCGGCTACCCACGTTCTGGAAAGAAGAACCGCCGGGGCCTGGAGGGCCGTGCCCGGTAGGTGACCAAGCAGCGCACAACGCCTCCACGCCTTCAACACGCGTCCAACTTCCCTGGGGAAGAGGCGAACGGCCGCGGTCACGCAACCGCTCACATCCCACGACGCACCAGTCGCGAGTCGCCGCGTGTCCCACCTGCAGAATGGCAGACGGCACGACGTGACAGCCTGACTTCTGCCAGGCCAGGCGTCGGCGTGATTCCAGCCGCCATTAAAAGCGCACTACCAGACTGCAAGGTCACAACAGCTCCAACGCGCAATAATATCGGCGCCAAGCTCCAATTTTAGCGCGGGGACGGAGCGCGCGCGTCTACTTCGACTAGGCGCCAGCCTCCGCTGCCACCCGTTCGAAGGGTAGGGGACGGAGCGCGCGCGTCTACGCCGACTAGGCGCCAGCCTCCGCTGCCACCCGTCCACCCGTTCAAAGGGTAGGGGACGGAGCGCGCGCGTCTACTTCGACTAGGCGCCAGCCTCCGCTGCCACCCGTCCGAAGGGTAGGGGACGGAGCACGCGCGTCTACTTCAACTAGGCGCCAGCCTCCGCTGCCACCCGTTCGAAGGGTAGGGGACGGAGCGCGCGCGTCTACGTCGACTAGGCGTCAGCCTCCGCTGCCACCCGTTCGAAGGGTAGGGGACGGAGCGCGCGCGTCTACTTCGTCTAGGCGCCAGCCTCCGCTGTCACCCGTTCGAAGGGTAGGGGACGGAGCGCGCGCGTCTACGTCGACTAGGCGCCAGCCTCCACTGCCACCCGTTCGAAGGGTAGGGGACGGAGCGCGCGCGTCTACTTCGACTAGGCACCAGCCTCCGCTGCCACCCGTTCGAAGTGTAGGGGACGGAGCACACAAGGCACCTTCCATCCCAGACCTCGGACTCCTCAACCACACGCTTGGAGGAATTCACAGGCCGCAGGGGACGGAGGGGGCCAAAGGACTCGGCGGCATGGCTTCGGCCCTGTGAAGCCCTTCACCATGAGAGGCTCCTGTTGTAGGGGTGGCCCCCACCTAAGCCCAGCAGGCCTGTTGGGAGGTTATAAGAACCAGAGTAACGTATGTAATGACATAAGTGCCCCTGACGGGGAGGTAAGCATGTAAGGGTATAACTGTAAAAGCATACCCCATGTGTATATATATATCAGGATGAGGGGGAGGATGAGCAGAACACTCCCACCTCTCCACTACCATCTCTCTCTGTTTGGTCTGTAGCCACAACAGGGCTCGTTTGGGTTCTTGTTTTGATGGTTTTTCTATTGATTATTTTTATTCTAATCTTTATAATTCTGTATCTATCAAATAAATGATCAATAAATATTTAGTGAGATTTAAAGGCATCACTTATATCCCCTCCTGTGTCATACTGCTTCTACAGCCTTCCGTGGCCAAAAGAAATTAGGTACTAGGCAATGATGTGATATATCGATACATGCTTGAATTGTTCCCGTACGGCATTAAAGCCAGAAATTTTACCAAGCTATGGAACATATATATACAAATTGAGGTTGACTGAACACCATCTCCCATTAACTGTACACATATGGCCATGGAAACGTCTGGTATTTTTCCAAGATCGATCAAATCTCGATCTGGCCAACCTCCCCGGCCGGCCGCGAGGTCGTCCGAATGCTAGATTTCGCTCATTTTAGTTTGAGTTTTTAGATTTTAATTTATTTTTTATTATTTTTAAATGTTAAGATCTTTTTTAAAATTTAGTTACATTAAATAAGTTATCATCAGATACAGTATAGTTTCAATCAGATATAATATAATTTTAATTATAAATCAATTTATTTTAGCCCAATCGAACAGAACGTAAGGTACATCCATCAGCTGGTGTAAGTATGTGTCATAATGCAGATGACAGGAACATATACACGAGATTTCAACCTGGCCTACCCACTACCATGAGATCGATGGATCCTTCGACGTTGAAAACGTGTGATCGATCGTCGATCGATTCCGGCTGGCCAGGCGATATTTTCTGACTCGACCCCATGCATGGATGGATCCGATCGATTGATCTATGAAATCCATGGCCTCAAGCAAGCTAGATTAATTTCTATCTAGCTGACTAGAGTGGTGCTTACTTATATTTAAAAGTCATGTCTTATGATTTATTTTGTACTATAGCAATTAAAAATAGTAGCTGTTGATAGTTCTTTTATCATAATTAAATTTTAAAAACTAAAAAATATATATCATCAAGGACAATAAAAAATAAAGAGAAATAAAGAAAAAACCTAAAAAATTATATTATAAAAATCGAATGTAAAAAGCTAGAAGTGAGAAGAAAAAAAGTAGAAACTTTGATAAGCAGGACCGCCTTCCTCCACATCAATTCCAGCCGATCACGGCGCAACAGTAGTGGATGCGACCTACCTTTTGGCGCCAAAAAAGCTATTTGACCTAGCTATACCTATAGTTATGGCTTTAATTTGCATGAGCCTAGCCTAGCCAGGATACTCACTCCTGCTATTAACTACCAAACAACACGTAATGTGCTCGTTTGACCTCCCTTGATCGGACTATCATCACAACTATGCATGCTCAGGTTAGAGCTGAGAATAGGACCGTGCCATGCCGGTACGATTTATTGTGCTTTGAGTCGCTTCATGTTGTACCAGTTTGGATCAGTCAACTCATTGTATCATGCTATACCGGCTCACCTCATCTCCGGTCAAGCCTAAGCACGGCTCAAAGCCCGCAATACCGGTGTTCGTACCACGCTAGCCCAAACCAAGTCCGAAACAATTATACACGACAAAGGTGGCGGTGGCCGCCATCTTTCTTTCTCTCGTACCCGCCTCATTAAAAACTAATTAAAGTTGAATTAGTTATATAAAATATGGGCACACGATAGCATAAATATTTTAGAAAAAAGTGGAATTTCCTTGATATTTTAAAAATACAATGTTACTAGCTCGTTAAAAACCTTAAGCCCCAGAATAGGGTTCCCCGAGTAAGAAAAAGACTACAGTAACAATATATATACATCCTAACTATAACAACATGCGTGCAGTATCTACTCATCAATGTCTAGGTCGTTCATGTGTTCGAGGTCAGCGTACGCCTACACGATTTCAGGATTCTTCAGTTGATGATATTGCCACTCTTTAGCTAATTTCCAGTCTTTGGCGCATGTGATTGCCTCGACCATCTTGCGTAAGCATGCTTTATAGTTCTAGTTCAAGTGCCTTGTCCCTACAGTTGTACGAGCAGTTAATTTAGCATTGCAATAATTACAAGTTGCGAAGAGGAATGTTGAGAAAATGAGAGATTGAATAGCTTGCGAAGAAATAAGAGAAGAGAAGTGAATTTATAGGCATCAGCTCTTGAACGTTTCTCTCCCGAACGTTGTGCTCGAATGTTTCTCCCAATTCTCGAACGTTGCTTCTTAGTTCTAACCGTTGTGTGCATCTTTCAGAGACTGCACTCATCAGTCTCATCATTCTGAGAAAATGATTATCTTCTTGAAGACAGCCATCTTGAGATGCTCCTAAGTCTTAACTCTCATCTCTCTCCAATTTTATTCTCTCATCTCTCCTCCCTCTCTTATGCACTTTCTCACCTCTCCACTCCACTCTATCTCAGCATCTCATCTCTTCGCTCTCCTCCCTCCAGTCCCCTCCCCGCCGCCACCCTCCCCCCACCCCAGTGCGCCTCTCTTCTCCTCCCGGCCGCCTCCCCCTCCTCCCTGGCCTACCTCCCCTCCCCCCACCGGCCGTCTCCCTCCCCCCACCTCCGACGCCCTCTCCTCCCCGACCGCCTCCCTCCCCTCCCTTCCTGCCTCCACACCCCACCCCAGCACCCCTCTCCTCCCTCCAGTCCCCTCCCCACCGCCACCCTCCCCCTGGCGCCCTCCTCCTACCTAGGCCTCCCTCCCCCACTGGCCGCCTCCCTCCCCCCACCCCGATGCCCCCTCCTCCCCTAGCCGCCTCCCTCCCCTCACTAAGCACGCGCCATCCCCGATGCTCTATTCCTTCCTCGTCACCAAGCCACGCTTCTTCCATGGCCCCGCCCTGTCCGCTCGTCCCTGACGTCGTGGCAGCCGGAGTATGTCCCCAACTGCATCGACGGTCCCAACTACGTCGGTGAGTAGTCCCCGGGGGCCAGCATGACTAGTGCCGAGAAGCTTTTCAGCACGTGCCATCTTGCCCACCTCGACGTCGACATCATCAAGGCAGGCTTGCACCCTCCCCCGTGGTGACCAGCTCGGAAAGCATAGGTACTGCACTACCGCCATTTCTTCGGTATCTTTCTGAGCTCGTATGGCGTCCACCACTGGCCTTCCCTCCGGCCCCCACGGCCAATGGTTGATGGCTCCTCCTCTTGGCACGGCCCTTGTGGCATGCCGTGATGCTCCTCCGGTGACCAGTATACTCCTTTGGTCCTTCCACTCTACTCCATCTCTTTGCTCTGTGATGCTCTATGATGGCATGTGTTGTGGGGAATTGGGAATGACCGTGAGTCATGGGATGATGATGGGACGGCGACGGGAGGTGAGGCCGAGCGGCCGCCAGGTGGCCACCGGCGCTGGCGTGCCAGTCGTGCCCCCCATGCCGGCCGTGCTCATCGGGCTAGACCAGCCTGAGCATGGCACACCATACCGGGCCAAGCCGTGTTGCCCATCATGCCAATTTGCCAAGTCCATCCTGACCCACCATTCGTGCCATGCCGACATGGCCCGTCACGTGTCGTGCTGGGCCATGCTTTGAGCTGGCCCAGAAAAGCACGACCCATCACCCACCTCTAGCTCAGGTTATCTCAAGTCATAGGTGACGTGATTTGTCTTTTAATTAAAATGATATTGTTTAGCCTGATCTGTTTTAAAAGTGGTGTGGTTTTAGATTTTTAATTAAAATGATATTATAACAGATGTTAGTTTTTTAAAATATTTAATTAAAAATAAAAAGAAATAGGAAAAATAAAAATGTTATTATATCTTCACAGATAATAAAAAGAAAAAACCCGTCTTAAAAGAATGCGTTTTAAATAACATAAATCATCACTGTTTAGAACGGTGCTTAATTAATCAAATCTTGCAGCTATATAAAGCGATCCATCTGCGACAACTCACAAACCAAGGTACATACGTCCACACAAACTTGTGAAGAAACCAACTGAGCTGCTCGTAGCTTCTTCTCTCTCTCTACGCGCGTACGGTACGGTAGTGAGCGACGATGAGGAAGGCGTGCTCCTTTCCTCTCATCCTGGTGCTGCTGGCCATCCTCTCCTACCTCTTCCTCGTCCACGGTTTGTACGGCTTGATCGAGCTCTTCGGTTCGCCGCACCTCTCGCCGGAGGACATGCTCCTCACCTTTGCTTTCTGTTTCTCGTCCTTGCAGCGGCGAGCGCGGCGGCGGTGGCCGGTGGCAACAGGAGGGCGCTGCTGCCAAGGGAGGCGTTGGCCGTCGACGTATCCGGAGATCAGGTGGTGCCGACGACGGCGGAGGAGGTGGCGGTGGGAGGGGAGCTGCCGCTGCTGGCCGACGAGATGGTGAGGAGGGTGGACCTGCACACGGAGGACTACCCGGGGTCCGGGGCCAACAGCCGCCACGACCCGCGAAACCCGCACTGAGATTCGTGCCACATGATCGATGCATGGGATCCATCTGTCTTGTATGCTATACAACAGTACATGTAAACCGCATGTCTAGTCATCCCATAATTTTGCATAACTAAGCACACATCACCATGTAGCCACATACATAGTATAGAACATGATCTTAATTTAATTGTTCTCAAACAGGCAACCATATAGATGCATCTTGGTTAATTACTAGCTAATATCATGGAAATATCATATGCATGCCATCGATCAGTATTGATGTATCGATCCTGCATGGATCAATTAGTGTCCATCTAAGTAGCCAATGAGCTAGTAAATTAATCAAACGGTTGTAATGTGGAATCTCTTCATGCATCTGCTTTACCGATCAGTGGCCTTTTTGATGGCCAAAGCTTGCTCTTGCTACCATTGAAGGCGATTCTAGTACCTCTACTATCGAGTGATATCAATCGATTCAACTTATGCAGCATCGTTGCGACACTAGCTTTTATCCAAGCGAAATGCTATCATGCATGGATTCTCCGAGCTGTCCAAATTAGGAGAGATCGGTGACAAGCCCAGGAATAAATCTTAGATACGGCGGGACGTAACACAACTTATGTCTAATACTAAGGAAGCATATACAAGCTAATTTGCAATCAAATCTTCTCAACTGAATTCTTTGCCAAGCACTAATAGGAAGAGTAAACACCATGCGTGTCCTATAATTGTTTCCAAATAGAAAGCATGACCAAATGGACTTTGGATTAAAGGACTGAACAATGGGTCCAGGATATCTAGCACCCTACGACACCAAAGAACACATTAATCTTGAGGTACGAAATACTGTGTTAGCAGCCATAATAATAATAATAATAATAATAATAATAATAATAATAATAATAATAATAATAATAATAATAATAATAATAATAATAATAATAATAATAAAAGATCCCTGTAGTTTAACTCCAAACCATACGAGTGAAACTCTGTAATCCATGTACTGAAAAGGTGTTGCATATCGTAGTACTGAGAGATGTACGGCTCAAACATCTGCCTCATTTGCACACATGCCTTGTGCATATGCAAACATGGCTTGTGCAGGAGCTTTGGCTTGTTGCAGGCGCATGTTGCCACATCACCCAGGTGCATGCCTATTTTATTTTATCCCTGGTATGACTATTTACATATTTCTGTTGAACCCCGATCTTATAGTTCCTCCGGAGGCCATCGATTACTCGGATGTCGTGCATTCATGCCTTCTCCATCTTCTGGTCCATGTGCCTCTGCATGTTCTTGGACCACTTCTTACCTTTGTCTAGTTATCACCTGGCTGCGGTGGCTCTATCGATGAAATAACCGACAGTTCAAGTCCATGTCTTTTCCACGATCGCAGTGATGGAGAAGCACTGCATGCCTTTCAGGACGCTGTTGTATATCTCAGACATATTGGTCGTCATAATCCCATACTTTGTGTCATCCGTGTCATAGAGAAGGGATAATTTCTCTAATTCTGGAGTGTGCCGACGAATCCACTTCAAGAAACTTATGGCGCCATGAGGTTGCTCTCCTTCCGTAGTTCACCATTCTATCTCTGTCCAGATGGACTCGAACTTCCACCTCTAGTTTTGTAGCCACAATTCCTTGAACATCTTCAAAACTTCATGCACCACCGGGTTCGCACGTCGTTCCACTACTGAGGGGGTTTAGTCCCATGCTACATGGTGTTCAACATGGCTATCAACGCAGCATTGCGGTCTGTGATGACGCAAATATTGGGTCGATCGCCAACCATTGCTTGCTTCACATTCACTAGGAACCAGAGCCAACTAGACGTATTTTCGTTCTCCACAATGGCAAATGCCACTGGAAGAAGCTGATCGTTCATGTCGGCTGCCACCACGGTGAGAACGATCCCCTTGTACCTCCCTATGAGGAAAGTGCCATCCATCGATAACACAGGATGACAAAACTTGAAATCTTAAATGGCCTGGATGAAAGCCTAGAATAACTAGTCCAAGATAAAGCAATTATGCTTTCTGTCAGCATTTGGACGCTCAAGCTTGTTTATGTATGGACCAGGGTTTGATTCGGCTATCTGGTGAAGTAATCTCAGTACAAGGTTTTACGCCTCTTCATACATCCCGTACATGGACTCAATGACCTTCTGCTTCCCTCGTCAGACCGTACTGTAGCTGAGTGGATAGCCAACCACATTGGCGACTTCTGACATGAGCATCTTTTGGAAGACAAACATGCCTGCCGCAACTAGGTGGCTGATAATGCTTATCACACATGCAGAAGTCACATTTTGATGATGCTGTAGGGGCTCGCTGAGCACGCAAGTATGGTTGATCATCACCTTGATTGAGAAGACCGAGCAAAAAATCTTGGCTCATTGAGTGCTGACCTTTCCAAGGCAGCCTTCCACTACGCACTTCACTGCGTAATAGGCTGGGTTGGACTCGTGCACTCGGTACACACGGTTGATTGACAAGGCGTACCGTGCAATAACTTATTGCATAGCCGCCTTGCTAGGGAAGCGTTGTCCAATTAGAAGGGTGTCACTTGAAACCCCCACTGGGACCCTTCTTCTTTGCGGTAGTATGAGCGAACGCGCCATAGCATCATCGAATCTAGAGGACACATAGGGCACCTCTGATGACACAATTCCCCTATGTAGACCATCCATTTGTTGTGCGGCATTGTCGGTATCATCGGAGCCTAGGTCGGTGTCCTTGTGGGACTCCAACCCGAGCGCCTGGTCCAGTAGATACTCATGGCAGTCAATGCGAGTTGATCACCACATGCCAGTCCCATCATTCCACACGAAATTAGGGGCGAGTCTTCCCTCTGATACATCACATTCAGTGGTGTCGTCTTCAAGCTCCGCCTGTAGTTCCCCGGGTTTCAAGGGGCCGGGCTCATCACTGTTTTTCGACGCTCAATGCACAAAACTTAGGTACACTATCAACCTCCTATAAATGGCAGCCTCAGGCTAGGAGGCCATTTGCATGTACTGCCTCCATGCTATGGTGTCATTCACCTTCACGAACTTCCACACACCATTTATGTAGGTGATCCCCTCGATCGTAAGTTTCATCACCATTGCCTCCGTGGCGAACTCCCTCTGGATGTAGTTGCGAAGCTCGTGAATATTTATGATACCGAGCCCCTCAACCTAGAGCACCTTGTATTGGCATGTCGATAGGTCTAACCCAACGGGTTCTGCCCGTACAAGGCCATCGCTGTGCAATATTGTCAAGTGTTCTATGTCTGCGACTACCTGAAGCCACAATAACCAGATCCACAGTAAGTGTTACAACAAAAAATAATGACAAACAGCATGCAAGTTAGTGATTACATGTGTGCAACTACATGCGAATAATTCATTAATTAGCGATAGACAATAACAAATTAATTACGAGTGATTCATTATCGTCGTTCTTACCACTTAATTACTTAGCACTAACTCATTACTTAACTCTAACTAATTGCCACTACAGTAATTACGACTGCTTAATTACATACTACCACACAATAACAAATTATGGGTACCACGTACACAAAAATGGTAAAAACTATGGCTAAATTTCTATGACTTACTTCATAATACGAACTACATTAATTATGATTAATTAAATAACACTAATTAAATAGAACTACGGGAATAACATCGAAAGTACATGACAAAAATTTACCTATCTTTCGGGAGAAGCAATCAGCACTGTCGCGTCCTCCTTCCGCGTCCTCCACAAATGTGCAATGCCTTCTCAAAATAATGAGCTATATACTTTGAATTTTGAGTGACGACCGTGAGAATGAACTTCAGACATGAGCAACTGAGATGAGCGATGACCAACTGCGAAATGTTTGTATTTATGGCCGAACGAAAAAGGAACCCAATGCACTCACCCCGCAAATTAAGAACTCCTTGTCGACGCCCAACACTTCGGACGAGGGGGTGGCATGTTAATAATGACAAATGTGTAGATAAGGGAGTGCCTGTGGGGGACGAGACGGATATAACGACATATGTGCAGATGAGGAAGCACGCCAGGGGGATGGCACGGACGGAGCGGCAATTGTGCGAAGGAGCCAGCGGGAAAGGAAAGATAGCAGCAACAAGTCGACATATGTGCAAAGGACAGATGTCATGCATTGTAAAAGATACCTACTGCATGGTGATCATGCGACAGACGATTTCAATGGCTAATTAAATGAGCATTGTATATCGCTAATTATGATTAAATTAACATAAAATAACATGACAAATTTATAACACATAAAATTCCCAAAAAATTCAACAATTAGGCCGACTATGTCGAGAGGCTGCACATAAAATTTCGTAATTTTTTGAGCTCATTTACTATATGTAATAAATACTAAAATTATCATAATCGTATAAATGTTTCAGCAACATTAATAGCAGATAAAATTATAAAAAATACACAATAAGGTACGTTATGTCGGGAGGCTGCACATAAAATTTCATAATTTTTAGAACTCATTTGCTATATTTAAAATTCGAACAAGTCGTAAATAAAAAAACCTAACTCTGCAGATGATTAAACCGGCTTAATCAACTGTCGTGTGGTGGCGGGGCAGCAGGGAGAGAGCCGCCTGGTGGGTGGCCGGCCGGCCGTGGCCAGGTGGCAGGGCTTCGATGGACAGGTGTCGGCTGCATGGCCCTGCCACCCAATTAACAGATGATAGAAATGCTATTTTTATCAATTTCATATATATATATATATATATATATATATATATATATATATATATATATATATATATATATATATATACAGGTAATAAATTTAGTACTCTGAGTCCGTATCCGGATACTTGAATCTGTATGCGTGTGCAGTATACACTCGATTCGACACTCCTTCCCGCACTGCTACAAAACAGACCATCCCTCACGGTTCAAAACCATCAGGAAAATACAAAAAACCGTCAGGTTAAATTTCCCTGACGGATTCCCGTCAGGCAAAACCCCCTCAGGGCTGGCTGAAAAGGAAAATTAAATTTGGCTGGCGGTTACCCGTCAGGGAAATTTAACCTGACAGTATTACCCGTCACAGAAAACTGCATTTTCTGAGGGGCCAAACCGTCAGCCAAAATAATTTAACCTGACGGTACTAACCGTCACGAAAAAATGAATTTTCCTCAGGGGCCAAACCGTCAGGAAAATTGATTTTTGAGTAAAGTCCATTACCGGTCCTTAAACTTTTTATGTTGTGTCATCCCGGCCCATAAACTTTTAAAGTGTGTCATCCCGGTCCTTAAACTTTCAAAGTGTGACAATTTCTTTTGAAAATCTTATGGACCGGAATGACACAGCATAAAAAGTTCACTGCTACAACTACATAGGATATTGCCACACTTTGAAAGTTTAAGGACCGGAATGACACACTTTAAAAGTTTATGGACCGGGATGACACAGCATAAAAAGTTTAAGGACCGGTAATGGACTTTACTCTTGATTTTTCTGAGGGGGCCAAGCTGTCAGCAAAATTAATCAGACCGCAAGAAAAATAAATTTTCCTGAGGGTCAAACCGCCAGGAAAATTTATTTCATTGACTGTTTGTGTTACCACCAAGAAAATATAGGCTAACGGTTTGAACCGTCAGCAAAATTGGCAGAAAGCACTAACATAACAGATTTTTTCAACCGACAATGAATTAGCAAACAATCCCAACACCATCCTTGCATCAATAAAGCATTGATATCTAAATCACAACACCATCCTTGCATCAATCAAGAAACATATAATTAAACAAACATATAAAAAGTTCAGTTTTCATAAACAATCCCTAGATTGATTCATGTTCATACAAGCATACCATTTCATAAACTTTACCTCCAGATTGGTTCATCCATCCAAAAGACATCTAAAATCAAGTACCACACACAAAAGTCTCTATTTCCATTACATTCAAGTTCAGCTAGTCAAAAGAACTACAAGAGATTACTGAAAATCACATGGCAGCATGGTTGTTGTCGCCATCAATGTCGCCACTGCAGTTGTCCCTGTCGTTTACATCAACGTTACCATCGACAGCACCGTCATCCGGTTGTGAGCCCACATGAGAGGATCCAGTCCCAAGCCCACTCCCAGTCCCTTGCTGTAAGGTGAAAAAATTATGTCAACTTGAGTTGAAGAAGCCGTAATGGCTTGTAATGTTGTTTGAATTATCACAGTCCTATATTAAATACACATCCTACAATATCATATCTTGTACAACATGCACGGTAGCTAGTTTTCATAACTACACAAAAGACCATAGCAACAAAAAAGGATCTAAGTGTTCTTGTTAATTTAGCATAAAATTGTGCAAAGAAGGCAGCTATATATGCTACTGCTTTTGCTAGCTGCAGGTTGGCATATACTCAAGATTAGTTTAGCCTCGTAAACAACTCACAAGTATGGGTGTACTAACTAGTAGAAAAGTCATTTGCCACCTTACCATCAACTATAAGTAAATGAGATTCAGGTTATGCCCATATTTAGAACATTCAACATAAGTCCACTCGCTCACTGCTGTACTGCTTGTTGACAGTCTAACATACCAAAAAGGATTAGTTGTATACTACAAAAATGGTCCTCCGTATGACAAAGGTGACAGATGGAAATTAGCACTTGAAGTTGAACTCTAGAACAAGGCAAAATAATAGTTCGTAGGGAATTTTGTTTGTACACAAGGCAATAATTGTAGGTATTAAACGATATTACCTGTGCTTGTGTAGGTGTTCCACGGCGTAGCATCTCTGGTGGTGGTTGTTCACCCATCTTCTCAAAAAGCATCTACAGTTGGAAAGTATCATTTGAAGTTGAACTATATAATCTGTACTAACCAAGCAATGCAAGCAAAGACATGTACAATCTGTACTAACATGGCAATAAGAATTTTATTTCTAAATGCATAGCAAAGTTATGTTGCATGCAATTGTTGACTAATCATTTAACACTACAGGCACGGGCCCATTTTCTTTATAGATATTAGTCATGTCCATCCCTACATGGTGAAACATCACATGCATGCATGTAGTTAATCAGACATTTGCTTTCACATATTCATCGCATGAGATAGTTATAACCAGGTATAAATAAATACAGTTTCCTTTCTGAATTAATATTCTCAACATGATAACAGTAGTTAATGCTGCTTGTTTGTTCGATTCAGCATGGATCTGTTATATGTGTACCTGTTGTAGCTATGGGCTAAACAGGAATCAAGGAGACTAGTAGAAGGAGAAGAGGAGAGCTAGATCTGTGGGGAGCCGGTGAGAATGAGAGGATGTCCCCCCTTTGCCCCTCCTGGGGGTTTATATATATGAGTGGGGTAGAATGGGAAATCCCCATTCTACCCCTTAGTGCTTACAAGGGATGAGGGTACATTGGTATATTTACACTGTTATAATCTTCTACACTATTGGGCTTATTACATGTTGGATTAGTTGCACGGCCCAGTCACGGGGGGTTGGGCCACCCCTACAACAGTACTCCCTCGACAGCAAGCGCTAAGGTCCCGATGGGCGAGCTGACGTGATCAACCACCCCAGCCCCCCGTTCCCTGACAGCAAGCGCGAGGGTGCCGATGCAACTGGTAGCTCGCAGACCCTAGATGCAATGCCTATGAAGAAATCCGTGAAGCGCCGAAGCCGTGCCGTCCTGCCGAGGCGACGCCTACGAGGCGGACAGTGTAGTCGAGCGCCGACGACGTGCCGTCCCGCCGAGGCGACGCCTACGAGGTGGACGGCGGAGTCGAGCGCCGAAGACGTGCCGTCCCGCCGAGGCGACGCCTACGAGGCGGACGGCGGAGTCGGGCGCCGAAGACGTGCCGTCCCGCCGAGGCGACGCCTACGAGGCGGACGGCGGAGTCGGGCGCCGAAGACGTGCCGTCCCGCCGAGGCGACGCCTACGAGGCGGACGGCGGAGCCGCGCGCCGAAGACGTGCCGTCCCGCCGAGGCGATGCCTACGAGGCGGACGGCGGAGCCGGGCGCCGAAGACGTGCCGTCCCGCCGAGGTGATGCCTACGAGGCGGACGGCGGAGTCGAGCGCCGAAGATGTGCCGACACTGCCGTTCCCTTACCTTCAAAAAGAGTGCCCGCGAAGAGCGGGCGCTTGCGGCGTAGGCCGAGGGCGCTACGCATGCGGAGGCAAGGAGGCGAGACTGTCGTTCCCCTACCTTCAAAAAGAGTGCCCGTGAAGAGCGGGCGCTTGCGGCGTAGGCCGAGGGCCCTATGCACGCGGAGGCAAGGAGGCGAGACCGCCGTTCCCCTACCTTCCAAAAGAGTGCCCGCGAAGAGCGGGCGCTTGCGGCGCAGGCCGAGGGCACTACGCACGCGGAGGCAAGGAGGCGAGACCGCCGTTCCCCGACCTTCAAAGAGAGTGCCCGCGAAGAGCGGGCGCTTGCGGCGTAGGCCGAGGGCACCACACACGCGGAGGCAAGGAGGCGAGACCGTCGTTCCCCTACCTTCAAACAGAGTGCCCGCGAAGAGCGGGCGCTTGCGGCGTAGGCCGAGGGTGCTACGCACGCGGAGGCGAGACCGCCGTTCCCCTACCTTCAAAAAGAGTGCCCGCGAAGAGCGGGCGCTTGCAGCGTAGGCCGAGGGCACTACGCACGCGGAGGCAAGGAGGCGAGACCTCCGTTCCCCTACCTTCGAAAAGAGTGCTCGCGAAGAGCGGGCGCTTGCGGCGTAGGCCGAGGGCGCTACGCACGCGGAGGCAAGGAGGTGAGACCGCGGTTCCCCTACCTTCAAAAAGAGTGCCCGCGAAGAGCGGGCGCTTGCGGCGTAGGCCGAGAGCACTACGCACGCCGAGGTAGAGAGGCGAAGGCGCCGTTCCCCTACCTTTAAAAATTCGCGGTGCACTCCCTGGTGCAACGCGCGCGATGGCGCGATATCCAAGTGGTGCGCCGCCTAAAGCGAGGCACTCCCTAGTGTCTCGGCCGTGTCGCAATTTACGACTTAATTTATAGTCCGTAGACTTGCGCGTGCGGAGGCGGATCTCGATGCTACGTCTTATTTAAAGTTCGTAGACTGGTGCGTGCGGAGGCGTACCTCGACGCTACGTCTTAATTTATAGTCCGTAGACTCGCGCGTGCGGAGGCGGACCTCGACGCTACGTCTTATTTAAAGTCCATAGACTGGTGCGTGCGGAGGCGTACCTCGACGCTACGTCTTAATTTAGAGTCCGTAGACTCGCGCGTGCGGAGGCGGACCTCGACGCTACGTCTTATTTAAAGTCCGTAGACTGGTGCGTGCAGAGGCGTACCTCGACGCTACGTCTTAATTTATAGTCCGTAGACTCGCGCGTGCGGAGGCGGACCTCGACGCTACGTCTTATTTAAAGTCCGTAGACTGGTGCGTGCGGAGGCGTACCTCGACGCTACGTCTTAATTTATAGTCCGTAGACTCGCACGTGCGGAGGCGGACCTCGACGCTACGTCTTATTTAAAGTCCGTAGACTGGTGCGTGCGGAGGCGGACCTCGACGCTACGTCTTAATTTATACTCCGTAGAGTGCGCGCGGAGGCATCCCCCCGTTGCGTCTTATTTAAAGTCCGTAGACTGGCGCGTGCGGAGGCAAGCTCAACGCTACGTCTTATTTAGAGTCCGTAGACTACGCCGAGGCGCCAGGCCGTCGTGCGATTTAAATAAAAAACGAGAACCAAAACAGAGGCATCAAAGAAATGGCCAAAGATTTGCAACAATGGAACGGTCCAAAATGCAGAACTGGAAAAGCGTTTGACGCTACAGCAGCCAGAATAGGCAAAACTGGAGAGGCAAACATGGCCAAATCGAATGCTCATAGAATGGAACCGTAGTTGCAATAAGGGATATGCTGCGCAACCGCTTCTTTAAGGCTATGCACGCAAGAAATACAGGAGCTACTATTAAAGCCTCATACGTGATCATATGCGGAGCGTACCGGAAGTGATGGTGGCGACGCGGAGACCATCACCCGGACCGACTCCGTACTCCGTCTCACCGACGACGCGAAGGGCACCATCTGGACGGACTTCGCTACCGCTGCGTGGAGGCCCGCATACGGAGGGGCATCCGGAGTCAAGGTCACGAAGCCCTGTAGTGCCGAGCGGTGTAGAGCTCTGTACGGAACTTCGGCAGAAGAGTGCAAAAATTTGCGGGCCGAAGGCGCGTGGAGGCAGGGTGTCGAGCTGGAGGCCGACGCTGCCCCAGTGCCCCTGTGGAGTCCATCGCGCGAAGTGGAGGCCCGGGTTGCTGACGCCGTGCGGAGGTCGACGTCGCCCCTGGATGCGGGTAGCAGGCGCCAAAGGGCGTTGAGCCCGCAGCGCAGTTAGCCGCCCGGCTGCTGGCCCCGGGCGAATTGTGGTCGAAGGAGAGGACTCGTCAAGCTGGTACTTCTTGTCACGCCGCACGCTCCAGCTCATGCCGCAGACGTGCCGCGCAGAAACGCACGCATGCATGCACTGCTTCACTCGACTGCACGTTGTCGCAAGTTTGAAGGTGGTGGCGCGGCGGCTGAGATGGGCGACGCTCGGCGGAGACCCCAGAGAAGTCGGTGGAAAACCCGGAGCTACCCACGCGATGTCGGCGGAGACCCCACGGGACTCAGGGCGGGGTTTGGTGGAGCCTTCAGAGAGATCGTGGAGTCAGTGATCCGATGCCTGCATGCGCTGTAAATTTACGCAGGGTCCATCGTAGAGCCACACAAAGGCAGGGGCGACTGTGTAGCCAGCAGGCGTGGAGTCGATGTCGAGGACGTCGACGCGGGGTCCGACGTGGAGCTCGGAGTCGACGCGGAGTCCGCGGAGGCCGGCGGAGTCGGCGCGGAGCTCAGCGGGGTCGGCGTGGCTTCGGCCTTGGGCGCGCGGGGAGGTGCTGGCGAAGCTTGCTTCGCTCGGGTTTGGCTCCTTGACGATGGCGCGTACGTAGTGAAGCTCGCCCGCACGGTCTGGCGCGGCAGGGACCTCGACAACGCGGAGGCTCTTTCGCATGCGCGGATGTATGCATGCAGAGACGGGTGGCGCCCGGTGCGCGCGGAGGTCCTGGCGGCACGTACCTGTGCTGCGCCGAGGCCGCTTCATTTGTGTAGAGTCCACGATCGAGGAGGTCCTCGTCCGCGCCGAGACGGGCTCGCAGCAGAGACGAGTCGCGCGGAGACGGGCCTTTCTGCTTTCGACGACGAGGAGATCATCATCCAGATGGACTCTGTCGACGCTCGGACGCCGAAGAGGAGACGCCGAGTGGGGCCCCCGAGCTGCGCGTGCGAAGTCCGGCTTGCGGAGGCAACGTCCTACGCGGAGCCGCAGTCCTCGCCGATGTGACCATCTCCTGCGCGGGGTAGGCCTCGTCGCGAAGACGCCGTCGCAGAGCCACAGTGGGCGCCTAGATGGAGACCTTTAAGCGCCTTATAGATGGTTGAGAGCTCCGTCGCGTGGAGTCACCGAACGCTGCCCCTGCAAAGTCCATCGCTCGGAGCCGGAGCCCAGGTCGCGTACACTGTGCGAAGGCCGACCCCGCTCCGGCGAAGTCTGTCGTGCGGAGTAGGAATCGTCGCTCCGGCGAAGCCCGTCGCGTGAAGTCGGAGCTCGCGTCGTGGACACCGTGCGGACGCTAGCGCCGACGTCGCCTCTGCGAAGTCCTTCGCGCGGAGTCGGAGGTCGCGTCGCAGACACCATGCGGAGGCCGACGCCGCCCCTGTGAAGTCCATCGCGCGGAGTAGGACTCGCCGCTCCGGCGAAGTCCATCGCGCGAAGTCGGAGCTCGCGTCGTGGGCGCCGTGCGGACGCCGGCGCCGACGTCGCCCCTGCGAAGTCCGTCGCGTGGAGTCGGAGGTCGCGTCGCAGACACCATGCAAAGGTCGACGCCACCCCTGTAAAGTCCATCGCGCGGAGTAGGACCCGCCGCTCCGGCAAAGTCCGTCGCGCGAGGTCAGAGCTCGCGTCGTGGACGCCGTGTGGAGGCTGACGCCGACGTCACCTCTGCGAAGTCCACCGCGCGGAGTGGGAGCTCGCGTCGCGGACGCCGTGCGGAGGCCGACGTCGCTTCGGCTCCGGCGAATGATAGTGGTGCCGATGCTGCACAACAGGCGCCGGCCACCACCCGCTCCGGCAGCTTCGCCGAGTATATACTCTCCCTGTGTCAGCTCCAGCGGAGATATGACTGTTGGCTCACTCCGGCGCGCGCATAGGGAGGCACACAGCGATGAAGTTGGAGCTAGACGCCACCGCACCTTAGTATTTCATGCATGCATACCTTGGGTTGTCTTGCCTCACCCATATGCCGGCGCTCCTGCTAACCTGCGGGTAGACAGGAAGAGAGAGAGACTTCGGGCGCTTGCATGCATGCGGGTAGACGGAGAGAGAGACTTCAGGAGCCTCGCGTGTAGACTTTTGATGGATATTTGGATGCATGGCTTAAACTGCATGCACGCCTGACAGAACGTGAACGAATAAGAATGCATCGTTGAATAGATGACGTGAATGGATAACTACATGCATGGAGGTATTCACGTGAATGGCCTCTTTTTTTTGTTTTGTTTTGGTGCCTGCATGGACGGAGCAGCAGCGCAGACTTCGACTGTACGCGAAGCCGGAGCACTTCGTCGCGATACCGAGGATCATGTCGCGGAGGCCGGCGGAGTGCCTGCAGGGCTCGGAGGCGCTCGAGAGCGACATACGGAGTGACGCCACCCGGAGCCGGTTGCCTGTGGACTCCAGCGCCAAGTACACGATCGTCGCTGCGGAGTACCTGGGCGAAGATGCCATCGCCGGGCTGCAGCGGCTGTAGCTCATGCATGCATAGCTATTGCGGACGGGTGCATGTAACGTGGAGAGAAAAAGAAGCTTTATGCCCGCATGGGTGGCTAACTCGCGTACGCGAGCATGTGTTGAGATTTCATGTACGTATGCTTGAGTAAATACTTGGCTGGATCATGCATGTATATGTAAAGGATACGAAACGACCTCGCACTGAAGACCCTCCACACGCGACGAGGTCTAAAGCGGAGCCGCGCGCGCGGAGGCGGGGTCTGGAGCGGAGCCGAGCACGCGAAAGCGGAGGCCGAGAGTACGGAGACTCAACGTGAGGCTGGCTTTGCTTGCGGGACACCAGGCTCCATGGTGACCTCGAGCGTCCACAGGCTATGGAGGTCCGTCACGAAGACGCCATGAATGCTCTACCGAGGCACCTGTCTTTACCTGCATGAAAACGAGAGATAACATAGAACTCTTGCATGCTCCGCGGAGGTTGCTCGGAAGCGACGCTCTGCGCGAGTCCACTGGCGAAGCTAGCTGGGGCATCCGACTTCGCGAATCCAGGGCGAAGTGGCGCGCGGAGTCCAGAGCGGAGTCCCGTCTCGGGGACCTCGACGTCGCCAAGGCTCCGTAGACGCTCGACGACGTGGAGACTTCCGAACGGTGAAGCGCTCGTGGACTTCGGAGGCGAGGCGTGCGAAGGCGCTTGGGGTCCCGCCTTGCGCATGCAAAGTCCGAGCGGAGGCCAAGGCCATGCGCGCGGTTCGGCGCGGCGAAGACCTCGACTTGCGGAGGCTCCGTAGACGCGAAGATGTGCTAGGCGAGATGCCCCTGCGCGGAGTCCATCACAGACGAGCCGAAGGCGCACGGGCTAATCCGCACGGACACCGAGGCATCATTTCCCTGGGCGAAGACGTCGTCGCCGAGCTGCGGTGGCTGCAGTTCATGCCTGTTGCGGGCGCATGCCTGGAACCAGGAGAAATAGAGAAAGCCACTCCCTGCACAGTGGACGGATGGAAACTTCGGAAGGATAAACTTCGCTGGGCGCATGCATGAACTCGGACGGATGGGAGCGCATGCACGGACAAATGCGTGACGGCGCAGTTGCCGACGACGTGGAGGCCACCACCCGGGCAGACGCCGCCGGCGCTCGACGCAGACTTTGAGGGCAGATGTTATAGTACGCACGATGGGATAAAGCAAGACGACGCTTCGAACAAATTGACCGGAAAGATCCAAATCTTTAGCAATCTGTTACCTTTTCTTACCCTTTTGTTGAACGCTGAAGAAGTCCCTTCCCTACGCAACTTCTTGTCGTCCCCACGGACGGCGCCATCTGTTGTAGCTACGGGCTAAACAGGAATCAAGGAGACTAGTAGAAGGAGAAGAGGAGAGCTAGATCTGTGGGGAGCTGGTGAGAATGAGAGGATGTCCCCCCCTTTACCCCTCCTGGGGGTTTATATATATGAGTGGGGTAGAATGGGATCCCCATTCTACCCCTTAGTGCTTACAAGGGATGAGGGTACATTGGTATATTTACACTGTTATAATCTTCTACACTATTGGGCCTATTACATGTTGGATTAGTTGCACAGCCCAGTCACGGGGGGTTGGGCCACCCCTACAACAGTACCCTAAATCTTTTCCCAACTGCCTAAGTAGCCTTGGATTTAAGGGTCTCAGAACCATTGGCCAGTAAGAACTAAGAAGGCACCAGGCTGGAAGACATTAGTTATGTAAATTAAGTGCCGTGCTGATAAGGCAAAGTAGTTTTAAATAATTTGGTTGTGACGTGGTCAGATGCTCCAAACCTCTTGGCAGTAGTTAGGAGATTAGGTTTCTTTATACCATGCCACTAATTCCTCATCTTAGTACTGATCTTTTAGGAAAGAAATTAGACAATAATTAACTGAGAAGACAATTGATGATACTAGAAGGTGTACTAAACAGTTTGGTATAAGAAATGGGCACGGCAAACATGTGCATTTTGTGCTGTCATTAACAGGTTAACGTGGGAGAACTTGAGAATGTGTTAAAGGTTGCGAAGAGAACACCAACAGTAAAGAAGATAATTACTTGTTTTACCTGATTGCCATTGAACTGCAAGGGTAAATTTTCTATAATGGGCAAATCTTGAAACCTACATGTTCTGGTTACTGAGCCTATTTCGAAAGCATTCACCCAGCTTTTAGAACAATTCTGGTTGATACAGTAACACCCAGCTGACTGCAAGTTTAAATTCCCACCCTCACCCAGCTTTTACCTGATTATGATATGCTCAAAATATTTGCAAGTTGGATCTTTAAAATAAGGCAATATTGAGAGTACAAAACAAAATGAATACAAGCAAATTAAGGACAGGAGGACATGAGTTGCTAGGCATTATTACCAAGATCATCTAGCGGTGAACTTCTTGCGTCTGGAGAAGTTCTTGATTATGTCGAATTACATTTCGATAAGAGATAGAATTGGATGGCCTGATGTTTCTTGATTTGGCAGCTGCTAGAACAACATCCTTCTTGATAGCACCATTTCCTATTAGTACACGGCCATGGGGCATGCCACCATTGATGTTGTACAATATGCTTTCATCGAGTGGTCGCTGCTCCCAATCATCTTCGTGTTGAGCCATAGCAGCAGCAGAGTAATCATCCTAGAACAAAAGTAACATTTCAGAAAGAGAAAATTAGCTCAATACTATTATAGTTAATGATTCCATGTGAAAGTGGCATGTGGCCTAATATGTTTCAACTCGGCGATCTTTGTGTTTGTTCTGAGCAATATTGCCCTTTAAGAAATTTGCTTATTAGGAGCAGGAACCAGACTGGTTCTGGTTTTGTGAACCCTCCAGCATCTAGAAGCTAGCTATTTCGGTGTAACTGCTTATATATGTATGTAACAGTAGTGTAAACTAAAGCAGTGCGGGCATCGTAGCATTTCTAAATATGAGCATGCATGTTGTGTTAGATCTCCTTGTAAATCATGTTTAATGTGTACTAGCTGCTATTTCCTTGGAACTGATCACCATAGAGAGACAATTGTTCTTGGTTAAAATGGTGCTCTTTTCCCTTTCAAGTTTGAAAGAAAACAATTGTTTTTCCCTGCACATCATGTATACAACTATTGTGTACTATTTTCCCTCGTGTACACGGAAATGTATTTGCCTCTGAAGTGACCCAATTAAGAGTTACTCTAGAACATTAGTTTCCTCCTACTTGTGTAGTTGGGAAATCAATGCCTCACAGTGGTGAAATCAGACACATTCCGATTTGGTTGGTTTAAGAGTAACAACGAATGAAATTAAAGGGAGAAATCTACTCTACCTCTGCACTACGATGAGTACACAACCATTTTATATCTTGTGGATCCAGCAGAAGGCTACACACTACTATGAATAAGATGATCATCTAAATACTGAACATGCGGTACTATAATTTGCAGCAGAAGTTCTCTTCCAGCTCCTCACATTCTATTCAAATCATACAAGCTAGGGATAGATGTGCACTTACAATGTATTTCTGTGCTTTCTAGCTGCAGATTGGACCACTACTACCACTACTATCCACATTCTTCATGCCTGATTTCATTACAGCATATGTGTTTAGCCAAGTAGCCTTCTCTGGTCCATATTTGTGTTCCTACAACATGGTGAAACTCCAGGTTATAGCCTTAAATAGTGTTATAAGTTGTAATGCGACATGTTTTGTTAATTGTCATGGTCTGAAGAGCTTGATTCATACCAGGTATTGTTGGGTCTCCACGTATGGTCGCGAACCTCCTCGATTTTGAGCAACATCGTCAGATTTCAACCGTGCTTCCTAGCCTCTCTTTCATTTAGTCTTGAATTGCTCGGTGCACCAATGACGACAAAGATGTGGCCATACTATGTCATTGCACCACCAAATCTTACCATCCAAGTATTGCTCATACTGGAGTTCCCTTGGACGTGCCAACGTGTCGTCAATATCCTCTCCTTGTAATCTGTAATACTCCTTGACTGCATCAACACGAGCTTGATACATCATATGCTTCACACGGTCCACAGCATAATTTTCGAACACAAGATCTGCTTCTTCCTTGTCGTTTGTGCTTACTTCGAACAAATGCTACATAGAGAACAAGGGTAGTTAGTAGCTAGTAGTCGACTAAAGTATTTATGTATATGAACTAACAAGTAAATATTTGTTACCCAAAACTCTCGCTTTACTCGATCTGCGGCGGTTATTCCCTCGTCGTCTTCATTGACATAATAATCATCCCATGTCAATGCAGGACAGGTATTGAAGATAGTACCATGCTCATCCTTGTCGTCCACAACACCTGGGTACTCATGTTTGATAATAACTCCAAGTTGTGCTTGATATGTGTAGTCTTTCTTGGGTTGGTAATTGGTATACTTGAATTGCCTACATAGGAATTAACCACGGCAAGGTCAGTTGGCATTGTAGTCATATATATGTTAATAACAATTGAAGATTTATAATGCAGTTTGTACTCACTTGTCACCCTGAGGTATTAGGACAATCTTGCCGGCACGCGACGGCATATGTAATTTGGTCCGTGACTTCTTCTTCCTCCCCCTTTGTTGAGCAGCTTCATTGCTCCTTTGGGAGCCATTGCCACTGCAATTACTGCCGACACCACTTCTCCTTTCCGAGGTACAAACTTTAGGTTGGCGACCTCCACGTCAAATGGGACGAATATGATTCATATCCTGCATTGTTAAAATATGAAGTTAGTGCCAATTTATCAATATTTACATATACAATGCATGAAATAAAATGCAATCAAATGACCATTTGTTACCACCACATGGAAAATCAAAACAAAAAGATATCACGAAACAGAGAACAAGTTAATTGGTAGTTCCAATAGTCCAGCTCCAAACATGTACAAACTACACAAGGTATTTTACAAGAAACAATTCAAGCACAACAACAGGAAATTTAGAAATCATTTGGATCATAAGTTGGAGGTTGGAGCTCCTCATCTTCATCCTCCTCATCTTCATCCTCATCATATTCATCTTCGTCTTCAACAATTTATTTTTGAGGATCAACATTCTGGTGTTGCAAAAATCCCAAATTTTGGATATTCAAAAATGTGGAGTTTTTAAAACTTTTCTTGCATTTTTGCTAGCACTCAAAATTCCTTCTGAATGTTTATTTGAAATCTTTTTGAGTTGTGACATACAAATTAATAATCAAGAATACTCCCCAATGCAAATAACAGTCTTGTAAATTATAAAAATGGAAAATGTCATTACAGATCATGAATTCAAAATACCAACATCTCGAATTAAAACTTGAGTTAAAAGTCAAAAATTGAAATAAATGATTTTAGATATGAAAAAGAAATATAAAATCAAAAGCATTCAAATTACAAACTTAAAAATCTAAAAGCTTCTCCTTTTCTCTCTTTTCCAATTTTCCCCTCACTTACATGTGGGCCAATCCTTTTTCTCTCCCTCCCTTTCACCCCTTTTCTCCCTCTGGCTGGCGGGCCCTTTTTCCCCACCTCCTTCGCTCTTCTCCCTACCCCACGTCTCCTTCCTCCTTTCTTTCTTTCCTCCCGATTGCGCGGCCGCGCTCGCTCCACGTCTCCCCCTGTGCGTCCACTGCGCCCGCGTCAGCGCGCGCCTGTCGCCGCCTGCCACCCTCTGTGCCGCGCCGACTAGTCACCTCGCCCTGCACCACCGCACGTCGAGCCTCGCGTCGGGCAAAGCCCCGCGGGTAATCCCCCCTGCCGCCTGCCGCGTCGCCAGGCGCTGCTCGTCAAGTTCCCTCCGCGCGCCGAGCCATGCGCCTAGTCTCTGCACTGCAGTCCACACTCCCCGCCCCGGCTCTGCCCCTCTCGCGCGCACGTGTTCGCCTTTAAGACCCGAGCCGCACTCCTTCCCCTTCCTCCCCTATTCTTTCTCTCATTTCTGCCCGTAAGCCCGCCGTTGCCGCCTTCTCGCCGCCCCGGCCGTTCCGGCGAACCTCCACCACTCCGACCACGTCCCGGTGTTCCTCCGCTCCCCGTGTACATCCCCTCCATGTTAATCGGACTGCGGTGCTCCCGACTCGCCGCACGGCCGGTTCTCCTCACCGCCGGCCGAATGCGCCTCCAACGTCGCCGCTTCTTTTCCGGAGCACCGTCGCCCGATTCCACGCTCTAGGAGCAACTCCCCGCCGCCACGAACCTCCTCCAACCGACGCCGGAGCTCCTCCCCCACCCCAACTCGCCGGCACCGCGAGCCTGCCCGCACCGACGCAGGTCGTCATCGCTAGCTCGCCTCAGCCCCTTCCCCGCTTGGCCAACCTCGTGGTAAGCATGCCCCCACCTTCCTCATGCTCATGCACACCTCACTTCCCCCTTCCCTTCACTCCGGCGCCGCCGCCCAGAGATCACCCCGCCGCCGACCGCTCTCAGCGCCGCCGGCCTTTCCTAGCGCCGTCCCAGGCCGCGCAAACTCCTCCACTAGATTCCTCGCCGCCCCGGGGATCCATTTTGCCGGCCACCGACCCCTCGCCGGCGGCATCACCGCTGGCCATGCCCCCCACCTCCCCTGTTTCGGCCGGCTAAGTGCTCTGTTTGGAGCTAGCTCCCAACACTTGGCTCATCTAATATAACCTTCCCTCCTGGTCACAAAATAGCCGCAGCTCAGTTGGTCAAGCCAACCAGTCGCCAAATGCTAGGTCCCTTGTTCGAATCTAGCCGGCCGCACCCTGCTTCCCCATTTTTATTTGAATTTTTGTAGTCCATTTTAGTTCAGAAAAATTATGGGAAATTAGGGAATAATCTAGGGGAGATAATAAATTTGATTAGGATATAACATAAGGTTATTTGAGCTGTAATAATAGATTAAATGTTATGTATGTTGTTTAGAACATTTAACTCAAATCTAAATTCTAAGGTATTAATAAAAGATGACTTGGGTTAATTATTCAAAAACTTCATAAAGGTATTGGATACCCTGTTTAGTTATAAAAGCAAGGTTTAAATTGAAAAGATTACCCTAGACCATAATTAAATATACGCGCTACCATTTGACATGCTGCCATTGAGTAAATCGCAAGGGTAGGTTTAATTAAGTAAGGCCTCTTCATAAAATTAATTAAACAGAAGACGTGACCATAAACAATTAAATTAGATGGCTCTAATAAAATCCTCGCCATTAGCACGTCACCGATAAATAATTCTCAACAATGAATTTAGAGGAGTAAATTTTGGGTATAGCGAGCTTGGTCCTATGTAAATATAAGATTAATTAAAATATGCAAGATACTAATGCTAAGGAATAAAATAACTGTATCAGTAATTTCCAGAGATCACTCAAATTAAAAGGTTGTAATAATATACAGATACCAAAATGTAATAGCCCTCGGTCATCAAGCATTAAAATAATCTCACGGACATATAGATACTCCAAAGTAAATATGTAACCATTAACACAAGTAATTAGGGTCAGATAAAATGATACATACCAAGCTTTGCCCAGGTAGCTAAATTAGAAATAAGGCTAAGCCTAACAGTAACTAAAGCATAGATAACATAATAAGGGTACCATTAATTAACTCTTAATACTAGATTTAATAGATACTAATGATGAGCATGAAATAACAAGATATGACCCATACAACTGAATTCTAATTCAAGTTGAAATAGGCTTAGTGAAAACTGAGGCTACATAAAATATCACCCCATAAAATACTATATACCTAGACTCTAAAATTAATTCGGTAGGCCAAAATGCCTTGAATATTAGCGCTCGACAAAGTAATACCCAGCTAAACCTGTACATTAAATCATAGGTCTAACCTAACTTATGAAACTTCCTTGATAGATATAAAAATAGTAGAAGAAGCTCGTAATAAAAAGATCGAGTCGTCGTATTCTGTTACCAACCAAGCCTCAAATCACCCAAAACACCATTGACTCATAATAAAACTAAATTGAGTTTATTCGAATTTATTTAGATCTTTGAGTTATTTGCTTTTATTTGGATTCAGTCGTTTGTCGCGTAATTAGAAACTGGAGTCCTGAAGATTTCACGGATCAAGCGTGGTCAGGGCAAAGTGAGGACAAAGAATAGAAGCTCAAGAGAAAGCATTGCGTGAGCTCAAGACCGCGGTAAACCGCGCCAGGCGAGTCAATACTTTGATCATGTTGAACCTAAGTTTTCTGCAAACTACTTTGGTTTAAATTATCAAATTGCATGCTGTTATTTTATATGCAATTACATGCTTAGTTTAAGATTCTAGTTATATGCCCATTGTTTACCTTGATTAATATTACACCTCCCTTTGGAATATTTGAATTGTGAACCTTGTCGCCCTAGCAAAACTTAAAATAGTAACATTTCAAAAATAAGTCCGTAATTATATGTCATGCTTAGTGTTGATTAGATACTCATGGGCGTGAGAACTCCTAAGCATCACTTTTTAATCATGAGAAAATTTGGTTGAACAGTCATGGTGGTAATGACTAGTTGGGCAGTCATGGTGGTAATGACTGATATATGTTGGATATGATTATTTTATACTCCCAAAAACCTCAAACTGCTTATTATCTGGGCGGATGGTTCGGGGGTATGGTGCAGGTGTGCACGAGAGTGTGGTTTGTGGTAGAACCGCCCAGATACCCTAAGGACTGAATCTTGTCATGACCTCCTGTGTAAAACAAGTGCAACCACAAGTCTGTAAAGTACAACTTGGCCTAGTTAATTTACCGGACCCTGAAAGTCATCATCATCAGTGGAGGAGTGAAGTGGTGCAAGCGGCTGTCTGTGTGTCAGGCTTGAATGGGACACCCGCGGAGGGTGAGGTTCTGCTGTGGCGTGCTAGCAGGGTGGGTAGCCAACTGCTAGGCGTTCAGAAGGAGAACATCCCGCACAACGTATGGGACCCACCGCAAGTGGGAACGACCCATAGGGTGAGATGATGGAAGGGGCGAGGTACTTTGAACGGTTACTGTGATGGTTCGCTCAACCGCACGACTAAGGAATCGTGTGGGGCAACGAGGGAACTGTCTCTTGTGGGTAAAATGTGCAAACTCTGCAGAGTCAAAACTATTCGAATAGCCGTGCCCACGGTCAAGGGCGAACATGGGAACTTAACTAGATATAGTTCTATTTAAAAATGTTTGGAAAATGGGAATGGAAAAGTGGAGGGCAGTGGAAAGCCCTGATTTGAGTTGTCCTGGGTGTTGTCCCAGTGGTAAGTTAAGCGGCTATAACGCTGAAAGATGTTATACGGTGTGATGCCATATGTATGGCAAAATTATGGTGTTATTAGGCATATGGTGTGATGTCATATGTACGGAAAATCATGTTAATATTCCTTGAACATTATGTTTTGTGCCAAAGCTGCTAGGTCTCAGAAAATTCTATGTATTGTATTTCAAATAGTGGCATTTCTATTCTTACAAAATAAAATATGGGTGGAATAAACAGGGTCGTGAGTAAAGGAGATGGAAGTTTGTGGTAAAAACATAAAGATATTGGTGGACTCAGGTCGATTATAAAAAGGAAATGATAGTGTGGGATCTGGGAGAAGTAATTTGGTGGAGTCTAAATGAGTATATAGGTTAGATAGATAATTTAAATGATTTTTGGAGTATTAGGGATGCAAAGGTAATCGCGGGATTACAACACTGATAACTAATATAAATTCTTGGAAGATGATGGCAGTAATGGGATTAACAGGATTGGATCGAATACTAGATGGATGAATTAAATTTCTAGGAATATTGGAGGAATGATAACAATTATTGGATTATAATCTTGATCAATGATATTCTTGGTGGATGTATCCTAGCGAGTCGTAGACTTAATCATTGATATTCTTGGTAGATGTATACTAGTGAGTCGTAGACTTGATCATTAATATTCTTGGGGATGTATACCAGTGAGTTAGTTAGAAATAGATAGTAGAAAATAAGATTAATTATTGGGAGAACAAATTATGGTTTTGGATTAATAACAAAAGGATTGAATTAATTAGAGCAATTCCAGCAGTAGCCCTCAAAATAGGACCCCTACTTTTTATTTGAGGGTCCCCCTACTTTTGAGAGTTCTGTTTTTTGGGCTGCTCTCCAGCAGGAGCCCTCAAAATAGGACCCTCAAATTCATTCTTAGAGGGGATGACACATAGGACCCACTCCTGGGGTCTAGAAGGAGCCCTATTTTTTAGGGCTGAGGGGCAAAAAACTCACTCCAGCAGGACCCCTACTTGAGCCCTCAAAAGTAGGGGCTCCCTCCAGATCCCAGGAATAAGGGCTCGAGGGGGAGATTTGAGGGCCCCTTACTTTTGAGGGCTCAAGTAGGGGCCCTGCTGGAGTGAGTTTTTTGCCTGTTGGCCCTCAAAAGTGAGAAAATTGATATTATGCCACTCCTTTGGAGTGGCTTCGATAAAATGCCACCCTGTAGATGGTAATTGTTAAAATGCCATCTAATACATGAATTACTCTATGATTTGCCCTTTTTGGAGTTTTAGCTCCTTTTTTCGTTTTTTTGTTTTTTTACTGAAATTCTATTAAAAAAATGACCATAGTACCCTTGTGAATTCCACTAAACCAGATCATCTCAATCTCTTCGATCGTTTCACAGCAGACCGCGAGACTCGCAGGCGCCGCCGCTCCCGGTCGTGGGCCGCCGCCGGCACGGGACACCGCCGCCGCCGCCGGCAAGGCCCGCCACCGCCTCCCGCACGCCCGGGGCGCCGCCGCCTGCACACGCACGGGCTTCTCCGCCGCCACCGCCGCCCCTGCCGGCACGGGCCGCCGGCAAGGCCCGCCGCCACGGGGTGCCGCCGCCCGCTCGCCAGGGAGGACCCCGCCGCCGCCTGCTCGCCAGGGAGGAACCCGCCGCCGCCCGCTCGCCAGGGAGGACCCCGCCGCCGCCCGCTCGCCAGGTAGGTCCCCGCCGCCGCCCGCTCGCCTGGGGATTTCCCGCCGCCGAGACTCTGTGCCGCCCGCACGGGTTCTGTCGCCCGCAAGGTAAGGTTCTGAATTTTTTTAGTCTTTTTTATTCCCTTTGGTACTGATTAATTGCATGAAATCCTAATTATGTAGACAATTGGGAGGAGAGAAGCTGGTTGGAACGAATTGACACCATGAGCAAGGACGTGTCCTCAGGGTAAAATCTTCGACCGATATGAGCACATTGTGGTTGCATCGAGTTAGATGGAGCTAACTCGTTTTTTTTTTGTTGGTTCAATTCGTTTAGGTCGGATTCAGAACAACGGTCTAGAGTAGATGATAAATTGGTTGATTATGCGACAAGTTCAGATTCAGCGGTTTCAGGAGTAGATAAAGAACATCTAGATAGTTGTACAAGTGCACCTTTATTTATTGAGTATGGATCCATTTCAGAAGCAGCGGTTCGAATTGAGTCCAATTCACAGCTAGTTCAAATTGATTGGGATAACTTGGAGATCGAGCAAACAGAAGATGATGAGGGAAGGATACCTTTGCGTATGCTTATTTGTAGGAAAAGGAAGTCTAGAAAGAATAACACAAAGTACCCACCTGAACCTTCTACGCCAATAAGGACAACAGACAGGGATACAATAATGCAGGAAAGCCCGGGAATGGTGACAAGAAGGTAAGTAAATTGTTTGTGTGTGGATTATATAACTATATTGTTGTCTGTGAGTAACTTAGCTTATGTCCTTATTTGTGCAGGCGCCTTGCAATGCTGTTAGGAGACAAGACATCTACCACTGGAGGAGGAGGAGGAGGCACTATGGGAGAAAGGGCTTGTGGAGGAATAGGAGACACTTTGGGAGCAAGTAGCTCTTCTATCCCCAAGAAGAAAAAAATGACTCCTAAGAAAAAGAAGACATGATCTATCTCCTGTAGCTATCTAAAAACCAAATGAGATGTGACCTCAATGTTTTGTGGACTCATTTTGTACTGAGATGTGAACTCAATGTTTTATGGCCTTATTTTGTACTGAGATGTGAACTCGATGTTTTATGGCCTTATTTTGTACTGAGATGTGAACAAAGCTTCTGGCCTTATATCAGTAGATATATATCTTTTCTTTACACAGACATGCACTGATGTTATTTCTGTCATGGATGAAATTGGATCCTCCAATTGTTTGGCTAATTGTGTGGATCATTCTATTCCAAGGCAAGGGTTTGTTATGATTTGTCAGAAGTGCTTTTTCTCTCCATATTGTGATTATGTGACTTCATCCATTGTTTGTCTATTTTAGTCCGTAATCACAATACTTGTAATGAGATTACACTCCAGTAAAACAAAAATTGGATGTTTTACTTCGTATTTTGATACCTATTATGATTGTGATGACAAATTCGAACCAAACAGCACCTTGCAATCTTTGCGTTGATGATTAGTGTACCAACATATTGGATAAGTTCATTTCAAGTCAACATTTGTATGAAAATAGGAGAAGAATCAGTTCAGACCATAACTGGTTAAACTTAGCTTTGTTGGAACTGTTCAATAAATAAACAACTCCAGCACAACACAACTTTTGGGGTTTAGCTTTCTATATGCTCTGGAATCATAGGAATCATCTTTGCAAACAGAAGAGTGACATCTAGTCAGTTCCAGAAAAAAATATCAGATCGATGGTTTGCTGGCTCAATTTTCAATTGAAAGATGGTTCCTGAATTCTGACTGTTACCACCAGTTACAATTGTTTCCAGCCTAATATTGCAACCGATATTCACAACTGTCATAATAGAATATCCTTCGGAATCACTGAAGTTTGCCATTTCCAGGGTGGGTGAATACTTCAAGCAAAAGAACATTCAGACAATACTCCTTAGTATCCACAATCTGAAATGCTTCTTGCACAATCTATTTCATCCAAGTGAAATGCTTCTTACTGCAGAAATGTGTTCCTTCAAGTTCTATTTCATCCATAACATTTACATTACATTGCAACTTCATTGCACAATGATATCTCTTGCAGAAATGTGTTCCTTCAAGTATCCAAAACTAAACAGAATACCCTGAACTATTACATTGCAACTTCATTGCACAATGATATCTCTTGCAGAATACCCAGTTCTTCAGCATTGCACTGCACCATTTTTGTACTGCGGCAGCGGCGGCACAGAGTCTCGGCGGCGGGAAATCCCCTGGCGAGCGGGCGGCGGCGGGGACCTACCTGGCGAGCGGGCGGCGGCGGGGTCCTCCCTGGCGAGCGGGCGGCGGCGGGTTCCTCCCTGGCGAGCGGGCGGCGGCAGGGTCCTCCCTGGCGAGCGGGCGGCGGCACCCGTGGCGGCGGGCCTTGCCGGCGGCCCGTGCCGGCGGGGGCGGCGGTGGCGGCGGAGAAGCCCGTGCGTGTGCAGGCGGCGGCGGCCCGGGCGTGCGGGAGGCGGTGGCGGGCCTTGCCGGCGGCGGCGGCGGCGGCGTCCCGTGCCGGCGGCGGCCCACGACCGGGAGCGGCGGCGCCTGCGAGTCTCGCGGTCTGCTGTGAAACGATCGAAGAGATTGAGATGATCTGGTTTAGTGGAATTCACAAGGGTACTATGGTCATTTTTTTAATAGAATTTCAGTAAAAAAACAAAAAAACGAAAAAAGAGCTAAAACTCCAAAAAAGGCAAATCATAGAGTAATTCATGTATTAGATGGCATTTTAACAATTACCATCTACAGGGTGGCATTTTATCGAAGCCACTCCAAAGGAGTGGCATAATATCAATTTTCTCTCTCAAAAGTAGGATGAGGGCTCAAGTAGAAGCTCTGCTGGAGTTGCTCTTAGGAGACGGAGGCTTTCGAGTCCGGACCTCAATCTGAAGAAGAAACAAGAGGCGAACGCACACGAGCGAGCCATCGCGCACCCGTCCTCTGCTCCGGCCACCCATGAGGCGCCCCGCGCTCTCCCCGCTCCTCCTCGCCGCCCTCTTCCTCCTCCGGATCTCCGCGGCCGCCGCGGCGTCCAAGCCGCCGCTCGACACCCTCGGCATCCCCCCGCAAGGTTCCCCCGGATCTGCCCACGCTTTGCTCTCCCCTCTTTCTCTTTCTCTGCCTTGGCTAGATGGATGCGGTTCTTGATTTGGCGTTGCTGGGCGCAGATGAGGCGTACTACAGGGGCGGCGTGATCAAGTGCAGGGACGGATCGGGCAAGTTCACCAGGGACCAGCTCAACGATGACTTCTGCGACTGCCCCGACGGAACCGACGAGCCCGGTACCGCCTTCTTCTTCTTCTTCTTGCCTTAAAAACGATTTTTAAAATGGGGGGGGGGGGGGGGTGATTTCCCTGGGGGTTGCTGCAGAGGCTCCCGTAGTTTCATGGCCTGTTCGGGTTAGTCGTGAATTGTGGGAGTTTGGAGATCCATGGCAGATATGCGAAAGTTTGATCTTTGCTCTGTTGGGTGACTGTATTTGTGCAAGCGTTGGAATATATTGTAGCAGATCAATTACTCGAATTGTGTTTCCTTTTCCCGCGCAGGGACATCGGCTTGCCCAGAGGGGAAATTCTACTGCCAGAATGCCGGCCATTCTCCAATCACGATCTTCTCGTCGCGAGTGAATGATGGTATCTGCGGTAAGAGGCTAATAATTGATGGCAATTTTTTTTTTGTTTCATTGCTTACTTGTTTTTGTTAAAACTAAAGGTACATGTAAGAGACTGAGAAACCCGCCGGAGCTCTTGTTCTGTAGACCGTAGTGCCTGTTGGAAATCCTGTAATTAACTTGTTCCTCATTGCCTTCTAGATTGCTGTGATGGGAGTGATGAATATGATAGCAACATCACTTGTAAGAATACATGCTGGGAGGCTGGCAAGGCGGCAAGGGAGAAGTTGAAGAAGAAAGTAGCTACATATAAAAGTGGTGTCGTTATTCGTAATCAAGAAGTTGAAAGGGCAAAAGAGGCATTTGCTAAAGACGAAGCAGAGCTAACAAAACTGAAGGGTGAAGAGAAAATACTCCAAGGGCTTGTTGACAAGCTCAAAGGTGTGTTCCTCGTAATTACTGGTCATTTGCCAAAGAGTGATATGTGAAGCAAATGTTGTTGAAGTTGCTACTTTTTAATGGATAGTTTTTATGTTAAGTAAGACTTTCTATGCTATGCAGAGCAAAAGAGATTAATAGAGAAGGCAGAGGAAGAGGAGCGCTTAAGGAAAGAGAAGGAAGATAAAAGAATGAAAGAAGAAGCTGAAAAACAAGCCGCTGATGAACATAAAGCACCGGATGCCTCTCAGGAAGTAGATTCTCAGGAAACTAATGGGAATGTGCAAGTGGATGAAAGCAAGGTTAGCATCTTTTTTCTATATATTGGTTAACTTCCTGTCCACCTTTCCTATGTTGATTATTATCACCTCAGTTTGAAGAGTTGATTATTATCACCTCAGTTTGAAGGAACTCATCATCCCCATCCATAATATCTGACATTAACGCAAGTTGGGTGTTAGCATGTCGAGCATGTCTAATATGATTGTAGTTTTGTACTAATTAAGTATGAGCAAACTTGGGAGTGAACCACCACCCTTGAAATGATTTAATGCATCTACTTCTCAAAATTGTTCACATATGTAATGAAAAAACCCAATTTTTCTTGTAGCTTTTATAATTCCTCCCATCATTCAGCATGTCCACTAAAAAAAATAAAACCTTAAATTGTTGGCTTTGTTTTAGGCTTTTGGGCTAGATGAACTGATTTTTTAACTACCCTCTCATTGCAAATGCCATATGCATATACATAAACATCAAGAAACAGATACTCCCCATGTACCCTGGTGACTGGAGGTTCCATTAAAGCTATTTAAAAGTATTTTGTGGAATCACGGTTCACCCAGAATGCCCATATGACTAAAGAACATACAAAGGATGACCATTGGGGAACATATACTGTAGTAATCCTCACACATGAGATTTAGGCACTTACTGGGCAGCCTGTTTAATTCATTGCCATAAATGGATCTTTTATATTGTTTTGTTATTCCTGTCGAACATAGGTAGCTGAACATCAGGATGGACATGTCACGGACCATGACAATCACGCACGAGAAAGCGGGACATCTGTTGAGCAGGTATAATTTAGCGTTGGTACTACAAAATCAAAATTCTAATTGTTCACATTTCATTCTGAACATTGACCATTCATATATGTTGGGTTTCTATGTCAGCATGACCCTGAAAGCCAAGATAAGAATAGCATTAAAGCTGTAACTGGAGATGAATCGCCACTGGAGGAGACATCCACAGAACCTAGCAAAGTGCTGGTGGTGTAGTAACTGCTTTGCACCTGACACTTGTCATTGAATTTGATTAACTTATGTTTTCCTTTGCTCTTTAGAAGTAACAGTAGAGATCAATTTGGGATCTTCCCCCTTCCAGGGGTTGAACCTGTATAAAAAAACAATTGTGCAATCCCCTCTCTTATTACTCGTTAACCAACATTCTCACATTTCCTCTTGAAATATGTTTAACTCTTTGCCCTTTTAGTGCTTGTATCTTGTAGACATCCCTCCAATTGGCCAAAAGCTAACAGCCTCAAAAAGTAATTAATTATTGTGAGTTGAGCCATATGATGGGAGATGGGTCATATGGATCTACACAGTGACAATTAATGTAATATACTAATTAGCTATTGTGAGTCTAGGAAATGATTTCAAGTCTGATGATGTCATAACAATGGTCATATGGATCTACATAGTGACAATTAATGTAATCTACTAATTAGCTATTGTGAGTGTAGGAAATGATTTCAAGTCTGACGATGTCATAACAATCCACATAACGTAACACTCTTTGTCAGTCAGTTCAGCTGATGAGCTCTGCATTGTGTAGTGATGCGTTGGCTAGATGTCTTATGTTGTCATGAACTGGAGTAAACACCACCAAGAAGATAGTCGGATGGCGTTGGCGTAGAACGAGAGGGAGAGAGACTTTAGACGAGGAAGATTATGATAATTCTCTGCTTGATTACAATAGCATGCGGTAGCCCTCTTATATAGACGGCTCCTCCTAACAGATGGAATCTAATCCCAATTATATCTCTAACTCATATCATATCTCTAACTCTATCTCTAATACAAGGAAAGTAATCTCTAACTCAAATGGAAACCAATCTCTAATTCCTAATAATACATTGACTGGGCCTTGAGCCCAAGGCCGACATCCCTGACACTACACCCCTCTCGGACATGTAGCTCGTCCTCGAGCTGCTAGACGGCGGCCAATGGAAGACATTCGACGCCGATGTAGAAGACGAACAGTGGCGGGGTGCTGCAGCGAAGGGAGACGACCGGCCAAATCCAAACGGAACAAGGCTAGACGAAGAGTAGCGCCTTCGGTTATTTAATGCCTCACAAGCCCAAACATCTCAAGGAGCGGCGGCGGCGGATCCGGGAGATCCACGGCGGCGGCCGGCGTAGCCGCAGTCTGGTCGGCGACGGCGAAAAGCCGGCAGCCGAGGGAGCGGCGGCGGCGTCTCTTGTGGATGCGACCCGGGCGACGGCGTCGGCGGCTCAGGCGGAGCGGACCAGGCGGCGGCGGCGGCTCCGACGCAGCGGAGGTGACCCCACCGGAGGCCGGTGATCGGTGGAGCGGCTGCGGCGACGGCTCAGGCGGAGACTGGTCGGACGGCGGCGGCTGCGACCCGGGCGCGGGCGGACCGGCCAACGGCTCGGGCGGAGGCGGATCCGACGGAGGCAGCAGAGGGGCGCGGTGGAGGTGGCCCGGGCGGAGGCGGCGGCTCGGACAGAGACAGCCCAAGTGGCGGCGGCACGGATGGCGGTGGCCCGAGCGGACGGAGACGGCGGCGCGGGAAGCGGCAAATCGGCGGCGTAGAACGCCGAATCCGGTGGCGGCGGCTCCCAGGCGCAGGGGCTCGGGTGGCGGATCCGTGCGGCGGCTGGCGGCCGGCGACCGAGGATGGCAACGCCGACGGCGACGGCTCGGGTGGCGGTCTGCGGCCGAGAACTGGAACCAGACGAGGGTGCCGTGCTGAGGATCAGCGGACAGGCCGGCCGACTCAGAGGAATCGCGCCGGAAGCAGTGCAGCGGTTGGACCGGATGCTTGGTGGCGGCCAGACCGGAAGGAGATGCTGCGGCGACCACGACGACGACGGTGGAGGGACTTGTTGTAGATGCTGTGGCGCTGGGAGCTGGCATTAGATGAATAGATGGTACTTGTTGTTGTTGTAGATCTGGTGATTTGGTGATCTGGGGATCTGGTGTTGAATGATGACTTGCCTCCTTTATCTCTTGTAGCTTCTTCATCACATTCTCACAGGATTCCTTGATTTCCTTCAGCTCCTTGCTGATCTGATGGCAGAGCGCGATCGCGTCGCTCCAGCCGTTAGCCATGGTAGCAGAAGTCGTGGGAGGGGATCGACTGCTCTGATACCAAGTTGTCATGAACCGGGGTAAACACCACCAAGAAGATAGCCGGATGGCGTCGGCGTAGAACGAGAGGGAGAGAGACTTTAGACGAGGAAGATTATGATAATTCTCTGCTTGATTACAATAGCATGCGGTAGCCCTCTTATATAGACGGCTCCCCCTAACAGATGGAATCTAATCCCAATTATATCTCTAACTCATATCATATCTCTAACTCTATCTCTAATACAAGGAAAGTAATCTCTAACTCAAATGGAAACCAATCTCTAATTCCTAATAATACATTGACTGGGCCTTGAGCCCAAGGCCCACATCCCTGACATATGTCTCATAAGCCATATCCGCACCAGCCCTTTCTAGTCTTTGCACATCATTGTTGTCCTTGCATATCATACAATCAATAATGTTTTATTGGTCTCTTGGGACTGTGCTACTAGGTATGAAGCATTGTGGTGGTAAATTTTGCAGGACCCTAGCTCTGTCAACTCTGAAGGTTTATCAAGGGAGGAGTTGGGTCGTCTGGTAGCTTCTCGCTGGACTGGAGAAAAGGTAGATGAGGTTGGTAAAGACGATAAAAAGGGGCATGAAGATGAGCATGATATACCAGAACCTGCAGAAGAAGCACTTGAAGATGAATTAGATTTACCAGAACCTGCAGAAGAAAATTATGGTGGTTATCGTTCAGAAGTTGAGGACGACAGGCATAAATATGATGATGAAGATTTCTCTAATGCATCAGATGATGAATATGTTGATGATCATGAAGAACCTAATGAGTCTTATAAATCTGACGACGATCAGAAAGGTGATGACCATTCAGGTACGATGTTTCATATGACTTTGACTACTATTCCTCTCCTTTTATATGTGGTTATTGATTATTTATATGCTGTTTGTTCTTTCAGATTTAACTGCCTCAGGACAAGCATCATGGCTGGACAAGATTCAGCAATCTGTACAAAATGTTTTACAAGCATTTAACTTTTTCAAGACCCCTGTGGATTTATCAGGTAAGTCGTATAAACTAGTTTTGCTGATCCTTCATGAGTCATGGAGAGCTGCTGTAACACTTATATACCTACTTTTATAGAGGCTTCACGTGTTCGGAAGGAGTATGACGATGCCAGCTCGAAGCTGTCCAAAATTCAGTCAAGGATATCCACTCTGACCGATAAGCTAAAACACGATTTTGGTAAATTGGTTGAAACTTTGTTCGCTTGGTGATTTGAGTGCACCAGTCACCTGTATATTATGTTTTTAGCTATTAATGATATTTCTGTAATTTATAGTTTATTGTGCTCGATGTTAATGAAAATACTGCTTAAGCCATCCAGTTGAGGTTTTTTTACCTGACAAGATTAATGAAAATCATGCTAGCAGGGTCCCTTAGCAACAGCTCCATGTTAGCATGATTTTGCCTAGACTGGAAAGCTGTTCTTTAAGATGGCTAAAGAACAATAGGAAAGTGCAATCCAACCATTGAAACAAAGAAGAGCCCTTTCTAAATTTCTGTCAAATATATTTTCTGATTTTTTTTATTAAGAACTGAGTGTCCTTCATTTACAAAATTGCCTTTTAATACCTAACAACTTCACTACATTTGTACTTTGGAGCCTTAATTTCTGTAGAACAATATATTGTTCAGTATTGCGAGTTAATTGCTATTCTAGATGTTGACTTCATCTGGTCTATTAGTCTAGCTAATACAATGCACTACCTTGGTAAATGTCTGGAAAGTTGAAATTAATTGAAAGAATGCATTTTTTGTTAGGTAAGGAGAAGGAGTTCTATTACTTTTATGACCAGTGCTTTGAGAGCAAGGAGGGCAAGTATGTGTACTTTTGGGCATCCAATCTCACATATTTTTCTCTCTCATTTAAACCTCTCTGTGATTTATTTATTATCATTCTATATTTGGTTAATTCCACTCATTTGTGAATTGTGCTCATTGATAGGTATCTTTACAAGGTCTGTCCATACAAGAAAGCTTCACAGGTTGAAGGACACAGTTCCACTAACCTGGGGTATGTTCGTTGACTCCTTTCAGATTTACTAAATTTTCATATTATTTCGAAATTTAATCCATTAATAAACTTCATTATGTAGCTGTCTAGCTCTGTTCTTTCTAATAATGGATCAAAATATTAAACTACTTTTGATTGAAAAGAGTCAGTGATATGTTATGGACATTCATGCTCAAAGTGGGCAAACATCGCCATGGCAAATCTGCATCTTAGTAGGGTATCCTCTTAGATGCTTAGCATGAGTGATAGTGTTCTTTAGGAAAATGCATTGCGCAGATCAATAGTTACTGTTTGGGGAGCATAGCCTTTTGTATTTTTACTGTGCTTACATTTTTCAATACAATAGCTTGCAAAATAAATTTAGAATCTTGAAAGTTTGAGCTGGCCTTGACCTAGAAAAATGGCTTGAGTTTCGAGAGTTGTTAGTGAAAATGTCATACTCAAAGTTAATAGTGATCATCAACATAGGCAATGAATAGTTTTCCTACTACCTAAGTTTATGGGCCATTGCAGTTTAGCAACTTTATATGGTGTTATACTATGTAATCATGTTCAAATGGTTAATTCTATTCATGTTCTTTAGGGAATGCCATTTGAGTAATAGCTTAGGAGAGTATTACGTTTTTTTGTTCATTTTGTTGTGTCTATACAGCATATATTGCTCGTGCTTTACTGCCATTTAGCTGTGAACGTCAGTCAGTTTCTAGAATATGTATGTACTAGACTGTAGAGATGCCGCAGAATAACTCGCTTGCACAGTTTTGGCTAGTCGAGCCACCAACTAGCTTACAAGTGTGACTGTGTGAGGGTTGTACCTATAATAAGACAATTGAAAGAAATTTATAGTTTTCCTTTTGCTTATGCTGTCCCATGTGTAAAGTGTAGAGCCCTAAAACTCTAATTTCTGTGCATGCAGCATGCAGACATGCATGTTAAGCAGTGTGTTATCACTCGTAGAATAGTTCTTTGCAATTATGTTGTGCCATAAAATGGAATTTTCTGCCATCAGGCGCTGGGACAAATTTGAAGAATCCTACAGAGTAATGCATTTTTCAAACGGAGACAGATGCTGGAATGGCCCTGACCGAAGCCTAAAGGTACTTCTGTTTTTCAGGCTTGCATCCTCTTTATTAGCATGCATTGTTTCTTTCTGTTTGCAGGTCTTAAAATGTAACTTTATGGCTTAATTATTATGCAGGTTAGGCTTAGATGTGGGTTGAGTAATGAGATTAATGACATTGATGAACCCAGCAGATGCGAGTATGTGGATTTCTTTCGATACACTTTCCATCTTTACTAAATATGTGCATTACACTATCTTTATATGCCTATTTCCTGTGGCAGGTATGCGGCTGTATTGTCAACTCCTGCACTATGCATCGAAGAGAAGCTGAAGGTTCTTTCTCTTCCTTTTACAAATGTCTTCTCTCCCTCTCCCTCTCTGTCCCCTAGTGGTCTGGAGCTTATATGGTTTTGGCTAATGTAACAGGATCTGGAACAGAGACTCGAGGGCATGTCTACGAACCAGCCTGGCCATGATGAGCTCTAAACTATTCTGGTGTGACAGACGGGAATAATAAATTGTCACCAGGAAACATAACTTTCACCATTGCAATTTGCATACATAACCATAAGAGAGGTTAAATACATGAATAGAAATGCGTGAAACCGGATAACTTGGAATGTAGCTTTCAGATTGCCACGGAAGCAGTGTTAGCGCAGCTAGTAATTTTTTGAGCAAATTGTAGGATGTTGCAATTTTCCACCTCATCCTTGATTTGTTGGTAGAGGCAACTGCAGCTGAGCTTTCTTTCTTTTTAACCCTTCGACGTTTTGTCGTATTTATTCAGGTCTTTTTCAAAGATGCTAGACTGTTGTTTTTAGTAACTATCTGGTGATAACTATCAGCAATGCACAGTAGTCCATTTCTGAATTATCCTTGGTACTTGCTCTGGGATGCTCTTGAGACATTCTGCATGTCTGGCATTGAAGCTAGAAATGCTGTGAACCATGCGAAGTGCCGCCTTTTATCTGTTCGGGATGGTTGTAATGTATAGTAAATCAAGTTTGAGTAGCCTGGTGATGAATTGAGTTATCAGGAATGTGATTGTGAAGAGTTAATCAGGAATTTCATTGCGAAGCTGGACTGCTGGATTGTGAGAAAATGCTTGAACAGATTTTTACCACTACAATATTGTACTCCTAACCTGCAACTTGAAGCCTCTGAGATCTCATGGTGAGGCTTCAGTCTCGTAAGCGGGCAATGCGTTGTGCAGTAAGCATGTACATGTGATATGTGGGTTTATTTTTTAGGCTACAGCTGATAGTTTTTAATTTTAGTGTGAGTACTTATATGAATAAATTGAATATGGATAAGCTGTTTTTAAAAAGGTCGTCTGTATTTTAAAATAGTAGCTAAGAAATGTTTGTTCGGAGGAAGCCGTAAATTATAAATTAGAAACCATAGACTGAAAAAAATGTCCGGCATGGTAACCAAAAATCGAGAACCAAAAGGAGCAAAGGGTTACAACCAGTCACCAGAATAATACACAAAGGCACAAGAAAAACAGGTTTGGCGCCTCAAGCGAGGACGCCGGCCGTCCGGGCGCGGACGAGGTGGCACTGCTCCAGGAGCGCCTGCACCTCGGGCTCCCTCTCCCTCGATCTCGCCGCCGTCCGCTCCCACGCGTCCCACCTGGCCAGCTTCCCCAGCGACCTGCTCACTGGGCACACCTCCTCCTCGCCCTCGCCCGGGCCCCGCTTCTTCCCTCTCGTCGGCACCACGGCAGTGCCACCGCCGTCGCACACCTCCTATGCCGTGCCGGTTCTCTCTTTTCGCTTGTCCAATGGTTAACTAATTTGTACCTGTGCCCGCCTACTTAACTGAAATTTGGGTCCGCTCTAAACGAGCCTTTTAATTTCGGTTTTTAATTTTTAGCCTTTTTAGTCTTTTCAGTTTTTTCCTCGTATTCATTTGTATTATCTCAAAAATATAATGTTGTTTTCTAACTTTTCTTATGTTTTTTCTATTTTTTTATTTTTTCTGATTTAAAAAACTGACAATCGGTATATTTACAACCAAAAATCTATATAAAAAACACGACATACAGGCGATTGGAGCAGGCCTTGGTCTCAATAGTATTTCAATTGGTCCAGTCTTTCGCTTTCTAGAACGAAGAGACATCACCATTTTGATCCTTCGCTCGAAACACGCGTCTGGTCAAATCCTATGGAGTATGGACTATGGACTACGGGGCTTCACTTCCACCGCCTGTGCAGGTAAAGAGTGGTGTGGCGGTCTCTTTTTGTCACGTCATTGTTTGTAAAAAGAGATCAGATATAAAACATAAGTTAGTCGAAAACTCATTCACTCAAAGTCATTAATAAATTTATAAGTCTCTACCCCTCTATAATACACCAAAATTTTCTTTACTAAATCCACCCCCCTCAACCACACCCACAGTCATGCCTAATCTAAGTCCACACAGATTTGTGTACCAAAATAATCCAACTTCATACAAATAAATGGTCTGGATCTCTCCTCAAGCCTTCTTCTCTTACTCATTGAAGATCCTAAGGCCAAAATTATCCGGATCATGCACATCATACCCAGAACCCCACCCCGCACCCACGCACACGCCCCCGACGCTGCCTCCACCCCGCGACCATTCCATCGCCCCGCCCATCTGATCTCAGCCGCCATCTCCTCCACTCCGCCACTCCTCCCACCCCATTAAAACCCTAACCCAAACCTCCACTCCCCTCGCTTCGCCACGCCACCATGGCTGCGGCGGCGGCCGCCGCCACCTCGCTCCTCCTTCGCCGTCACCACAACCCCCCCCCCCACCCCTAGCCGCCGCCGCCTCCTCCGCGCCGCGATCTCCTCCTTCCGCGTGCTCCCCCAGCAGCCCGAGCTCTCCCCTCCCCCAACCGCCGCCGCCTCCTCCGCCCCGCTCCCACCGAACCCCAGCTCCGACAGCCCCTTCTATGGCGAGAACTGGCGCAACCCCGCCGCGTCTAACCCGCCCTCCTCCCCGCCGTTGTCGCCGCCAGCCCCTTCGCGGTGCCTTCCTAAGCCCTCCCGTATAAATAAAGCCGCTCCCTCCCTTTTCCCCCAAAATTGCTAGGCTCTTCGAATCCCCACCGCCTCTCACCCGATCAAACGATTCGTACCCCATTCCGCATTCTAAATCCGCATCACCTCCCGCAAACCCTAACCCTAGCACCCCACCGCCGCTCGCTCCAATGGCGAAGCCGGTGAAGTACGACGACGACGAGGAGATCTCGTCCTCCGGCGAGGAGGAGGAGGACCAGTCCGACGGTGCCGGCTCCGGATCTGGCGAGGATGAGGACGAGGAGGAGGCGCCCGCGGCAGCGGGCGAGGCGGAGGTGGAGGAGGTGGACGAGGAGGAGATCGAGGCCGTCACCACCGGCGCGGGCACCGAGGAGGAGGAGGAGGAGGTCGGCAGGGAGAGGGACGAGGAGTCGCAGTCCACCGAGGACGACGAAGCCGTCGCTGGGGACGGCGACGGCGACGAGGTGAGCGGGGGGCTAGGGTTTTGGAGGGGTGGAATTGGTTTTTGGAGGGTTTGGATGAGATTTAAAGATTTTTTGGGGGGGGGGGGTTATAGATTGAGCTGATTTCATCAATTATGTGAGCGGGATAGTTTATGTTTTTCAGGTTTTTGCGGTCGTTGCTGCGTTCTGCATTGTTTAGCTAGATATGTGTTGGACCTTTTGTGTTCAGTGAAAAATTGGTTTTGCGTTACTACGCTACTGAATTAGTTTATTTCATTCATAGCCATTACATCAATTTTAGTTTAGTTAGTGGTTATCTGCTTCCCGCTTTAATAATTTAGAGATTCTATTAGATTAGCTAATATCTCCAGCTCTAGACTGAAAAAAGCTACCATTCGGAGGATGTTGTTACTCTCTGCATGTCTTGCAATGCAGTAGTTGTCTAGGTGGTTTCATGCCGTGTATTCTTGGGCAGAATTTCAATGCCTGAATTGTATCAGACATGATATTGCAATTTTTTTTGCATTCTATTGCGCCTAACTGTTTTTCATTGCAGAGTGAAGACCCTGCAGGAAGTGCAGCGTTAGGGAAGCGTGAGCGAGCCAGGCTAAAGGAACTCCAGAAATTAAAGAAGCAGAAAATCCAAGAAATACTGGATACCCAAAATGCTGCCATTGATGCTGACATAGTATGTTCCTTCTTTAAAGAAATCCCTGAATACAAACGCCCCTTCTGCACATGATTTGCCCTCATGTGCACATTATTTATTTATTTTGCATTTGATTCTTCTGTGTACATTGCATTTTCATCATAGTTCTGAACATTAATCTTTTAACAGAACAATAAAGGGAAGGGGCGATTGAAGTATCTACTGCAGCAGACTGGAATATTTGCCCACTTTGCAAAAGGAAACCAATCAAAATAGAAGAAGCCACGTGGAAGGTAATATTGGTTATGTTAGTGGCAGTATAATATTTAATATGTATGCTCATCTGGGAAGATTAGTAGAAACTGCATGCACTTGCATAACTCTGATGAAATTAAAAAAATCATTAAAAATAATACCCATCTTTGTTCATGACCATGGTACAAAAATTGTCTGATGCTGGAAAGTAATGTTGGGTCACACTTCAAAAAATTCTAAGTTGAAGGATTATGTATGTATCAAACATACAAGATAAACAATTTTGGTTGGACAAGCTTATAGATGCATTTGGTGGTCTTCGTCGCTTTGTTGGCCTCTTCAGGGCTTGTTTGGATGGAAGGAGATTAGGTCCAATCCCTTCAGATGTGCAATCTACCTTATATAGCAATAGCTTTTGGCTTCATGATATATGGAGCGCTCCCTGTTATTTTGTATGCAGGGCCATAAGCTGTAGTTCCATTTACTTTAGGATTCCGTCTTGTTCTGTGTTCTATGATTTATTTGTTGCTAAGGTGAGTCAAACTGTAGGGGGCGTCATGCGTCAAAGATGATAGAAGAGGAGGAAGATGAAGAATACCTCAAAGAGGAGGAAGATGCACTTGCTGGTACAGGAGGAACACGTTTGGTTTCGCAACCATCATGTAAGCCTTCTCTTATTATGTGTAACTATTTTTTACATTTGCCACTTCTTTTATATTAATAACCAAAATGATATGATCATATGAAGATACTTTTCTTTTCTTGCTAGGTATATGGATCTTTTTCTTTGTTGTCATAAAAGCATTGTGTAACCTGTCCATAAAATGACAATTACATATGACACCTAACTTTCAAAATGCATAACTGAATCCTGTATTTTGATTAGGTGAGAACTGAACCAACATTATCCCATAGTTGATTTTTGTAACTGTGTTTTTTAATAAGCAAACATAGATTAGTTGCCTTAAATGACTATGGACTTTCTGCTCTCATCAGCAATGTCTAAACAAACCAGTAGTGCATTTGTTTTGTGTTGATTTTGAACTAAAAGATGAATATCTATTGATGTAATGGATGGGGCTTTGTTTTATTCTCACCATTATCTTTTTATATCCTGAAAAGTAGGCTAAACCTTTTTTTGATTTCCTGAAAATAGAATTGAATATCTCTAATCACATTCTCAGAAAAATCATCTAATAGCATTTAAGTCCTTAGTTTTCTAGAATTTTTATATTTTCATTATCTTCTGTAATATGCTAACTACTAAATGGTTATATTCTCATTTTCTTTGCTTTGCAGGCATAAAGGGAAAAATGCGAGATTACCAACTAGCTGGGCTTAATTGGCTCATTCGACTGTATGAGAATGGTATCAATGGGATATTGGCTGATGAGATGGTATGTTGGATTCACCTCCCAATAAGCCAAAGCCACCAAAACTTTCTTATTCTCTTATTCAATCAGTGTGGCGGTTATGTTTGATGTAAGTTACTAGCCTTATCCTTGACATGATATTTTATTATTCAGGGTCTAGGGAAAACTCTTCAAACAATTTCTTTGCTGGGCTATCTGCATGAATTCAGAGGCATAACTGGTCCTCACATGGTTGTGGCACCGAAGTCTACTCTTGGTAACTGGATAAAGGAAATCCAGTGTTTTTGCCCTATTTTACGTGCTGTGAAGTTCTTAGGAAATCCAGAAGAGAGGGTTAGTCCCAAATTTCTATTCTTTAATCATCATTGTAATGTCTTCTGACATGTTACTGATCTTCAGCTCTGTTTGGTCAGAACCATATAAGAGATAATTTGCTACAACCAGGAAGATTTGATGTCTGTTTGGTTATACAATATATGAGACGTGAATCTTAATGAATCTGATTGTCCGTTTTATTTTTTACAAATTTTATCTTGTTTTGCATTTTACCGTAGCGTTAGCACGGGCACACTACTAGTAAATTATAGTTTGCACAAGTTTGATCTTCAATCATTGACAAAAAGGATCGTTGCAAAAAAAAAATCAGACTTAAAAATAAGTAAGTCGAGAACTCAAGATGCCGCTAATAAATTTATGCGTAAATTATAGCTCGCACATAGGGTGATCGGTTGGGCTTCAGCTTTTAACTTTCGGCTTATTTTTCACTATTCATAAATTTCGTCTTTTTCTGAACTTTTGGCTTTTTGTTAAGCTTTTTTGTCGGTTCTTTTTTCCGTATTTGTTTGTATTATATGTAATGGGCTAACATATTTTTATATTTTTTTTAAATTTAATTATGCTAAATAAGGTTCTATCAGCTATAGTGTTTTTTCAGCTATAAACCACCAAAAATAAGCCCAAATGATCACCACAGATTGCCACATATTTCATTTTGCACCCAGTTAATCAATACTTTAAGTCTTTCATTTTGCACCGCAATAGAGTAAATAAAGTTTTACTTTGCAATAGTCCAACCTGATATATACGCGTACGCGGAGAGCAGCCGGCCTGCCACGCTGGAGTCCACGCGGCCCGTGAAGGAGCGGAGTTAGGCGGAGCCTTCGTGATGGGAGGGCACGACGGCGGATTGCGAAGGAGAAGCTCCATAAGCACCACCGCTCAGCGGCGAATCCGTGAGCAAATCAGGAACAACACCCACATACTCGTTGAGATTAGGTCCTCAGTAGCAATGCAGCGAGGAGGGCTGCGCGAGCAATCGGCGACAGGAGAGATGAAGAGGGGTTCGCTGCAGATGCGCAGCCGCTTTGGCCCTTCCCGTGCGCAGGCAGCGCGACGAGAGCAGTCCGTGCAGGGTACCGACCGATGCCAGCTCCCGTATCCAACGTGGACCGTGGCCACTTCACGGGCCACCTGGACTCCAGCGTGGCTGCTCTCCACGTGGGGCCGGATAGCCATGATGCAGACAAACCAGATTGGACCAGTACTAAGGGCCTGTTTGTTTCAACTGTAGATTCTGAGAAGTAGCTGGTGAGTATCCAGCTAGTCAGAATCTGGAGAAGTTGGATAACCCCAGCTTCTGGCTACTAGTTCATTTTCTGGATTCTGTAACTTCTGGCTACTTAGAATCTGAATGAAAATCTGGACTGTTTGGGGAGATTCTGGGAGTAGCTGCAGCTGCCAGAAGCTGAAACAAACAGGCCCTAAGTGGAAGTACAGATTAATAGCGGCAGTGGCGGAGCCAGAATTTGGTTATGTCCCGGGTTCAGTAGTGGAATGATCTAGACTATCTAGGTTGGATCATGAAAATGTTACCTAGACTGGACTGAATTTACCCAGGCTGTACATTAGATATTTTTTACACCCTGAGCTGAAACCTATCCTGCCTGGGGTATGGCTCCGCCCCTGAATAGCGGTGCAAAGTGAAATAAATAATAAACTAAATGGTGCAAACCGTGAAAAAAAGAGTTAAATATCAAAATTTGTTTTCATTGACATGGTGGCAACTTCACCCTTGGACCCATGGTTATGAAAATCGGATTGAACCGTCAGTTCAAACGGGAAAAATCAAAACCAGATGCTACACTAGATCAACCGGACGAACAAGCTGGTTTTCGATAGAATCGCCGAACCAGACGGTTTCAACGCGGTTCTTGTTGAGAACATAAATACCCTCGCCCTTTTTTTAAATAAAGGATATAAAATCCGGCCTCTATATCCACATGGGGATATATACAGCCAAAAGATACACGAGTTCTTAGACTCAAATCCTCAAAACTGAGGAGCAAAAAACAACAAAAAAGATAGCTTAAAGGACTAAGAAAAAAGCTAGAAAGACTAAACTTCAGAGCTTCTTCTCCATCCTTGCTTTCAAACAAGTCCCTATCCCCATCCAACTGTGCCATCCAAATACCCTCGCCCTTATTATCGAGCAGGTTCGTTTTAATTTATACACGGCTTATGATCGTACTGTTTACAATAACTAAGTTCTAAACGGTGCTTTTTTAAGACGAAGTTAATAAAAAATTGTAGTAAAAATTATACTGAGTTCAGTTGTACCGGCCAAAATCACATGCGATTATTTTTCTATAGAGTAAAGTCAATTACCGGTCCTTAAACTTTTTATACTGTGTCATCCCGGTGCATAAACTTTTAAAGTATGTCATCCCGGTCCTTAAACTTTCAAAGTGTGGCAATTTCTTTTGAAAGTCTATGGACCGGGATGACACAGTATAAAAAGTTCGCTGCTACAACTACATAGGATATTGCCACATTTTGAAAGTTTAAGGACCGGAATGACATACTTTAAAAGTTTATAGACCGAGATGACACAGCATAAAAAGTTTAAGGACCGGTAATGGACTTTACTCTTTTCTATATGTACCACCTCTTGTGAATAGTTAGAATTTAAATATTTAAGCCATAAGTTATTAGTTTAAAAGAACTTTTACATCTTCTTGCTATGGGTTTAGAGGTAAGATTGAAAAATTTGTGAATATGAGTGCATCTGTCGGCTGTTCTATTTGAATCGGGGGAATTGCATATATACCCCATAGTTACTAGTGACTTGTAAATATGCCCCACTCTTAGATGGCTTTGCTATTTTACCCCATACTTGGAGTGCCCCCTTGCTATTTTGCCCCACTACCCACCTGGCTGCTGGGAATTCCCGATCTACCCTTCCCGGGGGCGTGGCCGGCGGCGGCGGAACGGAGGCAGGCGCGGAGGGGGCGGGGTTGGCCGGGGGCGGCGCAGCCGGGGTGGCCGGAGGCGGCGCGGTGGCGTTGGCCGGCAGCGACGACGCGGGGAGGTACTCCGCGGCCTCGACGCCTTCCTCCTTCGGCTCCCGCCCCCTCTCGCCGCCGCCGACGCCTGGGAAGTCCGGGGAGGAGGAGAAGGTGGAGAAGAGGCGGAAGACGAGGTCGGGGCGCGCGGCGCGGAGGGCGGCACGAGATGCGGCGTTCTGTGCGGGGACGGCGTCGCCGGAGCCCGAGGCGGAGGAGGCGGCCATGGCGGCGTCGGCGACGAGAGGGGGCGGGAGCCGAAGGAGGAAGGCGTCGAGGCCGCGGAGTACCTCCCCGCGCCGTCGCCGCCGGCCAACGCCACCGCGTCGCCTCCGGCCACCTCGGCTGCACCGCCTCTAGCCACCTCGGCTGCGCCGCCCCCGGCCAACCCCGCCCCCTCCGCCCCTGCCTCCGTTCCGCCGCCGCCGGCCACGCCCCCGGGAAGGGTAGATCGGGAATTCCCAGCAGCCAGGTGGGTAGTGGGGCAAAATAGCAAGGGGGCACTCCAAGTATGGGGCAAAATAGCAAAGCCATCTAAGAGTGGGGCATATTTACAAGTCACTAGTAACTATGGGGTATATATATATATATATATATATATATATATATATATATATATATATATATATATATATATATATATATATATATATAGGGAGCATATCTAGCGCTAATGGTCTATTCAGTGATAACATGTAAACGCCAACCAGGGCTATTGGATCTACAATCTACAGCTCAGATTCGTGAAGGTGGAAGCCCCCAATCACTTATGCATTTTTCCCTAAAACCCCCTGGCAACTTCTCCCTTTTACATCCCCGCCTCCAATCCCCTCTCGTCTCCCTCCCCGTCCCCGACGCCTGCCCGCCGCCTCGCTCCTTCTCCCCTGCTCGCAGGGGCTACCGCGCGCGCCGTCGTCCCGCGTCCCCGCGCGCCGTCATCCCGCGACTTCTCCCCGAGCACGCCGTCGTCCCGCGTCCCCGCGCCGTCGTCCCTCGTCCCCGCGCCGTCTGCTGGGAGTGGCATTTCTTCTGGACTCCGTTGCTCATCGGGTCGGTGGTGCTGGACTCTACACGGGAGTCTTGTCAGGTTAGTTCAGGGGGATCTCTCTGAAATGTTTCAACCTGGTTGTTCAAGTGAAGGCCACCTTTCAGTAACTTGTATGCAAAACTGCAGGGGTTTCAAGAGGTTGTGGATGGCAGCACTTAGCAGCATGGACCAACTTGGTGGCCTTCTACATAGTAGGCTTGCCACTGTCTGTCCTCCTTGGATTTAAGCTTGGCTTTCATACTAAGGTAAAGGCAGACAGATCTTTCTGAAACTTTGTATCTACCTCATGTTTGTTCGACGCGAATCGATGTTTTGACTTGCTATTTTTCTCACTAGTCATGTAATGGTTGCCTGCTTCAGGGGCTGTAGATGGTTCAGATATGCGGTCTCCTTTGCCAGAACGCTGTTCTCCTGTTCATCACCCTCCGAACCAAGTGGGAAAGATTGGACCTGACGATGAACGGCAAAGAGGTCGGTTTTGTGTGTTGAGGATTAAGAAGCTTGTGGTTGACTGGAACATCAAACTAGAAGTTTTGAGAGATTAACCAGATCAACCTGTTGTCTGATGCACCATCATACTGTAACTATATACAGGCACTACCATATTTCCATCACCCTGAGCATTGCTTGGGCGTAGCAAGTAGCGACTCGGGGCAGCTAAATAAATGTTGCGGCAGTTTTGTGTGATGGAAATTCTGGAATAGTGTATAAATATATTTAAAGCACACGGTTTGCTAATATCAAGTTAGAATTCGAAAGGAGTTCGATAACATGTACATCGTGTGAAATATCAAGGCGCTCTGATGCTATATTCCTCGCTAACTGGTGAACATACATGGCATGAGATCCCACGGAAATATTGACTTACAAGAAAACATCAGCATAGTAATAACACATTGCATCACCATGCTTAAATTGGATATGGTACACCAAGGTCTGTTGTCCTAAGGAAATCTGATACCTAGCTACACAGGTGACCCAGTTATCACTAAGAGAAAACAACATAGTTATCGCTGTTACGTGCAGATCTCATATAGGTAACATCGGCTACCAGAGATGATGTTCATCAGTGCGCCACTCCAAAAAAGCCGGTTGCAAACTCTGCAGCCACAACAGCTTGAGCACAAATTTCTCTGAAATCCATTGTGTGCGACAACAAAGTTCAATCGTCTGTGATGCTTCTTCCAAAACATATCAACATTTCTTCCGTGGCTCTTGAGTCAGCATAAGCGCACAGCCAGTTTAAGTACCATGCATATAGAATAGTCCGTTGCGTGATCCCATCCAAGCTCCCCAGCTACGGTTTAGATCAAACAGTGAAGAATTCCTCTGCAGCGGGACGCGGGACGACGGCGCGCGCGGGGACGCAGGACGACGGCGTGCTCGGGGAGAAGTCGCGGGATGACGGCGCGGGGACGCGGGACGACGGCGCGCGCGGGGACGCAGGACGACGGCGTGCTCGGGGAGAAGTTGCGGGATGACGGCGCGCGGGGACGCGGGACGACGGCGCGCGCGGTAGCCCCCGCGAGCAGGGGAGAAGGAGCGAGGCGGCGGGCAGGTGTCGGGGACGGGGAGGGAGAGGAGAGGGGATTGGAGGCGGGGATGTAAAAGGGAGAAGTTGCCAGGGGGTTTTGGGGGAAAATGCATAAGTGATTGGGGGTTTCCACCTGCACGAATCTGAGCTGTAGATTGTAGATCCAACAGCCCTGGTTGGCGTTTGCATGTTATCACTGAATAGACCATTAGCACTAGATATGCTCCCATATATATATATATATATATATATATATATATATATATATATATGCAATTCCCCCATTTGAATCTGACCTCCCCGTGGTTTTGACCGAGACATTCCGGTGGGGGGACCGCCGCCGCGTCGTTCACCCATTGGTTTCTTCCTTTCTTCTCCTTCCCATTCACATCGCTATTATTTATTAACCTCTCCATCCGGCCCCATTCTTGGAGATCAAGAAGCGCAGCAGCACCCGCCGCCTCATTCTTGGCGAGAGAGAGAAGAGGAGATCAAGAATCCCGGCCCCATCTCCTCCTCCTCCTCCTCCTGTCCCCCACGTAGATCTAGCTAGCGAGCGAGCGATGGTGATGGGCGGTGAGCAGCTGCTGCAGCCGGAGGGGGAGCACGGCGCCGCGGTGATGCGGCGGCGGCCCAAGACCAAGATCGTGTGCACGCTGGGGCCGGCGTCGCGGTCGGTGGAGATGATCGAGCGGCTGCTGCGGGCCGGGATGTGCGTCGCCCGCTTCAACTTCTCCCACGGCTCCCACGAGTACCACCAGGAGACCCTCGACAACCTCCGCGCCGCCATGGACCGCACCGGCATCCTCTGCGCCGTCATGCTCGACACAAAGGTACTAGACCCTCTCTTTCTTTCTTGTTCCTCGTTGATCTTGGTGATTTCGTGCCGCTCGATGTAGTTCTTGATCTGTACTGGCCTATATTGTCGCCTGCTGCCCTGCTCGGGTTAGGTTTATGCTGCTGCTCTAATCTTGGGCGTCTAATTTCTTCTTATATTTCTCCCCGATTAACATTTGTAGCTGGGTTTCGCAACGATTGCCCTTGTGGTTTTTGCATTTACGGTCACTGAGAGCTCGCCGTTCTTTTGGGGGGGTTGGCGTTCGGCCCTGCGATTTTTGTGTGTTTTAGGCGAATATTTGTCGCCATTATTAGCAGCTTTCATCGCGTAAGTGTCCGTGTTTCTTGATCTTGTTCTTGGATGTGATCTCCGAGATTCTTTGCCCCCTTTCTTTGCGAGCTGTTCCTTGTTATTGGGTCCTCTTTGCGTCCTAAATCCTGACTATTCTGCTGGCCAACACATCGCTTTTGGCTGAAGTGTGTTTGGCTGTTTGTTAGTACTTTCCGTACTATCTGTCAATTTGCCCGCAATTGAAGCGGCAGTGTGTGGACGACCAATAGGCGCCACATACAAATTCCTGAAGATCAATAGCCGCATTAAATTGTCGGCATTTGGCATTTAGCTTGGATTTCGCAATTGGATTTTGCGTCTGGATGGAACAAACCCCTGTACTAATCCCACCTGAATTGGCTGCTGTCGGTTTCCTTTCACTTCCTATGCATTAAATTTATTTTGTTCTGGTCTGTTTTGGACTTGGGTGCTAACGGGGAATGTTTGTTGTTCTCCCCATTTCTTTGTTTGGACCTATGCAGTGATTTTGCACTGTTATTGCTCCGACTTCCTTGGTTAACATCTAGAGACTGAATGCTCAATGCTGTTAAAACGAACTCTTTATGATTTATTAGAACGATGTATAAATTTTCCTGTAATCTTATCTATTACCATCAAAATGATGTATAGATAGTATTCTACTTGCACTTTGCGCATGAGGATTATGAGTTGAAGTAATGTTGTATAATTACTTGTTCATCCGATGCACAACGTTTGTTAAGTGCATTTTTCCAAATAGGCTATTACCCCTTTGGACCAGTTGCCTTCAGGCACGACACCCTTTAAAATGTTGGTTGGGAGCTACTCGGAAATGCATATGCAATATGCCGAGGATGAACACAACTAGCACAAATATTAATGAGACCAACCTTATTGACTCACAAAATTAATTCCAGGCAATTTATTGATCTGCTGGTTTACTCATTACTTAACTTGGGATTAAGTTACCATAGTCATGACCCTCATAGATATGGTTAGTGCTGGGACCAACCTTCATCACTTCTATTGTCACCAGCTAGATCTAGTTGGCCTATGTGTCTATGTGCTTTCTGTAATGGGGAAGTTTATGGTATGAACCATATGACTTCACCTGTTGGCTGTTGGGACTCTGAAAGATAGAATATCTTCTAAAACAGGATACTGTGGACTACTGTGCATTTGAGACATGATGAATTGCTTTGTTTGTAAAACAAAGGGAAAGTGTATTGAAGATTGATTATTTTGGTAACAGTTCCAAGTTATGTGTAATAAAGGAAAATTGGTATCGTGGTTAAAACAAAAAAGGATATTGACAGTTTACATGATAAAGCTTGCCTTGACTCCTTGATTGAAAATCTCAACACCAAACATTGAGACAGGACTAATGAATTTGTGCTTATAATTTTGTGCAAGACAAAAATTGTTTCTAGAACCAATTAGCGCATGAGGGAGCTTAAGCTTCTGATGGATTTAAGTTGAGATGCTGAAGCTTCCTTGACAGAACTCACAGCAGGCCCACCGGCCCAGCCTGGAAGCCCTAGGACATTGCTTCTCAGTTGTTATTAAATTGTCAAAAAAATGATGAAATATTAGTATATTACATATTTACATGTTTGTGGGAATTGAACTGTCGACCTCCATTTGTCCACAACAGGGAGTAACCAACCAAGCAGGCCTTGGTTATGTTTAGGAACAGAGATTATATGCTATACATTATCTGTATTCTGGCATGTTCAGGTATGAGCGGACACAACCACAATAGCCACCCACAGTTAGGATGGGCAGAAATGGTTTATGGTTTTAATTAGCAGTATCTCTATTCAGCCAACCTTATGCAACCAACCAAAGAACCCCTTCTTACATCCTATCATCATTCACCAACCAAACAAGCTCGTCCCATTGGCTTACACTAACAACCAACCTGATGATATTTGGATTTTTATTTGCATTGGAGGGGCGCATGTATCTTTTGAGGTTTATTTCATTACCTTATCTAATGTAAAGCAGTTATAATCAATCTTTTGCTTGTGATATTCTGATCTCACACAAACGCAATCCCCCCTTTTTCTCACTCATTAAATTTGGAGTTTTCATCTTGTAATGATTAAATCTAGAGTTAAGATGGGATAATTCTTCCTCTCTCTCTCATGCTAGTTGGTGACAGGTGGGCCAGCGTTGGCCCAAAAATAGGAAGGTGGTTGAGAGTGATGCTGTAAATGAATAATTTGTATTTTCCCTGCAACTAGCATAGGTTTGTAGAAAAATTTCTTCCTCTTCCACCCAATGTGAGATTTTCTGACATTTTGTTTTGTTTTCCAGTTAATATGGGGAGTTTTGTTAACTTTGGAGTGCCTGTTTATGTTTAGCGTTTGCATACATTTTTTGTGCATTGCAATGCAGGTTAGTCAGTTTTTCTTAATGTACAAAGTTCTATAAGAATTTACAACTTGGGTAAAAATTCAGGTTGTGTGAGGTGCTTTTGGTAAATAAGAATTTACAATGTTTTTGTGGATGTTGACTTATTTATTTGAGCAAATCTTCTCTTGATATATTTTCAAGTATGGTGCAGAGCCCTTGAAAAGTGCTTACCGCCTTCTTGTGGTGACCCTCATGAATTCAATTTATTTATTTTTTAGGACTAATGTTACTAGCTAGTTATGCGCTCGCATTTTCTTTTTGGTGGCTTCCTGCCTTCCCGGTATATATACAATCTTAGTCTATAAAATGAAAATGAGTAAATTTTACAAAACCACACTTATTCTTACGAAACTACACTTTTAGAACTAGTTTCATAAAACCATACTTATTCTTGCCAATTGTTTCAAAGAACTGCACTTCTGTCACCTGCTACCGTTTTGACAAGGAGGGCCCACATGTCATTGAAATGGAAGTGCTGGAATCACCTGCGACCACAAACCTGCTACCACACTTGCCCACATGGACATGTGGGCCCACCTTGTTAGAATGGTAGCAGGTGATGGAAGTATGGTTAATTGAAACGATTGGCAAGAATAAGTGTAGTTTTGTGAAACTAATTCTAAAAAACGTAGTTTTGTAAGAATAAGTGTGGATTTGTGAAAATATTCAAAAGAATATTGTGTGTGTACTCCAACAAATGTTTCTAACTTGTACATAGTTTGTGCTGCATTGGTTGGGCATATTTCAATGTTATGGTATTTTAGCTATGATATGCCATCCCCCCTCCCCCCAGCATTTAGCAAAATATCTGGGGTGTTAAACTGGACCGTAGAAGTAGAGATGGCAACGGGTAAATACCCATCGGGTATTGCTATTCCATACCCGTACCCGCTAGGTGTAAATTTACCCGTCGGGTTACCCGTATCCGCACGCGGGTAGGAAAATTTACCCATACCCGTACCCGCGCGGGTATTACTACCCGACGGGTAACCCGTACCCGCAAGCATACCCGGTTCAACACATAAGAATATCATCAATTTAGACATTTATTAATCATACATACCAAGCACAAAAGCGTCTAATGATCAAAATTAGTACATCACATAAACATACTTGACATGACCATATCAATATATGACAAACAAATAAACAATCAACAACAAGTAGATAATAAAATTAACATTTGAGTGGGATGTCTAGTTGTCTAATGCGGGTATTCATTACCCGCGGGTAGGCGGGTATGGGTAGTATATACCCACACCCGCACCCGCCTACCCGGCGGGTAGAGGATTTCGCCCAATAACGTACCCATGGGTACATAAAATTTTCCATACCCGTCTCTTTATCGGGTAAAACCCGTCGGGTATTCGGGTATCGGGTACCCATTGCCATCTCTACGTAGAAGCATTTGTGTTTGAAATAAAGCAAATTTCAATACGCATGGCTGCACACACTTGTACTTGGGGGTAATGGTGATATTATGTGAGGTGCTTGTTGGAAACAAACACCTTGAACACAAGTCCATGTGAATGTTTTGAGACAGCGTACAGTCATACTATTGTGAACTAGCACAGCACGGGGGTAATCATCCGTCGGAGAGAGATTGGATGGCGACGACTTGAAGTAGGACGGCGCTAGGTGAAGAGAACACCAATTGAAGGAGGAATATATCTGGAATAGCTGGTCAAGAGAATGACCACAGCTGAACTTTAGGGACTAGGAGCTTATTTATTTATCTTTACTTGATTCAAGAAGATACAATGACATCCCTTTTATAGGGATAACTAGCTGAATGCCCGTGCGTTATTACGGATTTTAAAATTTTTATCATACTACATGTTCTGAAACTAACGGGAGATAAAAATTTTTAGAACATGCTTACAAATATTTTCTAATGTTTTTAAATCCATAGCAACGCACGGGCATTTAACTAGTTTCAAAACAAAGCACAGTTCTGAAGTGTAACAAAATAGTGAGCAAGATATCCCTTCACGTGAAACCAAGATGAAGACAAATAAATGAGAATGTTTACTTTTCACAAAGTTGACTGGCACATATGCATACTGTTTACTGAAGATAGAAAACTGACATAATAAAATGCAACAAAACAAAATTTTCATGGGCCAATGATGAACATTAACATACGTCTTAAATTTGAGATAGCTTGAGACTATTTGAAATTTGTTTGAGTCTTTTATGCCAAAAACTTTGTGTGCTTGCCTATCTAATGACAATCAACCATCCATAATTTATCTTACAACTATGCAATCACCCCATAAAAGCAACACGTACCTTAAGGGCACCAAAGACACGGTTTCCAGTGGTGGTCTTGATAAGGCCAACATCCAAAAGAGCGCGGAATGGACTCCTCTCATAAGATGGCTCAACAGAGAAGTCCTCTCCAGTGGCCTAAGTTCAGAATTAGTCATCATTACATATGTTCATCAAATGCAACATGAGAAAATATTAGGGAAATAATTAATCTTTCAAACGGATATTACCTCAACATCGCCCTCATATTCCTGATCCAAATCACTTGAGCAAACACATTGGTCTTCTGGGTCTTGACAAACCCCTAAATAAATAACCAAAAAACACATGAATACTATTGTAGACTTAAATAGTGAAAAGGCTACTAAACATGCACAGTGGACATTCTTTGATACTGGTAGCACACATGAAATCCCTTCTTTTCCAACTACTAAATGCTGCATTTAGAATAGACTGCTTCCGACAAAAGCAAGAATATTATAATTAACAAGGAATTAAAGGTCTACCAACTATTAATTGTGAGGAGCTCAACTCCAACAATTATTGAGTGCACTATGAGTCTATGATACTATAAGCTAGTTCTCATTGTCAGTAACAAATTAGAAAAAAGATGTGGTGATGAAAAATTCTAGACACAAATTAGAATAGATTGCTTCCAACAAAAGCACATATGTTATGTATGCAATGCAAATAGGCAAGCATACCATCATTTACAAGCAATAAGCAAACAAGTCCTAGAAGCAAACAAAGTGTCGCTCTTATTAGTCCACAACCGAGTTGATTTCCAATCCCCTTTACTCACTGAGCAACAACCATACTATTATTGTCTTACAACTAAGAAGCAATTAGCCGTCGCACTCCTACTGTCACCTCTTAGTCCTCACCTCCAGTTGCCGCCTCCTCTCTCCCTCCTCTTCGGCCACTATCACGACACCCTTGACTGATGGGGACGGGAGGGCACTGGATCTGTTTCGAGGCAACCGGATCTGGGCGGAGGCGACCAGATCCGGTGACTGCGATCGGAGTTGATGGGGACGGGAGGCCATTATCACGACACCCTTGACTGATGGGGACGGGAGGGCACTGGATCTGTTCAGGGGCAACCAGATCTGGGCAGAGGCGACCAGATCCGGTGACTGCGATCGGAGTTGATGGGGAGAAGTGGAGGCGGCGTTGGGGTGTGGGAGTGGGGAGGCTATGCTTGGGTGTGGGGAACGATGACAGCACCTTGATTTGGTGGAGTCAGGGTGGAGGTGGTGGAAGGCTCGCGGGCGATGGCGACTTGAGCAAGAGTAAAGGTGGAGGTAGGCTTGAGCACGAGGGAGGTATACTCCTTGAGACCCGCAGTGAAGACGATGACCTCAAAGGCCTCGGCCGCGGTGAGGAGGCGGTGCGGAGGAAGGCCTCGACGCCCGGGCACTTGGAGACGTAGAAGGTGATGGCCTGGCCATCGATGACTGGGGATACAACGAAGTCGTAGAGGTCTGGGAGTGAATGAGCGTCTCATCAAGGTCCAGGAATAGCTTCTTCTTGCCTGGCTCCAACGACGGCTGGAGCACGACAGCCTATGCACGGGGAGGATGCATCGAGGGGGGAGGAGGCGGTAGGGGCAAGGAGGAGCGGAGGCGGTGGAAGCCCATGGCAGCGGTGTGGTGTTTGGTCGGGGAATCGAGGATGGCCAGGCGAGCGAAGAGTTTGAGGCTAATTGTTGAGGGAATGGAGAGGAGCGACGGTTGGAGGGAGAGAGAGGAAGAGGACAAAGGAGGGTTGTGGGAATTGCTATGTGCGATGTGGGGCTGCTGCGGGAGTAGAAAAGGATGGTCTAGATGCTTCCTGGTCAGATCCAATGGCTGTAGAGGGCTGAGAGAGAATACACCAACGATCACCAACTCGCTTTTTTAAAGAGTAGAGATTTGACGTGATCTCTAAGAAACAATCTCTAATTTAAAAAAACAAACTAACCGAAGATAAACTTCCAAACTAACCAAATCAATCTAATCCTTAAGAAAGGGAACTAATCGCGGTTGCTACAGTAACCACGTGGATAGTACGCATCACGGTTGCTACAGTAGCCTCATGAACATTTCACACGTGCTGCAGTGCCGCACAAGTAACACATACACCCACGAATGTTTTTTCTATCGGCATGCATCTTAGCATCAGCTGCTTGATAATTTCAAGAGTGTAACGGAAATTATATCTTGTCTGTATAAGCATAAATGAAATACTCGTCTTGTTTTGTTCACTATTGTCGTTCTATATAATGTTTACTAATCAGATGTTCATTGGATTTGCTGATATATAATCCAGGGTCCAGAGATCCGAACTGGTTTTTTGAAAGATGGAAAGCCTATACAGTTGAAAAAGGGTCAAGAAATCACAATTTCCACTGATTATACCATAAAGGGTGATGAGAACATGATTTCAATGAGCTACAAGAAGCTAGCAGTGGATCTGAAGCCAGGCAGTGTCATACTATGCGCTGATGGTACCATCACCCTCACTGTGCTTCACTGTGATAAAGAGCAAGGCTTGGTTCGCTGCCGTTGTGAAAACACTTCTATGCTTGGTGAGAGGAAGAATGTTAATCTTCCAGGGGTGATTGTTGATCTCCCGACACTCACTGAAAAGGACAAGGAGGATATTCTTAAATGGGGTGTCCCAAACAAGATTGACATGATTGCATTGTCGTTTGTTCGCAAAGGTTCAGATCTTGTAGAGGTCAGGAAGGTGCTTGGGGAGCACGCCAAGTCAATAATGCTGATGTCAAAGGTATGGCATTCTCGTTGAGTATTTGTACACTTCTACACTTTGGCAAGATTATAATCGATTTGCATGTGCAGGTTGAGAATCAGGAGGGAGTAGCTAACTTCGATGATATTCTGGCAAATTCTGATGCTTTTATGGTGGCAAGAGGTGACTTGGGGATGGAAATTCCTATAGAGAAGATCTTTTATGCACAGAAGGTGATGATTTTCAAGTGCAACATTCAGGGCAAGCCAGTTGTGACTGCAACCCAGATGTTGGAATCTATGATCAAGTCTCCTCGCCCAACTAGAGCAGAAGCAACTGATGTTGCCAACGCAGTTCTTGATGGCACCGACTGTGTCATGCTCAGTGGCGAGACAGCGGCTGGGGCTTATCCAGAGCTCGCAGTACAAACTATGGCCAAGATCTGCTTGCAAGCAGAGTCATGCGTCGACTATGCTGCTGTTTTCAAATCAATCATGGCATCAGCTCCAATTCCCATGAGCCCATTGGAGAGCCTTGCATCTTCAGCTGTCCGCACAGCGAACTCTGCTAGGGCGGCACTTATCTTGGTCCTGACTAAGGGAGGAACAACTGCAAGGCTTGTGGCCAAGTATAGGCCATCCATGCCGATACTGTCTGTCGTGGTTCCTGAGTTGAAGACCGATTCCTTTGACTGGACCTGCAGCGACGAGGGGCCTGCGAGGCACAGCCTTATTGTGAGGGGCGTGATCCCAATGCTGAGTGCTGCCAATGCGAAGGCCTTCGACAGCGAAGCCACTGAAGAAGCGCTTGGGTTTGCCATCCAGAACGCCAAGGCGATGGGGCTTTGCAACTCCGGCGAATCCGTCGTGGCCCTGCACCGGATCGGGACTGCATCTGTCATCAAGCTCTTGACTGTGAACTAGTGGCAGACAACAGTACGACACCATTTTGCTTGGGGAGATTTTTGGCGAGGCTGCTTATGCATTTCCATAGTTTTTGTTGCCAACCATGATTGAAACAGTTAAAACTACTACAGCAGCTTTGTTTTGCTGCTGCTGCGGCCGCTATTGAACTTGATAGTTGTTTCACCTGTTTGCTGGTTATTTGTTCTGTTCTCTTGGCTACAATTTGGTAGCAATTCGTGGGTTTGTCTAGATACGGTGAACAATGATCAAATATGAACAATTGTAGTCAAATGCACCCAGGGATCCAGATTTTGGCACGGTTACCACTGCTAGGTTTATCGTTTCATATCCCCGCCAGGAAAATGGAACCCTGATTTGATTATTCCTATGGGGAATTGAATAGAGATGAACCGCTTGGGTCAAAACTGTCAGCCAAACAAAATTCTGCATAGGAAATAAGGAATGTGTCATGCTGTGGCGTGAGTAACCTTTGTAGAGCTGGTTGTAGACAAAATTCTGCATAGGAAATAAGGAAATAAGGAATGTGTCATGCTGTGGCGTGAGTTCTACGAAAATGAAATTACGCAGGCTCCGGATTACCACGCAATGCATATAGCGTTTCTCCGGGTCATATTACTGATGAAAATTCTGCATTCCTGATCAACTCAGCTTCTGGCTTCGGAAAATTTAATCATTTGTCACTCTTATGAGTCCAGTGGCAACAAATTTTCCACCCTGGCCTATTATCAGTGACTCAGGTGACCCTATATGTAAGTGACAGAGTGAATTGGTCAATCTTAATAGTGGCAAAAAATTGAATCTCCCTCTGGCTTCTGCTTATTTTTTACTATTCATAAGTTTCGTCTTTTTCTGAACTTTTGGCTTTTTATTGAGCTTTTTTGCTGGTTCTTTTTTCCGTATTTGTTTGTATTATACGTAATGGGCTAACATATTTTTTATATTTTTAAATTTTTTTAAATTTAATTATGCTAAATAAGTTTCTGTCAGCTATAGTGCTTTTTTCAGCCAGCTACAGTGTTTTCAGCCATAAATCATGAGTTTTTCAGCCGAACCGATCGCCACCTACCTAGATGGGGCAAAGAAGAACAAGAAAGTTAAGAGCTGATTATAATATTTCTATTTTTTCAACCCTGATTAGCACCCGTTGGGAAACTAGAAATCAAACATGAACTGTAGTAAATCCCTGATTAGCACCCAATCCACGCCCAGTAAATACACATCCCAACACCTGTTTTTTGTCCAGCCATAACTGTAGTACTTAGGAATTTTTTGTACGGATAATCCATTTTTTATTCGAAATTACATAAATATACCCGCGGGAAATTTTTTTGCAAAATAGGCTCCAGTCGCCTAATGGTTGGGCGACTGGAGACTTTCGCCCAACCAGACCGTGGCACAATATATCTCGCTGCACAGTAGAGCAACTGCATTAAGTCGCTCTTCCGTTCGGCGACTTAACGGTAGTCGCCATCCCGTTAGGCGACTAGCATGCAGTCGCCATCCCGTTCGGCGACTTTATGTAGCCCCCGTGATTGTTTTAAATTTTGTGAAATTTGTAACGTTGAACCGGTAAAAAAATACGGTGAAGTTGTAATAAAAGTTTAAGTTCATTGTATATTGTAGGTATGTAAAAAGTTTTTAAATTTTTTTTTATGAAAGATTGAGTAGAAAACGATCGATACATACACTGTTAAGTGAGATAGTTTATGTGCGGAGAGAGATGATAGACTATGTAAATTTAAATAAACTTCATAATATAAGTGAGAGTAACATGCCGCATGTTTTTTCATTACATGCATAACATATATAGCATCTGCAACATGCCTCACTGGTCACCCTGGTGTGCCCCGTCACCGCGCCCGCGTCCTCCCATACGGCCTCGCTTGGCCCTCCTCCGGTGCAACGGGTTAGGACGATTCGAAAAAGTAAAACGAGCAGGAGGGTGTCTATCCCGCCCCTGCGCTCGAACGACCACAACTGCAGTAGAAGGGGACAGCCCGTGAGGATCGAGTTTGCCTTGACCCTCGCGCACGCATCGCACAGCGCGCGGTAAGTCGCGGCAAGTACGGCCGATCCCCAGCTGACCTGGTGGGGCTCGCTGTCAGCGATCGCCCTCGCATAAGCGATGAGGCGCGCATCCACCGAGTTGCCGTGGCTGGTGGTGAAAAGCACCCAACCAAACAACCACAGCACGTACGCCTCCAGGTGCCGCGAGACCTGCTGATCGTCTGCCTGCGAAACCATGCGCTCCACCTGAATGCAAAAAAGTTGTTATTAGTACGTAATACCACAAATAAGAGCTTCGAAGACACGATCGATTTTATATACCACGTACCCGGTACTGTCTGAGCCACCTCAGTGTCGGCCCATGGGTCTGCTCCTCTCTGAACACATGGTGGTCATCGGCCGGTGGAACAACACCCTGGAATCTGGCGAGCAGGTCAGCGCGCCAGTGGGCCGGGGCCTCCGGTAGGAAGGCAGCGTCTCCCGCGATCGGAAGCCCAAGGAGCAGGGACACATCCTGCAAGGTCGGCGTCATCTCCCCGAATGGGAGGTGGAAAGTGTGCGTCTCGGGCCGCCAACGGTCCACCAAAGCCGTTAGCAGGGAACGGTCGAACGGAAAGCGTCGTGATCGCTCCCCGCCCTCGTCCCCGCCAGCGGTGCCAGCGCCTCCATCCTCGTCCGTGGCCTGCACCATCCGGGCAAGAGGGAGTAGCCCGGCATCCCGCAGCCTGCAAACAAAGTGAAGGTCAGCACGGAACGAACTTACGGTCGCACTAAACGCTGGAGTAGTGCAAACTTGGCGGTCCAACGAGGGTCGAGTCCCCAGGCCACGCAAGGTGTGCGTGTCCGGACCACTCCCAGCTGAGGCGGGTCGTCCGTGCTCCCCGGTGGCGGGACTAGACGGGAAGCGCGATGAGAGCGGTCCACGTGCTCGTCCAATAGCGCGAACCGCCACTTCGAGTCACGTCCAACACGAGCCATACCTGGAAAATTTGTACAATAATTTCGACATTCAATGTTCTACATCTAAATTTTCTACATCTAAATTTCAACACTACATTTTCTATATCTAAATTTGTACAATAATTTCAACATTACATTTTCTACATGTAAATTTCAACATTAAATTTTCTACATCTAAATTTGTACAATAATTGCAAAATTAAATTTTGTACATGTACATTTAAATACTATTTTTTGTACAATAATGCATTATAAATGGTATACAAAATTTAGTTTATACATTTTGTAAACTAAATTTCTAAACTATATTTACTAAACAAAATTTGAAAATTAAATTTGTAAACTAAATTTGTAAACTACATTTTCTAAACTATATTTCTAAACTAATTTTCTAGACTACATTTTCTAAACTAATTTTCTAAACTATATTTCTAAACTAATTTTCTATACTACATTTTGTAAACTAATTTTCTAGACTATATTTTCTATACTAATTTTCTAAACTATATTTCTAACTATATTTCTAAACTAATTTTCTACACTACATTTTCAAAACTAATTTTCTAGACTACATTTTCTAAACTATATTTCTAAACTAATTTTCTACACTACATTTTCTAAACTAATCTTCTACGCTAACAAAAAAATATAACACAAAAACTTACCTGAAAAATGCGCACTCCTCCTCCTCCTCCCCCTTCTCTTCTCCTCTCCCGCTCCCTCTTTCCCCTCTCTTCTCTGCGCTGGCCGAACGGAAGAACAGTGCGGCGCTTCGTCGTCGCCGAGCGCGACCTTATATCCACCTTCAGTCGCCGAACCGTTGGACGACTGAATCGCAGTCGCCGAACCGTTCGGCGACTACATTGAAGGCGCCCAACGGTTGGGCGACTGCAATTAATCGCCCAACCGTTCGTAGACTCTCCAGCTGTCGCGGTCTGGTTGGGCGAAAGTCTCCAGTCACCCAACCATTAGGCGACTGGAGCCTATTTTTGCAAAAAAAATTTCCGCAGGTATATTTATGTAATTTCGAATAAAAAAATAGATTATCCGTACAAAAAATTCTAGTACTTAGGGGGAAAAGAAAGAAGAGAACAAAAAAAAAAAGAGCTCCAAATTTCCGTGGCACCAACCAGCAAGTCAGCAACACACACCTCTCCTTATGTATAGGAGCTTAACCGGAGCAGCCGGCAAAACAGCAGCCATCATCCTCAGCCCTCAGTCCTGCCGGAAGTCGACGCCGACGTCGACGATGGTGACGACCCCGGCTGGGAGAACAGGCTGCTGAGCCACTGTATCGACACCCGCAACCGCCTCCCGTTCCATTCGACACCGCCGTCGAGCTCCGCGGCAGCATTGCCCGCTGCGTCTGCTGCTCCAGCATTGCCATGGCCATCGCCATTGTCGTTGACGTTGACATCACCATTGCCGTTGCTGTCAGTGCCACTGCCGCTGCCACACGAGGTCTTCGAGTCGTTGTCGGCCGGCAACTGGAACCGGCAGACGGGGCACGAACTGTGCATCTCCAGCCACGGCAGGATGCACTTGGAGTGGGACCTGTGCCTACAGGGCATCTCCCGGGCGCGCTCGCCGGCCGCGTAGTCCTCCAGGCAGACCGTGCAGCTGGCCGCGTCGTCGTTGCCGCAGCCGCCGCTCACCTCCACGGTCGGCATCGCCTCGACGGCCTCCTTCTTGGCCGGCAGCGTGCCCTGACGGCCTGCGTCGCTCTCGTCCAGCTGCTGCATCAGGGCGTCCAAGCCGGGGCCTAGGAAGTAGTCCCCCAGCGCCATGCCCTGTTCGCCGCCGGGGCCGGCGGCAAAGAGGCTCCGGCCAAAAGGGCTGTAGTGCTCAACAGCATCTCCGCCCGCGGTGGTGGAGCTGGCGCTCCCGGATCGCCTGCAGGAGCCGCAGGAACGCGGTGGCGCGCCGCCGGCGCCGCGAAAACTCGAGGGGGTCCAGATCATGGTCGTCGTCAGCGCCGGCGCTGGCATCCGAGGGCCGCCGGTTGCGGCGGCGGCGTACGGGATCGCGGACCATGCTGTCGATGATGGGGGCCCAGACGGAGATGGGGCTGTCGGCGCCGGGATACGTACCGCCCCCGCCGCCATCGGCGGCGACGCCGCGGGCGGTCTCCATCTCCTCGAGGAAGCCGCTGCGGCAATAGGGGCACTTCATATCCACCCCGGCATCCGCCCCCACAGGGCTCACCGCCGTGGCGCACATGTGGCACCAGTACCTCCCGGCGACCACCGGCTCCGCCATTGCTTCCGATCTTATTGAGTTTTCCCCGTCAATGGGGCAGCTCTATTTCTCCGATTTGGCTGTGAGGAATCAATCAAGAAGGAAAGATTAGAGCTTGACACTGCAATGGCGAAGAAACCGAAAAGAAATGGAAGTCAATGCAAGCATGCACCATCTCTTGATGGGATAAAATCATGTTCTTTAACTCTGAATCTTTAGAAAATCTTGCCAAGATATCATCTACCGAAGAACAAGTTCAAGCATCAAATACTCGAATCCAATTAGGGAAAGAAGAAAATAACAGTAACAATCGAAGATTTTGCAAGATATCCTTCAATGCCAAGATAGGCTCACCCAATAACAAGAAACCAACACAACAATCGCAAATCTTTTGAATCATGAGGGGGGAGAAACCCCAAACTCTTCTGCAATATGAGCAGAGGAAACACAGAGATTGGGACGAACCAACACAAACCCAATCCAAGGAGAAGAACAGGGGAGGTATCAATTCACAGCCCGAATCTTCTGTTCTTCTTGGATGGTAAAAGGAAGCAAATCAAGGGGAATGAATGAATCAATCAGTCACCTAGGGCAGGGCATGTGGGGGAACAAGGCCAGAGGGGCCTGTCCACCTCCTCTATATTACTGTAAACACATTGTTTAGGCAGGGATTAAAAGGCTTTGTCTGTTCAATTAGGGAAATTTAACTATTTGCCACTCTTAAGAATGCCACCTATCCAAATGCCACCCTCTTCATTGCAATTAATATTTTGCCACTCTCGAGCCTACGTGGCGCCTAGTCACCGCCATGTCAGCGCCCGGCCTCCCCGCGCCACCGCCCGCGCCGCCGCCCGGCCTCCCCGCGCCTGCGCCGCCCGCGCCTCCCCGCTCGCCTACCGCAAGATTTCGCTGAGCGCGCGGCGAGCGGGGAGTCGCGGGCGGCGCAGGCGCGGGCGGCGGCGCGGCGAGCGGGGAGGCGCGGGCGCGGTCGAGCGGGGACGGAGGCGCAGGCGCGGGCGGCGCGGCGAAGGGGAGGCGCGGGGAGGCCGGGTGGCGCAGGCGCGGGCGCGGGGAGGCCGGGCGGCGGTGCGGGGAGGCCGGGCGGTGGCGCGGGGAGGCCGGGCGCTGACATGGCGGTGACTAGGCGCCACGTAGGCTCGAGAGTGGCAAAATATTAATTGCAATGAAGAGGGTGACATTTGGATAGGTGGCATTCTTAAAAGTGGCAAATAGTTAAATTTCCCGTTCAATTATTGCCTGGGGTTGCTCCGTCATTCTAATTTTAAACTCCCAAATCTTTCCCCCTTAATTTATCTCTCCCTTCTCTTGTTCAGTGGTGGTGGCATTTCGCTTTCCATACAACCCAGATATAGATCATCCTGGGGAAAGGGGGGAAATGAAAAAAAATGTTTTTTTAGATAGAGAAAATTATCCTCCTTAGTTCTGTAATCATTGATCATGTGCTGATGATACCGTGATTTCTTAAAGTGGTGGGTGCCATCTCAGCTAAAGATTAAGAATAAGAATATTTCATGATTTAAAAACACGTAAAGAGAATTTCGAAAGGCATATCTATTCCTTCGGTTTTCAAAGTATTAACTATATGAGCTCTGACTTATGTGGCCTATCATATTGCCATTTGCCAGCTTAAACCACCTAGAGCTTCATCTAGTAGGTTTGTTGAAAACTGGAAGAGATATAGTTATATTGAATTCCAAGTTCGCTCTATCAGTTGAATACATATGAATAATTCACTTATAATTCAACACTTTAGTATATTATTTTTGTCTTCGCAAGAAACACTTGGTAGTGTTCATTTGGGTTTATAAGTTCAGACTCTTAGCTTTTTTACATTGTAGCGGTTGAAAATGCACCGTACCTGTTGTTAGTATTTTAGCGTAATTAAATTTAAAAAGATTAAAAAATAAAAAAATTATCATCACAGACAATGCAAAGGAATAAAAAAGAAGATAAAAAACTAAAAAGACGAAGTTAAGAGGTCGGAGCGCGATTACTACATTTACTAACAGTTGGTTAAGTAACTTTGACCATTTTCATACGTATTAGCGGTCAAAATCAAGGAAATTTGATCACTCACGTCCTAAGACATCATGTACCTTTGTTAGGGAAAAAACAACCACTTTCTTGTACTAGTATAGTGCCCGTGCTAACGCTACGGAAAAATACAAAACAAGATAAAATTTGTAAAAAATAAAACGAACATTCAGATTCATTAAGATTCACGTCTCATATATTGTATAACCAAATATTTTTGTCACATAATAAATATCACATAACGACTGATCCTTTGAGGAGGCGACAACATCATTGGACTCACCCACCGACGACTTTCTTCATCCCCACATTGTTTAAACTTGAGGCTACAAAGAAAACAAACATTTTTGTCACATAAAGAAATATGAAACACAGTAAGCTTTTTCTTCTTTTGTTTTTACATGTAATATCTATATTATGTATGACTTACTGCTAGGCCCCAGGGTATGCAGTGGCCCACCCGGCATACCCTGTGGGTCCGCCCCTGCCTCTACGCGCTGGGCGGCGAGATGCAGATCATGGACAAATCTGGGTGGACTTAGATTAGGCATGACTGTGGGGGTGGATTTAGTAAAGAAAATTTTGGTGTATTATAGAGGGGTACTTAGAGTCGTTTATGACCGATTCCGAGTGCTTACGTCGCCGTACGACCACTCAAACTCGGCACCGATCGCTTTGAGTCGTTGTCGTAACTTCACTGTATCAGTTTACGACCGCTCCGCTATATCGCTGCACTGTCTTCCTTCAGCCGCTCTCGAGTTACTGTGATCGCAACTCTTTACGACCACGCAGTGATGCTGGCGATCACTGTTCACCGTGGTCGAAACCTTCACAACGTGATCGTAGCCTCCTTCGACCACGTTTAATCTTCTTCTTTGCAGTCGTACGTCTTCAGACCACCTTCGACTTTGCGTGTTCGTGGTCGTAGATGCTCCCAATCACACCTGCTTTCGATTTTGCCGTGGTAGACCGCCTTTCGACCACGCCTGCTAGCTTTACGACCACGATCTTCCTCCTTACGACCATCATGCAAAGTTACTGTAGCTTTGCCGTGGTCGTAAGTCCTTACGACCACGTTTACGACCGCTCAGATCTTCCCGCTGAAGTCACTGCTCCTTACGATCAATTACACCGTGGTCGTAGCCTTCAACGTGATTGCAACCCCTCTTACAACGTGGTCGTAGACTCCGTACGACCACGTACAAACTTTGTTGCAGTCGTAAGCCTTCAGATTACCTTCGATTTCTCTGGGAAGTGGTCGTACCTCTTCTCGACCTCACTGTTCACCGTGGTCGAAACCTTCACAACATGGTCGTAGCCTCCTTCGACCACGTTTAATCTTCTTCTTTGCAGTCATACATCTTCAGACCACCTTCGACTTTGCGTGTTCGTGGTTGTAGATGCTCCCAATCACACCTGCTTTCGATTCTGCCGTGGTCGACCGCCTTTCGACCACGCCTGCTAGCTTTACGACCACGATCTTCCTCCTTACGATCATCATGCAAAGTTATTGTAGCTTTGCCGTGGTGTAAGTCCTTACGACCACGTTTACGACAGCTCAGATTTTGCCGTGGTGTAAGTCCTTCCGACCACGTTTACGACCGCTCAGATCTTCCTGCTGAAGTCGCTGCTCCTTACGATCAATTACACCGTGGTCGTAGCCTTCAACGTGATCGCAACCCCTCTTTGAGAGACCATGTGAAGGGCACCCCTTGGTTGTGATGAGTAATTGACTCTTGTTCTAGGAAGATTGAGTTTAGTTTTTGAGGTTTGTGCTAAGTTCTGCATTGTCGTAGCCCTGGCGAAGTGTTCTGCAGCTAACACGACCACGTTGATCGTGGTCGAAAGTCATGCGCACTGGTTACGACCACTGTGGGCGTGGTCGAAGGTCACCCGAGGGGTCTACGTCCACTTTGGCCATGGTCGAAGGGCACCAGAAGGCAGTACGACCACGCTGGCCGTGGTCAAAGGCCAGCACGACCACGTTGGCCGTGGTCGAAGGCCAGCACGACCACGTTGGCCGTGGTCGAAGGCCAGCACGACCACGTTGGCCGTGGTCGAAGGCCAGCACAACCACGTTGGTCGTGGTCGAAATAGGTTACGACCACGTTTGGCCGTGATCGTAGGTCTCCAGGGAAGTTTAAGACTGTTTCTGCCCTAGTCGTATCTTGGTCATGATCGAAATGTCCCGTACGACCACGTTGTGCGCTTTCGGAGTCCAGCCAAGTCGTTTTCGATCACGTTTGGGCATGGTCGAAAGCCATGCGCAGTGTTACGACTACATTCTGGGCGAATATGATCACTTTGGCTGTGGTCGAAGCTGGTACGATCTCGTTGGCCGAAGTCTGAAGTCGTAAGTCGAATCTACGATTGCTGTGGTCGGAAGTCGGCGCTCGGGCGTACGACCACGTGAGTAGTTGGCACTCTACGACTACGTTTTTCAGAGCTGCGGTCGGAAGTCGATGCTTCGACCACCGTGGTCGGGGGCCGGCACTCGAGCTTGCGACCACGTGGGAAGGCGGTGGACTTCGACCATGTTGTGAAGTGGTCGAACGAGGTCGGGTCGGGGTCAGACTCAGTCGGTTGTGGTTGTAGCCGGTCGGTTGTAGTCGATACCGGTCGGATTTGGTCGTAGAGCAGTCTGGCGTGGTCGGACGTGCTCGCACGCAGTTGGAATCGGTCGTATGACCTGCAGACTTGACCATTTGAGCTGGAATTTGGTCGTAGGGCTTTGTGATGAAGTCAGGGACCTTGTGCATTTGTTGGTTTATCTTTTCGATCGGTCGTAACGACTTGGGTTGAAGTCGTAGACTTTGAGCGTTAAAGCCGTAGCGAGTTGTGGATGGTCGTAGCAAGTTAGCGATGATCGTAGACTCTTTGTATCTGGTCGTATGGCTTGATTTTGTGGTCGTATGTCATGAGCATTCATTGTTCTCTATTTTCGTCTGGTCGTAGGTGGTATACGACTTGGTAAGAGTATGTTTTAAGCTCTGTTTTCTGGCTCAAGTGGTTGGATACTATTGTGAGCGGTGCTATGTAATGGTTTGCTTGTCTGTGATGGTTTGCAGGACTTTGAGACTAGTCGTGGTGAGGCATGGATGGTCGAGACTAGGCACGGGGGTGCTGAGGTCGTGATCGGCTGGGAGATGCCAAAGACGACGAAGTCTGTGAGGTGGTTGCAAGCGTGATTGGCAAGGCAGGAGGAAGCTTCCGGGAAGGCAGCGGGATGGCATTTTGGAGAAATGCGGAAAGCTGCAAAGGGAAGCTGTGTCTCTGCGAAAGCACTGGAGTGGTTGGCGCTAACGGGCAAAGCAGTGGAGCAGTTTGGTGTAACGGGTAAAGCACTGGAGCTCGTTCTCGCTAGTGGGTAAAGAGAGTGGTAAAACCCGGTGTTAGTTGGGGTTAACGGGTTCTCCCTTGGTAGCTTGAGGCTATAAATAGAGAGGTAGAGCTCGGGTGATCGGCGAGGTTGTTCCTGAGTCACTCTGAGTATTTCGTTTCTATTTGTGTGAGTTGTCTCTGGGTAGAGCACGGTTGCTCTTGTACCTCCGATGGAGTGGCTGTAGAAACCTCCATGATCAATCGTGTCATCTCTCTTCCTCTATGTTGAGTTTCTGTTCTTTGAGGTGTTTGATTGTTTTGTTTGTGCTTTCTCTGCGTTATCCTTTTCTTGTATGCATGAGAAGCTGATTCTTAGTTGTGCTCTGGCCTTCTTGATTTGAGAAGAGTTCTAGCTGCCTTGTTTCCTCCTGCTCTGAACTGGAAATCGTACTCAAGACCATTTGGTCAAGTTATTTCCGAGAGCAACGAGTGGTCAGAGGAATCTTTGCTCGTTCGTGCAATATTTTCTTATCACCACTCTTGTCGGACTCTCTTGCTGCTGGATCTCGTTTCCTCTGGAACTGGGTTTGATCATTCCGACCTCAACAGAGAATCGACCGATCACAGGAAGATATCGACAGCAGAGAACTAGCTTCTTCATAGCTCTCTAGCTATCGGAGAAGAAGTTCTGGTGGAAGTACTCGGGGAAGTTTGAAGGCACCATTCACCCCCCCTCTGTTGCCATTTCGGTCCTACAATTGGTATCAGAGCCGGTTAGCTCTTTTCAGTAGATCTTAACCGGTCTCAAGAGCCATGGCGACGGACAAGTACTCGACCAAGCCTCCCGTCTTTGATGGCCTGGATTACCCCTTCTGGAAGAGCCGAATGGAAACATACATCCAGGCTCAGGGGTATGCCATCTGGCGAAAGGTAAAGGTCAGGTTTGTTGTTCCTGCCGATGAGAACATCAACGTGGCAAACATGCCCGATGTTGAGGCAAATGCGAAGGCAAGGAACATCATTATCCAGGGCTTAAGCAGAAGCGAATTCGATCGCATCTCTCACCTGTCGTCCGCCTACGATATCTGGGTGACCCTCGACGCATACCATGAGGGCACCACTCAGATTAAGACGGTTCGACAGGACCAGTTCAAGCGCGAATACAACAAATTCGAGATGCTTGCTGGTGAGTCCCTGGACGAGTGCTTTTCGCGATTTCACAAAATCTTGAGCAACCTCCGAGCGGTCGGTCTTACATACCCCGACTCGGACAACGCTCGCCAGATGCTCGTGGCACTCGATCTGCGTGTCTGGGAGATGAAAGTGACCACCATCAAAGATACGACAGACCTCTCGACCTTGACTCTTGACGTGCTGTACTCGCGCCTCAAGACTCACGAGATTGACGTTGTCTCTCGTAGGTCGAAGTCACAGTCGATGGCTTTGGTCATCGATCCCAGTTCAGCTTCTGGTCTCTCTTCTGAGTCTTCTTGCGGTTTCTCCCTTGCTGTTCTCTGTGACATAACTGATGATCAGTTAGAGCAGCTTGCGGATGATCAGCTGGCCCTCCTAGCCCGAAGGTTTTCCCATGCCTATAAGGGTAGGAGAGACAGAAAGAGAGGAGGACCAGTCATCTGCTTCGAGTGTGGTGGCCCCAACCACATCCGAGCAAACTGCCCCAAGCTTGGGAAGAGTAAAGGTGACTACGGCGGTTCGGGCAAGAACGACTACACCGACAAGAACCGTAACACGAAGTTTTCAGCACCTGCTCCGGGAAAGAAGAAGTTCCGCAACTTCGGGAAGGCCAAGAAGCTCTTCCACCGCGTCCTCACCGCCTTCGACGACCTCGACCTCAGCGAGGTGGAGGGATGGAGCGACGACGACGGGACGGGTGACCAAGAGCCCAAGAATGGCGGCAACGACTCCTTCGGCATGTGCTTCATGGCCCTCGAGGGCGAACTCAGCGACAGCGAGCTGTACTCCGACTCGGACGAGGTATGTCCCTCCTATGACCAACTTAATGAAGCTTTTCTTAAGCTAGGAGGATTTCATGCTAGATCTAGAGCTAGATGTAGCGAGTTGGAAAAGGAAGTAGATAGACTGTCACGGGAGTTTACTTCACTTACATCTGCTCTCTCCCGTGACGACTGTGATACATGCTCTGCTTTGCTGGTTGATATGGAGAAATTAAGGACCTCGCATGATAGTGTGTCATCTGAGCTTGATTCTATTAAGGTGGAGAATGTTAGTCTGCTTGCTGAGTTAGAGTTGAGTAGGATGGCTGTTACCCTACTTACTACTGATGAGACTATTTCTCCCACCTCATGTGAGGTTAAGGACATTGCTGCTAGAGGACCTTATGCTATGCTCCTTGATCTGCCCGAGTCTTGTGAAAATTGCAATAATTTAAAAATGAATCTAAAACGGGCAGATCACAAGATTGCTGAGTTGCGTGCTTCATTGCTTGAGCCCATTGATTCATGTTTGAATTGTCCTAGATTAACTGCTGAACTTGAATCTGTCTCAAAACAGTTTCAAGAAATGATTGACACTAATAAGAAAATGGCTCAATTTGCGACTAAGGATCCTGTTAGCTCACCTTGCATTAGCTGTGATAAACTAAAACTTGAACTTGTTGCCTTGAATGACAAATGTGTGAAGCTAACTAAGGACCAACTAGTGAAGGCACCAACTGCTTGTACTGTTTGTGCTGAGAAGGGGGAGAAGCCCCAGGGTAAGGTGGAGACGCCTAGGAACGTGAACCAACTGGTTAGCAGTAGGACTGCCCATTCAGAGTCGGCTGTGCGTGCACAAGCCATTCTTCCCTCTGCTGTTGGTTCTTCTTCTGCTCCCTTACCTTCTGCTGTCTCTTCTTCTCCCTGCTCTTCTTGCATCTCTCTCTTTCGGGAGTGTCAGTATCTTATGAACACTCTCGAGAGGTTTGTAGGCGGCAAGAAGAAGCTCAATCTTATTCTAGACCAATCCAAGATTTGCAAATTCAATCAAGGTCTAGGATATGATTTCTATGAGGATATAAGAAAACATCCTCCTGCTATTCTCCGACCTATCTTAGGAGGTGTGATCGAGGTTGAGCCCAGGTCTGACGAGGTGAAATTCAAATCAGCGGGCTTTGTCCAAGGGATCTCTGACAGTAAGGTGATTCCACCTGTTGCTTCGGCCTCTCAGAAGGCGAAGCCTCTTCGTGCTACTTCCACCTCTCAGAAGGTGAAGTACCACTGCACCTTCTGTCAGAAGGATGGGCACTCGATCGAGAGATGCTTCAGGCGCGCCAAGATCGCGCGTAGAGACCGTGTTGAGTCTCTTAGGCATATTCAGGGTCAGCCCCAGATCCTGAGTACACCTAAGACCAACACGAGGTCTAGGCTTGCTCCTGTTGCGGAGTTTAGACAGCATAGAGGACTTGGTTTTTCCGAGTTTTCTGTTTTCCGTCCTCATGCTGCTTCTGGTCGTGACTTCCGCCATCCTGAGGGTAGATCTCGTTTTCCCCATCGAGATAGCTACCCGCGACATGATCAGCATATTACCGGTGTTCCGACTCGCTCTCCCGTAGCAGTTGGACCCCGCAACAGCTTCAGGTCTGCTTACAGACCTTCTGCTTCTTTGAGTCTCAGAGAGCATAAGGTAGATAGAGGTCAGTCGTGCTTGACGACTTCATCTGCTCGACGTGTTGTTCAGTATTGGGTGCCAAAATCTCTCTTGATTTACCCCAGTACTGAGACTTTACTCTCTGTCTGACTCAGGTTCGCCGGGCAGGGAAGGGAAAGGTTTGGCTCGTAGACTCCGGGTGTTCACGACATATGACTGGAGATTCCCGTTGGTTTTCTTCCCTTGCCCGTGCTCCAGGTGATGAGACGATCACCTTCGGAGATGCTTCATCTGGGCGCGTCATCGCCAAAGGTACTGTGCGCATTAATGATTCTTTCATTTTGAAAGATGTTGCCTTGGTTAGTAAGCTGCAGTATAACTTGCTTTCAGTCTCTCAGATTGCCGATGACGACTTTGAGGTGAGCTTTAAGAAAAACAATTGCAAAATTCTTGATTCTTCGGGTAGTCTGGTTTGCGGGATTTCTCGTTTTGGGAGGATCTTTCGTGCTGTTTTTTCTGAGTCCTCTGGTGATCCTCTCAGGTGTTTAGTTGCTTCTGAGTCCCGCGACCTCTCTTTCTGGCATAGGAGACTTGGTCATATTGGGTTTGACCATTTGACTCGAGTTAGCGGCCACGATCTCATTCGTGGTTTGCCGAAACTCAAGATGGTCAAAGATCTAGTTTGTGCTCCATGCCAGCACGGCAAGATGGTTGCCGCCTCCCATCCTCCGGTCACAGTCACTATGACCGATGCACCGGGACAGCTGCTCCACATGGATACAGTGGGACCAGCTCGAGTGCAGTCAGCAGGAGGGAAGTGGTATGTTCTTGTCGTGGTCGATGACTTCTCGAGGTATTCTTGGGTGTTTTGCTTAGCCTCGAAGGATGAGACATTTTCACATTTCCGAGGTCTTTTCGGTAGGCTTTCTATTGAGCTCCCGGGTGCCTTACGAGCGATCCGCAGTGACAATGGCACGGAGTTCAAGAATTCCTACTTCGAGAGTTTCTGTGGTGAGACAGGTGTAGAGCACCAGTTCTCTTCTCCGCACGTTCCACAACAAAATGGCGTTGTGGAGAGGAAGAACCGTACCTTGGTCGAGATGGCCAGGACAATGCTTGATGAGTACTCTACACCGCGGAAGTTTTGGGCTGAGGCTATAGCTACCACGTGTCATGTCTCAAATCGAGTATTTCTTAGGGCACACTTGCACCGCACTTCTTATGAGTTGAGATACGGGCGAAAGCCCAGCGTCTCCCATTTTTGTGTGTTTGGTTGCAAATGCTTTATTCTGAAGTCCGGGAACCTAGATAAGTTCGAGTCACGTTCTTGTGATGGTATCTTTCTAGGTTATTCGCCTTCTTCGCGGGCTTATAGAGTCTGGAACTGCGAGTCTAGCAAAATGGTAGAGACCTGTGAGGTGACCTTTGACGAGGCCAGTCCGGGGACTAGGCCAGATATCTCAGGTTCTTTAGAGCAGTCCGAGACCATCTTTGTGGATGATGAGGACGATGGAGACGATGGTTGTTTACCTGATCCAGCTCCTCATCCTCCTCTTGAGATGCCTTCTTCCACGGTACCTCAAGGTGATCAGCTTTTGCCTACTGCTTCCTCCGGAGCTAGTGGCTCTGTCCCTGCCTCTTCTGCACACGAGGTAGAGGCTACTTCTTCTCCTCATCCAGGACCTCCCCGACATATCCAGAAAAGGCATCCTTCAGAGCAGATGATTGGAGACCTCTTCGAGCGTGTGACCCGCTCAAAATCTGGCTTATCTCAATTCTGTCTCCATTCTGCGTTCATTGCCTCCTTTGAGCCCAAAGATGTTTCTCATGCTCTTTCCGACGAGTCTTGGGTCAATGCCATGCATGAGGAGCTAGAAAACTTCGAGAGAAACAAGGTCTGGTCGCTTGTCGAACCCTCGCGAGGTCACAATATTATTGGGACTAAGTGGGTGTTCAAGAACAAGCAGAGCGAGGATGGATTGGTTATTCGAAACAAGGTTAGACTGGTAGCTCAGGGCTTTTCCCAGGTTGAGGGTCTAGACTTCGAGGAGACATTTGCCCTGTAGCTCGACTTGAGGCCATTAGAATCCTGCTTGCCTTTGCAGCTTCTAAGGGTTTCAAGCTCTACCAGATGGACGTCAAGAGTGCCTTCCTTAATGGAGTCATTGAGGAAGAAGTTTACGTCAGACAGCCTCCAGGTTTCGAGAACCCCAAATACCCACACCATGTCTTCAAGCTTTCCAAAGCGTTGTATGGACTTAAGCAGGCCCCCAGAGCTTGGTATGAGAGGCTTAAGTCCTACTTGTTGAGTCATGGGTTTGAAATGGGTAAAGTAGACAAGACCTTGTTCATCCGCCGTCATGGCACTGACCTTCTGCTCGTCCAGATCTATGTCGATGACATCATCTTTGGCGGCTCTTCCCATACTCTGGTTTCACAGTTCTCGGATGTCATGAGCACCGAGTTTGAGATGAGTATGATGGGCGAGTTGACCTTCTTCCTTGGCTTCCAAATCAAGCAGACTCGGGAGGGTACATTTCTTCATCAGGGAAAGTACACTCGTGACCTCCTGAGACGCTTCGACATGAGTGATGGTAAGCCTGTGTCGACTCCCATGGCTTCTACAGCCTATCTTGACCCAGATGAGGACGGCGAGCCAGTTGATCAAAAAGAGTTCAGAAGTATGATCGGCTCCCTTCTTTACCTCACTGCCTCGAGACCAGACATACACTTCTCTGTGTGTCTGTGTGCTCGTTTTCAGGCCTCTCCTCGCGTATCTCACCGCCAGGCGGTGAAGCGCATCTTTCGGTACCTTCGAGCTACCATTGACTATGGTATCTGGTACTCTTCCTCATCCTGTCTTTCCTTGAGAGCCTTCTCGAATGCAGATTTTGCCGGCTGTAGGATAGATAGGAAGAGCACTTCTGGCACCTGCCAATTCATCGGCACTTCTCTCGTCTCTTGGTCTTCGAGGAAGCAGTCCAGTGTTGCACAGTCCACTGCAGAGGCCGAGTACGTTGCTGCTGCCAGTTGCTGCAGCCAAGTGCTTTGGATGGTCTCGACCCTGCGGGACTTTGGGTTAGCGATAGACAGTGTTCCACTCTTTTGTGATAACACTTCTGCGATTAACATTGCCAAGAACCCAGTGCAACACTCTCGGACCAAGCACATCGATATCCGTTATCACTTCCTTAGAGACCATGTAGAGAAGGGCGATATAGTGCTCCAGTTTGTGGAGAGTGACCACCAGTTGGCTGACATCTTCACCAAGCCTTTGGATAGTTTGAGGTTTTCAGCTCTGCGGGGAGAACTTGGGGTGGTGTGTCCTTACGGACTGTAGTGAGGGGGAGCTTTGGGCTTTATTGCTTTACTATATTGATTATGCTTCTGTCTCATTTCTGTTGCATTGCATTCAGGGTGCATTTGGGTTTAGTCCTTCTAGCATAGGTTGGAGTGCTTCTCTTGTCTAGTTGCATAGACTTCTTACTCTTATCTTGTGCTTCCAGGATGCTTCTTATTAGCTGGTTCTTATCTCACTAGATTGAGCTCACTCACTTCTTGTAGGTTCTAGCGAGAGTTGGGCCACTCTCGGGTAGACAGGGTACGTGTTTGCTCTCTAGTGTGTGCGTTTTACTGTCAGCTGATTGTCCTGGAGTCATTTGGGGTAGATGAGAGTCAGTCTGCGTCATAGTTGTCTCTATATCTTATCTATGCTTTAAGGACTGACTGTTTTGGATTTATTTGCCAGCTTCTCGATTTATTGCTTTGGTTCAGGGAGAGTTCTTTTGGGAGCTTCTGGAGCTTAATTGTGACTTAACTCAACTTGAACTAAAAGTTGCATGTCATGTTGAGGGGGAGCTGGATTTTTCTGCATTTTAGCATTTAGCATTGTAATATATAACTGCTTTGAGCCTTGATTATTATCCTGTTATGACATGTTTACAATGCTGTACACCTTGCCATGATTTGTACTTTATATGCTAGATTGATCATGACTTCATATGTGTAGACTAGCTTTTACCATGATAAGTCAATTAAAATTGCCTAACTTGAAGTAAAACTTGTCATGCTAGCATTTGAGTTTAGTCTTTCTGGAGCTATCCCTTTATGATTCATGCCATGTCAAATAGGCTTAGCTGAGCGTTGAATCTTTGTTGAATCTTAGATTGAGCTATTTTAGTATCTTGATACATCATGAGTTAGCACAATCTGTTAAAAGCAAAACGATCTCTTTTTATGTGCGAAAAAACCGATTTCATCAATTCTCTCTCATGAGACGGTTTGCCATTGCACCAGGTATGAACTCAGGGGGAGTTTTGGATGACCTAGACTATCTTCTTAAGCTTCTTGCTTGGAGTAGTCGTATAAGGCTTGAGATCTAGCACATGACAAAATTTTTGGTTGGAAACAGTCATAAGCTTTAAAATGAAAATATGTTAATTGTGCAAAATTTGCTTAATCACCTAAAGATGAAAAGTGCTTAAACAAATGATAAACTCTTGAGCTTGTAGCACTCTAATTGACTCAACACTAGTTTCTTGATTCCGCTTAGCTTATTGACATGGCCTGCATCATCCTTGGATATCTCTAGCTGGACTTTGCTTCTTGATGACTTGACTTGCTCACATAATGTACTACTATTTCAGATTGTCATCTATGTGTTCTAGCTGGCTTATATATATGTTGTCATGATCTAGATAGCGTGTTATTGAGTTATGGCTTGGTGTAGTACTTGTTGGTCATATTGGATGATTCTCATGGCTCTAAGTGCTTAAATAAACAATCTTCAGCCATTTTCATCCTTTGTCAAGTCATATTCTCTCTTTTGCATTCTTGATGTGTTTATTGCCAAAAGGGGGAGAATAGAGAAGAAAAAGCTTGGGATCATTTTAGAGCTTTGGAAAACAATTTGCTCTTTCAGTTGTTGCTCTAGTGATCTTTCTGTCGACATGGTCATTTGTTTCATTCTCTTCTTTGGACCATGTTGGACTTTCCAAAACTATCTCATCTTCTTGCTTTTTCTGGGTTTGTCAATATACTCATCAAGGGGGAGATTGAGAGACCATGTGAAGGGCACCCCTTGGTTGTGATGAGTAATTGACTCTTGTTCTAGGAAGATTGAGTTTAGTTTTTGAGGTTTGTGCTAAGTTCTGCATTGTCGTAGCCCTGGCGAAGTGTTCTGCAGCTAACACGACCACGTTGGTCGTGGTCGAAAGTCATGCGCACTGGTTACGACCACTGTGGGCGTGGTCGAAGGTCACCCGAGGGGTCTACGTCCACTTTGGCCATGGTCGAAGGGCACCAGAAGGCAGTACGACCACGCTGGCCATGGTCAAAGGCTAGCACGACCACGTTGGCCGTGGTCGAAGGCCAGCACGACCACATTGGCCGTGGTCGAAGGCCAGCACGACCACGTTGGCCGTGGTCGAAGGCCAGCACAACCACGTTGGTCGTGGTCGAAATAGGTTACGACCACGTTTGGCCGTGATCGTAGGTCTCCAGGGAAGTTTAAGACTGTTTCTGCCCTAGTCGTATCTTGGTCATGATCGAAATGTCCCGTACGACCACGTTGTGCGCTTTCGGAGTCCAGCCAAGTCGTTTTCGATCACGTTTGGGCATGGTCGAAAGCCATGCGCAGTGTTACGACTACATTCTGGGCGAATATGATCACTTTGGCTGTGGTCGAAGCTGGTACGATCTCGTTGGCCGAAGTCTGAAGTCGTAAGTCGAATCTACGATTGCTGTGGTCGGAAGTCGGCGCTCGGGCGTACGACCACGTGAGTAGTTGGCACTCTACGACTACGTTTTTCAGAGCTGCGGTCGGAAGTCGATGCTTCGACCACCGTGGTCGGGGGCCGGCACTCGAGCTTGCGACCACGTGGGAAGGCGGTGGACTTCGACCATGTTGTGAAGTGGTCGAACGAGGTCGGGTCGGGGTCAGACTCAGTCGGTTGTGGTTGTAGCCGGTCGGTTGTAGTCAATACCGGTCGGATTTGGTCGTAGAGCAGTCTGGCGTGGTCGGACGTGCTCGCACGCAGTTGGAATCGGTCGTATGACCTGCAGACTTGACCATTTGAGCTGGAATTTGGTCGTAGGGCTTTGTGATGAAGTCAGGGACCTTGTGCATTTGTTGGTTTATCTTTTCGATCGGTCGTAACGACTTGGGTTGAAGTCGTAGACTTTGAGCGTTAAAGCCGTAGCGAGTTGTGGATGGTCGTAGCAAGTTAGCGATGATCGTAGACTCTTTGTATCTGGTCGTATGGCTTAATTTTGTGGTCGTATGTCATGAGCATTCATTGTTCTCTATTTTCGTCTGGTCGTAGGTGGTATACGACTTGGTAAGAGTATGTTTTGAGCTCTGTTTTCTGGCTCAAGTGGTTGGATACTATTGTGAGCGGTGCTATGTAATGGTTTGCTTGTCTGTGATGGTTTGCAGGACTTTGAGACTAGTCGTGGTGAGGCATGGATGGTCGAGACTAGGCACGGGGGTGCTGAGGTCGTGATCGGCTGGGAGATGCCAAAGACGACGAAGTCTGTGAGGTGGTTGCAAGCGTGATTGGCAAGGCAGGAGGAAGCTTCCGGGAAGGCAGCGGGATGGCATTTTGGAGAAATGCGGAAAGCTGCAAAGGGAAGCTGTGTCTCTGCGAAAGCACTGGAGTGGTTGGCGCTAACGGGCAAAGCAGTGGAGCAGTTTGGTGTAACGGGTAAAGCACTGGAGCTCGTTCTCGCTAGTGGGTAAAGAGAGTGGTAAAACCCGGTGTTAGTTGGGGTTAACGGGTTCTCCCTTGGTAGCTTGAGGCTATAAATAGAGAGGTAGAGCTCGGGTGATCGGCGAGGTTGTTCCTGAGTCACTCTGAGTATTTCGTTTCTATTTGTGTGAGTTGTCTCTGGGTAGAGCACGGTTGCTCTTGTACCTCCGATGGAGTGGCTGTAGAAACCTCCATGATCAATCGTGTCATCTCTCTTCCTCTATGTTGAGTTTCTGTTCTTTGAGGTGTTTGATTGTTTTGTTTGTGCTTTCTCTGCGTTATCCTTTTCTTGTATGCATGAGAAGCTGATTCTTAGTTGTGCTCTGGCCTTCTTGATTTGAGAAGAGTTCTAGCTGCCTTGTTTCCTCCTGCTCTGAACTGGAAATCGTACTCAAGACCATTTGGTCAAGTTATTTCCGAGAGAAACGAGTGGTCAGAGGAATCTTTGCTCGTTCGTGCAATATTTTCTGATCACCACTCTTGTCGGACTCTCTTGCTGCCGGATCTCGTTTCCTCTGGAACTGGGTTTGATCATTCCGACCTCAACAGAGAATCGACCGATCACAGGAAGATATCGATAGCAGAGAACTAGCTTCTTCATAGCTCTCTAGCTATCGGAGAAGAAGTTCTGGTGGAAGTACTCGGGGAAGTTTGAAGGCACCATTCACCCCCCCTCTGTTGCCATTTCGGTCCTACACTCTTACAACGTGGTCGTAGTCTCATTACGACCACGTACAAACTTTGTTGCAGTATTATAATATTTGGTTATACAATATATGAGACGTGAATCTTAATGAATCTGATTGCTCGTTTTATTTTTTACAAATTTTATCTTCTTTACGACCACTTTGTGGCGTTTACGACCATTTTAGCGATGATTTACTTGTAAGGTTGTCGTTTAGAGATTATAAAAAACTAAACAAATACAAAACAGATAAAATTTGTAAAAAATAAAACTAACAATCTCAACGTGGTCGGCCATCGTGGTCGAAACCGACCAATCTCAACGTGGTCGAAACCGACCAATCTCAACGTGGTCGTTACAGACCAATCTCAACCTGGTCGTAAGCCTTGAGAATGGCTCTCTCTCTCTGTTGGGTAGGTTTACGACCATGTAGTCGAAAGGGGCTTTTACATCTTAGTAGTCTTACTCGAGCATACCTATGATGTTGGTGATATCGCTTAGCGCTTCGCGTGTATCTCTCGGCGTAGACATATCGCGTTGTGCTTCGCGTGTATTTCTCGGCGTAGACATTTTTACGTACCTGTATTGACAATTAATATTTTCATTGAATTGAAATATCTAGTACGAAGGGATTCCCATTAGAATAGCACTAAGGGATGAGTATTTACTTAGCAAGGCTAATATGATAACATGAGCTGTTGAACAATTTATAATCTCTACTATAAGAATTGAAATAAACTTGTAGTGGTAGTGTTTTGTAATGAAACAACAGGGGCTCTGACCTTGATTAAAATATGGGGTGGCAACATAGTTCAAACCCAACTTAAATTATTAACTATCAATTGCTTCTCGCTGTGACAGTGTGTCAATGTTCATGAAATTTGTATCAAGATTGTACTATGCACGAGGCAACAGGCGTTTAACGGGCATCAAATGACCAAGCAGGGGACGATTACACAATAGATCTCATGCATGAAATCACGAAGCACAGGAATCATGCATTAAATCATGAGGACTATTCAAATATGAACTACTGCACGTTCAGACAACACTATTAGGAACTGATCACATAAGTCGACAAATAACAATTTATCATTGATTATCTCTATATCTAGATGTTAATGCAGCAGGCCAGCAGCAGCCGGCCATCTAGTAGTAGCATTCAGCAGCAAGCCATCCAAGAGTAGCATGCAGCACAGTAGCATGCAACCAAAGCCGGTTTAGCAGTAGTAGCATTCAGCAGGAGGCGCCCAGCAGCAATCAGCCGGCAAGCAGACAAGCAGGCAGGTACCAGCATCAAGAACCATGTAATAAGCAGTCTAATGGCTAGGCAAACGGTTCACATGAAAAAAATGAGCGAGCTGAAACAGGTGCCAATTTCATTGAATAGAGAAGAAGTAAACGGTTCATAGCAATCAAATGACAACTTGCTTCAGAATAAGGTGGCACGAAATTACCAAAACTTTTGCCCTGCTAGAGGACTTCAAAGTATATTTGTCAGTGCCTTTCATCATTAGGTCATTATCCATGTGAGTTTGACCATTTGGATTAGCAGGAACAGCTATATTTTCAACCAATTCTAACTGACACATTCCAAGTTGCAGAAATTGTTTATCGGCAAAAGCACTTTCCCATGATCACAGAATGGCAATAGATATTTCCTTAACCCTAGTGTATATGCAGCAGCTGCGCAAGGCACTGATTTACACACAAGATGATCTGGAGGAATGAAATCACCCTAGTGTATTATCCTACTTCTACACACCGAACACCCAGTTCATGAGAACTTAAAAATTATAGGGGCATTTGGTGGGGGCATTTGCCTGAATAATTGACATGCATAGTACTTGTTCTGAATCTTGTTCCAGCAGAGCGGTTGCTGGTCTGAAACCTGACATTTTCAGAAGTACTACAGGAAGCAAGCAATGGTGTAAATTCTACACAAATCTCATTAAATCGAAACTAATACGATCATTGTCTTTCTGATGGCACTCAGGAAGCACAACAGATAAAGATTAATAATTATTAAATTTGAGAAGCAAGAATCGCCCAAGAACTGAAAAAGAAAAGGGAAGAAACGAATCGTACCAGGCCGGGTCGCCGTCGTTAGCGGCGCCTGCTGCTTCTACCGGGTCTGCTGAACGGTGCCGTCGCCGTCGGCGAGAGGAAAGCGCCTGCTGTTACCGGCGGATGGAGGAAATCCCGGCGGCGGTGAGCACAGAGCACGCACGTCATGGCATATAGCTGGATCAGTGCGCGGGTACAGAGTGCACGGTCGCCTGTGCTCTCGGCACGGAGGGCCGGTGCAGAGGCACGGGGCCGCCGCCAGAGAGAGGCACGGCGGGCGGCGACAGGGAGCGACGTGCGGGCACAGAGTGCACGGGCGCGGCTGCTCTCGGCACGGAGGGCGGGAGCACAGCAAGAGGGCCGGAGGAGAGAGGCACAGCGGCCAGCGGCAGGGAGCGACGGGCGATCGATGGAGCAACGAAATTGTTTCCTTTTTTTTCTCGATGATTGATCGTAGGAAGAGAAAGTAGAAGCCGCGATCCCCAGGCGGACAGTGTTGAATCGTGGGCGGGCGCCTTGTGTTGAAGCCTCGCGTTGAAGCCTACGTTCCATCCAGGCCGCACGATTGGGTTGAAGCCAGGGAGAGTTTTTTTTAGCCCTTGATTTTAATGCAGACAATTTGCTGGGTGCATTTTTGTGGGTGCACGAAGGTTGGTGCTCTCAGCGGGGGACGTATTCTTGGGTGGACTGAGTGTAATTTCAATTGGTCAATTATAGTAGAGATGTGTATCGCGCCTCCTGCTTGGACAATTAATTCATTCTGTTTCGTGTCAAACGTGGAGACCGGTTGTTCACAGGCAAGTCAAAACGTGTTCGAGCGAGCTGAGTTGGATTGGGACACTGCTTGCTCTCAGACCAGCTCGAGTTTGTATACATTGCGCATGAAAGCTGTAACACTCCTATTTTTGAGAACAGGGACGTCTTACCACTCGCAACGGTTCAGGACTTCAGTTGCGGATGAAAAGTGTATCATGCCTGCTCACGAACAATTAAAAGAAGTTAATTTGATTAAAATAAAACCTAATAGCCAACTTTAATAACAATACGGGCGTCCAAGCCCAAAACTTAACTTACATACAAAAGAGCTGAATAAAACTCCACAGGAATGTTTGAATGCAGTTGTAACCCTAACACGAACACTTGCAGCATCCACTCTTCTTCTGGTATCTGTTATGGTGGGGATATTGCAAGACTGAGTACCAACTACTGTACTCAGCAAATCACATGGGGAAGTACTATATATCTACTTGCTAGGATTCTCAAGAGAATGGAATATAGTTGTTTTATTATGAGGTGGATGCAATTTTATTTGCAAACAAATAAAATTTAAAACATTTGCTCCTTAAGATCAAGGGGTTTTGTTAACAGATAAAGTTCATCATTAACCAGATTAACATCATCATAAATCCTACTTATGCCTCGTTGTAGTAATCACCCAATTAACACAGTTTCATTAACCGGAAGCACGGCGTATTCAAATACCATTTATTTCACTCTGTAGAGTTGCTCAACTTTACCCACAATATCCCTTAACTCCCGCGACAGAGTTAAGAAAGCTAGGTAGTTTCATTGCTCAACTCTTTATATAGGCTCTACCCGGTAGCATCACTCAGTCACGGCCAAACATTAGACATAAACTTCACCTGCCGTTTTAAGTGAACACTACCGTTGTTAGGTACCCTCAGCATACCTAACTCCTTAGTATCCTGTTGTCTCATCCTGTAGAGTTTCAATCGAACTGAGCAGCTACTAAACCAGTGTTGACAAGTCAACTCCTGTGATTTGAGCGATCACTATGTCTTTTACTTGGCACAAGGTTCTTGTCCTTATATTTTTCACCTGAGGCACTCAACCACAGCTTCCACTGTGCTCAACAGCACCAACCACCACCAATCCCAACCAGTCTCCATCCCAAGGTAAAGCGATGGGCTAAGTCTGTTACATGGATCCCCACCAACCTCTCTACTCGAAGTCCAACCCTAGGGTAAAGCGATGGGCTAAGTCCGCCACACAGATTCCCACCAACCTCTTTACCCTAGGTCCAAATCTTTTCGAATTCTACATGCCCACGGCCAAAGGCACTTAGTAGTATAAAATGTTGAATGAGATGATCTTACATATATCTGTACAATATTTTAATTCTTATTAAGGTTGTCAAGGTGAATGTGGCCATCAATCAAGGCAGGGCGTTTTTCAGTGGTAGGATTTATCTAAATAGCATGCCATTCTAAACATTTTATTTTAAACAATTATCAGTTCACAACTATCAATAATGAAAATACATTAAGTAAATAATGTAAATTTCATGGGATTCAATATGATCAAAAACATGTGACTTGCCTTCTTTCTGTTGCTCTTGATCATCTTGACCAAAGAAAAATTTACTTCATCTGCCTTTGATGTCCTTCAGTTGACCCACTCGCTTGATCCGTTCACTAGCATAGAAAACGAGGTCAAATAGGTTCCTGCTTTGCGAGATGCAAGCTGGGAACAAAATGTAATTAAAAACAAGAAAGAACATAAAAATAAATGGGTTGGGTTGGGTAGTCGGAGTTCAACGGTGCTTGGGTGGCTGACAGGGCTAAAATTAGATTAGATAGGTTTACGACGATCGAATAGGTAATATATGTGTTAGACCAATTTTTGAAAATAGAAAATAGACATTTAGAAATGGACGGTTGATCTTTGAATTGGATGAATTTGAGTCTTATCGAGATTTAATTTGGCAAAACGGAGGAATTTGAATTTATTTGGAAATGAATATGGTGGAAGGGTGAAATTTGAATTAATAAAATTTGAATTTGAAGGAATGGAGGTCAAATTTGAATTCAGGGTATTAAACTGGTCAAAATGGTGTATTTTTGGGATATTTGGGTGTTTTGGGAATTTTCTGGAATTTTTATTAATTTTTTCTGAATTTTCTAAAACCGGAAGAACAGTAACGGGCCGGTATAATGAACAGTGCGGCCCGATCGGGTGAACAGTGATGGGCTCAGCCCAACCACGCCGCGAGGCCGATGGCCTCTTCCCGCGCTCACGCGGTCGCTTGGGCCGGCAGACCATGGCCCATACACACGCGCGCGTTCGTTCGCCCGATGGGCGACACGCAAATGGCGCGGGCGGCCCAGATACGCGAGGAGTAGACGCTCGGATGGGGAAGGCGGTAGTGAAACCAACGATCGATATGCGGCCACGTCGCCCCTCCCTAGTCGTCTTCTACCTCAAGCCGTTACAAGGCAGCAGAACAAGGCAACGATGGTGGTGGCCGGTTAAGCGCCGGCGAAGGTCGCTGACAGTAACAAAGAGCAGCTACGGGTTCCTCAAGATCTTGGGGTTCCATTTTCGAGGTTGGCCAGACTTGGAAAGTAATGGATTTTAACCTATGGCGAGAGGAGGTGGCGCGGCTAGGGCATGACACAAGACATCTCCGGTGGATTTCCGACGAGTTACTAGGATTTTTAACCATCTACGGGCCATGGCGAACTCGGTGGAAGAAGCGGTTTAGGCCGGGGTAGCTCCGGTTAAGCTGCCCACGGTGAGGTCCCTTCCGCCGGCAAGGGCTCACGCCGCCGGAGCTCTAGAGCTACGCTCGTGCTAAGGCGAGCTCGGTAGGGAGTTCCACATGCTTTGGGGATGCTAAGGACGGATACAATTGAATTTCTATCAAGCATTGAAGGAGATTGCAGAGGGGGCTTACCGGTGTAGGGAGACCACGGCGTCGGTGATAGCGATTGAGGGAGAGCAATTGGTCGCTTGGGAGGGTCGTGTGGGACGTGTACAAGCTTCCGAGTGGCTTCATTGGAGCTTTGAGGCAGCAGAAAGGCGGTTGCAACAGGAGGCCGTTCGGGGATATTTTTGGGCGTGCGAACAAAGAGGGCAGGGGCCTGCAGAGGGAGTAAAGGCATTGGCAACGTGTCTCTGCGGCGTTTGCAATAGCTGACAAGGTTTGACCTTGTGGTACGGAGGTGAGGGCGTCGTCGGGAGTGGAGTGCCGGAGCGGGGAAGGGAAGGAAGTGAGTAGAGCGATGCGAGAAGCAAGAGGGAGGGAGCAGCAGGGACTGGGCGACTGACGGGCGGGGCCACGACACCAGGTCGGTGGGAACGCGCGGGCAAGGGCGGCCGCTAGCTAGCAGATTAACGGCGCGGCGCGTGGAAGCGACAGGGCAGAGAGGCGGTGGAGAGGCGGCAGAGCAAGGAGGCGCCAGCGGTAGGAGAAAGCGGGAAGAACCAAAAGAGAAAGCGTAAATTCGCCGAGACTTGCCAAAAACAGAAAGAAATCAAATTCAAAAGAAATTTCAAAATCTTTGAAATTTTCGGGTTGTTTCAAAAGCCTACGGGCCGAGAGACCAGGGAGATAAACAAAACGCACGTCACACGGCCGATGGCTGCCACGGTGTAGGAGGCGGATGGCTTTCCGCCCGGATTCCGGTCCAAGCCGTGGGTGGTCCGGTTCCACAGAGCCCACGCAGCACAAACCTTCCTCGACCCCTTCCATGGTGGTGGCGGTGGTAGCACCGTCCAAGCAAGGGAAGCGGTGCATCGGCTAGCACGGGAACTGGCTGGTGGCACTCGATGAGGCGACAAGAGAATGCTTCCTGGTGAGGTCATCAACTTGATTTGACCATTATTCGTTCGGTTTGACCAATATTTGGCATTCGATTTGGGATTCAAATTTTAGGTTTTTGTGGGGTTCGATATTTTGATAAAACTAGCTAAAAACTGGAAAAACCGAATAGCCAGAATTCATAAATTTAAACAATAAGTCACAACCTGAAAAACCCAACTTTGGCCATCATCGGAGTTGCCTCCCATGATGGACCTAACCCAAAAGTGCCGCCTCATGTGCATCTCCTCCGCGCCGCCTCCGCTGGTTTCGCTCCTGCCCTCACTCCCAGCCGGCCCTCTTGTCCTCCACTGCCGCCCCCACTCCCAATTGGCCCCTCTCGTCTGCTGTAAGTTCAATCTGTTGGTTTTGGTGATAATGATAAATCTAATTGTGAGACCAATTTATTTATTAATAATGATATTGCTTAGTTTCATTTAGATGAAAATGTAAAAATCATAAGAGGTATACATTCGACATCACATTCTTGTATCTTAGTGCATTCCTCGGATCTAAAATATAGATTAAACTCCACAAATAGTCAAACATAAATATGTGCATATGTCTTTATTATATACTCTACTATGCATACATTTAGGAGGAGTTCACTCTATATTTTGAGGTTTCATTAGTATTGATATATATTCATCTTTCCAAATATTAAGGATCTTTAGTTTGAAACATATCCCTTGAATATATATAGTTTGTAGTTCATATATACTCATGATCGGGTTGTCATCTAGTTCTTCCAATATGTGTTAATAGTTGGATGATTAATAACAACCGGATGAATAACTTTTGCTTAAAAAGCTTATCCTAGAGTATATAAGTGTTGTGTAAATGTTGTATACTTAAAATTTAATTTCTATTTTACCATTTATTGAGATTGTCATGAATTACCAAAAAGAAAAGATTGTAGAATCTAATCCCTCTATTATGAGTTAATTACTTAGGCTAAGACCCAGGCTACAGCCCCCTAGACCGGGCCCTGGGTCCGCCCCTTGTGATCTTGGTAATGCAATTGAACCAATAGATCGATTGGGAAGAAAAGGAGGACAAACTAGCCGAGATGGAGCTTGTTGCTGAGGACGAAGTCAGCTTGGGAGAGGGGGAGGTGGCGTAGATGGAGTGAGAGGAGTCGAAGACCTTGATGTAGAACTGGCCGTGCTTGGGCCAGAGGTCCTTCTCGTTGAGGTCGGTGGGCACGATGTCCTTGACCTCCCTGATGGCCAGTCCTCCCGGACCAACGGGCAGGCACCAATGACGAGGACAACCACTATGATGGGGGCGACGACGAAGGATCGGAGGAAGCGGATCATAAGGACTCTGAGTCTCTAATGGAGGTGACGGGGAGTAGGCTACATGCGGTGACCTGTTAGACTTTGTGGGCCGGCTTTCTTTAAGATACTACACTTTGGTAAGTTTTTGGAGATAGGTAAAGTGGGCTGGTGGCTTAGCCGATAGGCCCGTCCCCTTTCACCACCCGTGGCTGGGCTACGATTACGCGGGCTTCAATCTCGAGTCCCGGCCTGGTCAGGCCGCCTGGGGGAACGGTTGGCTCACTCGAGTTGGGTCCTGGACGGGACGGACCCCGACGACCCGACCATTCGCCGCGTCGCGCAGCGCTGCCCTCGCCGACGGACTCCGATGGCGGCGGCTACACTGCCTCGCGCCCCCGTTTCCTCCTCCTCCGCGAGCAGCGTCTTCTTCTTCCGGGGCGGCCGAGCTCGCCCTAACAGTCGCGCTGGCGCGGCGGGGTGGCGGCGCAGGGAGCCTTATCCGGCTGTCTCCGTCGCGGCTGGCCCCGCTCGGTCGCCGCCCGAAGCGCTCGCCGTCGACCCCAAGGTCTGTTGATTTCTGTGCGGAATGTATATAGCCCCTCTCTTTTCGGTGAAAGCAGCTGGGAATTGGGATGAGCTGTAAGCCCGCGTGTACTCAGTTCCCATCCATTTTAGTCGCCTTGAATCTTGACGAGCGTGAAGAGAGCCACATGTTCGGTAAAAGCCCTAGATGAGGATGAACATTCAACCACCAGTTTTGTGCAAAGTTAGGCTTCCTTCCATTTAGTTAGAGGAATATGGGAGTTCTTGTCATGCTGACTTGGGATTTTTTTTTTTGCTTTGAGCTATGGCTATTTATTTGTTCATGGCTTGCTAGCTCACTTTGCTGATGCAAATAATACCGCACATCAAACTAATAATTACTCCCTCCGGTCACAAATAGATGTCGTTTTGGACATAGACACCACTAATTTGTATTACAATATAATTATAAAATCCAATAAAATTATAATATTATGAAAGTACTTATAGAGACAAATCTATACATGTTATTTTCATGTATCCAATCTAAATATTTTAAAATATATCGATAGTCAAAGTTTCAAAAGTTGGATTGCATGTATTCTAGAACGACATATATTTGTGACTGGAGGGAGTATTAAAAGAGGAACTGCAAATATCTTCCCTTCAGAACTGCTGATTTACTGGTATGTTTCTATGGTGGAAACTGTGCTAAGCGTTATTTATCTTATGCTTCAGTGATTTGTTATGCAGAATTTACTCGCAATATACAAAGAATGGATTAATATTGCCTGATAATGACTACAAGTATGTCGATATGCACTAGCAAGCATTAAGCCAATGAAAGGAATTCGTCATTATTAACTTTTGGATGGAATGCAGGAAGCAATACAAATCAATTACGCATATAGATGAAAATGGTCCTGTTATGTCGGTGCGTACAACATTTCAATGCAATAATTGGATGTAATAGCCTTCAATTGCATGAATCTTGAACTACAGATCATTTCAAAAGGCACAGTTATCGGCTGGATTCGTTAATAGTGACTATTTTACTTCTCTTTCTGTATTATACACACACACTAGTTACATACCCGTGCGTTCAACGGAACTCATTGAATGTATAGAGAATTGTACTATAGAAGAGAATTGCTCTGATCGGTTAGAAAGTGGAGAATACTGAGAAGTTGGGAGAATAGAGCGGTTGGAGGAGAATGGATGTACAAGTACAACCACCAACTCATTCTTTTATAATAGTAATGATATATATATATATATATATATATATATATATATATATATATATATATATATATATATAGGAAACCTTTTTTCTACTCCCGGGTGTAGTTACTCCCTATGTCGTATCTCACAATGTAGGGAGTATCTCGCGTAACGGAGAGTATGTACGTGTAGTATACGAGTATTTAAGACCATCTAGGTAGTATGTATAATTTTTCAGAGGTGGTATGTATATTTTTTAGACATACTCCTTTTTATATGCGTATATAAAGGTATTTACAAAATACGCTAAAAACTATAGACTCTTTTGCAATTTTTTCGTGTGGTTCACATTGGAGTATCTTATAATTAGTATACGAGTATACCTAAAATGATAAAGGAGTATTTCAAGTTTATTTAGGTGGTATATTAGAGGTGGTAGTAATTACACCCGGGAGTAAAAAGTATTTTTCCTATATATATATATATATATATATATATATATATATATATATATATATATATATATATATATATATATATATATATATATATATATATATATATATATATATATATTCGTTGCAATATTTTTCATTCTCTTATGGATTTAAATTGCCTTCTAAATGCCTTGAGAATTAGTCCATCCTGCATTATAACATATACACATTGACCCTTCTGAAACTCTGACACGGAAACTTTGGAGTGGCATTTGTGTTGACCAGCAGAATTGTTGACCAAAAGTTGAAGTGCGTGTTCTCATAGTTCATATTTGATCCTACCTTTTTCCTTGCTCAACATTTGTATCTATTACCACCATGATTGTTTATTAGTATATATGTGCAACTCTAGAATTGGTACATTGTTGGAAACTTGGTGTGTTAATTGGGTGTTGCATAATGCATTGATACAGATGCAACTGTTGATATTGTGTCATCGTTTGATTGATTAGTGAGTAAAAAATTTTGGATTTTTGGGGAGATTTGCCTTCATAGCTGGGTGTATTTCACTGAACTAAGACTTTTCCAGTGCTATGGAGCTAATTTTTTCCATAAGTTCTAGAGGAGCTAAGACAAGCAGGATAGGAGACCTGCCAGTTTGTACCCATCTTTTGCAGATCTGAGGAGGCATTTTCTTACAAAATAAATTTTCTTAAGATGTATTTTATTACAAATATAAACACTGTGAATTGTATATGATTGGTTTGCTTAGTTATACCTTTATTTGTTTGATGTGTTTTTGTTTCATCTATGTTTTTGTATGTGCAGATGTATCTCTTTAATTTAGATTCTGTGGTATTACAAACAGAATTACTTCTCACTTTCTCAGTAGCATTGCTGTGATTTCGCATCTTGCAGTTGTCCATGGAAGGAAAACTTTTGTTTATAATAGTATTCTCCTTAGATAAAGGGATTAAAAAAAACAAAAGTATCTAACATAAGTTTATTATCGTCCTGGAACACATTTTAGGTCAAAACATTACTGGACAGTGTGAAGTGGGACAGCAAAGGGCTGGCGGTTGCTATTGCCCAAAATGTGGATACTGGAGCCATTCTTATGCAGGGCTTTGCTAACAAAGAAGCCCTTGCAACAACTATATCAACCAGAAAAGCTACATTCTATAGCCGTTCACGGTCTTCACTGTGGACTAAAGGGGAGACATCCATGAACTTCATCAACGTGCATGACATTTTCCTGGACTGTGACCGTGATTCAGTAAGCATCTTCTTCATTGCTCATCAAACATTTCAGTTTGGCTTTAGTGGATACTAACTGGGGTGGTTTGATGTTTTCTTAAAACTTAGATAATATACCTTGGCAAGCCAGATGGACCTACTTGCCATACAGGGGCAGAAACCTGTTACTATTCTTCAGTCTATGATGCCCTGCAAGGTTTGAAGGTATTAATTCTTGAGTGACCCTTCCTGTAAATAGGTCCATTCTTGAGAGACCCTGTAAATTGACATCTACTTGTAATATATATGATTTTCCTTCACAGGCAAATCAAGATAGGCAGGTTGCCACAACTCTATACTCGCTTGAAGATACGATTAGTAGACGGAAGGAGGAGATAATTACTGAAGGAAGTGGCAAGCCATCATGGACAAAAAAGCTGCTGCTTGATAACCAGCTGCTTTGCTCCAAAATACGGTATGTGATGCTATGCTTATTTCTAATATTATATTATAAAAGCTGTCTATAAATTTAATGGTCAAGATGACATATAGATAAGCATAGCATTGCTTACTTTTTGTAGGCTGGTTTGCCAAATTGTCCATTCTTAGGGATAAAATTTTGCTTTTGTTCCTATCCCAAGTTCTCTTGTGCTAGTACCGTCATCTTTACATTTATTTCTCAGATTTTGACCTTCTGCATCTAACAAATGTTGAATGGGAGTCCAATACCCAAATTTTGTTAACTGAAGCCTTGCACCTCAATTTGGTTGATCTTGGCTTTCACAGTGCTGCACTCGATATCCATTGAAGAATTGATTACTGGACTTGTCTCAATAAGATTTAACTAGTACAGTAGGCCTGAATAGTAGACCCGATTCAACATTCGATTAAGGTACAGGACTCCTGTTAACATAATTAGGGTAGCGTGTGATGATTGTTTTGATAAACATACATATAACAAACGAGGGGAATGGTGATGCTGTATTCCTAGTTTTAATAGAAACAAGTCTTTCCTGGTCCACATTATGCTTTTTACATGATCTATTTGATAAGACTGTTCATTAGACCATCAAACTTGGTGATTTGCATGTATGTAGTATTACAATGTGGTTGACATATACTATCATGTCTGTGTTGTTCTCAACTGAAAATGTCCAGTATCACAATATATTTCTTTAGATTTGTTATGTGCATGTTTCTTACAACTTTGTTCTCGCACTTAGCAGCTCCTTTGGACAGTTTCATATGGCAGGATGCATGTGTAGAATAAAATTTCTGCTCCGTGCATTCAACTTGGTGTCCAGTTTGTTACTTGATCTTTCTCGGTGAACTGATATGCTTATTACAAGCTTTTCTTATACCTTGTAAATTTGGAAAACTACTATCAGAGGCAAACCTAAGAAAATTTCAATAAATTTCTCTAGTAGATATGAGATGCAACAATGACATTTTGTATGGGAGTACTGCTACCAATTAAAGCATCAATTTTAATATGGATTTGAGTCAACTAACAAGATAATGCCTGCATAGCAGGAAAATGTTTGTAAGATGGGTAAATGACACATTCATTGTCTTACACTTTACCTTCTGAATTTATTTGGCCTCGATGTAAGGGATTGTTTTTCAATACATGTATGTCAATCGGTGGCTTGGTGATAACTGTTGACAAATGTGCGTAATTTATGCATTTGTCATACATTTTCTTTTGTTATTGTCATTCTTTGTTTGACTCCTGTTACTCTTAATGTTGATATATTTCTCTCTTGCCGGTGCTGATTTGTTTTCATATCATTCAGTGAAGAAGCGGGTGAACTAACTCAAACGCTGCTTGAGAACGAGGACAAATCCCGTACAGCCTCAGAGATGGCTGATCTGCTATACCATGCAATGGTGCTGCTTAGAGTCAAGGATGTGAAGATGGACGAGGTCCTGGAGGTCCTCAGGAAGCGATTTTCGCAGTCTGGCATCGAGGAAAAGGCCAGTCGTAAGGATGCTCGCTCGGATATAGGTGGATGAATTTGCCATCTCGTACCAGCATTGGTGCAAGTGTGTACCATGGAATAGTTTGGTCCTCTTAAGACCGTCGGTTGCCTTTTATGTTTTTTGTTTGCAGTTTCCGTGATGACTGATGACCGCAGAGTGTAATTTGCAGTCTGTTCGTGCTTCCGCCAATAAAGTTACTTCCGCCGTTCTGCAATATAAGTTCAAAAATCACCATATGCATAGACTAATGAGACATTAAATTTAAGAAAAAAATAATATTATTAGATTATACATATCTATATTAAATGGTATACTGTAATTATTTATTTAGTATTAAAATAAAGATATATGGTAAAAATATTGTAATAATTATATCTTTGGTTTACGCAATGGATTTATATTGTAAGAGATATTTTTCAAGAATGGAAATTTATATTACGGCAGATGTTTTTTCAAGAATAGAGATTTATATCACGCGATGTATGTAGTAGCTCATTAGCTTGGTGTTTCTTTGGGGTAACAAGTTTTATCTTCTTTTTATCCCCTGAAAAATGGCTGGTAGAGTTCTGCTTCGCGTGCGATCTGTACCATACGGTTTATACCTCATTGCCTCCCTCCCTATACGGTTTTAGTGGACTACAACACATACTTGAAGCATAGACTGTGTCACGAGTCGTCATGGCATTTGGTGTTTAAGGACCTGTTTGGGACTGCTCTGCTCCCACTTTTGCAGCTCCGCTCCTAAACTACCCAGCCAAACAGGTACAGCTTCAGAAACTCCGCTCCAAGAAAAAAGTGGAGTTGAGGGCCAACTCCACGTTTTTCCTGGAGCTCCTCAAGGGGTACTCCAGAAACCAGCATTTTGTATCTTCTCATGGAGTTGGAGGGTAATTACCCACCACTGCCATTACACAATTCCATACCGATTCGATTCTTTTTTCTCCTCCCCACCCACCCGCGACTCCTCTCCTCCCCACGCCCGCAGCGCCTCCTCTTCTCCGCCCCGCGCCGCCCCTCTGCTCCGGCCCCCGCCAGCGCCTCCTCTGCTCCGGCCCCCGCCCGCGCCGCTCCTCCCCTCCGCCCCCACCAGCGCCGCTCCTCCCCTCCGCCCCCACCCGCACCGGCCCTCCTCCTCTCCGCCCCTCCACCCGCGCCGCCCTCCTCCTCTCCGCCCCCCCCCCCCCCCCCGCGCCGGCCCTCCTCCTCTCCGCCCCTCCACCCGCGCCGCCCTCCTCCTCTCCGCCCCCCCACCCGCGCCGCCCTCCTCCTCTCCGCCCCCCCCACCCACGCGACGCTCCGCCGCCCTATTCCGGCCACCACCGGCGACGTGATGGCTGGGATGGATAGATCCGAAGATGCTGGGCTACCCCGACCCCTTCAACAGCCGGCGGCGGCCGCCTCTTTCCATCCCCCGACCTCCCAGCGGCCAGGCGCGGCCGTCCAGCGTCCAGGGGCGGGCGGCCACTCAGAGGTTCCAGTGTTAGGAATGAATAATTGAACTGATCTTTGCTTCTCTTGGGGATATTACATCTATGTTGGTCGTATTTGCAAAAAATAATTGAATTAACAATTTGCTACTCAGATATGCTACATCCAACGAGCCAACAGTTACATGAATGATTGATTAACAATTTGCTTCTCATAGGGATATTTCACTAACAAATTACTGTCTGCTTGTTATTCCGGTTACTTGCAGAATGACATTGCTTGCTTCTTGTCTGTATTGCATTCCACTGTGGTTTTGCAGGTTAGCATCCGACAGCCATGGCGAAGCATCATCCTGATCTCATCATGTGCCGGAAGCAGCCTGGCATTGCGATTGGTCGCCTGTGTGAGAAATACGATGGCAGGTGTGTCATCTGTGACTCATACGTGCGCCCATGTACGCTTGTCAGGGTTTGCGATGAGTGCAACTATGGGTCCTTCCAGGGAAGGTGTGTCATCTGTGGAGGGGTTGGCATCTCGGATGCCCACTACTGCAAGGAGTGTACACAGCAGGAGAAAAAGAGATGGATGCCCCAAGATTGTGAATCTTGGAAGCGCCAAGACAGATCTCTTCTATGAGCGTAAGAAGTATGGTTTCAAGAAGAGATGATCAAGAAGATGGATTTGTCATGTTCTTATTGGTCTCATTGTGTGTTGTCACACTGATATCAAGGGTAGTTTGTTGAGGCAACAGCTTTGTATTGGTGTAATGGACTGATATTTGTTTTTTGACCAACAATTTATGGGACAAAAGGATGGAATTATTTGACCAAAATATTTGTTTTTTGGTTTTCTCGAATAAATTTATTGCGATTATAATATTTTACATCATATTTCAATTGGCAACAAAAAAAAATTCAGTTACATATGCTCCGCAGACATCAAAACATACACCAAACATCATTCAGGGGCACATTGGACCTTTCTCAGGGAAACCTCACATTCCTGGAGCTAGAGCTAGCTGCGTGCCAAACAGGACCACCTGCTCCAGGAACTCCACAGTGAAGCTGCTCCATGGTGGAGTTGGTGGAGCAGAGCTGGAAAAACTGGAGCAGAGCGGTTCCAAACAGGCCCTAAAACAGCAAAAGTTGTTGTGACCTTTGGTAATTTGCTAACTTATTTATCAGTACTAGTATAGTGTCCGTGCTAACGCTACGGCAGTATTTCAGGGATGCACATGAAAACAACCAAATGACGATATTTTTTTCATAGTTTAAGTTTCACGCAATTGTATATCACCATGTATATAATCTGGAAAACACTCATGTATATCACCAGCAAGTTCAGGTCATGAAATTACAAGCCTAGGCCAATTACAATGCATAACAAGGCAATAATAAGCCATGTCTCGCCTGAACCATCTATCAAAAAACCTTGACAGAAACTTGTATGTTGTTTTCGCAAGAGCAGCCATCAAAAATATTTGAACTCTGCGGATTTCCAAATGAGGAAAACTGGCCAGGAATATCAAAGCTACCATTGTACAAGACTATCCATCCTGCGACACCAACCAAACGACGCCTGAGAGATATATTTCAGAGGTAATCCAGCTGCTATCACTTATCGCCTATGTATTGACAATAGTTACTATTTTCCTATTAAGATTGAATGTAATGTGACCAAAAAAACTCCCATTTCCAGCTTTGACTGCCATGCTATGGAATTAATTGATCGCATGCTGATCCTTAATCCTACTCAGGTGTGTTGTCCTTTCTTATGTATCACTGCACTATAATTCTTTAGGATTTTGATGTTGAGACTTGAGAATCAACTCAATTTATGGTTGGTTATTACCATATTAGATGTAAAACTAAAGTCTGCCTTTTATAAAAACCAAGAACTACCTGTTGGACCTCACAAATATCCTTGCTCCAAGACTTGGTATGCTCACAGCTAGCAAACAAATTTGTTTAGAAAATTCAATCAGGTGAAATGGAAATTAGGTTCATGATCACGCTAGAATTGCTTAATACCTAAATTCTAGTACATTGTTTGGTATACTTGAATTGCACGTCACAATATTGCCATTATATTATGCTATATTTAGAGTATATGAGAACTGCATTTTAACTACAAGAGATAAAGTACATCTATACTACAATCCTAACTGCTTGGAGATGAGGCCGCCACATCTACATGACCAGATTTCGAGCCGCATATTTAACACAATGTATAGCGTCTCATTACTGATTAATGTCATAAAAAGCTACAGCATATTACAGACTGATGTCATAAAAAGCTACAGCATATTACAGATTGATGTCATAAAAAGCTAATTAACATTTAGTACAACTAAGGTCAGACCAAACATTTGATGTGTAGCAATGTGTAACTTGAAGGAGTACAGACTCTACTGCCACATATACCCATGAAAATATCATGTAGCCAATAACAGTCGTAACTATACTTATGAAAATACCATGTAACTAATAACTGCAGGAACTTACAGTGATTAGACATCTGGTCATTAGGTAATTTCTTGTCTAAGACCGGTGCTCTCATGGATTTTCGCTTTGTTTTTCCTTGTACTTTCAATCTTTTGAGCATACTTTGAGGCTGGTGGTTAAAAAAAAATCTATCAAATATAATCCAAAGAAGTCCTGAAGACATTGCAGAAATTACTGTCAAGGTAGATCCATCAGCCATGAAACAAGATCATTTTATTGAGCAGTCTTAATAATTAATATAGTCAATGCCATACTATTGGTAGATGAAAGTGGCAGGTAAAGTAGTAAATAACTTTTTCAACCAATTCTGTAGTACAATCCCAGTATCAAAAGTTCATAACAAAATGAGAAATCAATTGACATTACATGCCGGTTCTAAAATATAGGGGACAACATTTACAAGATGTTAAACCTTAAGCTCTAGTAAAATCATTTTGTTTCCACAATCAAACACAAAAATAGGAAGTAGAATCCAATTATCACGATGTGCAGGACCAGGTCAAAGGAAACTTAGAACCAAACTTCACCTTTCTTAGCAAGTTCAGCAAGCCCAAGGGTAGTACAAGGACAAGGAAAAAGCAATTCTTCTATATTTATGTTCTGTTCAGTCATAGACTCATAGCAACAAGATATTCTCAGTACTAACTTTGTTGCTTTAAAGCAGGTCAGTTGTAGTTTTATCAAAGCAAACATGACTCTCCAGTATCATAGAAAGCACTGCACATTGTCCATTACAAGAGGTTCTCTATGGCCATTTGCTATAATCCAGACTTCCTCGAGGATTCACCAAACAACGCACTGATTTACATGTAAACAAATACATTCACAAATCACGCAATATAACTCTTACTGGATTCGAAATGTATCAAAACAGCACATCAGCCACACCTCCTCACCCTAAGTGATCAAGACATTCACAAATCACAACAATATAGCTCGTATTGGATTTCAAAGTATCAAAACAGCACATGAGCCACATCCCTCACCCTGATCAAAGCAAATTCTTTTTTGTGTTCCAATCTCTTGCATAAACAAATCCATGCATATGCAAAGCAGACAGCGCATGTCTTCTGATTATTTCTACCATGATAAAGTACACAACAGTATGGATATTAAGGAGTTGCAAAGGTAGTGTACCATCAGCCCAAAGAGCATTGTATTATTTCATGAAGTAGGATATTGAAACTTAGCAAGCCTTAATAACCTATGGACACATTGTATCTAACACACCAACAAATCCTTCTTCACCTGTATGATTGACTTTCAGACAGTGTAAGAGCCTAAGACCTTGCCATGGAATTGCCCTATCTAAACATTAAATCAATTTATCTTCTTCACTTATGGTTGAGTTACCAACAATGTAAGAGCCTAAGACCTCTCCATGGAATGCCCTATCTAAACATTAAATCAATACATCTTCTCCAATCTCTTCAAAGTCATACAGGGCATATACTCGATTATGGTGTTTTCATGGCCCTTTAGTTTGAGTGATCTGCAATCCTAATGGACATGCGTTCAATTACGTTAATAGTTAGTACTATTGATGCTGGAATGTATAGGGCATTTCTATGTTTCAACCTCTGCAATAGCCCGTCTATCCTAATGAGACAATCCAAAGATCGAAGCTAGTTTTGAATTTGTGGCAGGTTTTCAAAACAAATCCAATGATGGGGAATAGGGCCTTTCTAAACTATAGACTAACATCACATTAGCGGTCGGTTACGCTGGGAAGATCCATACAAACAGCAAATCCAACACAAAACTTCTTTATATCGAGTCCCATTGTTCCCCTACCCAGACCCTTCACCAGATCTAAGCAGGCACAACACCGAAATCCCAGATCGAAATCTGAGCAGTGGAGAGAGGAGGAAGGTGGTAAACTGGTACTCACTTGCGGAGGGCGGGTGCCATCTTGTTGGTGAGAGTGCCGGCGACGATCATGCAGTCGGATTGGCGCGGGGAGGGCGGAAGATGACGCCGAAGCGGTCGAAGTCGTAGCGGGCGGCGCCGGTGTGCATCATCTCAGCGGCGCGGGTGGAGGAGGAGGAGGAGTCCCTAACCCTAATGGTGGCCTCCTAGGGTTTGGAGAGACTGGATGTGGAGGGATTCGAGCATGCCAGTGGGAGCGGGAGGAAGCTGGAAGAAAATAAAAAGCGGGGATCGACCGCCGCGGGGTGGGGAGGAGGAGGAGGCGGCGGCGGACCGGATGGGTGGGGGGAGGAGGAGATGGCGGCGGAGCGAGGGAGATGGCTCGTGGAATGAGTTGACGAACACGTCGTCGGCGTCCTCCAGCCCTTCGAACTGCCCCACCACCACCTCCAGGAACGCAGGGTACGACTCCGGCTCCTTCACAAACGACGGCACGTCCTCCGACCCCAGCTCCACGCTCAGCAGCCCCCGCAGAGCGCTCCCATCCACGACCGGCGGCCCGACGCGCCCTGTCCAGACCTCCCCGTAGATGACGTCCACCGCGCACGGCTGCGAGAAGAAGGCCGCGGTCGGCACGCCCGCCGCGTGCGCCACGCGGCGCGCCCACGGGAGGTGCGGGTCGTACACCAGCACGCGCACCGGCCTCCCCGCCGCAGCCTCCGACCGGAAGAGGCCCTCCGGGGTCTTGGAGCCGACCGCGGCAAACCGGCGCGTGTACTCTCTGATGTCCGGGCACGAGGCGATGCCGCCGGCGTCGAAGCCGTCGGAGATGGCGGCGACCCGGAAGGGGCCGGTGGTGGCCGGAAGAGTGGAAAGGAGGTGGCGGGTGGTGACGAGCGTGGGGCGGAGGCCGTGGTACGCGAGGCGGCGGCCGAACTGCACCATCGGGTTGACGTGGCCCTGCGCCGCCGGGAAGGGGAGGAGGAGGACATGGGGAGGGGAGAAGGCGAGGGCGGAGGAGGGAGGGGAGGAGTTGGCGCGGAGAACGGGGGGAGGAGCGGAGGCGCGGATGGAGAAGGGAGGGGAGGAGGCGGCGTACAGAACGGGGAGGAGCGGAGATCGTGGGGAGATGGGGTAGAAGGTGGGAGGGGTACTGCAGATCCATTGAAGGATGACCGTCGGATATGGTTGAGTAAGGAGAGAGAATAGAGGAGAGGTAATCTGGTGCGGACGTTTTTAGGATGGTGTAATTCTGGGTGCATATTGTGGTGTGGACGTAGTTAAGGTTATGACTGTGGAGCAGGTAATTGTTGGGTGGATATAGGATAATTTAAACTGGTGTATTATTAGTGTAGATTGTCAGCTGGTAGGGCATCCGGAATTCCGGACTAATAAACGTTGTCGTGCGTTGAACAACTAGTATTTTAAATGTCGTCGTGGGTTTGTGTTCTTGATTGATTAGTGATATTTGGGATTTGACTAAATTACTCCTTTCAATTATATATTTATATATATATATAAGTATAATCAAATATTTAAAACTTGAACTATTAATATTTTTAAAAATATTTAAATTAGATACATAAAAAATCATATTTATAGATTTATCACAAAAATACTTTCATACTATTAAAATTTTATTAGATTTTATAAATATATTATAATAATAATTAGTAATCAAATATGTATTTTATGGACTAATGACTAAAACGATATGTATTTATGGCCGAAATGAGTAATTTAAACCGTTAATTAGCCGATATCGAAAAGTACATATATATGTGTATATCTCCTACAAACATGCGCACTAACTGTAGCACTTCACTTCCTTGTTGGGATAAATAATCGAGATGTTTTTTTTAAGAAAACTGAATAGAATGCTCCACAGAGAAATTTGAGATACTTCACATAATTTTACACAAAACCGACAAACGCGTGAGTCCGAGGAAAAAGCTTCCGACCCTGGCGGGGGTCGGGCTCGAACTCAAAGCAGCAAACCCTCCGCCTGAGCCGGGGAGCAACGCCGGCGAGCGACCCAACCGAGATCGGCAAAATTTCCCCGCCTCCCCCTCCACACCGCCGCATGGATCCCGCCGCCGCCTCGCCGGCGATGCCGGAGGGGCCGGCCTCCACCGCCGCGACCGTCCTCGACACCCTCGGCGCGGAGGTGCTCGCGGTCATGTCCCCGGTCTCCATCTGCATGGCCCTCGTGGTCCTCCTCATCTCCCTCCTCGCGCCGCCCTCCTCCGCGTCCGCGGGCTCGCCTCCCCCCGTCACCGCCGCCACGCTCGTCTACCTCGAGTCCCCCACCGACTCCCTCGGGCAGAAGCTGCTCGGGGCGCTCCTCGACGCCGCCGTCTTCGTCGCTCTCGTCGCCGCCGTTACCTTCGTCCTCGTCGCGCTCTACTACTACCGCTGTACCGGCTTCCTCAAGAACTACATGCGCTTCTCCGCCTTCTTCATCCTCTTCTCCATGGGCGGTGCCATCGCCGTCGCCGTCCTCCGCCGCCTCGGCGCCCCGCTCGACGCGCCCACCGCACTCGTGCTCCTCTTCAACGCCTCCGCCGTCGGCGTCCTCTCCGTTTTCGCATCCGCCGTCCCCATCCTCGTGCGCCAGGTGTACATGGTCGCCCTGGCCGTCATCGTCGCCGCGTGGCTCTCCAGGCTCCCCGAGTGGACCACCTGGACCATGCTCGTCGCGCTCGCCGTGTATGACCTTGTCGCCGTGCTCGCTCCCAGGGGCCCGCTCAGGATGCTTGTGGAGCTGGCCTCGTCCAGGGACGATGAACTCCCTGCGCTCGTCTACGAGTCACGGCCTACTGTTGGCCCGGCCTCAGGTTCTTCCTCTTATGCTTCGGCCATGGGGTCGGTTGAGATGCAGCCAGTGGCCGATTCTGGCCGGTCGGATGGGAATCAATATGATAGGGTGGGGCAGGAGGATGATTCGAGCCGTGCTGTGGTGGAAATGAGGGATCTTGGTGGAAGCCGATCAAGCATCCACAAGATGACAAGCTCAAGTAGTTCTGCGTTCCAATTGGGGAACCTTGAAAGGGAGGTGCCGACGGCAGTAACAGGACAGCCATCAAATCAGGGTGTGAGTTCACAGCATGCTGTCATTCAAATTGAGCAGTCTGAGGAAGAAGAGACAGCACCCTTGGTACCGGCAGCATCTGCCAACAATGCAGTCCCTAATGAGCATAGACAAAGTTCTTCCTCAGACTATCCTGGGGAGTTTGAGATGTTTGAATCTACTAGGGGCATCAAGTTGGGCCTTGGTGATTTTGTCTTCTACAGTGTGCTTGTGGGGAGGGCTGCGATGTATGATCTGATGACAGTGTATGCGTGCTACCTTGCCATCATTGCTGGGCTTGGCTGCACCCTTATCTTGCTGTCGATATGCAGGCATGCATTGCCTGCCCTCCCTATCTCTATCATGCTGGGATTTGTGTTCTACTTCTTGACACGGTTGCTGATGGAGCCATTCGTGGTTGGCGCTTCAACCAATTTGGTGATGTTCTGACTAATCTGTTGTTGTCATTTTACATGTGTGTTAAGAGAAAAAGAAGATGATCAGCAATTTTTTGTGGGAGTGACTAATATTTTGTTGGTCACTTCTCATAGACTGTCATTTGTACTTATCACTAGGAGATGTTGTCACAAGATTGAGACCTTAAAGACTCTTTAAGGTAGTACCAGAGATCAACTAGTTCATGCCTTGTAGTTGTATGACATGACATGACCTATGAGAAGAAAGATTTTGCATTTCAGTTTCAATTTGTTTTTATTTTTATTATTATTATGCTTGTTACTTGTGTTGCTTTCCCTAAGATTAGCGATCAAAATCAATCTGTAATTAACTTAATATTCTTTTCCCACCTATATACTAAAGTTAGTGAATTGGGAGCAGGGCCTCTTGTTGCAGAAGTTTCTGTTGCTTTTTCTTCAGTATTAGAATATGCATGTTAAGCAAAATGTGCTATCTTGAAACCCCGTTATGGACAATTCTTTATGTTTCTGTTTCAGAGGTTGCTTAGAAGGATTTGGACTTTTGGAGTACAGGACTTGGTAAAATCTTATTATTTCTTAGTTTCATTTGGTTCTAGGATTGACCATATTTCGGTGTATATGAACTTGGCAAGCTCGAATGTCTTTTTTAAGAAAAAGGAAAGAAGCATTAAGCTCTTTATGTTCAAATGATTCGACATATTATTTAGATATTTTATTTTAATCAACTAGTAGTGTTGACTCTTGAATCCAGAGTAACGAATTTCAGCTTTTCTTAGTTTGTTGAGCGGAGCATGGAGATGCTTGTTTTACCCTCTGCTTTTTTTACGTGTGTCAAGACTCTTGAGCAATCATTTTAGCTTTATTTAGATGTGCTGAGCAGAACCGCGTGATATGTTCCAATCTTCTTGTGCCCTTGCATAGTTTCAGTAACCATTGCCTGGGCCAAGCACCTTCCTCAGCTGATATACTTCAATATTCAGAAACGGCACATGCAACTTCATCTGAACATTTTCTTGTGTTTGTGCTGATTGCTGAACATATTCTTGCATCGCATTGCTTTCGTATGGTCGCCAGATTTGTGTTCACAACATTTTGATATAGAATTTGATATACATTGTGACTTGTGTTCACAACATTGTGATGGTAAATATGCAGATAAGCTGGGTGTACCCGTTAAGTTTGGATACGATTTTGTGGTGTTAGATATGCAACAGTAGCGCAAGACTGGAAACTGAAATAATGAGAACATACGGCTCCTCGTCCAATCCTGCGTTTACCTTTTGTCGATCATCATGCAGGGACGCATTGCGCACGATTTCTAACAAAGCACACACTTGAGGTGCTCGGGCGCCTCCAAGACTGCGGCAGCTATCTGGTAGATGATCCCTAATTATTATTTTGTAACTTAAGAATGAACTTATTCATTGTTAGTGATATGTTTTAGAGTTAATTATAGAGATGATTATATTATATCTATATTTATGATCTTTTAAATAAATGTTATTATGTTCCTTGAATGAATTATCGTTTATAAATGTTGGTAAGTATGTGACTTATTGGTGAAACTCTTTATTTGTTGTATAATACCATTCTAAAAGGATCTCTAGTTGGAACACTAGTGACTTATAGATTAACATATATATTGATTGATGACTATGTATTGGCTCGCAGAGCACGGGGTTGGAGTGCTCACGCTCGCTTTTGCGATAAAATTCAGAATCAAATCACCTCGCCTCAGCATCAAGATTGGACAAACTGGCAGAGAAGATGAAGATGTCAAGGGCTAGATCGCGAACCTCCAGTTGGCTGCCTGTGGGCATGTCCTGAAGGTCCCACCTGTGTGCTTCGTTCTTCCGCTGCTGCAATTTAATGATTTCGGCCTCATCGGCCCATGAGTAAGTTTACTATTATATTTACGCTTCCGCATGATATGTATTTGATGTCCATAACTGTAATTATGTGCACTATCTACTGATCCAGGAAATAGTGCAGCTAAACACAGTAGAATCCGGATTATAAAATCTGGGTACTACAATTAACCAATCTGAACAGTGAACATAAACATTAAAAAAACAAAAAACAAGCACTTTTTGTGTCCAATAATCAAACTAACTTGAAGATAAAAGATAAACTAACTCCAAAAACTAAAGGATCATTATTGTGTCCAACAAACAAAGTAACATAAAGTGCTACATCCACGATACCAAGTTCGGATGCTGGTGTCAACGAGGAGGTACATTGGGGAAAGAAGAACACATTGTGGTTGGAGCTCGATGTCGAACACTTGCTGGGTGTCATGGTGTCAAGCTTGACGGTGGTGAATGGCTTACGCGAGGAGACCAACGAGGGCTTTGCATGTGCTAGAATGACCTTGAACGTGCCCATCATGAGCAGGGACACGCCCACAGCATTGTCGTCACCGGCATTGAGGTCATGGCCGCGGCATTTTGAGTTCGGTAAACAAGCACGAAGGCCCAACTCCTATTAGGAATTAATGAGTAGCGAGTTAGCCCTAACGTTTTGGCAGGTGGCTTAAAAAAATAGAAAAACATGGTTTCCATCCTTGTTTTCTTGTACTGCATGCATGGTTTGCTTGGCAACCGACACAACATGCATTTTCTTCATGTAGAGGCTTACACGCACAATATCAATAGCAGTCGTTGCTCTCACTACATGTGTGCATCGGCCATGTAGCCAGCTTTTTTCTTTGCTCTGTCTCCTCCCTCTGGGTTCCACCAACAGTAGAATGCGCCATTGAGCAAAATTCTTTCACAATATTGTCCTTTCCAATCTTCTCGTCCCCTAGTTCTTCTTTCTTTACAAATATAAGAACAATAAAAAAACACACATTAGATAGTAAACAATCCTCGTCGAAATTAAATTTCAACTTAGCAAGAAATAAGTTAACCTCCAGTTGTAGCTTCTTTGCCTGAGCGCGTGTTATCGACCCAACTAGAGTGTGTACATTCTTTTTATGCTGAACAGAGCTAACTGCTTATTTTGAAACTTGTATACCGTGAACATCATGTTAGAGGATGTACTAGTGTTAGGGATGTCCTCATTATTCTCCCCCTCTTGGAAAGGAGTCGTCCTCGACTCTGATTGTTTCGGTCCAAAGAATGGTAATGAATCAACAATATTAAATGTAAAACTCAACATATAATCATCTCTCGAAAATTCTATCTTGTATGCATGCCATTAATCCTCTCAAGTAATTTAAATGGATCATCTCTTCGAGGCATCAACTTGGACTTACGCTTGTCCAGAAAGCGTTCTTTACGTAGATGCACCCTAACCAAGTCACTTGGTTCAAATAGTATTTTCTTTCTTGACTTATTCGCCTTCTCAGTATAGTAGTGTGCCTTCTTCTCAATTTCTTCTTTAGTCTTGATATGAATTTTCTTTATATTTTCAGCACGTTTTGATGCCTCCATATTAGCACGTTCACGTAGAGGAAGTGGTAGCAAATCAAGTTGCGTAATTGGTTTAAAACCATACACTATCTCGAACGAGCACAATTGAATAGTAGGATATACTACTCTATTGTATGCAAACTTCACATGCGGTAAACAATCTTTTCACTCTTTTAGGTACTTCTTGATCATTGTTCGTAGTAGCATTGAAAGTATTCTATTAATCGCCTCCGTTTGTGGGTGACAAGCTGTTGAGAATAACAATTTTCTCTCGGGCTTAGTCCACAAAGTCTTCCAAAAGTAGCTCATGAACTTAACATCATGATCTGAAACAATCGTACTTGGCATGCCACGTAATCTTATAATTTCCTTTAAAAGTAAGCTACATGTGATGCATCGTCACTTTTGTGACAGAGAATAAAATGTGCTATTTTAGAGAACCTATCCACCACTACAAAAACTGAATCGCTCCCCTCTTAGTCCTAGGCAATTATAAAACAATGTCTAAACTAATATCCTCTCAAGGTATACTAGGAATATGAAGTGGAGCATATAAATCACATGGATTAAGTTTAGATTTCGCTTTGTGGTATGTCACACATCGTTGTACAAAATTTTCAACATCATGCCTCATCTTATGCCAATAAAAGTGTTCACTCAGCATTAAGAGGGTCTTTTCTCTCCTAAAGTATCCCATCAATACACCTGCATGAGATTTCGACAACAAAAGTAAACACATGGACGAATTTGGAACATATAGCTTGTTAGCACGAATTAAGAACCCATCATGAACATGAAACTTATCTCAATGTTTCCTATCTTTGCGTTTAGAATATGGTTTTGAACATTCCGTATTAGAAGCATATAAGTCTTTCAAACTCTCCAATCTAGAAACTTTCACTTCTAATTGAGTTAAAAGCATATTCTTCCTAGATAAAACATGTAACAGCCTAACTGTTTATTTCAAAATTTCAGTAAAAAATTAAATTTTAATTTAATTTAAAATAAAATCAAGTGCTATTTGGTTGCTTGAATGTTGGAGATTTTATTTGCATATTTTCAAATTAAAAAAACTTTTCTTAAAAGTAATTTAATTGAAAACATAAAAATATTATTAAGTAAAGAGTATTTTGAATTTCTATTAAAATCATATTTAAAATTAATTATTTTAAAAGCATTTGGCTTTTATTTGGATTTTCAGTGTTTTCTGGATTTTAAAAATCAATTTCAAAGCTAAAAAGTATTTTTGTAAAAATTAAAAGACCAACTTTAAGTTGGAAATATTTTTCCTAAGTCTAAAGCATCTCCAAGAATTTCTGTAAATTTTCTAGAATTTTTAGACTTTATTTGGTAATTTCTAAGTATTTTCAAAGCCTCCTAGTATTTCTGAAAAATCAAAATTAGAATTTTAATCCAAACTTTACCTCGGCTGACATGTGCCAAACCCAGGTTCAATCCACCCTCAACCGATCTAATCTCAGCCGCTCGATCTCACTTACCCCTTCACTCTTCATCCGATGGTATGGATTAAATCTACCGCCCCCGATCTAATCTCGACCATCCGATATCACCTAACTCCTCTCTCAGGCCTCAAAGCTCCCCATCATCGCTCACCACCTCTCCGAGTTGTGGCAAGAACTCCAGCGAGGAATTCCAGCCACCTCAGTTTGCCTTGTGCCACCCCATCGCCGTCCATGGGATCTCCGACGACCCTCGGGCCCCGAGCGCCACCGCTCGCCGGCGCCGCCACGTCAGTCGCTTCGGTGACGTGGCAGCCAGATGGCAGCCGCATGTGTACCACCTCAGCAGTCGTGAGCCACGCCAGCCGCGTGCCACCTCAACCTCCTCCCTGATCCATGAACCTAATCCACCAAAAGCCGGTCTCACCTATTAGTGAATAAAACCATTTTTCTGTTGAAAAATAATTTGGCCCAAAAATTAAAATCCTTGCTGACGTCACCCTGACGCCATAAATATCTTTTTCATAGAAAAATAATTCCTCTAAAAATCATTTCCATGCTGAAGTCATAATCTTCTTTTTTCAGTACAAAAATAATTCCAGAAAATCCAATTTATTCTTTTTCTCTCTTTTCAAACTTCCAGAAGCAATCCCTCTCATCAAGACTCCTCTATTCCCAACCTTAGCCCTCAATTTCATGCGCTCGTTTCGCCGGAAGAAGCCATGCCACCGAAAGACATGCCGCGTCGATCTCCTCATCCAGTCCACCTCCACCCCTATAAAAGGGAGCACTGGGTGCCCCTCCTTATCCTCATTCACCCCTAAAAATCTCAAGTCCTCCCTCCCTTCCTCCTCGCCGCAATCGGTATTTTTCTCTCGCCAACCGAATGGTGTTCCTCGGCCAATAGTGGAATCCAACCACCATTAACCACATCACTGGCTTCGCCTTCGCGCGTTCTACATGGTGCTTCCCTCGCCTTCACCGTAGCTTTGCCGGAACACCGTGGGCCAAACCGCGTCGTCACGTCTCTCGTCGCCGTTGGCCGACCGTGCATGTTCCACCACAACCGAGGTGAGCATTGTGTTCCCCATGTTCTCCTCTTCGTTTCACCGCAAACCTCACCCGCTATCTCCTCTCCAATTGCCCGGAATGTCGACATCAACCCACCGATCACCGAAGGTCTTCTCTACCGCGTTCTGCCACCATCTGATGTCCTATGGCCGAGCCATCTACACCGTTGAGTTCGCCTTGATGCGTTCTACGTTGCGCTTCCATCGTCATCACCTGAAAATTCTCGAGTCCTTGTCGACCTTGTCGAGCCACGACACTAAAATTGTCTCTTCGCGTACACCACTTTTTCGGTGAGCTATTTGATTTTTGTTTGTGTCATATCGTGTCCTAGTTTATAAGAAATTTATCTACCATTTTTTACTTAATTTTTCGTGGAGCCAATCATCAGAAATTGAGCTTTCTATAGAAACAGCTGTTTTTGACTTCCCGACGTCGATTCGTCGCCTCCGGTGAGTTTTAGCCTACGCCATCACCTCTGTCAAAATTGTCTCATCGCGTTCTATGCTATGCTTTCCTCCTTTCCTCCAAAAACCATCCACAAATTTTTTGCCTCCGACACGTAGCCATAACGCATAGGGCATCTCGCGTTCCCATCTATCCGTTGATGCTTTCTCCAAGTCTTTCACGTCAAAACGTGGTAAACCATCTCAGGTAGCTACCTTCCAAATGGTTTTAGATTCTCTTCACCGAGCACTAAGATATCAAGTTTTCCCTTTTTCTCTATCGTCGTTGTTCAACGTCGATTGTATCGTCTCCGATGAATTTTCAGCTTAGCCAATAATTTTTCTAGCTTCACCATACTATGTTCTACCCCGTGCTCACCTTATATCTCCATGTGCCATACCTGAGTACTATCTCTTTCCAACTTGTCGTTGTCGATATCACGCCGTCACTGCCGTTTTTCTCTCACGGTTGGTGATTGCCGTCGTACCCACGTCACCACCTTTGCCTTGTCACCGGGGTTCCTTTTTGCTCGTTCGCCGGCCACTTCACTGCTCTGCTCATCACACGCAAATTCCAACCGTAATTCTTGGATTTTTCATCATTTCATGTGATATCCAAAACTTTCAGATATTCGCTCTCCCTCATACGAACTCTAAATCCATTGATTATTACTTCTAAATTCATCTAAAATCATAATATATCCGTCAATATATATTTTATATTTTTTGGATTTATTCGCTTTGATTTTTCACGTGTAGACTACGACGATTCGGAAGAATTTGACAACGACTCACACCAGACTGCAGAGCAAGGCAAGTCACACACATTGACCTTGTTGATCCTAGTTTGCAAATAAAATTATGTTGATTTAAATTATATTGTATGCATATGTTTATTCAAGTATTTCAATTCCAGTTTTAAACTTAGTTAATTCCCAATTGTTATTGACACCTTTGATCTTGTGCAACATTACACCTTGTCACCCTAGAATAAAACTTCAGTTAGTACACTAGTATGGACTAGAGAATTTTATATCAATTATTTAGACCTGCTTAGACATAATATTTGTTTTGGGATACCCTTTTTACATAAAATGATAAGTTTTTCAAATATATTGTTGACTTCGGTGAGTCAAAAAGGATTATGAAATATTTTGAAAATAAAATATAAAATCTGGTTTAGATTTAGGCTAATGGTTAGGTGGTGGGTGCAGGCATACACTGTTATTCGGTGACACAGTGTTGATTATCGGGCACAGGGGTATGTGGTTGAGCCTAAGTCAATTAAGAACCGGTATGTAAGCTACTATTGCAAATCTCTATTGTACTATCACAAGGCTGGTATGGGACAGTCCTGGCTGATTAATTTGCGGGTCCTAGCCTGAGTCTCGTTATAGGGGGTCTCGGTCTGGTGGATTCCTTACTGGGGTGAAATCTTAGTGTTGGGTTATCAGATTGAAGGCTTTGCATTGTAAAGGTCTTGTCATGATCGCTTTGCCGCACGCCTAAGGCATTGTGTTAATCCGGTGACAATATAGGATGATCATGTCTTGTGGGTATTGTTGTACAACTTCTACAGAGTGTATAATCTATCTTGGATAGCCGTACCCACGATCATGGGCAAGCTGAGTAAAAGTTTTTCACGGATTATACTTTATTTCTCCATGTAACTTATGGAGTACAAGTTTGTACTTACCTTGCTATCTCTACACAAAGGAAGACGACTTCGACTACGGTGAAGATCTGGACGAGTAGGCCGCGTCTTACTGTCATTTGCCTGTGGGCAGGCTCAGTGGGCTTCTTCTGCTTTGGTGTTTTTCTTCCGCTGCTATGTTTAAATTTGGCTTATGTGCCGTGGATGTGAACTTTGGCAATCATGCACATATTTAGTTCATAAATGTCATTATGCTTGATATTTATCTTTGTTGTCCATTGTGTGCACTAACTGATCCTGGACTAGTGTGATTTACACCGAGGATCCGGGAGTTGTTGCTCCGGGGTCCGACAAAGATTTCTAGATAAAACATTAGCCACCATATTATCTTTTTCTTTCTTGTACTTAACAATATATGAAAAGTTTCAATAAATTCTACGCACTTAGCATGTGTACAGTTCAGTTTAGCTTGGTTTTTAAAATATTTCAAAACTTCATGAGTAGAATGGATAAAAATTTTTTTAGGCCAAGGATAATGTTGCTCGATTTCAAGTACACACACCAAAGCATATAATTTTTTATCATACACATGGTAGTTAAATTAAACACCTCTTAGTTTCTCATTAAAATATGTTACTATTTTTTCTTCTTGCGTTAAAACACAATCAATACCTATTACACTGGATCATATTCAATTTCAAAAATCTTAATAAAATTAGACAAAGCAAGCAACGGTGCTCTAGTGAAATATTTGTTTAGCTCTTGAAAAACTTTTTCTTATGATGCAATTATTTAAACATAACATGCTTTTTAGTTTAGTTATTTAGTGAGACAGTAATAATACTAAAATATTTAACAAAATAATAATAAAAACTAGCACCACCATAAAAACTTGGAAAAATTGCTCCCCTGCCCCAAAGTTTAATAGTGTTTGCTTATTTGCCCTATGATGTCTCACTGACATGTGGACCGGGCCCACATGTCAGTGAGACATCATAGGGCAAATGAGCAAACACCATTAAACTTTGGGGCACATGAGCAAATCCCCCTAAAAACTTCAAGTTTGACTACCATGGCAGGCGCCCGTCAGTCCCGAGCCCGCCGTCCGTGCCGCAACAGAAAACCCTCCTAAAACCCAACCTTTTCTTCCCTTCGCCGGCCTAGCCAACCCCAAATCACGCGCACACCGATCACCTCGTGCCGCCGCCGCCGTCGCCATGGGATCCTCCGTTAGCCACGCCGCCGCCGCCCCTCCGCCTCCCACCTACGCACCCCCTGCTCCCACCTACGCGCCCCCTCCCCCCTACGCCGCCGACGCCGCCCCGCCGTCGAAGCCCCAGGAGGAGAAGGCGGCGGAGGATGAGAAGGTGGACTACATGAACCTCCCCTGCCCCGTCCCCTACGAGGAGATCCAGCGCGAGGCCTTCAGTAAGACGCCGGCGCCGGCGCCTCCCCTTCCCACCCCCTTCTTTGATATGTGATAATGTGATTATTGCCACCGCCGATCGAATCGATGGTGATGCTACGATCTTCTCCTCGTTTTGTTGCAGTGGCGCTGAAGCCCGAGCTGTTCGACGGCTTGCGCTTCGATTTCACCAAGCCGCTCAACCAGTACTTTGCCTTGAGCCACAGGTACCCTAGTCAATGCCCACTTCCTAGTTGTTTCTTTTCTTGTATATTGCTGCTATCTGGCTGTGTTGTTACAAGTCTTGTGCGTCTTTGGACCAGTGTGTTCATGGGATCCATGGAGATCCCGTCGCAGGGGGCCGAGGTGATCAAGGTCCCCACCTCCACTTATGATTTCGGCGCCAACTTTCTTGATCCCAAGGTTGTTTTCTTTCAGGAAGGCAGTGGCCCCGTTCTAGTTTTACTTCATGTGATCTGTATGCTTATACTTTATTTTGATCTGAATGTGATTCCTCCAAAGATGATGCTCATTGGGAGGGTCTCACACGATGGAAGGGTAAATGCGCGTGTCAAGTGCGATCTCACAGACAATCTTTGCCTAAAGATAAATGCTCAGGTGATTGATTTTGCATCACGAGTCAAATATGTGTTCATGTGAGATCAGCTCTACTGAATGTTTAGTGGTGTCACATTGTTTAATTTCTTAACTCACTTGTTTTTTGTTTTGGCAGTTGACAAATGAGCCCCATTACTCCCAAGGCATGTTTAGTTTTGATTATAAGGTCGGTCTCTCTTTAAACAGTTAGTTTCGGATGATGCATGTCCTTGTTGAATTATTTTATTTGATGGGCAGTATCGTGCCAGTGGTAGATTTGCTTGTACTGTTCAATAAGGAACCATGACGTGATGTCTCGCTTTGTTGTCTTATCAAAGAAATAGTTCATTACTATTGTTGTCGAATTGGTGGTGTTGTGGAAGATACGAGTATGAGATCCGAATCCTATTTTTTGGACTTGGAATCGGGCAGAGAAATATGAGTCCTTTTCTTGAAACTGTTTTGCTGCCAAGATCTTGCTTACATCTTATGAGTTCTCTCTTTCTCCACTCTTATGAGGAATTTGGTCTATCAGATATGCCTTTTCAGTTACATGCTAATGGTCTTCTTAGGTTACTGATTTAACATCCAGCCTTCCAGGATGTTGCCACATAGGACAGATGGAATCCTGATCTAGTTTGTACTAATATCCTTCTGTATGATTTATAGTGAAAAATGATAGCATCAAAGTATTGCTTGTGCCTTGTATTTTAATTATGTGTAGTCTTTCATAACTGGTGCCCAAAAACTTATAGATGTAAAACTATTGTAAGTAGTTGTTAGGTGCTTAATGTTTAACATTATATTTGATAAAAAAAATGAGGTTTTACCCCCTAAATCTGATAATTTTATTTTCTTGCCAATTACCTATCTGACAATGTGCATGATTACGTAACTTGTTTTGCTCCTATATCCTTGATTTCAGGGCAAAGATTTTAGATCCCAAATTCAAATTGGGAATAATGCGTTCTATGGAGGGAACTACATCCAGGTATGTGTTATAAATATTGTAACTATTTGCGTGAACATTTGCACATAAAAGCCATTCAATAGTAGGAGCAATTTACCGCACCCTGATATCATGAAAATTTCATCTTTTTTTACTTATTTATATCTATTTGATGATATACAATAATATTGACCTGTTGTGACTACATTTTGAAAATATAGTTACGTTTTTAAACAAAAATTGAACGCTGGATCCAATTTTGCACTTACCGAGTCTAGTGCAATTTAATCTATTGAAAGACAACTTTAATTGTTTTGAGAATTGCTTCATACTTTCATTCCCACCGGTAACTAGCCAAACTAGGCAACAACAATTTACGGTAAATCTGCTGGCTGACTGCACTTAAAATTTGTCATGGACGAATTTAGGGTGAATGTAGTGCAATCAAAAGTCAAATTTCTGGTGATTGTACCAGAATTGTCATACTAATAACTAAACAAGTAAACATGGTGATTGGCTGAAGTATTTCGGGGGAAAAGGTGGGTGGTGGTGTAGGGTGTAGGTGGAGTAGATGGGTATGCCCTCAGCATGCATCAGTAGTTCTCTCTAATGCTATAAGAAGGCCAACTACAGAGGTCTAGCTCACCTGACAAACTACCAAATTATGTGGCCCATCGGTCTTGAAATGGCATACATTGGTTCCAGAAGGCACATCCCATGATCGCAAAATTGGTTAATGGTATGTTTGGTAATTTATGTTTTTTGAGTCTTATACATGTTTTTGGTGAAACATGCCAATTCTTGGTCAGTTATCAGTGAGGTTCATTCGCAACATGGGAAATTGATCGGTTTTGAACTGGTTAGAGTTTGTCGGAATTTAGTTCTCAAATCCTTGCATAGAGATTTTCAAAGGAGTTGTCCATTGCATAGGGATTTCCAAAAGAGTTTATGATCCATTATAACTGGTTTTTGTTGTTGTGGATTCAACAGAGAAAACTGGCTTGCCAATGCTTGACGCCTTTTATTGTTTCTGGCTGTATAGATTTTGTTGGTTTCAGCGATGGAGAACATGCATAGTTGCACAAGATTGATGTACTAAAAAAAATAAAGATATTACCCATTTACCCTTTTTGCCTGCTTGAAATTTTCCTGGCTAAAGAAGTTTGGTATTCATGTTTAGCAGAACCAAACATGTTTCAAAGCCAAATGCAGCCTAGTAACATGGTACAATAAGCCTAAACCTATCACTCCCAAACATTGTTAAGCAGTAAATGGAGAGGTGTTTTCTTATGAGTCTGTTTAATAGAATGGATGGGATTACATAGTTCTTACCTCTACATTCCTGCTTAAGGTCATTGCCCAAAAGAAAAAGGCTGCTTTGCTCATAATCTGATGAACCGAACATTAAAGACTGGGAGAAAAGGAACTGAGATTGTATGTTCCGCGAATCTGTTTTTGTTCCATCACTTGGATACTTAAGATTATAAACCAACATGTTTTCCTTATGCATTTCAGAGTGTCACGAAGAACCTCTCCTTGGGAACAGAAGCTTTTTGGCTTGGGCATCAAAGGAAATCAGGAGTTGGTTTTGTTGCTCGATATGACAATAAGAAAATGGTAAGTTTATTTGTCTTCTCTTTAAGCTATTCATGACCATGATGTCTTTCTATACGAAGGTGTTAGCCTTTTTATTGTAGAATGGATTGTTTTACATGTACAACCCCTCAAAAAAAATTACATGTACAAGCCAGATTTAGTATTATTCCACTGCCATGTAACTAGTGACCTTGAAGCTGCATTTGAGGAATTATATGATCAGGTTTCAGCCTGCTGGTGCTTTTGATCGGACTGTTAGATATGCCATATTACATTTTGACCCAACAACATTTCGTTCAGGTTGCTAGGATTTTGGAAGCATAAATGCGAATTTAGTGAATATTCCATTCTAGGCATCAATTCCCTGCCAGCTAAAAAGGAAAAAAAAACTTGTCCAATTAGTAAAACAAAAATTCCACCTTGTGGTAATGCGTGCATAAATGGAGTTGGTGAAAAGTCCAAAGGAAAGTTGGCTTGCCTTACATATTTGAGCCATTAGGTCTGCCACCCTTTTTGTTAATTGATATATTTTAAGGAGCAGTCAATTTTTTGTTTTGAGATTCCCCCTCATAAAAAGTAATAATGGTGCAATTTTATGTGCATTCATTTTGACCCCCAACAGTTGATGCACTTTCCACAATTTGATCCTGATTTGATGCGCAGATTGCCTTAGTTGATATGTGCTTTGATTAAATTGTTACCCAGCTTGCTTATAGACTAACAATCATTTTTGGGAATGATATAAAATTTTGCTGTGTATGATGTGGGAACAAACCGTCAACTTATGATTTTTATGCCAAGTCTTAAAAGAGCTACTAGAAGTTAAAGAGTAAGTTCTATAAGAGGGTAATCAGACCTGCAATGATATATAGAACGTAATGCTAGACGACTAAAAGACAACATATACAGAAGATGAGTGTAGCAGAGATAAGCATAATGCAGTGGATATGTAGTCGAATAAAGCAAGATTGAATTCGCAATGATGATATACGTGATAGGGTGGGGGTAGCATCAATTGAAGAGAAGCTTGTTCAACATCGCTTAAGATAGTTTAGACATCTCCAACGTAGCCCTTCTGAGGCATCGGTACGTAGTGGAATTTTAAGACATACCTAAAACATAAGAAGAGACGGAGATCAACGAAGACTCACATGAAATGAAGCAGTTAAAAGAGTCTTGAGGGATTAGAATATATTCAAAGAATTAGCTTTGGATAGGAGCGCATGGAAGTTAGCGATCCACGTACTGGAACCATAATATAATAAGAAAGTTTAGGGGTGATAGTTTAGGCTCTCAGTTCATATGACAGGATGTGGGGTAGTTTTAGCCTTGTAGGTTTTATTACAGGGAACTTGTTTCTTTGAACTTGAGGACGTTTCATTTCTAGAGTATCCTAATTTGTTTGGACAAAAGGTTTTGTTATTGTTATTGTTGTTGTCTTAAAAGAGCTACCAGACCATGGGATCATTAAGCATGATTAGTACTTTTATCACATGCATGCTGAACTTGCTCAATTTAGTGTCAACTGTCAAATGTTAGGGCTCAAGACTTGGCAAAAACTCAGCCAAGAGCCAACTGGTTTTCTCCAGAAATCAGTCAACTTTTTTGAACTTAAGTTTTTTACTTAAAATTTTGAAATAATATTGACTAACACTTTTTCGACCTTTCACTACTTGTCCCACAAGTGAGAGCAGGAGAAAGGAAAAAATGTGAAACTTGAAAAAAGCTGAGAAACTTTTTGTAGCTAAAGTTGTTTGTACCATAGTCATCCCCGAATTAATATTCCAAAACTTGGTCAGAACCATTGGGGAGTGTTCTCTAGATCAATTGCTCATAATTTGCGCAAGTTTGTACATCTATATTAATCAGACAGTTTAGGATTACATCCTGGCTGAGTTAGCTAGTAATCGGTGGTAATTACCAGTTTTCCAAACCTTCTTCTGCTTCTAGCAAATTTTAATTTCATAATTTATACTTCACTTTCCTTGGTTGAGCTATAAATGTGCAAATATGCCCCTTGCTTAACATCATGCGATAAGCACGTCATAGTTGTAATGCTATGTTTTCCACTGGATTCAAGCTCACAATCATGTAACGTATCTGATAAAATCAAGTGTTTGTTTCTGGTATTACATTATTGGCAACTGATATTTGATTGTTGGATAGACAACAAAATGGAAAACTGATTTTTTTTCATATTTATATCTGATGGAGCCATATCACATATATATGTAGGTTGCAACCGGACAAATTGCAAGCACCGGAATGGTTGCACTGAGTTATGTTCAGAAAGTATCTGAAAAGGTCACTTTTCTGTCGTATTATTTTGAAGACTCTTTTCTCTTTCGTATCTGCTTCTAATCCATAAGCTTCTTTTTGCAGGTTTCCCTTGCATCTGATTTCATGTACAATCATATGTCAAAAGATGTAACAGCAAGTTTTGGTTATGATTATATCCTGAGACAGGTATGCCTTAATAGTTTGTTATCTTCACTATGCATTCCTGGCCTCAGCTTGATATTACAACATTAAAATAACTGCAAATGCTAGAGCATATTCAACAATTCCTTGAGAAGTAAGAGTTGCACTTTCCCCAACAAAAAATTTACATCCTACCTTTTATTTAAAAAGTTTTTTTTCCTGTTGAATCTTTTAGGGGTTTATTAATTATTCAAGTTGAGTTACACCTGAAAAGTTAAATGAAAGTACATTTTTGCTTGACGTTGCAGTGTCGTTTGAGGGGGAAGTTGGATAGCAACGGTGTAGTTTCTGCTCTTGTGGAGGAACGATTGACTCCCGGCGTCAATTTTCTTCTTTCTGCAGAGGTCAGCTTGCTGGACTACTTATTTGGTCATTCTATAGAAGAACCCAACGTGTTACTTATTTATTGACGTCCATGTTTTAACATCTTTATATAAGTGGGACCTCATGTCTGAATTAATGAACTGGAAGAATCGGTTGGAACTTATACGAATGGAATATAGATAATTACTTGTGATTCAAGACAATAACAACACAATTACTAACAAAGAAAGGAGAACTACACCCCCTGCAAAATCCTGGCCACCCCAGATGCCTACGTCTCCTTCAAATGGAAGATGGCAGTTTTACTACGCTGCAGAATGAGAAGACATCTTTGTTAGTAGTTACTGTATATGAGTTTCATGCATGGCTTCCTACGTGGTGGAAATTTACATTTGGGATGTTTCCTAGTAATGTCCATGTGTTTGTGCAATTTTTCATATCCGCTTGGTGTTAGGTTTTCTCCAAACTCTAGATTGAATTTATGGAGGCTATCGAGTCTACCATTTATTTTTCTGACTTTTTCATGATGCCGCTTATAATTGCATTACGAGGTTAGAGAATAGTGACCTATTTATAAAGTCCATTTCTAGATGTTACAAAGTGACTCACATGTTTCTAGTATACTATGAGACTATTGAATCATGTTATCAACTATGATCAGACATGCTAGTTTTATGAGTCTAAAGTATATTAGTTCTTAGCATACATGTGTGAGTCATACGTTATAATCGGATTGTTTACGAGATCAATTTCAATATAATCATGTGGGTCAACAGCTTGTAGTGTCGATCCTACAAAATAAACCCAGCTATTCAGGCTTATTAAGGTGTTGCTTAGGCGTCGCTTAAGCATCGCCTAAGCGATAAGACGGTCGGAAGGGGCAAGCCGTCGCCCTGCCTTGCCGTGCATCTCTAAGGCAGTCGGAGGAGCCGACGCCCGCGACTACATCAGGACCCGAGCGACTAAACCAAAACAGACTCGAGGAGGCGACGGCTGAAGCAGAGAGAGAAGGGTGAACACACCTGGAACCCTAGGCGGCATCGCCTCAATCTTGCCGCTGGCCACTCCCGTCTCAGCATCATCCCCATCGTTCGTCTCGGTGGCGCCTCCATCTCGTCGCTGCCCGCCCTAGTCTTGGCGTCATCCCCATCATCCGTCGGCGTTCGACTCGGTGTCCTCTCCAGCCCATCCACGTCACCCAGCAGCAAGGTACACCCGTCCATGCTTATTAAGGCGTCGCTTAGGCGACGCTTAAGCGTCGCCTAAGCGGTAAGGCGGCTCGGGGGGTCAAGGCGTCGCCCCGCCTTGCCGTTCGTCCGCCTTAGGCGGCTGGGAGTGAGGAGGGAGGGAGGCGGCGGCTGGGAGTGACCTGAGCGAAACCAGAACTGAGACGGGAGCGGCCGCTAAATCAGAGAGACAAGGGCGAAGAGTACTCAACTCGCCTGGAACCCTAGGCGGCGGGGCCTCCATCTCGCGTCCTCGCGCCGCCTCCGCCTCCAGGGCACCGTCGAGCCGCCTCCGCCTCCAGCAGCGGTTGGGAGTGAGGGAGGGAGGGAGGCGGCGGCCGGGAGTGAGGGAGGAGGGAGGGCGGGGGCGGCCGGGAGTGAGGGAGGGAGGCGGCGGCCGGGAGTGAGGGAGGAAGGAGGCGGCGGCAGCTGGGGTGAGGGGTATTAGGGTTTGGAATGCGGGAGGAGCGAGGCGGCGGCGGCTGGGTGAGGGTTATTAGGTTAGGTTACTTTACATTTGAGTCCCTAGAGATTTACGCAATTACAATTAGGTCCTTGTAGATCCTTTAACTCTTCAGATTTCTTCTGATTTAGTCCTCAGAACTCCGTTTTCTTCGCCTTATCATGTTTATAAGGCGTCGCCTCGCCTCACGCCTTACCGCTTAAAAGGTGTGAGGGGGTGGGTCGCCTTACCTCGCCTTAATAACCTTGCACCCGTCCTCTCCCTCCCCCGTCCTCTTCCCTCACCCTCCCCCTCCTCTTCCCTATCATCGTGGTGACGCGATAGGGGAAGGCGGTGCAAAGGGAGCAGTAGGGGAGAGATAGTAGCTGGTTGGTAGAGCAGCAAGGGAGAGGTGGAGCATTGGAGTGGCTGCCGGCGAGATATGGCCCGGCCCTCACCAGCGCTTGTGGGGGAGAAGAAAGGGAATGAGAGAGAAGCCGGGCTCGATGACTTGATATGCAGGCGGCGGCTAGGGTTAACAAGGATCGGCGTTTTAACAGAGAGAAGTCAGTATTTTTGCAATTTAGTCTTCAGACTTCTATGAAACTGCAATTAAGTCCTCCCTCTTTGAATTTATTCTAATTTAGACCTCCAGAGCTTCGTTTTTCTTCGCTTTATGATGTGATGTGTGTAAGGCGTCGCCTCGCCTCACGCCTTACCGCATAAAAGGTGTGAGAGAGGTGGGTCACCTCGCCTTGCCTTACCGCCTTAATAACCTTACAGCTATTCCACCCTGTGTTGTACCTGGGTTAAACATATACATGCATATTAAATTCTAGTAGACTCGATTTCAATAAATATGTCTACCATATTTCAACACAGCTGTCCTCAGCACCTCAAGTATTAATTACTCGGGTTAAATTTCACATTAATTTATTCCCTATCACTTGCATAATAATATGAACAATTCTACATCGAGTTTAATCAGATAATCATAATAAATGCTGAAAGCCACATAAAAAACTCAACATCTCCCACTTGGCTGAAACATTTCAATTAATAAACTAAAGTCCTATGTCTTTAATATTCTTAGAAAATAATTTGTAACTAAATGTTTTAGTCAGTGGATTTCCCGTCAATGTGTTTACTTTTACTATGAAATTTTAGGATCCTTCGAGACCTTGATCGCTACTTGATTATCACAGAAAATGGTAATAGGTTATGATGCATTTTCCATTACCTTAAGTGATGTGAGATCTCTTAGACATATACCTTCCTTTGCTGCTTTAGGTGCAGCATTGTATTCAACTTTCATGGAGGAAAGAGCAATCGAATCATGCTTCCTGATGCATCAAGAAATAGCACATTCTGCCAAAGTAAATAGATAGCCAGAAGTTGATTTTTGGTCATCCAGATCCCCTTGCCACTCAACAGTCAATATCAGTATAATCTTGCAGTTGAAGAATATGATTATTAAAACATAATGAATAATTCATAGTTTCTTTGATATAATGCAGTACATATTTGATTTGTTAAATGTACTCTTCCTCATGATTCTTTTGATATCTACTATGAATTCCAATGGCATAACTAAGATCAAGTCATGTAAATAATACAACATACATAAGACATCCTAAAGCTATTGAATACGGAATACCTTTTATTCTAGCTTTTTCCTTAGGAGTATTTGGATATAATTTCTCATTGAGTTTAGTTCCCTTCACAATAGGTACAGTAACAGGTTACTATTTTTCATAAAAAATCGTTTTAAAACGCTTCGAAGGTATGCCTTTTGGGACAACCCAAGAATCATTTTAGTTCAATCTCTATGTATTTCAATTTCTAAACATAGGAAGCTTCTCCCATATCTTTCATATTAAATTTAAAAGACAACCAAGTTTTTACTTAAATTAATGTATTTTTATCATTAGAAGCAATGAGAATATTATCAACATATAAAGACAGTAAGAGAAAACATTATTCATAAGTTTTGTATATATATAATGTTTACCTCCCGTGATTGAAAAACCATATGACTTGATAGCACTATCAAATACAATATACCGTTGATGTAAAGCTTATTTAACACCATAAATTGATCTATTCAATTTGCAAACTTTATTTTTATTTCCTTTTTCTCCAAAACCTTCTGGTTGTTTTACATATATTTCCTCCTTCAAAAGATCATTAAGGAAAGTAGTTTTAACATCCATTTGGTGGGGTTCAAGATTACAATAAGCCGTCAAAGCACTAATAATATGAATTGAAGTAAATTTTGCAACATGAGAAAAAGTTTCCATAAAGTTAATACTTTTCCTTTGTGTAAATCCTTTAGCAACAAGTCTAGTCTTATATTTTTTTCCATTAAACCTGTTGCATTCAATTTCCTTTTAAAAATTCATTTACAATTTATAGGCTTACGGTTGTTTGGTAGATCAACAAATTCCCATAGTTTATTCCTTTTAATTGAGTTTAATTCTTCTTGCATTACTTCCATCTATAATTTTGATTGTGAGCAGTTTATTGCTTCTTTATAAATCGTAAGTTCTTCCTCTAAATATGAAATTTTAGAGTGGACTTCCCCAAGAACAAATAATAATCATCTAGATATTGAGGTATACTTAAATTCCTCCTACTTCTCCTAAGCATGTTAGTGTTGGGAGTTTGATTTGTATTTCTTGTAGGAGTTGAACCTTTTTCAGTGTGAGAAATAATATCAGATGTATCCATCTGTGTTTTCGGTGGACTTGCCAATAATTTCACTCTCGCCCGCTTAGCACGACGAAGTGTTTTTTTATCTAAAAAATATTGCATCCCTGCTTTTCACTAGTTTATCTTTTTTTGTATCATAAAACATATACCCTTTTGATTCCGAAGAATAATCAATAAAAATTACTAGCGTGCTTTTAGGCAGCAATTTTGTACGGTTTTGATTTGTCACTTTAATTTGTGAATTACAACATCAAACAGCTAAGTAGTGAGGTGATGGTTTTCTTCCAGTCCATAACTCATAAAAAGTTACTGTTACAGCTTTATATGGCAAATGATTTAATAAATAAACAGCAATATGTAAAGCTTCACCTAAAAAAGACAGAGATCTTAATAAGCCATCATAGAGCTAACCATATTCATAAGTGTTTTATTCCTCAGCTCAACTACACCATTTTGTTGCGGTGTGTAAGATATGGCATAAAAATGGATAATTTTATGCTCTTTTCAAAAATCATTTAATATTTCTAAAGTGTAGGGGTTTCTCCAAACCTTAGATTGAATTTGTGGAGGCTATCCAGCATGCTTATTAAGGCGTCGCTTAGGCGATGCTTAAGCGTCGCCTAAGCGGTGAGGCGCCCCCGGCCGGCAAGGCGTCGCAACCGCCTTGCCCTGCGCATGTATGGCGTCCGCCTCAGCACCAAGGCATCGCTGAGGCGGCGATTAGGCGGAGTATGGCGGCGGGAAGGCTCAAGGCGACGCCAGACGCATGGAGGTGAGCGAAACCAAAGAAAGAAGAGAAAGAAACCCTAGGCGGCGAACGGGCTAAGTACCTGGAGGCTGGAACCTTGGCGGCGGCTGGCGGCGCCTCTCTCCCTGTTTCCCCACAAGGTACTCCCCCTCCCTCCCCCCTCCTCTCCATTCGCCCAGCAGCAGCGCCGGCACCAGAGACGCGGATCTGGTGCCGGGCGATGAGAGAGGAGGGTCGCCGCCGTCGCTGGGGTCGTCGCCGCCGCTTCTTGGTTGGAAGGGAGGGGAGAGACGCCGCTGCTTGGTTGGGAGGGGAGGAGGAGAGGCTCGCCGACGTTGTTGGGGATGTCGCCGCCGCCGCTGGGAGTGAGGGAGGAGGGAGGCGGCGGTGGGACTGAGGGACGAGGGAGGTGGCGGCTGGGAGTGAGGGAGGAGGGAGGGAGGCGGCGACGGCTTGGAATGAGGGAGGAGTGAGGAGGCGGCTGGTGTGCGGGAGTATTAGGTTAGGATTTTTACACTTGAGTCCTTAGAGGTTTACGAAATTACAATTAGATCCTTTTAGGTCCTTTATCTCTTTAAATTTCTTTTGATTTAGTCCTCCAGAACTCCGTTTTCTTCGCCTTATGATGTGAGTAAGGCGTCGCCTCGCCTCACGCCTTACCGCTTAAAAGGTGTGAGGGGGTAGGTCGCCTTACCGCCTTAATAACCTTGCTATCCAGTCTATCCTTTATTCTTTGTCTTTTCGGTGGTGACGCTCATAATGGCATTATAAGTCTAGAGGGTAGGGGTTTATTTATAGACTCCACTCTAGGTATTACGAAGTGACTTATATGTTTTTGGTATACTGCGAGACTCCTGAACTATGTCACCAACTACAATCAGACATGCCAGTTTTATGAGTCTAAAATATATTAGTCTCTAGCACACATATGTGAGTCATAATCAGATTGTTTACGAGATTATTTCCAATCTGATCATATAAGTCAACAACCTGCAGAGCTAATCCTGTAAAACAAACTTAGCTATCTTGCCCTGTGTTGTACCCAGATCAAACATATACGTGCATGTTAAATTCCAGTAGACTCGATCTCAATAAATACATCTATCATATTCTAGCACAGCCATCCTCGGCACCCCGAGTATTAATTACTCGAGTTAAATTCCGCATCAATTTATTCACTATCACTTATGTCAATAATATGAATAATTCCACATTGAGTTTAATTAGACAATAAACACAATAAATATTGAAAGCCACATAAAAATGCCTCAACACTTGTTTTATATTCAGAATTGAAGGCTGATTCTATCCTACAATCTTGTGCAGGTTGATCACTGGAAGAAAGACTACAAATTTGGGTTTGGCATGACTGTTGGAGAGTAAGATAACGGCAGCAAAATTCTTCAGAGGCATGTACCACTATAGCGGTTGGCATTTGTCGACAGAGATTCAGACATTTTTAGTTTTGCATCCATTTTGTTTTCCGTTCTCCATCTGGCTGCTGTGCCCTTCGGCCAAGGAAAGGAACCTTTTGGTTGTACTGGGTTCATTACCTCTCAATTGCTCTAGTTTATTATATTAATGTAGTTATGCGCTTCTGTTAGACAGGAACAGGGGAAACTTGAATATATTCCAATCTTACCGATTTACATCTTTTTTGCGATGCTGGTGGATTCCTTGTTGCAAACGTTTAACGATGAATGGCTGATTCCCATTTCCCAGACATGAGATGACTTCGAACTCCATTAGTTTGCTTGCGAATAAGAAAACTATTTTATATCGTGAAGGGTGCGTGCTCCATGGTGCTCCAGGAAATTAAGTGCGCCAGGGATTCAAATACAATTTGGACATGTTTTTCTTTCGTTCTACGAAAACTGAAATAAGAAGTCAGATACTCAGGTCCTCCCGTTTGGTCAGCTACGGTGAAATGGAACGCCTTATGCTCCGTGGACAAAGAAGATGCTGTGATCTGTGGTGAGACGCTGGGTTTGGTTCATTTAGTTCATAGCCGGCGCTGCAACTTGTCTAAGAGAATCGTATCACAATTTATTATGCCTATGACATGTAAGACCTACCCAAAAAAAACTGTCTTAAATTTCTCTGTTATCTATAGTAATATAAAAAACGTCAGTTTGATTAAACTATTTATCACCCAACTACGTTAATATCCTCCTCTCCTGATGATTAGATCAACATAATCCAATGACTAATATTGCAAGTTGATCCTGCTATCTGATAATGACAAATACAATTGTCAGACTAATATGTTTATTGATTATGATATTTCTTAGTTCCATTTGGATGAAAATATAAAAAACATAAGAGGTATAGATTCAATATCACATTCTCCTCTTATTGCATTCCTCGGATCCGAAATATATAATGAACTTCACCAAATAAATCAAACTTGAATATGTGCATATATTTTCACAATACATTCTTATATGCACACATTTAAGGGGAATTCACTCTATGCTTTATAGTTTCATTAATATTGATCCATGTTCCATTTCCACATATTAAGAATCTTTATTTTAAAACATATCTCTTGAGTATATATATATATATATAGCTTGTGTAATTCATATATACTCATAATCGGGTTGTCATCTAGTTCCTCCATTATGTGTTAACGGTAGGATGATTAATAACAACCAAATAAGTAAGCTTTACTTTAAAATTTTATCTTAGAGTATATAAGTGTTATGTACATGTTATATACTCGCAATTCAATTTCTATCTCATTATTTGTTGATATCGTCATGAATTACCAAAAAATACTGTAAAATTTAGTCCCTCCATTACGTATTAATGGTGAAGTTTGGTAATTGATTTGTGAACTAATATTTCCATGAGTTAGATGAATAGGTTAGATTCCACAAATGAGGATGATTTGGAATGACTTCACGGGTTGAAGATTATCAAGTCAAGATGAAAGATGGCATTACGTATTGAAGGCCATCAAGAAGAAGATACATCATGAGTTGATGTATGTCCAAGAGGAGATGATCATCCGTTGATCATCAAATCAAGTAAAGATCCATCATGTGTTGATGGAGGTCAAGTGAAGAATGCATCATGTGTTGATGCATGTAAAGATGATGACCCGGATTTGAAGTGTAGATGTGAGTTATCAACCTTCAAGGGGATACGCAATGCAAAGTTATGGCTAGTTAGGGCTATGGATGTGTTTCTATTCTTTTACCGGTCTTGGTGTTTGGTTGAAAAACCGGGTTGCTAGTATAGGTTGTCGTACTATTAAAAGAAATCATGTTTTCTTGTGGATTGAGGTGTTTTGGCTTAATTCGTGGAGCCGATCCAATTCGGTTAGGCTAACCTCAACGTGAACTAGTGGAGACTGGCAAGTCTCCAATCATCATGATAAAAAGCAACCGTGTCAATTGTAGTTTTTTTTCCTCAATTTACATTTATAGAATTAAATTGATTGCTTGTAATCATAGGATTGCAAATTTTGACATAGCCTTATCTTGTTAGTGCACTTAGGTGAACCCGGTTGTTTTAGGCGTTATTTGTGCTAAACCTTTTTGAGTTAAGCTGCCACATTATTTGCTTGGTTTAGTCAAAAAGAAATTGATAATTAATTTGAGAAGAATTTTTAGACCGCCTATTCACCCGTCTAGTCGGACTCCTCGATCCAACACACCGCTCTGTCCCCCTCTGCTCCTACTCTGCCCCCGCACCGTCACTCCTCCCCCTTTGCTCCCGTCCGACCCCCTGCTCCACCGCTCCGTCCCACTCTACCCCTATCCACCACCCTCTGCTCCCGTGCCGCCCCTGCTCCGTCACACCGCTGCACTCCGTGCTCCGCCCCACTCGATTCTCGCGGCACCGCTCCGCCACACTCTGCACCCTCCAATCCATGCCCTACGCCCCCTCTTCTAGTCTGATGACGCATGTCATGAAGTCCACCGCTGACCCCATCCTCTAGCCCGACATCGCCCGTCCACATACACAGATCTGACTAAGTATATGACCACACACAGACCTAGCCAAGTTGACTCATCACTACTTCGAGTCCTTTGACCACACCACTTCGACCACGTCTCTTCGGACCTTGCACTTCAACCACGGCGTCTCAACCATGGCTCTTAGTGCAACTTCGGTTACACCGCTCACACAAAGCCGGTACTACCGGTTTTCGACTATGCATATCTTTTGAGCACCGACCAGATACTATAACTTACGACTACCGACCAGCTACTATATCTTACAACTACCAACTAGTTACTGTAACTACGACTATCAACCGGTTCACTGTGGCTACGACCGCACACACAGACCTGTCCAAATCTATGACCACACACAGACCTGACCAAGTTGGCTCCTTACAACTTCGAGTCTTTTGACCACGATGCCTCAACCATGGCACTATGACCATGGTACTGCGTCCATGGCGTCTTGACAATAGCTCTTACCATAACTCTGGCCATACCGCTCACACAAAGCTAGTATTATTAGTCTTCGACCACGCAGATCTTTTGACCACCAACCATGTACGATAGTTTACAGCTACCGACCAATTACTATAGCTACCACTATTGACCAACTCACTGTAGCTATGACCACACGGACAAACCTGACCAAGTATATGACTGCACACATACCTGACCAACTTGACTCCTTACGACTTTGAGTCCTTCGATCACAGCGTCTTGACCATGTCTCTTACCGCAACTCTAGTCGTACCGCTCACACAAAGCCGGCACTACCGGTCTTCGACCACGTAGGTCTTTCGTGCATCGACCAGGTATCATAGCCTACGACTACCAACCAGGTACTGTAGCTTTACGACCAGTTTACCGTAGTTATGACCACACAGACAGATCTGACCAAGTCTACGACCACACATAGACCTGACCAAGTTGACTCCTTATGACTTTGAGTCCTTCGACCATGGCACTTCGATCATGGTTTTTCGACCATAGCACTTCGACTACAGCTCTTACCGTAACTCCGATCGTACCGCTCATACAAAGCCAGTACTATCGGTCTTCGACCATGTAGATCTTTCGAGTACCAACTAGGTACTATGGCTTATGACTACCGACCAATTACTGTAACTACGACTATCGATCAATGACTATTGACCGGTTTGCTATAGCTGCAACCACACATACTAACCTGACCAAATCTTTGACCACACACAGACCTGACCAAGTTGACTCCTTACTACTTCAAGTCCTTCAACCACAGTACTTTGACCACGACGTCTCGACCATGGCTCTTACCGCAACTCTGGTCATACCGCTCACATAAAGCTGGTAGTACCGGTCAATGTTCAAGAAGGCGCTAGGCGGGCGGCGAGGTGGGGCCTAGGCGGGCGAATTAAAAATAAGGATAATAGGTGAAAATAAATAATTGTGTATATATATTTGCCTAATATATATATATAAAGAGGTCTAGATTGAAAGAAATCTATTAAGAAAAAAATTTATTAGTAATTTTTAACAATGTGAGGACTAAATCACAAAAACAGAAAAACTTAACCATCTAACCGACCGGATCCGACCCCGACCCAACCCGACCCTGCCGCCTAACCCTAACCCCTTCGGCCCTTCCCATCCCATTCCCACACGCGCACCCTCCGCGCGGCTCCCTCCGCGCCGCCCCATCCCCCCCCCCCCCCCGCTCCCTCCGCGCCGCCCCATCCCCGCCGCCACTTCGGTGTCCCCCGCTCCGCGCGCCTCCCCCGCCACCTGATGTCTCCCTCACCGGCGGCCACGGGAGCGGCGGCGGCGGGATCTGGTGCGGGGAGTCCAGATCCGGCGGCGGCGGCGGGATCTGGCGCGGGGAGTCCGGCGAGTCGACGGCCTCGTGTGCGGTAAGTTTTTTCTCCATCCGCGCCGCTCCCTCCGCGCCGCCCCTTCGCCGCGCCTAGGCCGCCTGCCCCCGCCTTGGACCGCCTTAGTCCCGCCTTGGACCGCCTCGCCGCCCAGCCACCCGACTAGGGGCCAAGGCCGGGCGGCACCCTGCCGCCCAACGCCTATGCGACGCCTAGGCGGCCGCCCAGGCCGCCTTCTTGAACGCTGGTACCGGTCTTCGATCATGCAGGTCATCCAAGCACCGAACAAGTACTGTAGCCTATGACTACCGACCAGATACTATAGCTTATAACTATCGACCGATTTGCTATAGCTTTACAACCGTTTACTGTAGCTTTATGACTGGTTACTATAGCTATGACTTCTTACGACATCGAGTCCTTTGACCACGGTGACTCGACCACAGCACTTCGACCACGGTACTTGGACCATGGTGTCTCGACCACGGCTCTTCGACAAATTCACCCAACCACACGCTTGCGATCCCATCTACCCAACTACACAAGTAGACGTCTCGCCACTCCTACAAATCACAAGAACAACAGGGTTGAGAATGCACAATTCCCCTCTAGGTTGCAATCATATGTCAAACTATAGGAAGAACAAGTATATAACTCTTTGAAAATAATAGATTGGTTTTCTGTGGTCTTTCCTCAAAGGTTACATATTACAAGACTTATATAACCCTTGAGATAGTCCACAAGACCCCTAATCAGGTACAACTCAACCCTATATTGTATTAGACTCGAACTCACACAAAAAGAAAATTAAAATTTATAGGTATCACATTGTTTTGATACCAGATGTCGATTACGACCACGCACTGGCTATGACCACACGTTGGCTATGACCATGCAATGGCTACGACCACGCACAGTATTTGTAAAACTTCGTTTGCTGTAGTAACTTCTCGAGTGCTACAATACTCGATGGTTACGACCACTTGATCATATTCATAGACTTCGACCTCTGTTGCTATGGTACTCGTAAGCCTCTGTAGTGCTCAAGTCTCCTCTGGTATTTGCGTCTTCTCTGCTCTTCGAGTACGCTGAGTACTCATAATCTTCGATGGTCCAAACGTTACCGAGGCCAATTGCACTAGTCCGAACGTCACCGAGACTGATTGGGTGGTTCGAGCGCATTCGAGGGCGATCGGACGGTCCAGACATCACTGAAGCCGTTTGGACTAGTCTGAATGTTACCAAAGTGGCCGAGCAGTCCTAAACTGATCGGACGGTTCGAACATCACCAAAACCGTTCGAACTGGTCCAAACATGCCTTATCTCTGAGCAGGACTTGGACTCCTCTTATGATGGCCTCCCTTTTGGCGTTAACTGACAATCATTTCTTCTCCTTCCTCTTACGCATCGTATTGATCCAAATACCTAAGCACAAGTAAATTATAAGATTTAGGTAGTATAAAATTCTTATTAACATTAATGAAATGCTCGTTAAGAAGCAAGTTCACCTGATCTTATAGTTTCTTAGGACGTGCTCTTGTAATTGATCCAGGTGGTAACTCGATATGTATATCTGGATCATTAGGTGGATGAGAAAAAAGGTGTTGTAGGGATGACCTCATCACGGCGTCTCGACCACGGCTTTTACCGTAACTCCGGTCGTACCGCTCACACAAAATCGGTACTACCAGTCTTCGACCGCGCAGGTTTTCCGAGCACCAACCAGATACTGTAGCTTATTAGTGGACCTAAAAGAATTACTCCGGTATAAGGCCGACATTCTTTCTTCCCAATGCGCATCTTAACTAGGTTAAGCAGCGCACGATGTGTTGCATTGGGGTATGACATAAAAGACCTCGAGCAGAAAAGATATACACTGAACCGGTCGGTCCAGTATTTCAAAGAACATGAATGAACAAAATTATATCTACTGCTATGATGCTGTCATTGATTATTACAGATGATTGGTCGACTAGGCAGCAAAGTTAGAACTCCGTGAGCAAGAATATGAAAATTATTAGACCGTTTTAAACCGTGTTAACACCCAAAGAAATACGAGGTGCTGGCCAATTAACCTCTCAACACTAAAGCTCCTGTTGGTATGCTAGAAAGGTTAGGGGGAGGAAAAACAATCAAGAGAAAAGAACCATAGCTGGTGCTCAGCACAGATATGATCGCTAACTGCATCCGCGAAAACTGTTGTGGATGCATTTCCATCAAGATCAACAGTCTTGTACTTCTCTTCACAGATAGTGTGGAGGAGGGTTCGGAAAACCGGCGGCAGATAACCGGATTTTATGGTGGGTATTGGAAAATAAAAAATCGGTAGGATTTTTTCGAAGTGCATTTATATTTGTAAGTCTTTTGTAACTGCGTAATGTACCTCCTAGGTTGGTTTAAACCTTTTTTTGTACTAGAGTACCTATTGTATAAGCTAAATATGCTTCAAAATATCACAAATTCAACCTTTTCTTGTATCTCCCGGTTTTTAGCAGTTTTTCCGGTTTTTAGCGGTTTCTCCGGTTTTTTAGCGGTAACCGGCCAGTTTTTCCGGTTATCAGTTTCAAATTCAAATTTTAAAACTTGAAATTTGACCAAAATTTTCCTTTTTTTGGTTACCGGCCGGAAGCCGGTACCAACCCTCCGCCCAGATTTAGACCGGTACCGGGTTTTAGAACCTCGTCTGGAGGATGGCGTCGGGGATCCTGTCTGATTTGTCATTGAATTGCAAGTGGTGCAACATCATAACAGCGCTCAGCTGGAGTGCAGTAGGGTTCGCAAGGTTCTGGGAACGACCATCGAATCATTTAGTTAGGTTGAAGGCACGGCAACAATCATAAATAACTTGAGCTAACGGAAAGGACATGCCCGGACAGTCTTCATTCAAAGAATGTCTCCATACACAATAACTAATGCTACTGCTGGCTCCATACAGGCATACACTTAGGGTGTGTTTGGTTGAGCTGTGGTTTCTGAAAAAAACTGCTATGAGCTGTGGGCTATAGAAAAGCTGCTGTAGGTTGTGGGCTGTGGAAAAGCTGTAAGCTGTTTGGTTCAAACAAGTATAAAACTTACCTCCTATCTCTATTTTCCTTGAAACAACTGTGAAACAGCTCTCTATTTTCACCATTTCAAAAAGCAGAAAGCTAAAAGCCAAAAGCAGGGTCCAAGTTGCTTTCAAAACTGTACTACCCAAAAGTAGCTGCTTCTGAAAAAGCAGCTTCTGGTTTCCACCCCTTTGGTTGGCTTTTGGCTTTTTGGAAACAAAAGCAGCTCCCAAAAGTTCAACCAAAGGCACCCTTAATAAGAAACATGACAAGTTAAAATTCCATGAATAATCGAGTGGTGCTTATTGGCTCTATGCACACATAATCAGAAACAAGTTCAAACATCGACACTCAAGAGATGGAGCAGCTACAGTTTAAGATCAACTCACATTGCCAGCGATATCAGAAGCGGAACCATGAACAGCTTCCGCCAGACAAATACTTCACCAATGTTGCAGCTGGGGTAAAAAATCAACTATAGTGAGTTAATGTTGTCTCAATACCCACATATATACAGATGACAAACATAAACCGCTCTACCTTGGGTGTTAGACCCAAGCCCCCAATCAAACCAGGACATAGATCACTAATAATGTCACCATAAACATAAAGATTTGGTGTCACCAAAACATCAAACAGTTCAGGATTCTTTACGAGTTGCAAGAGTATGTGGTTCACAATTAGTTTTGCCACTATTTAACACGTGTATCCGAAATAGAATGAAAGTATTAGACATGTAAATAGTCTAGGATCTGGAGGGTTATTTGTATATTTTTCTGTACATTTTGTATTGACTGTTGGCCTCTTTGAATAAGAACGCATTGTTCAAATATGGTATTGGAGCTAGGTTTGGGTTAGGGTTTTGGTTAGCCACCGCCACCACCTGTCTCCCTCTTTTCTTCTCCTCCCTTCCGCACCGCCTCCTCTCCCCGTGCTTGGCGTCGCCCGAGCCAAGCTGCCGAATTCAGCGGCGGGCGTCTCGACGCCGCCCCAATCTAACCTCAGCTCGCCCCTGCCCACCTTGGTTGTCGCTGCACCGACGCCCGCCTCAACCACCGCCACCCCAGCCTACCTTGGCCCACGATGCTACTGGCGCAAGTCAACCTTAGCCAACACCCTGTCGCCTTGGCCACCCTCGGCTGGCGCCACCTCACTCACAGCCATCTACCTCTAGGCAGCCGTCTCCCGGTCGCTACCTCCAGGTCGCTGTCTCCCAGCCACCTTGGTTCACCTCGGCCAAAGCCATCACCACCTCAGCCAGCTCCTGACGTCGGCCGCCCTGGTCATTTCGGCCTGATCTGCTCTGGATAGCTACCACCGTTGGCTCCTTCACCATCCCGCTCTCCGCGGTTCGTTTTGATGGGATGAATTTTTGGAAGTGGGGCTCTTCACCTGAGGATTCACCTCAACAACCAACGTCTATAGGGTCATCTCACTGGCGAGCACCCCTATCCAACGTCTATGGGGTCATCTCATTGGACGAATTTGCACTGTAATACATTAGTAAAATCTAAAATTTGTATCATAAAAAAAGTCTCTTTCACGATAAATCCACTTTATATCTCTCTACAAAGCCAACCTAACTATCCACAAAGATATCGCTGGTTCATGTTAAAATAGTTTGGCTATGCCTTGGTGGAACATATGAACGGAGAGAGTATAATTGTAGATTTGTAGTATCAAAATGGATAGTAATTGCTGTAAAAAATCAAAAGTTAAAAATAACTAAAAAGACAAAAAAAAAAGAACAAGACTATAATTTTTTGTTGGTTGTCATGCATTCTTTTGTTCGAGTTATGCATGTTTTTTCGTGCATGCATGATTCATGGCGAAAACATCTATTGTGCTCCATTTCCTTAGCCACTTAAGAGCATCTCCAACAATCCCCTTAAAAACCCACCCCAAAAGACACCTTTTAGGGGCAGCCTAAAAAATTTGTTAACTTATTTTAGTCCCCTCCTCCAACAGCTCCCCTAAATATATCCTAATAGTATTTTGAATCTGGCCCAACATTAACAACCGGCCTATTTACTTTGCTCGATACCTATTTTTATTAGTGATCAAGTCGGTCCATCCAACCGAATAGAATAGGGAGATTGAACCAATTCCGTGCGTGTGCGTGTTCCGAAGGATCCCTCGATAAAATTCAAAAGAATGTAACCTATCTAAAAAGGGAATCCAAAGGAAAGGAAGCAAGAAGTGATACTTTGCAAAATAGCGAAAAAAGACACATAACTTCGACCTAGATTCCCAACTTTGGTGAAAGAAGCCCAACGGACTCCTGCCTCCAACCATACTCGGCCCACCATAGCCCAGGAATGAGAAGCCCAAGCCCATCAGCCCATACTGGGCAAACCCTTACCTCCCCAGTCTATATAAATCCCCAAACCCTAGCGCCCCCACTCTTCCACCTCGCAGTCATCCCCGACCAGAACCAGCCGCCGCCGTCTCCGTCGCCACTTCTCCTCGGGGCGCAACCATGGTGGCTGCAAAGAAGACGGTAACGACCCTCTCCCGGAGCCCCACCCGATCTTTTCCGATGCTTAGATCTTATTCTGCCGATCTGCTGCTGTGTACTTGCATCGTGAAATTGCCAGATCCTGCATTTCGCTTGGATTCCTTCTTTCCGATTGCCTGTGATTCTTTTTTGGATGGTGCTAATTCCTGGTGTTTTTTGGTGTGATGGTGGTGTTGCAGAAGAAGTCCACGGACAACATCAACAACAAGCTGCAGCTTGTTATGAAGAGCGGCAAGTACACGCTCGGCTACAAGACCGTCCTCAGGACCCTCAGGAACTCCAAGTGTAAGAGCCGAGCCTGCCTTGCCTAGTTACATGCAGTCTGTCCGTGTTCAATTTGTTTATTCACATGCTTGATGAATGTGATATCAATTTGGTACCATGAGGGTTTGTTTGTTAGAATCTGTTTCTATATTTTTTTCCCTTTTTTGGATGAAATGATTTTATTGACTTATCATTTTCTAGCCTACCCCAACTTGCTTGGGACGAAAGGCTTTTTTTTGTTGTATGATTTTCAAGACTATATTTTTGTATATATAATGGTATGAACTGGAGATACGATGATCCTTTCCCCAGATGATCGACAATGATTATCCTGTGGGCTATAATTATTCTCTTCGGAGATAATCAAGCCAGGACCCTGACCCTGATCGACAATGAACTAATTTTATTTATATGAAATGGCTTGGGATCTAGGGAATATGTGTTGAACATACTGAATTAGATGTACTGCTTATAGTGTGCAGCTATCTTCACTCTTGTCATAAAGATGTTAAGGTTTTATTTGGATCCTTATTTTCTTGGTTTTGTGATTTACTGCTTAGTATGGAGGATATGATGATCCTTTCCCCAGATGATCGACAATGAACATATTGAGCGCTATAATTTCTCTTCGGAGAAAACCAAGCCAGGATTCTGATCCTTTAAGCCTTAGGACATGCTTTTGTTTTTATTGTTTCGAGTAACAAGTTAGTGTTTGTAATTTTGTTGAATTCAATTTTATTTTGTAGCATCTCTCAGCTTGGATATGATATTATTGAGTCAAGTGTTATTATGTAAACTCTGCCAATTGTTTACTGTAGCTTGGTTAGTTTTCTATGGATTTTTGTTTTCCCATCTGAGAACATGTATGCTGCTCTAATTTATTGGGCGTTGAAAACTGATTACCAGTGGATCCAATATTCGTATGGCCATTGTGTATGAGTCAACGCCATAATAATTCTCTCCATATTCTGCGCATAATACCTGTGTGATATCACTGTTTATTAGCAGAATGGGGATATTCTCTGTAACTTACAAATTTGTGGGCAAGGGTAGTTTTTAACCAAGATGAATGGTGTTTTATGGAAAATGCGGGAATATGTTTATAATTGTGCCCAATATGTTGGCTTTTCTGAGTTCTCTCGTCTTTCCCCTTGTCTTCCTATGCCATTCGCGTTGAACCATTTTTTATGGTTATTACATTTTGAAGCTTACAATGGCATTGTTAGATGTGTGCTGTGTTTCTTTCAGCCATCCAGAACATAATTCTCACTTTGCCATCTGATGTCTAATAAATGTGCTATTCATTTACAGCGAAGCTAGTGATCATTGCTAACAACTGCCCTCCTCTTCGTAAGTCTGAAATTGAGTACTACGCTATGTTGGCGAAGATCACTGTCCACCACTTCCATGGAAGTAAGTTGGCATTCCTCACTGTTCAGAACTGTCCATGGATAAATTTAAGGGAATTGTGTTTACTTGTGCCTGTGATCTTTGCAAAAGGTTTACTTGTCTTAGCAGTTGCCTTAATGTCATTGGTAAACTTGCTACCCCAGTATCTTGGCAGTTTTAGTTGCAATTGCAAGGAGAAACTTGTAAATATTTTGTTAACAAATACTTAGAGATTGTTCTTAAGTTGGTTTGCATCATGTGATTGGCAATGCGGCAATCACATTATTTAATTATCTTATTTTATTGGCTCCATAACTGTTCCAGAATTAACTGCATTATGTTGGTTTCCAGACAACGTTGATTTGGGAACGGCCTGTGGTAAATACTTCCGTGTCTGCTGTCTCAGCATTATTGATCCTGGTAATTTCCTGCTTCATTGTATAGAAAAAAAACATACCTTTCATGTTTCCTGATCATGTTTGAATATATACTCCTCTCTGGGTTATCATGTTGTGTTGCCTCGCGTTTAATTTCAGGTGATTCCGATATCATCAAGACCACACCAGGTGAGCAGTAAGGAGCCATCCCAGTGGTATCGTCGGATGATGCGTCATCTGAGCTGTTCTAGACATTGTAGTTCTTGCTGGACTTGATTTGGTATCATGTATTGAACAGCATTTACGAGTCAAACCAAGTTTCGTGGGAACATCGTTTTGGATTGGAAAGTTTTGTTCCTGGCTTGAATCATATTTTAATTGAACTTTGTGCCGCGGTGATGATCATCCTTCCCGCGATTCTTCCAATGGTTGTGGCTATGTCCCTGGACCATGAAAACTTGGACCGTGGTTGAATTGTCGAAGTTTGTTGCCTCGTGCATTGAGATTTTTCTTCAAGCCTGTTTACCTGCGTTGCCACGAAAAGAACCTGAGTCGGCATCTGTTCTATTGGAGCCCGGGTGTCGGGTCCAAATGCCAGTTGAGACGGCGCGCTAGTGCTGTCACTGCGCGCCGCCCCCGGCTCATTTGCGCCACTCGCCTCACTCTCTCCTTCCCCTGGCGACTCGCTTCATCCTTTGCTGGTCTCTCATCCTCAGACCATGCGAGGTAAGTCCTGCGGATGCGGTGTCAGGTACTTGAAGCTGCGATTTATCCACTTGTTCCCCTTCTCGTCCTCTGGTGGCCCACCTTTTGGAACTTTGATTTGTTGCGTTTTTGTGGTTTGAGGAGGAAAGAGGGCCTTGACCGTGTTGATCCAGTAGATCTGAGTGAACTGTGGCTCGATTCAGTCCAATTTTGGTGAACTTTTGTGCTGTCCTGGTTAGGAAACGAGTAGATCTGGTAGAGGTGTATGGATTATTCCTAGATTTTTTTTTAAATTTTTTGCTCACTGTCCTCCCACACCGTCGTTCTACGTTTTCCATTCTTTCAGTTGTGCTCGGGCATGTTCATTTTGCCTTAACTGTACAGATGGTGGTGTTGATTTATTGGGTAGGTATTTTTAGGGTTATAGTTTATTTTTCTATAATAACTAGTTTTTAAATGAGATGTCTTTTTAATGTAGGGTCTACAAATTGATTGTAATAGACACTGTCCCGATTTTATTTATATCGGTCAAAATTATACGCGAGTATCCTTCTCCGAGCTCTCTTTTACGAACAGTCCGAATTTAAAATTTAAAACCCAAAGCTATAAAACACAGTCCAAAAAATAACCCATTGTGAGAAAATGATTTGCCATGTGTGGAAACATGTTCAGTTTTCCGATGCACTTGATCTATGTTGTTCATTTTAATTCTAAGCATATGATGACACACTTGACATGGCTAATTTATCGGAGCAATGTTTTCATTGGTCAACGATGATATGCCACTGGAGGAGCATCTATCGGATGTGGCATACGTGCATGTGGGTGTATATTATTGATGTGATTGCAATAAGCTAGTGACAACGCCAACATACCATCATGTATTACTGTTGGTAATTTTGTACATTCATATTGTCTTTTAGTTTTAGCTTTTGATTTTATCTTATAAATAGTAACAATTCGTAGATAAATTTATAAAGAAATACTCACGTGTAAGTTTAATCGATATAAATGAAGTTGTTGTGTGTACTATAATCGACTAGTAGATCTCTTCTTGAAAATGCACTCTATCTAAAAACTAGGTGATGTAGAAGTTATTTACTGTAAAAAAAGCAGCTTTTAAAAATTAATATGAACATCACCGTAGCTAGGCAATCCAACCCAAGTTGGATCTATCATTCGGATGATACCCATTGCTTGCCCACTCATCTTTGGGCCACACAAGCATCACCACTGGACGTAAGTGTACTTGACCTAACCAACTCTACAAACTTATCCATATTAATTTACGGCTGATTTGCAGTTGTTGCTTAGTGTTGTGATGCGCTATGAAATCTAGTTAATTGTAGAAACCTTTACTAATCATAGTAAGATTTTGTTGTATGATCCCAACTAACTCCTTGGTCAAAATCTAAAAGTAGAAAAAAAAATGTGCTTTGGAAAAGCCACCACAATACCAAATACTAGATCCCAATGAAGCTTAAGTTGTTGCAGCTCTAATTGATGTTCTTGCGGGCACCATTGGTTCACGCCGAAAATAATAGCATCATATTATTTAATTTTCAGCTAGACAACTTTCACCTAAATACCTTTCAATTAGACAACTTTTGAGTAAACACCTTTTAACTAGATAATTTTTAACTATGTAACTTTCAAGTAGACACCTTTCAACTAGACGATTTTCAAGTAGAAACCTTCCAACTACACAACTTTAAAGTAGACACTTTCAACTAGATGGCCAACTTTCAACTAAGCGATAACTTTTAACTAAACGTCTTTCGACTAAATAACTTCCAGCTAAACACATTTCTACTGGATAATTTTAACACCTTTCGACATATGTACCAGAGTTCTACTAGGGTCAACGCTAGCTTCAAAGTAGCCAAGCACATCTCGTCAAGGTTATCAAGATCGCGATACATATTGTAGTATCGTACGATCCTACAGTGATCAGATGATACGGATTATAATATTAATCGAATTTTGATAGTATCACACATGGGTCACGATCTAGCTCGTAGGATCTGTAGTATCATGACACAAATATGGTATCATGCGATCCTAGGCAGGGGACAAAAAACAATAGTTCCATTACTTCCGACGGCCGTGTAATAGGGTGGGTTATTTTGAGCTGTCTTATTTGGCTTTTTGGTTTAGATTTTTGAATTCTATCTGTTTATGAGAGAAAATATGGAGAAAAATATATGTTTTAACTAATATAGATAAAGTCAAGATAATATCTATAATCGATTTATAAACCCCACCTAAGTTAGTTACTGTAGAAAATTAAACTATAAATCCAAAAGAATCTGCCTATAGATATGCTTGGATTGAAACCCTCAAAGAGAGATAAAGAACAAACTACAGGCCGCGGCTTGCGACCTCCATTCTCCTGATTTTTCCGTTCTCCACCACCGGTAGTCACCATCGCCTTCTCTAGCTCCGCACAAGTGGCGGACGCAGAAATTTTGGAATAGGTGTTCGAAGTTATAAAAATATTTTTCAATACAAAACATAAAGATCTACAGTAACAATAGTTAACATACAATTGTTCGTACTAGGGATAACATGTCAAATAATATAAAGAATTGTACTCGCATTTCAACTGTAATAAAAGAAGTTATGGGGGAAAATGTGTTCTAACTTCAAACCATGGAAACCTAGAGGTGAAATAACCCAAGTGTGTGAGCCCATGGCCCATGGGATAATGCTATATTGGTTTCGTATAAGCAATAAGCAGAGTGATTTTTACATTTGGGGCAATGTTGGCAAGCCTAAATGTTAGTATTCTGGCCCTTGGGGATGTATGAATGGTATCAGAGGCTCAGAACATTCTTCGCTCAACACAGGCAAATGGTACGCCAGGTGGCGAACAAATACAACAGGCGAGCCAAGTGGTGTACAATTGCAGCATTAGACGCATTGCAATACATAAGGGATGGTTGTGGGCATACAACCAAGAACCTTGGTACCTTAGGGGAGGTAAATGTGGCATCCCACATCTGTGTGCACACAAGACAGTCCCATATTGGTTTTACACCAACCTGGTTAACTATTTTGGCCGAGGAAGCGTCCTTGGGGCATCAAAACAAGTTCCCAACCAAAACTATAAGTCATTAGGTGGTTCAAGGTTAAAGTTTTATGCTATGCTAGGACATTAGATGACAAGTTTTGATGTGGATGACTTAAGCTAAAATTGGCTGGGATTCACATTCACTTACAAGCAAACACATTATTTCACAGTATCTTTGGACATGGTTACCGCTACTAACATAGCGGAAAATGTTACCAGCCATTAGTCAAAAACTCAAGATTCATGTGACAATACAAGCTTACCACTCTGAGTAGCCGGCCTTGCAATTATGCTCTTTTCCCTTCTTGGTAAGCTATCTTAAAGAGTTGAGTGAGATCAGCCGTCACGAATCTTGTTTCAGCAGCAGTCACGGATTGGATTACCTCCATTGCAAAACCAGCATCATTGCTGAACTCCTTCTTGACCTTAAATTGAGAATAAACCGATTCAATTCCCCAATCCATTATTACATTACATAATCAAAACAAGAAACTTACCCATAGTACTCAAAGCAAACTAATGAATAAGAAGACACTAGCACAGGCTATTCAATTGGGGAATTTTGAGGGTAATACTTGGCTCAATTCCCAGGCACAGTCGCGCAGAAGTACAACTACTCACCGGTCGACAGTCGCCGGAGCCGGAGCTGACGCGGTCTGCGGTGGCGACGGAGCGGAGGGCCAGAGCGGAGGGCGAAGCGGAGGGCGGAGATCTGGCCGAGTGGAGGGCCGGAGCGGAGGGCGGAGCGCCCAGATCTGGCGGGGCGGAGGGCGGAGCGGCCGGAGGGCCGGCGCGGAGGCGGAGCGGGAGCGGAGGGCCGGCGCGGCATGGCGCGGAGCGGAGCTGTGGAGGGCCGGCGTGGCACCGGAGGCCAGAGGCGCGGTCGACGCGGCCCACGCGGGGTCGCACTTGTAAGATCGAGGAAGCCGACTAGAGGGGGGGTGAATAGGAGGTTATAAAATTTTCGTCTAATTCTAATTAGCAATTTTAAACTAGATGGAGTAATAGAGCAAGATAACACTAACACTAGCACAAGTGATTGACTAAGAGCAATAATGAACGGTAGAGAACAACAATTGCTACTCTAACTAAGCAAGCAATCAAATGATATAAATAAAGAGCGTTGCTTGGAAGAATATGATCACAAGAGAGCAAACCACAATTTTGACACGGTTACTTTTTACCGTGGTGATCGGAGACTTGCCGGTCTCCCCTAGTCCACGTTGAGGTAAGCCCGAACGAATCGGACCGGCTCCACGAATGAGCCTAAGCACCTCGATCACTATTGGATGCCCTTTCCCTCTCCGGGTAGGCGAGCTCCAAGCCTTCACAATCTTCCGGGCCTTCTCACAATCTTCTTGAGAAGATCACCGAAACTTCGCCAAGCCGTCTAGGTGCCGGCAAGCACCAAGAGAATAGACCACTGCGGCTTGATCTCACTCAAGTGCTCAATGGATCAACTAGAATGCAATGCACTTGAATTTTGGGTCAACTACCTCAAATGAATGCACAAGAGAGTGAATGAGGTGTGAGAGGTTGCTCTAGGCTCAAATGTATTCAATGGATGTTCAACAACTCGTCCTAGTTCTGGTGGGGGTGTATTTATACCCTCACCCACCTCAAATAGCCGTTGCAATAAACAATCCTGAAGAATTCAGGAAATCCGGTACTACCGCAGGCAAAACCGCGGTACTACCGGACCCTAGCTGACCGGTCAGAACGGCTATGTCAGAGAGTCAGAAGTAACCGTTGGTCAATGAGTGCGGTACTACCGCCGTTAAAACCGCGGTACTTCCGGACGTCCGGAAGTTCCGCCCCAAGCCCGGTACTTCCGATCTCAACGAGACTAAGTCTTATTCTCGGCGCTTTCTGAAAAGAACGTTCCGCTCGGGTGACCGGAACTTCCGCACATGCGGTAGTTCCGCAGGTAAAACCGCGGTACTACCGTTTTCCGAGAGGCTAAGTTAAAGTCCGGGCGCTCTCTGGAAAAAACGTTCCGCTCGGGCGCCCGGTACTACCGGACCTGCGGTAGTTCCGCCCAATACACGCCGGAACTACCGGATTTCCTGACAATGCACAGATTTGATTTGATTTTAATTTCTAAGTGCATGCATGATCCTAAATTGATCCAAAAGGCACATTTGAATATGATCAAGCAATCACCATGATCCCTCTTAATAGTACGGCGTCTATCCTATAATCCGGTCTTCCAGCCTAACTCCAAGACCGGTAAAACGAAATAGATACCTAAACTATTTACCTTGTCGCCCTAGAGATCTTGAATCTTCATGGGATATTTTGTGAGCCTCTTTCTTTGCTATTTGAACATATCCTTTCAAACACTTAATGCACACATTAGTCCCATATTTACATAAATTCATTAATTACCAAAACTAACATTTTTAGGGGCCTAGATGCTTTCAGCACTGCTGCTCGCCTGCTCGGCTAGGGTTTCGGCTGTGGGCTGTGGACTCTCGCTGGCTCTCCGCTCGGGTAGGACGCCAGGACCGTAGGACTAAAGCCAAATGGGCTGGCCGGCTGGGGCGCTGGGCCGCACGCAGGCGCGACCGCGGCACCGCGCAAGCGTCGGGCCGGGCGAAGCGGACTGAAGGCTGAAACTAGTATTTTTGACCCATTATATATATATATATATGTATTATACCTCATATATACTAGATTTTTTGTTAAAAAATTTAGGTGTTCAGCTGAACACCCATGAACTACTGTAGATCTCCCCTGCTCCGCACCACAACGCCGCCAGCATGGAGACGATCATAGTCGGTGACGAGATGGACCGAGACTAGGATGGGGAGATCCGAGGTTCAGACGGTCAAGAAGGTCACAAGATGGTCGGGCTCATGCTTGGGGCATATAGAGATCAAAGATGGATGATACGTGTTGGAGCTACGGAGGTGCTGTCCTAAGGCTACGACACGTGGTGGATGATGCGGGGAAAAGCTACGGGAGGTACAGTCCTAGAGGCTTCGACACGTGACGCATTAGAGAAGTTGGAATTTTGGAAAACTCGTGTTAGGAAGGATTTCGAGTCCCTTATTTGTTGGAATTGGATTAGAACTCGTGGGCTTAGGATAAGCTCAGGTTTTGGGTCCTAGACTATAAATAGAGGTGGGGTTGGAGGCTAACTCCGTGGCTTTTGGAGAGACTAATTTCGTACTAGGGTTTAGGGGTGCCAAGAGAGGGCACTTTGTAGCCACCATGATTCAGAAATAAAAATAGATCTATTCCGAGAAAAGCGAGACGGCGCTTGTGTCGTTCAAGGCGATTGCTACTCACGACAGCAGACACGCAAGTCTTCCACTGGTGTCTCGTGTGCGACGTGGTCATCATCGATCCGAGAGGAGCCGTGGCGTTTTTCTGTTGCACAAGTATGGGTGAAAAAAACAGAGCGTCGACGTCGTGTTTTGATCGGAAAAGGAAAAAAAGATGCTACATGCATGCTAATGGATGGATGGATGGATGGATGAACGATTTCTTCGTTTTTTAATTAAAGTTTGTGAGTTTTTTAAATTCGCATCTATTATCCTTTTTCCTGTTTTTTGATTCCTATATATTCTCCATGCATTGATCTATGTCTAGGTATTTTTCTTGCTTATATACATGAATTAGTTTTAATTAAAAATTGATTGGAAGATTGAACGAAAACGTGAATGTTTAGGAACCAGTTATCTGTTCGCTACAGTAACTGCTACATTGCGTGCTATAGTGTTGCTACAGTACTCTGCTAGAATGTCGCTACAGTAATTAATACAGTAAAATAAAAAAAATCTGTTTTTTATGTTTTTGTTATTTCTGATTTTTGCAGATTAAACAATTAAAAGGCAGGATTTTTTTAAAAAAGTTTTCGCTGTGCGCTGTAATCATTTACCCCTCTCTGATTGCCAGCGACGATTCTACAATTTTTGCCTGTAGTTGATAGTTTTTATTCATATTTTCTGAAACGATAAAAACATTAATGCAAACAGTATAGATAATTTTAATATCGAGAAACCGAGTGAAGTCGTACGAAGAAACCATGTCTGCTTGCAATTTGCAAAGTAGCAGAGACCAAAAAGTAAAACAAGTACGCTACACTTGAACCTCAAGGAGATGCGTGCAGTCAAACTCGGTCACGTGATGCGAGTCGGGAGTACGAACCGAATCGGAGGCAAATGGGCCGTTCCGGCCCGAGAAAACACAAGTAGTACCCGCCCACCCCGGCTGGCAATCTGAGCCGTCCGTGTGCGGCACGTCGGGTGCTCCGTGGGCCGTCCGATGCGGAAAACCCTAGGCTGCGCCGCAGGTCGCAACCCCCACCGCCGCCTCCGCTCGGTTTCTCGTTCGCTCTATATATACCGTGGGCGCGCCGTCGCCGCTCTGTATTCGACGGCTCGGTTGATCTTATTCTCTTCGGCCAGCAATATTTTCTTCCCTTCTTGTGTGCTTGTGAAGCTTATGTGTTGTTGGCTTTTCCGCTCTCTATTCTCTTTCTCTTTTGTGATGTTGGAAGGTTTCTGTTTCTTTTTTGTTGTTGACTTGTTGGTAGGAGCCTCGTTGATGCAGATGAGGATACACAAGATTTAATGGGTAATTTGCGTCTGAGGCATCTCTGTGATGTCACACCCTTTTTCACCTTGGAGATCTGATGCATGCTTGCTCACATAATCCCTCAAGCTCTTTGTCTTTTCACCTGTTTCTTTCTTTTGTTGGATCTGTGGTTTAGATCTAATGCGTCTTGGCTATTTCTTTTATTTTATTGTTCTTTTTTCTTGATATCCTTCAAATAAAGTGCGTATTGTTCGTTTAATGATCGAGAGATGAGATGATGATGATATTGTTTCCCTATTGGTTTGATCGGCTGGCATGATGGCCTCAAATCTGTATTAGCTCTATCTGATCGTCTCAGTCCCCTGATTTTACTTTGTGTATGGATAGTCAGATCTTTAGTTTTACTTTTCATTTTGGAGGAAAATACGATTTATTTTTCCGCTAGTTTTTTTCATAGATTTTGTATATTTGATGGTATGAACTGGAGATATGATGATCCTTTCCCCAGCTGATCGACAATGATTATGCTGTGCGCTATAATTATTCTCTTCAGAGAGAATCAAGCCAGGACTCTGATCCTCCAAAGTTTATATAGAGAACTAATTTTTATAATCCGAAATGGTTTAGTTATCTACGGAGTATGTGTCGGAACATGATGAACTAGATGTGCTGCTCATGGTTTGCACGTATCTTCACTCGTCATGAAGTTGTTAGGGATTTTATTTGGATCCTTTAATTTTGTGATTTACTGCTTGGCATGGAGGGTATGAAGATCTTTTCCCCAGATGATCCGACGATGAACAGACTGAGCGATATGATTATCCTAGTGATTTCCGTGAGGCAGAACGGTAAAACATATTTAAAAATCATATTCTTTTTGCAAGAGATGAATTGCAGATTCAGATCACGTTCGAACTCGGGACACAGCTGTACAGGAGAGAGCGTTTGAACGATGGGTTCCGAGGGGTAGGAATTGTATCGGGAGTGTGATAAAATTTGCCCTCTACTGCTATTCTTATGATTAACTTGCATCAGATTACATGCCCAAACGTGTGCTTTTGTAGCAATACATGAAAGATCGTAGCGCTTAAACTGTTCTTATGATGCATAGCGCTTAAAATGTTCTCAAGATTCAAGTCCAGACGTGTACTTTTGTAGCAACAGCATCAAAGATCATAGCGTTCAAACTAAGTGAAATTGACTGGCTAAGCACAAGGCACAGCCGTGATAACCTCTATGGTAAGTAGTAATAACGATTTGTTATCTATCACCGCGTAGCGTGACAGTCTCATGCTCCTTTTGACTCGAGTTACCGTCTTATCTAACCGTAATGAAATTGCCGGTTACCCATTTCTCACCCTGTTATGCACGAATCACCCATCTCATCTACACGAAATTGCCGTTTATTTTTTGGATGCATTACCTACTTGATTTTTTACATTTTTATTTAAAGCCGTAGTAGCAAAATATTGTACTGGAAAAAATCTTTAAGGTCCTATTTAGGATATAGAAATTTTCGTAGGAATTTCATAAGATCAGCCCAATTCTTTTAATAATTTAAAATTTTTCCGTATTCCAAACAGTAACTAAAACATTTTGAACATGGCTGCTGCAAACTGGCCCTAGGCCTAAGCCGCCACAGCAAATGGCCGAATTTAGGTACCGAGTACCGACCATCCATCATGGGACCGGCCGACCGGTTACCACAGCGACTGCAATTGTACGAGACATCGCCTTGATTAAATGCAATGCAATTATAGGGTCCACCCTTGCTTTTAAAAACGACTTTTAACTTAATATTTAATTTTTAAAGAGTATTTTTTTAAGATAGATTAATTATAGTACACGTTAAAAGCTTAACATTTATATCAACTAAAATCATAAGCGAATATCTCTCTATAATCTGTCATAAACAATTAAAATTTAAAAATTTCAACTAAAAATCATAAATCTCAGTCAAAAAGAACAAACCCATAGAAATCTTAACTCCAAGGCCAACCCATAGAGATCTTAACTCCAAGGCCGTTGGCCATTTACAGAATGCCAATGGCAAGCTCGGAGGAGGAATATCAATTACTACATACTCATGGTTGGGACGTAGAGTTGATTACTCCGCTCTAGCTAGCTTATAGCTTAAATTTTTAGCTGAAATTGTACTGTAGTTGCTATTAGATTTTTTGAAGGAAAAATAAGAAAAAATTAAAAAAAAGTTATATCGTCATGAAAAATGCAAAAGAATAAGAGAAAAAAAGAAAGACCTAAAAACACAAAACAAACTGAAATTAAAAGCTTTTATTTCAAGTGACTTCTGGTTTAAATAATCCAAAAGCTAAAAAAATTTAAAAGCTGAACCTGTTTGGAAAGAAACCTAATTAGGACACATTAAAAACAGCCTTTGGCTTTTAACTGTTTTAAACACATTAGTTTCTTAACTTTTTTCTTCTTTACGTTATTTGTGAAGATATAATAATTTTCTTCTTTATTTTTAATTAAATATCTCAACTAAAAACTAACGGTCGCTGCCGTGTCTGTCAAAAGCTAATAGCCGACGCTAATAGATTCTTCGTGACTCTCAAGCCGCATAGGTTTCCGGCGGTTGAGATCCCATCCGTCGAGAGCACGAGGGACAACTCGCCCTGCCCTGCGATGCGATGCATACTGCATGCAAGAATTGCTCGAGTGAACTGTCAGACCAGTCGATATTCCGGCAGGTAACTGTACATGTGGCCTGCATAACATCGGCGCCTCGGCGGTCGAGTGACGATGCGAATGAATTTGCCCAGTTCTCGGCCAATCCATCTCAGATTCTCAGCTACCTACTGATAAAAAAACAGTCAGTTTTCTGTGTACCAGGAGCTTGATTGTTGCTGTTCTATGTGGGCAAGATAAGGCGAAGGCTCCCGACGGTAAGGCGTGGGATATCTCAAGCTTCTGAGGTGCTGTTTTGATTTTCTTTTGGCATATTCAGGTGAGTTGTTCTCTTTACTTGATTAATTGGGTGTTGAGTAGTTCGGTGGTGGTGGTGTCCATGTGAGTTGCAGATTCGAGTGTTTTTATATGCTGGTGATGGTGCGTAGCGTAGGTGATGATAATTGGTGTGATATCTGGGGTCAGTTCTTTTCGGCTGCGATTTATAATTTTTGGTTGAAAATTTTGAATTTTAACTGTTTACGATACAGATTACGGAGAGACAGATACACTCTGTTTGAAAGTTAGGTACTGTAACAAAAACTAAAAGCCGTCAGCTTTTGACTTAAAAGAACAGCCCTGGAACGGGTGTTGTGCTGACTGAGCTTCTGCCATCTGATCCAAAAGGTTTTTGTTTACTTAGGCACTTTTAACCAAAACCTTCTTCCACAAATATTTAGCACGTCACGGTTCCCGAGATAAACTTTTCCAGACTACCCTAAGTACTAGCCATCTCCACCCCTTTGTTGCCTCATTTGACCGCTTTGTTGCCTCATTTGACATGTCTAAGATATTATTGGAGGACATTTTAGTCATATCTTATTCCAAGTACTAGCCAAAAGTATCAAGGAAACAAAAACGGAGGAAGTTATTAAAGCAAGGTTTCGCCGTCTTTGCGAGAGCAAGCATCATGTAGAGGTGGTCACGGTTCAAGAAGCCTCAATATGTCAGGTATGGAATCCGCAGCGCCAACTTCAGGACGAGGTCCTCTGGTTGGAACTATCACAAGTACACGGTACGTTCGTACGCACGTGCTGTTTGGCGTGCATACTTGACGACATGTTCGGTGGCACTGACCCGATTGCCGTCAAGGAGATCCAGAGACAGCGCTCACTCTTCTGCCGGAGCTTGGGCGAGGACCCTCCTCGAACCGGCTTGATTTTTTCTGGCGTGACTGCCTCGTCGCCGAAGAGGAGTTTCAATGACATGAACCCCGTCGGTCGTGTTACCGTCGCGCGGAGGGACCAGAGCACACTAGGGAGCTCATTCGACCACTTGCCCTTCGGGAGTCCGACGAGGCGCTTCTTGACTCCGGCAGAGATGACGCCATTTGCCCGCTCGATTGCTCCGTTGGACTGCGGGTGCCCAACGAAGGCATATCGAAACATGATGCCCATACGGTCGCAGAACGTCTTAAACTGCGCGGAGTCAAACTGCAGACCGTTGCCGATAGTGATTTCCCCGGGGACTCCAAAGCGGCAGATGATGCTCTGCCAGAGGAAACGTTGCATGGCTACGGAGGTTACCGTAGCCAGTGCCGCCACCTCATACCACCTAGAGAAATACTCTAGGGCGACTACTACGAATCACAGGTCCTCTGGGGCGCGCAGGAGTGGTCCAACAACATCGATGCCCCAGCGCGCCAACGGCCATACCGATGGGATGGGCTGCAAGTTGGTTGGAGGTCTATGGATGACCCTTCCCATACATTGGCACCCCTGGCACCGACGCACGAGGTCGCGCACGTCCGCCATGGCCGTTGGCCAATAGAAGCCTTGTCTGAATGCTTTGCCAATGAGAGCTCGCGGCGCGATGTGCGAGCCACAAAGTCCCGTGTGAATTTCGGCGAGAAGCCACTGTCCTTCACTGTGCAAAAGGCATCGCAGCAGTGGGCGCAGATCCCTCGCTTATAGAGGACACTATCCAGGACCTCAAAGGACCTGGCGCGATGTTGCAGGCGCCACAACTCAAGAGGGTCGTCCGGCTCGGCTATGCCCTGCGGATAACCGTAGATGGGCTCCCGCCAGTCACCTTGTTGGGCGATTTGGTGGACCAGTCTGCATGGCGCTTATCCTGTTCGATGGCTGTGGTAGCTAAGACCTCGGTGAAGGCTCCGGTGGGAGGAGGGATCTGCTGGTTAGCGGCCTTAGCCAGCGCGTCAACCTGCTCGTTGTCCGCTCGCGGAACGGCCTTCACCATAACGCCCAAGTTATGGCGCTCTCTCGCCCTCACGGCAGCTAGATACTTGGCTAGATCGGGGTCATTGGCTTGATAAGATTTCTCGACGTGCCCTGCGATGAGACGCGAGTCCGTGTGAGCGAGTGCCCTCCTTGCGCCGAGGGCCTTCAGCTTGGTGAGGCCGAAGAGTAGCGCTTTGTTATTCGACTGTGTTGTTTGTCGCCGAGAACCCAAGACGCGCTGAGTACAACAGGTGATGTCCCTCTGGTGTGGTGATCACTGCGCCGATCCCGGCGCCCAATACACTATAGGCCCCGTCGGTATGAAGGGTCCACACTGGGTCTGCTGGCGGCTGCGCGTGTGGCTGAGCTGGTGGGGTACATTCGGCAAGGAAGTCCGCGAGGACCTGAGACTTTATGACCATGCGCGAAGCGTACGTCAAGGAGAAGGGTGCGAGCTCTACCGCCCACTTGCCGATACGGCCTATAGACCCCTTGTTATGTAACATCTCCGCCAAAGGAAATGAGGATGGCACAGTGATAGGGTGGGCGAGGAAGTAATGCCGGAGCTTCCTTGAGACCATGACAAGAGCGTAGGCCAACTTCTCTAGCTCGGTGTATCGCGTCTTTACGCCCTAAAGGGCTTCAGAGACAAAGTACACGGGTTGTTGAAGGGTGCCCTCCTCTAGGACGAGGACTGCACTGACTACTGTTGCGATGGCGGTGAGGTACAGTAGGAGCCGAGCCTCTGATGCCGGGGCGACTAGGGTGGGAAGGCTTGCGAGGTGCCGCTTAAGTTCGTCGAAAGCCTTCGCATAGTCGTCGTCCCAATGGAACCCGTCGCATCCGCGGAGGGTCTTGAAGAACGGGAGGCCCCGCTCGACTGCGTTGGATAGGAAGCGACTCAACGCGACCATGCGTCCAGTGAGCCTCTGGACCTCCCTTGCTATCTTGTGCGGCTCCGTAGAGAGGATCGCGTCAACATTGTCAGGGTTCGCCTAGATGCCACACCCGGACACCAAGAAGCCCAGAAGCTTTCCAGCTTGCACGCCAAAGACGCATTTGTCTAGATTGAGCTTGATGCCTGCTCGTCTGAGGTTGTCGAAGGTCTTGACCATGGGCAGCAACCTGTCTGGCCTTTACGACTATGTCGTCAACATAAGCTTCTACATTCCTTCCAAGCTAGGAGGCAAGCACGATCACGACAAGATGCGTAAAGGTGGCGCTTGCGTTTTTGAGACCGAAGGGCATCCTAACGAAGCAGTATATCCCTACCAGCGTTATGAAGCTGGTCTTGACTTCGTCGTCCTTGGCATGTGAATCTGATGGTAGCCGGAATACGCATCCAGTAAGCTCATGAGCTCGCATCCTGCCGTGGCATCCACCAGCTGATCTATGCGAGGCAACGGTAGTTATCCTTTGGACACGCCTTGTTGAGGGCAATGAAGTCAATACACATGTGGCACGCATCATTGGCCTTCTTCACTAGCATCGGATTGGCGAGCCAGTCCGGGTGCTGGACTTCACGAATGACCCCGGACCAGAGCAGCTTCGCTACTTCTGCCTTGGCTGCCTGTTGATGCTCGAGAGACATACGTCGGAGTCTCTGCCTGACTAGCTTGGCGTCGGGGCGGACCGCTAGAGTGTGCTCAATGAGGGCGCGGTCCACACCCTTTATGTTGGTCGGGGACCATGCGAAGACGTCCACGTTGTCCTGGAGTACCCAGAGTAGATCCTGCTCAACCTTTGGGCGAAGGTCCTCACCGATGGACACCTGATGGTCTTTGGTGTGCAGGAGGACTCTCTTGACTCCGCCATCCGGCCGGGGCTTGGGCGTCCATCCCGGGGCGGAGGGCGTGCCTGCCCCGGGAGTGTCCGTGAGCACGTGCACCTTCCGATGCGGGTCCTGAGTACCAAGCTTTATCTACCGGGCAAGGTCTTGGTCACCAATGCGGTGATGATGACTTGTGGGCCCGAGGGTTTCATGCACAGAAAGCCATGGTGCATGACTACTCCAAAGGAATTGAGGGTCGGGCGTCCTAGGATGGCATTATATGGGTACGGGAGGTCGACGACGTCGAAAGTGATGTCCTCGCTCCTCAGGTTGTCGCCCTGTCCAAAGGATACTTGCAACCATATCTGACCCAGAGCCTTCAACGGTTGACCTCTGAAGCCCTGAAGTGGGATTCCCAGGGGCCTAACCTGCTTTGGGGGATTCCAATCTGGTCGAAGGCTACTACGAATAGAATGCCGGCGGAGCTGCCTCTGTCGACTAGGACACGCTTAACATCGCAGCCTGCGATGGCGGCCTGGATGACCAGGGGATCCTGGTGAGGGAAGTCAATGCCTTCTGCGTTAGCGATTGTGAAGGTGATGTCGTTTTGCGCCTAGGTCGGTGGCGCCTAGGCTGGGTAGGCCGCCACGTGATGTAACCGACGCGCGTAGGCTTTCTGTTGTCGTGCGAACAAAAATTTCATGGAAGAGCCCCCGGATATGACATTTATGACGTGGTGTTGGCCTCCCTCCGGGGCTTGTATGCGCAATAGACCTTCTTGGGGCTGCTGCACATGAGCCATCACTAGGGTCCCCGCTTCTAGGGCTCTGTCCCTGGCGACGCTTTGGCGAAGCGTCGCAATGGTGGGGCATGTCCTCGTGAGGTGGTCGCTGCAGCCATGCACTTCGCACCACAGTCCCTGCAGCTGGCGGTTCACTTCGCCACACGTCCCATCGTCGCGGCCTCGGCCTTGCCCGCGTCCATGACCTCTGCGACCCTGTCCTCGGCCAACGGGGGCGCTATCGTCGGAGCCGTCTTCGATGTCGAAGACATAGCAGGCCTTCTAAGACCCGCGTTATTTACAGTTGGACTTGTCGTTCGACGAATCTTGTTTGCACTTAGAAGTGTCCTTCGATGAGTCTTGCTTGTGCTTGGAGGAGCCCTCCGGCGAGTCTTCTGCCTGCTTGGCATCGGAGGTGTCGCCTCTGCGCCGTTTAGTGTCTTCCTCTGCCCTCGCGTACTCCTCCATCTTGTCGAAGAGCTTGACCACCGTCTTTATCGGCTTGCGCGTGTTGTATTCGGCTAGTGGCCTCGGGCGAAGGCCTTGGATCGCTGCGTTGATGATAGTGGTCTCATTGACATCCTTGACTTGGCAGCGAACCTTGGCAAAACGCTTGAAGTACTCTCGGAGCTTTTCCGAGGGCTTTTACTTGATGGAGAAGAGTTGATCCGCGTCAACGCGCTCGACGTAGTTTCCTTGGAAGTTGTTATACAGGCAGTCCCAAATTTGTTCCCATGCGTAGATGGAGTTCGACACTATGGTAAAAGATAAGAGAGCGTCACTCCCTGCAACGCAAGCGGCAGTCCCTTTGCCTTGGTAGAGTCATCCCCGCCAGCGGCCTCGATGGCGGTTTCGTACACGCGAACGAACTCCCTGGTGTCTGTGTCACCCTTGTATGGCTCGATGGTAGGGAACTTGAAGTCCTCTGGTCACGCCGATTGTTGCAGGCCAGCGAGGGGGGGGACTCCAGATCGACACGTCGAAGCACAACATGACCAGAGGTGGGAGCGTCGCGGCTATCTGCTCGGTCTGGTGTAGCTTCCGTCGCCGCTGCCGGTGGGGTTTGTTGGCTCCACGCCTCCTACTGGCTTTGAGCCTCTTGCATTTCCCGCACGGCTCTCTGGAGATCCATCAGCTCGCGCTGCAATGTACCGAGGGCCGCCAGCAGGGCGTTTTCCACTGTCAAAGTGACCGCACCAGCCTGGGCGTCGGTACAAACCACCGGGTTGGTGGCAACTACGGCCTATCCCCCGGAGCTGTTTAGCGCGTCGGTGCGATGGGCCCAAGGTCGGTGACGAAACCAGCGCGGCCGCCAGGGCCACCTATCGCTCCCGTACTGGGTGCCGGGTCGTCGGCCATGCCAGCGTGGGCATCGGCGTCGCTACTCCCACCGACCTAGGCGCCACTACTAAGGCCAACTGTCGTACCAGCAGCGGGGTCAGCCGCCGCACCACAGATGTGGACGTCGGCGCTCACAACACCAGTGTTGCCATCCGCGCCAGTTGCTGACGTAGACGCCGGCGGTGCACCGACTGACGCCCTGGCGTTTGCGAGCACTGCCGTCGTGCTCCACTTCTTCCTTGCCGTCGATGAAGCTTTCTTTGGTGTCATCATTTCTCAAATTTCACGACTTGCTCTCCGCCGTCCGTGGCGTCCCCACGGACGGCGCCAACTGTTGTGGCTACTGGCCAAACAGTAAAGTAGGAGAGTAGTGGAATGGATGAGATAGATGGACAATACTTGCCCCTTCTCTATGTCTAGGGTGTGTGTATATATTTGTATGAAGCGTATTTTACAATCCTGTCCTTACATCCATGTGCCCTCTATAGAGATATCTATGTCATTACACATGTCCCATTTTGGGCTTTACAACTATTTATTAGGCCGGATAGGCTTAGGTAGGACCCACCCCTGCCACAATTATCATCAGTTAAAGAGTTTGCAGCAAAAGCTCATAGCAGGCTCAAACCTTAGGTCTCCTAAAGAACAGATGGACTCCATCCTTTCAGCTGAAATAACATAAGAGGATCTAGTTATAGTGCATGTTTAGGTTGTTAACCACAGGACAGGTTATTGAAACTAGGTTAGTGGTGTCCTCAGCACCACTACCACAGGTTAGGGAGATTCTAACAACCAGAAGCCAGGGAAATCACGTATTAACATATTGGCACATGGTGACTCACCTGCCCATTTTAAATGTAGTTTAGGAGGGCGAGGTGAGTGTATTACTTGTGTGACCATACAAAAGGTATGCTCTTTTTAGCTTCGGTTTTTTGCTGCGGCTTATAACTTCTAGACTGTTTATGCAAGAGTGCGAAATAATAAACTCGTATGTAGTTTTAGTCAATATAAATGAAATCACTACATTGTGTATTACAATTAACTTACAGACTATACCTTGAAAAGATATTCCGTTTGAAAGTTAATTACTGTAAAAAAACAAAAAAAAACAACTTGTAGAAGTTGAAGAAAAGAGACCCAAAATTACTAGACAAATACAAGGATGCTGGACTTGGCTATTGAAAGTGCTAACGAATTAAGAATTTTCTTGCCACCAATAATGGAAAGATCAATATTCTTAATTTAAACAGTAAGTTAAGAGTGACGCAGAACTCACGTTGCACTTACCCTCAGCCGACCGCAAAAGTTTCAGCTGACTTTCGGTGACCAATCAATCAGGTCTGATATTCTATCCAGCAAGCGATGACAAGCCATGTGAAAGAAACTGCACTCTGATATCAGCAATGTTCCTTCACCGGTTTTCAAGACCCTGCAGTCATCGGTGGTGGCTAGCATTGGCAGGTTGCAAATGGACATTTGAACTCTTAAGCAACCATCAACTTCAGGTATAGGAGGAGAAAAGGACGATTTCATCACAAGTATAGTAAAGCTATAACTTTATTCGATCAAATGAATTTAACATCAGATTCCACAAAGTTGTCCAATAGAAACATCCAAGATTCTCATGCCTTTTTTCCCTACCGTTTAGGCATGCAGTTGTTCACTAAAAGATTAGCACCATCTCGAACAGTGCTGAAATGTGTGGGAGGTGTGAAGGTGCAACAACTATCTAAAAAAAATATTAGTCTGGATAAATTCTAACAACGACTGGTGAGAGTTATAGACGAAAAGCAATTGAAAAGGAAAGCAAACCACCAAGGTACTATGCTAATGACTTTACGGCCTTCATCAAATGACAGTTGATGGCTTACACCGAGAGATATTAATACCACCACTGCAATATTTATTTGCACTGCATACCTATCTGTTTTAAACTGCAGGACAGCCAAGTACGGGGGTCGGGGGGGTCCTTCCCACATTTCATTCTTCCCACACAGAAGCTCATGATATCTAGCTTCCAGTCTTCCAAGCTTCGTCTCCGAGGACTGCACAGCTATAGAGGACACCTTGGGCGCTGGCATGCATCGACATCAAGGATAAGATCTACAAGATGGTCATGGATGGTCCATCTTGCAGATTCCTCTCGTGGTTTTTATGTTTTGTAGCATGTGTTCTCATGGAGTCTGCTGTTTCTGTTCTTTCATGGTGCCCTCCGCATCCTATACCTAGGCAGGAAGCAAAAATTAAGCAGAAGACATATAAGTTTTGGGAGTACCAGGAACAGAGTAATACCTGGGTGGAAATAAGCACGCCTTTCAATTTGATGTCTTGCATCAACGATACCTGCACAAAGGTAGGATCAATCGAGCAACGGGAAAGGGAACATGGCCGTGCTTCCATTTCTAGTCAAGAGGAGGATACTGATCCAGTCCTGCCCATAAGAAAAAGAATTTCCTTGACAAGAATGTCAGAATCATCTGTGTGGATAACAGGGCAAAGTGGATCGATCTATGAGAGGTTCTGGAACGGGGTGATGTGGTTGATTGCCCCTCATGAACTCCCAACTTCTGCTGGTTATGCCATGGCAACTTTCATTGTGAATACGACTATCCTTGCTCTGTCAGAGGCTGGAATCCTCTACCAGGTAAGCTGCATCCCCATGATCTCAAGACTTGTTCTAGCTTATTCAGACTTATGGATCTAGCCTTGTAGCTCATATCGCTACTCTACTAATTCTTATAGGTTACCCTTGTATCTTATTCTTGAATTGTTTGAGCTCTTTAATAGTACAGTGGTTTATGCCCCCCCTTTTTTTTTAAAAAAAAAATCCGGTTTAGTTCCATTACTTTTTTGTACTCTTTTGAGTACTTACATGTGTTCAAAACTTGAAAATGTTGAGCAAAGAGCAGCAACCATAGTCATGATTAGCAGAGGATATTTTACAGGACAAGTTACAACAGAAGTAAAAGTAGCAGAGGAATTCCTTTAAAAAAAAAGTAGCATAGGAATATGAGCTGTATCCATAATAATAATAATAAAAGTAACAGAGCTATGGAGGAAATCAATTCCTGCTGGTTATGTTAGAAAAATGTACAGAATGTGTGTAATACTTATTCACGAGTAAGGCACCAAGAACATGAACATGCATCCACTGTAATATCATGTAAAATGCAATGATGGTTAGACTATTCTCTTTTTTTCCTAAAAAAGATCCAGATCATTATATTTTCATCTCTGAATTATCTAAAACGTGAGATGAAGATGATGTAAAAAGTCAGAAATGTTTGTCAGTAATGTGAACGCATCTATTTTATGCAATTGTAACAAAAATCAAATCCTATATCCTGAAGTGCAATAGACTTCTGAATGAATACAAATATCCAATTGCAAACAAAGTCCAGCCTATCTGGACATGCCCAGCTAATAACTCTAATAGTGGACATAATAGTGCTATATCTTTTCAGTAAATCCAAATAACTCTAATAGTGCTATATCTTTTCAGCTGCAGCTAAATGAACATGCCCAGCCTATCTGGACAGAGATGACATTCAACACCGACCAACATTTCATAAACCTTGGAGAAAAAACACAAAGTCAAGCTATGCGCATAAGAAATGGGGTTGTATCTTATGATGGAAGGTTTGTTTCTACCCTAATGCTTCTTTCTGAGGGAAATTGTTCATAAAGAGGTTAATTTGGAATCAACCAACATGCACTGATCAACAGAAATTATTCCTTCTCTATCAGGAAACTTTTCTTATCTACCACGAACACTTCCCTACTTGAGGTCACAGAACTTCAACCTCTAAGGTATGAAGCAGTATTACTGAACTTGACCCTCTTTGCCAGGTGTAATATCTTGTTCAAAATTCAAATGAAAACCACAACAAAGGAAAATTCTAACAAGAGCTTTGACAAATGATGCTTTACTCAAAATTCACATGATAAAAGAGTACAGTAAAAATCATGGTTTCTAAAATATAGTGGATCATTACATCTGATATATACAAAGAAAACAGGTGAGGTTGAAGACACAATATTTGCTCTTAGATCCAGGTATGTTCACACAAATCAGTAGCAAGAAAAGTAAAAAACAAAGTGATGGACCCACATTATAATAGGGTGCCCTTTAGATAATTATTAACAAGTAGATTTCCGCACCAACTTTATTATAGATTTCCATATTTTCTCATTTTAAAATTAAATACAAGATTAATTGTAGATATCTGGGAAAATTGGATGCTTGTTCTTGCACTAACTGTATATCTTGAAATAATATATTTGATGAAAAAAGTATTTGAAAAAATATTGGTTATATCACTTCCAGTGCTCAGTAATAACTTCTAGAAACAAATGATGACATGGTAGAATAAAGGGTAATGACCTTCAGATATTATTTTACAAAAAGATAGCAATAGTACACTTCAAGTTTTGAACATTTTGCCACCTAGTGGGTCTCAAATTCTTTTCTTTAAAAAAATCACACACAGTGCTTGGTTAATTGAGTGAATACTGTAAAGTTGCTGTTCTTTCTAAAATTATTTTTGTAAATCAAACAATTTGCAATTTTTTTCATCGCCACTATGCCTACTCAACAAAATAATGGTCTGGCGTTACTGATGCTCAGGTGGAATTATCATGGGCGTCCTCCAGGAGGAGATGTATCATATATATCTGATGCTGGAAATGTAAGACCAGGGACTGTGTTCACAGTAAGGTATGCTAAGCATGTGTACTTTAGGAGGTGTGGGAGAATATAGTTTCAACCTCCTTTAAGGAAGAAAGAAACTGGCTCAATAAAGTCCCAATTTGCTCCTGTCCTTACCAATGACTGAAACAAGATCAACTTCTACAGAAAAAAAAGGAGGAAAAGGAAGGCAAGGAAAATGCAAAATTTTCCTCCTGCTTTTCTTAACATATCTTCTGCCCCTTGCTCTATGGATACATTAGACATAAAACTAGGAGCCATGGATAGTGTAAACGGTATATATGATCAACCGTCCCTGACAAGTCACACTATACTCATTTATATTGTTTATCAAAGATTTGATATACCTGTTAGCTATACTGTTTGTATAATCCAATTCTAAGATGGGATAATGCAGTGCAGTTCTACTGGAGACCTATATGAGTTTGATAAAGAATCAAAGCCGTCATGGAAAAAGCATATATGGGGTGAAGAAACAGCAGAAAATGTCTCATTAAGCTCCTCTGTTGGGTGTGCTATACATGGTTTGTCAGGATCTAACTCAGTTTCACTTTTCCTGATAACCAAGGTATGCAAGAATTTGTTATAAATGATTTAACTGGATCCAAGCTAATACAGAAGCATTATATTTCATGAGTGCCCATCTGTATATTATCCACTAATCCACGTATAGATGTGAATGTTCTAAGCCATGCTGAGTTGCTGACTCTTATAATATGGGAACAATTCTATGTGTTCCTGGTAGTTATGAAGCTGATGAAGGTGCTTATAAAAGAAAAGAACTTGCATATGCTTAGGTGGATATCTATAGTAGGATAGTCCAAATATGGTGTCAAGCGTAACGTATGACCAGTATCATCCATTAGACAGTTCAAGACAAATTGATGACTTAAGCTTCATCAACAAACTATGGATAAGTTAAGAAGAATAAAATAATAAGAAAAGTTTGCTCCCTGCTGAAGCAAGAATATGTCATGGCTAGGAGCCTAGGACTGTAGGATCTCTATTATTATCATTAAAAGAACAATATTTCTATATTTGTTTGTTAAAGGTATTTATAGATTGGCAGGATGGTCTTTTAGTGGAGCGACGCTTGCATAGAAGGAAGTGGAAGTGGGATAAGCATGGAGCTCCCAAGAGTCAAAGACTTAGTTCAATTACAGAAGTTCAACAGGATGAATCTAATGATGCAACTTCAATGTTTTTTACTACAACCACAGGAAAAGTATTCGAGTATCAGTTTTCACAACATACAGGTATAAACTCCTTTGGAGATCTTGATGTATTTGCATCCAAGGTCTTTTGCATAAAAACAATCTAATAAAGATGAATTTGCATATTTTTCTTAGCAAAACCATTTATGTCAATTTGTGCTTCCCAGTGGAAAGATGGAAATAAACCAAAATTATGAAAATGCTAGTCCACCAAAATTATGAAAATACTAGTCCAACACAGATAGTATTTCAAGTGAAGTCTGCAGCAAAAATCTTCTGTCTAAACCATATGCTACACTCTGATCCTGATTTGATTGTATAAACTCTTGTTTTGTCAACAAAAAACTTTGGTTTTAGTCTAGAAACACAAAAAATAATCATCAAGTTCAACAAAGATGGATGTGTCACAGTACATGCTAAATTCACCTTGAAACAGTAGAGGGCCTGTTTGGCAACGGCTGCGGCTTATGGCTTTTGGCTGAAATTTTTGAATTTTGGCTGTTTACGGTACAAATTACGGAGAAATAGATACTCATTTGCGATTTTAGCTGGTACAGATGTTGGGCTTTTGACATGTAGATCGTTTAACTTGTAGACCCTGTCTTGAGAAAATACTCCGTTTGAAAGTTAGGTACTGTAGCAAAAGCCAAAAGCCGCTAGCTTCGGAGGAAAAGAACAGGCCCAGAATCATGTGTTAGACGATAGATCCAAGCAAGTCAAACTAGATTTAACATTCTCGCCTAGGACCATATCATTCTCATGTGAACTTCTTCTTTGAACAAAATGGCACATTCAGTTGTTTAATTCTTTTATCAGAGCAACAACTATAATTATTATGTTCCAAGCAGAAACTAAGTTGACATGGCTTATCTTTTTCACTGGACAAGGTGGGGCTCAAAGCAATAAGATCAGACGACTATGGCTAAATCACATGTCTCCTGAGCATGCAAAGGTAGCAAGAAACGTCCGAGGTGTACAGGTTCAAGTTGGCAGAATGATATTCCCACTAGATGATGGTAGGCTTGGGGAGCTGCATTTACCAGGTATGGGAGGTGATGATTTTGGTCCAAGTCAACAAAATAGCATAAGAAGGAAAGCATCAAACAAGTACGAGTGGTCCATCCTGGATGCACCAGAAACAGAAGGTTGGAATGCAGAATATTGCACCGAAGAGCATGGTCCGACAAACTGTATTACTGGATCAAAGAATGTAGTTCCAGATACCGAACCAAATGACTTGAGCAATGCCCCGCCTTCCAGAAGGCGCAAAGCAGAAGAGAAGCAACATTATCTATATATAAATAGCCGTGAGAGTGATAAAACCGAATCATACAACTTTTTATCAAGAAGTATTGATCTTAACTTCCACATGCGGGTGGTGCATGCAGTTAGATCACTTTTTCTCATAACAGACAACGGGTTAACTTTTGAATATCTAAACAGCAATGGAGTTTGGTTATGGCTAAGACATGAGCACACTACAGCAATGAAAGGTACACTAGGAAGCTATAATGGCAGCTTGTATCTTGTCGACGTGCATGGGAGCTTACATATTAGAGAAAGAAATGGAGGCGAACTGTTATGGATTAATTGCACCGCAATGAGGAAGGGAAGACAGGTTGCAAGTGGGTCTCCATGGGATGGCATCCCCGGTTTATCACGCAGAGTGACAACAGATGATGCCCTTTTCTTTGTTAACAAGAGAGGCAGGCTGATACAGTTTACGGTAGAAGTTCAACCATGTTTTAAATTGAGTAATGTTTGCCTTATTAGATATAAAAAACTTCAAATATACCATTTTTTATTCAAGCTCGCAATTAGCCAAGATTTAAACACATGCACATTGAGTCATTAGTTCTTTCCTCGTACCCAAAGTCCTGCATAGCAATGAGCAAATATTTTTTCCCATAAAAACCAATAAATAATGAAGTATGACTCAAGATAATGCCATGCATATCTACGCATCAATGCAACACATTAGTCTAGAGCACAGAAGTGGTTGAGAATCTACTGGTAGGTATTTATAGATAAACATGGAACAAAGTACTCAAGATATGTCAATATCATGACAATTGTAGTCAATCTCTTTGGTAGTATATCCTTTAATATTCCAGGATAGGCATTTCATACAAGATCTTTAATGTCCCATTACCATTTACCTCTGTTCTGAAAGTTGGGGACTTGGGGTTTCTATTCACAAGTTGATCTTATTTTCTTGTACCATCCATTCTTTCCACATCTGCTTAGTATATATGGGCAATGCAATAGTAGAAAATAGAGCACAAATTCGCGAACATGTTCAGGGTCTAAACAATCATAAATCAGATTGCTCACAGGTGAAATGGGTAAGGCAGGAATTACCGAGTTTTTTTCCTTCTTAAAAACATGGAGTCCTTAATTTAAGATCAAATGTGATGTATATCAAGAAGCATTCATCTCCCCCCCCCCCCCCCCCATTTACTCGCATGGGGGGGAAGCCTAAATGAACATTTTTTTTTCAAACATCACCATCTTTCAAAATTTTGTCTATTGTCTTGATATAGGTATCTTTTCAACTGAAAACAATTTAACTCTACATTACATAATATTTACTAATCCAGATATGCTAACTTCATGCTAATTCCCTTGTAAACTTTTGCAGGTTGCGCTACGGAAATTCAAGTGGAAGGACTGCCAGAACCCTCCTGATACCAAGATTGCATTCATAGTGGATCAGGAGGTCTTCAGAAGAAACATCATCTTCGTAGTTGGCCGCAACAATCGTCTGTACCAGTACAACAGAATCACAGAGCTATGGCACAAGCACTTCCAATCACCTCACCTCGTCCTGTCAAGATCCCCCGGGACAGCCATGAGACCGTCCCCTCTGTCCCTCACCGGCTCCCTCTTCATGGTATCCGAGCACGGGGGCCTCGTCGAGTACCATTTCAGCCCGCAGGGCGGGTGGGAGTGGGTCGAGCACGGGATGCCACGCCGGGACGTCACCCTCGTCGGCGCCCCGGGGCCGTGCTTTGATGGCGCCCAGCTGTTCGTCATCGGCTCCGACGGCCACGTCTACCGGCGGCACCTTGATAAACGGACGTGGAGGTGGACGAGCCACGGGCACCCGTCGGAGCCATCCGCCGCAGCGCTGAACGCGGCCGGAGGCGGCGAGCAGAGCTGCGCCACGCCGGGCGCCGCCGACGCGCACTACGCGAGCAGCTTCAGGGGTAGCTGCGACGAAAAGGTCTGCGCCGCAGCACTAGAGCGGTGCTCCCATTTCTGCTCTTTCTTGGTAAATGAAGTCGCTAACGTCGCTTAGGCAATTCGACGAACAGGTGGCGGCCGTGCGGCCGGTGCCGTTCTCGGAGGACGCGGTGATCTTCGAGCTGCGAGACGGCCGGGTAAGCAAGAAGAGCAACGCAAAGCACACGCGAGCTCCTACTCCTCCTAATCGCATTGCATCGCATGAATCGAGAAGAAACATGCGCGCCTGATCGGGGGGCATGAATCCGATCATGGAGAATGCTGTGTTTAATCACCTTAGTTTCGTTACTGTCCCGTGCAGTTGGCGGAGCTGCGGCGGGCGGCGGACGGGCGCGGCGGGTGGGAGTGGGCGCGGATCATCAGCACGCCGGTCAGCGCCTGCATGACCAGCTACTGGACGGCCGTGGCCACGTAGCCGCCGCCGCCGCCGCCGCCAACCGCGGCGAGGTGGAAGGAAGCGGAAGCGCGGAGTTGGAATTTGGGATTAGGCGTGTACTGTTTGTGCAGCGTCGTGGCGGGAGTGAAACGGGGAACTGGAAATGTAGACACGAGTTGACTGGCAGAAGCCGTGTTTATACTGTAGACCAGTAGTTGGCTACAAGCAAGTTGTTTTTTTTATTGATAAACACAATCCGGATATTTTCTTTTTTTAGAGGGAGCGGACATACATAACTCGCGTCGGCGCCACCACACGCACGCGCACACTTGCTTAGCTTTTTCACTGGACAAGGTGGGGCTCAAAGCAACAATAGATCACATGTGTGTGTATATATTACCTTTGTCTGCTACGCTGTCTAACTTTTAGAGCCAATGGCTATGAAAACAAAATTTCCAGAGGAAATGAGTAATGTAGATTGGAAGAATAAATATAGTAAACAAGAACATAAATAGTATTTAAAACATATACATTACACAAAGAACTAAAGATATAAGAACATATGCATAAACTAGAACATATGTACTACAAAAGATAGAGCATAAATTAGAACAAAATGATTAAGATAAATAGAAGATAAAATATAACTTGAAATGATTAGAATATGTACATAGCACAGAATGATTAGAACTTATAACATAAGTAAAGAATAGAACATATAGATGATATGTAAGAACATAAAGAACTTAGGACATAAGTAAAGAATATAATAAAAAGAATATAAGTAATACAAAGAACTTAAAATAGAATGAACAAACTTAAAACATAAGAAGTTTTGAGAAGGAAATTGCTCTGACGTTCATTCATATACCTTGATAAACAAAAGGTGGATTCTTCTGTGTAATACATCAGAAACTTAGATACAAGTTCTTAATTATACAAACCTCATATATATTTTACACACTCTTACAAGCCCTAACTCGAGGATCGAGTTTTTAATTTAGGATAGATACTACCTATTTACACTAAGTAGTGGAGTGGTAGTGGAGAAATTTTGATAGAATGGTGGTGGAGTCAAAGTGGTAATGTGTTGAGCGATGTGTGATGAGGTGGGTTCCCTTTAAGCTTGGTTCCATGTCCTTTATATTGGCCCGCCACACTTGGGATAAGCATGAGTAGATATTCCTTATGATGACACCTTTTGACCGCCGATATTATTCTTCATGATGACGCTTTAGACTTCAGGGAGTTATGATAAAGCTTTAGACATCCGTGAAGAATATTCGCCATAATGACACTTTTGACCAGACTTTATTTCATCTATAATAGTTGATAGTATATAATTGTCCTTACAACTATTCTTGTTGTCAGGGAGGATTTCCAACGAACAATTATTATTATTCATTGTCATCATCTACTATTATTGGTGCAGAGGTTGTGCCTTCAACTTCATCTGGTTGGAGTAAGTCATACCAATCTAATAGTTAGCAATATTCTTTCCTGTTAAGGTGTCTTCGCCATAATTTTGTTTTATCAAGCATCCAACACTTTTATGTAAGAAAAATTATTTCCACCACACCATATGTTCATTATTTGGTTCTGGAAAATCATCTGATATGTGATGTTTAGATGAATGCTCTCTTCAATTTCTATGGCTTCTTTGAACCATCGCCACTTATCATGATTCATGTTCTGAGAGAAGAGTTTCGTTTGTTTTTCTGTCAGGACACTAATCCTTCTTCTATCAATAAACTTGAAACATCTTTTAAAAATATAAATATAATGCATTGCCAGCCTTATTGGTGGCGTGAACCTTGGAGGAGTAGAATAGTTTGTATCTTCCTCCAGAAGGCACCAGTCTCTTATATGCTTCTTTAACTACAATACCAAGGTCGGATTGAAGAATCTGATTCAGTGTGCCATAGATGACAGAGACTAGACCCTGATCTATGATACCTTTAAGAGAAACATCTTTGTGGGTTCGTGTTTGTAGGATTTGGAAAATTTGAGATCTATTTCTGCCCTCAATATTATATATTTGTGGTATGGCTAGAAAATTATTTGGTTGTCAATGTGGAGGAGTGGAAATATATGGATATTAATTCGGATACTAAGGTTAATTTCTCTCCCCTCATATAAGTCAATGAAGTATTCTTGGAGGTCTGAGAATACTCTCATTTATCTCTCTTGGTATTTTTTTCCAAATTAATTCTAGGATATCTGGCCCTAGTCAAAACCGTGTTTGCTTGGTTTTAAAATTCAATTTGGAAATAAGAATTTCATGAGTAGTATGACTAAAGAGTTCCTTTAAGGCTATACTCTCCCTTCTAATTTTACTCTTGTGGCAACAATTCTCTCCTCACTTGTCTTGTGTGGCTACATGCAATTTGATGTTCTGTACCAATGCAATCTGATTTTGATAGTGCAACAGTTCTTATATGTGGAAATGACATGAGAAGTTCTCTCATATTTATGCAAGCTAGAGATGTAGTTGTAGTGGATGCATATGTTCGTTTGAGGCTGAAGCCATTGTTTGGTGAGCTTATATCCAGGCTTAATACATTTGAAATATTTGGTGATCTAATATCTAAATTCAATATTTTTGAGCAATCTGGTGATCTCTTATATATATCCGATATCTTTGAATCACTTGATAGTGACTTATTATTCAAACTTGATACTTTTGAATCATCTGGGGGTATGGCACCCAAATCTAATATTTTTGAATCTTTTGGTGATCTCATACTGAGACATAATATTTTTGAATTATTTGATGATCTGATATTCAAATCTGATATCCTTGAGGATTTCAGTGATTTGGTACCCAGATCCAATATATTTAAATTGATTGGTAATCTGGCACCCAGATCTAATACTTTTGATGGTCTTCCTTTTTGAGAAGAATATCTTAAAATCTTGATTCATGAGCCTCTTCTGAGGGCATATAATCTAATGATCTCGCCCATGTATCTTTAGGCATCATATAATTGAGGTAGTAAGCCAATCCATTCAATGCATGAGCTTTTTCTTTTTTATTCTTTGCTTGCCAGAGTAAATTGAGCAAACCTTGTTGTAATTCGGTTGACGAAAAATTATGATTGAAGCGCTCAAAATTCCCCTCCCGTAGTTGGGGTAATTTACAAGAGCTCATCTGTGTGATCCATTTATATCTCAACTGAGACATTATTTCCTTGTAATGTGACAAGGAGGCAGCTAACTGGGTTAGTTTATAATCATGAAATAATTCTTCACACATTACCTTCCTTATATGATATTGAATGCCTTTTTATGAAAGATCATGTCTCTTTCAATAAATACTTTGAGAAGATTATGATATGATATCATGTAGCGCAACCAATAATATGCATAGCTCAACCAATATCTTACTCTTCTAGATAACGCTTCTAGAGGGATGTTATGAGCTATGATTGTTTGATGATAACTCTCATTATTTTTACTAATACCCATTTAATGGCATGGTAGTATGAATTAGTATGCATGCACATCATATAAAAGTATTGGGCAAGACAAGGTTCACGAGGATTCCATGATAGCCTTTCTTTTATTGCATGTACTAGCCTAAGGGGACAGAGTGGATAGCCTTTAGTATTTTGGCAAGGCTAGAAAGGTAACCACATACCTGTCTAATTTGCATGCATGTTCGCTTATGAATTGGTTTGTTGGTCAATAGGCTTATAGAGTGATCATGCAAACTTATAAGGTGACTAATATAGCCTTTCAATACTTTCTTTTGAACAAACATCCCATCGTTTATAGTTTGCTTCTCCTTTTGGAACCGAAGTGTAGGAAAAGGGTGAGCATTCTTTTGCTGCAATAAATTTATGTTACTATTACTTTGAGTCTTGGTTAAGGCTTTTTCATTAGATATTTTGTTGATAATATTCTTTTTTCCCGAAGCAATTTCTGTAAATTGACTCAACAGTGCTTCTTCAGGTATAGAACAAAATTTTAATTCTATTTCTTTGTTCATGATTTTAAATTTGATACTATCTTTTGTTACAAAAAAGGATATATTAATGATAAGAATGATGTTCCAGGAATGACTCCTTATTTTAGATTTTTAACAAGTAGAAAGGAAGTCTTAATGTAAACACCAGAAATGCAAATGTGAACCTCAGGGATTTTATAGTTTTCTTTAAGAAGATTCCCATCAACACCATGAATTTTGTGGGTTGACATTTTAAAATATTTGAAAGGAATAATTCCTTCTCAGATACAATTCACATATGCTCTAAGTCAATTAAAGTATTATATTTAAAATGGAATTTATCAATAAATTTTTATGAGTTTTCTACATACCATTTTTGTTTGAAATATGTTTCTGTGGAGCTTACTACTTATTGATTATTTTGTAGAATTATTTCTTCTTCAGATTCACTTTGTTTTTCAGATTCATTTTGAGCTTCTGCCTTTTCTTGGATTTCTAAAATTTGAACTCTCCTTTTGAGATGTCATAGTTCTTCTTTTATATAGTTTTGTTTTTGAAAGAGGTCATTTAGATCCAATTATTTCTTTGTCTTTCTATGATTTTGTACTCTTTGAAAGACTTCATCTATGAAGATATACTTTTCATCTTTGAAAGACTTCATCTTTGTTAGTTTTGATTCTTGGTAAGAGTCTTTCCAAAATAACTTCTTTTTCTTTTGAATTTTGCACCGTATCAAAGTTGTGTAATACAAATTGTTCTAGGTCTGTGAGGATTAGGATATTTTTATTAGAGGTATCCTCATAGACATCTTTCTCACAATAAGAACATTCACTATTTTTACAATAATTTATTTCTGATTTATCTTCTTTTTCAGAGCTAGATTAATTGTAAATATGATTTAGGATTTCTCCTAGCTTTTCTTTAATATCTTCAGACTCTTATTCTAGCAAAGCTTAGATTTCCTTTTTGACTTTGGATTTAAAGCATTTGCTTGCTATATGACCCTTTAATCCACATTTGTAGCATACAATTTCCCTTAGTTTATTATCTTTCTTAAGAGGTTTTCTATGTCGCTTTCTCTTAATATAGTATGCCTCTTTCTTGTTGTTAACATGATCTTTTCTAAATCGTTTAACATACTTTGTTTTATCCCTACTTTCATGTAGATCTTGAAATCCAAATTGATAGTAAAAATCTCCCATTTCTTTTCCCAATGACCTTTTGTTTCTTAAGTTGATCCTTAATTTTAAGATTATTACACAGTTCAGCACATATCAACTGTATTTTTTTGGGTGATTTTGCCTATATCTAGGTATTGATAATTTATGCTACTTTCTCCTTCTTTTCTTAAATAGTTTCTAACCATTTCAACAAATAAAAGAGGTAGTCTAGATTTATATTTTTCTTTCCAAAAATCTTAATTAGGATCAGATAGAGTGTATAATTTTGATAAGTGTATCTTTATACCACCTAAAATCTGACATAGTCTTGCATCTTAGGTTTATTAATTGTTCTCTATTTTTCTCATAAATATCTTGATAATTTCCAACAAAATGATAGGCTATAGTGTAAACAAGAGTAGTCAGGGCGTCCAAGATATTACTGATAGGGTTTCCATGCACATCTACCTGGACTATAGGACTTCTATTTTCGTCTATCTTGACTGCATCAATAATTGCTTGCTTCTGATCAGTATCCAAGTAGTGATCCCACCAGCCTCTCAATTGACTAGAGAATCCAACAACAATTATTGAGGCTGCTTCTCTTTATGGGTTACCTCTAGCTATGCAAGCATTAGCATACATAATCATTTGATGGTAAAGGGTAAATATTTGATATTATGTGTATCCATCTATATTCCATTCCACAATTTCTTTACCATTAAAATATGCCATATTACTAATTTGAGACCTTTCTTCAAATTGTAGATCGACATAAGTTGGTTTAGGATAGTAATTCCTTGTCCTAGCAGTATAAGTAGCAAATTTAAAAATCTTATTGATCATGTCATCATTTTGTCCATCAGAGATTTGATTAACATTTTTGTTTACCTTTAAGTTATTTAATTTATTGGCTAACTCACTAACCAATTCTTTAGACACAGATGATCCTATTGCCTTTTGTTTCCCAAGTTTTATATTAGGACTTATTATTTGTGGGGTAAATAAAGGAGTAACAGACTGAGTACGAGATGTTTCAGATTGAAAATTAAATGGATAATTTACTTTTACCCTAGTCTTGCCTGACTTGGAACCTTCCAAGAGGATATTCTCGATGCGATCCGTTTGCTGTCCAAGCGCATGTAAAGATATGTTTGCAAAGTTTTCTTGTTCCACTAGGTGTCCTACGTGTTCCACTTTTATAGGAATACCACAAGTGTTTTTCGAAATATTTTTTAATAGGGATGATTTGGAGCTTTCTCCTAGGGCATTATTTGGAAGTTGGATAGATTCGAAGGGAGGATGGACAGATTCTTCAATCTTTCCACTAGAGGTCTTCCATTCTTTTGAGACCTTTTTAAAGACACTTAACTCACCAGTCTTTATTTTACTTTGATCTAATTTTAGATTTTCTATTTCAGATTTTAGTTTATCTAGTTCAAACATTAGTTTGTTTAGATTAGACAATGATTTAGACTTTGGTTTGACTTTGGTTTTTGATTTACTCTTTGGTTTGAAGAATTCTTTCAAGTGTATGATCTGGCTATTTTCATACCAGTTAAAGAAGTAAATATGTCTTTTTTGTTCTATCATTTCTTTGTACCAAACTTCTCTTATTCTTTTAATATAAGAATTGTCTATATTTTTTAAATATCTTTCAAGCTTAACCTTGTTTTCAGGAAGATCAAGATTTCTTCTAAGGAGATCCTTATTAATTTCAAACTCATGACCTCCTTCTACTTCCTCTATAGTATTGATCTCAAAATCTTCGCTTTTGTCATTTAAGAAGAATATCCATGTATATCTTGAGTAATCATCTACAATAACTAAACAATAACTATTGCCCCCGATACTCTTATAGGTTGTTGGCCCAAATAAATCTATATGTAAGAGCTCCAATGACCTAGAAGTTGATATGATACTTTTGGAAAGATGAGAGTTTGCAACTTGCTTACCGGCTTGGCAAGCACTACAAAGTCTATTTTTCCAAACTTTACATCTTTCAAGCCAACAACTAAGTCATGTTTGAAAAGCTTTTTAAGTTGAATCATACCAACATGACCTAGTCTTCTATGCCACAACCAACTCAAAGAAGATTTTGTCATTAAACATATTTTTAAACATGAATCACTTGAAGAAAAATCTACTAAATAAAGATTTCCGAATCTAACTTTTGAAAACAAGTTTATTTTTTGAAATGGTTATATCTTCTTTAGTAAAGGAGTAAATTAAGCCTAAATCACATAATTGAGCAACGTATAGCAAATTAAAATTTAATATTTCTACTAGAGATACATTTGAAATGGAAATGTCATTGGAGATAGCAATTTTACCCAATCTAAGTACCTTTCCTTTGCTATTGTCCCCAAATGTGATTCCTTCATTACTCCCGCTTTAAAATGTGGTGAACATCTTCCGGTCTCCGGTCATATGTTGAATGCACCCACTATCAAACACCCGTCCACTGGTCTTGTAGTTCACCTACAAAAGAAATCAAGTTGTTTTAGATACTCAAATTTATTTGGATCCTTGGAGGTTAGTAACAAGGCTTTAGGCACTCAAATAGCAATCCTTTTAGTGCCTAAAATTGAAGTTCTAACAAATTTAGCAATGACACTCCCATTTTTGGCTTTCTTAAGTATGTAGCAAGAATTAAACAATCCAATAGAAGGAATATTACCCATAGGACAATTTTGTTCCTCATGTCCTATTTCCCGGCATTTAGAGCAATGCTTACCATTTTGCCTCACAAACTTTGTGGGCTTGCTTGCCGATTTCTTGCCTTTCTTGGGTACATACCCAAGTCCTTCTTTTTTGAATGAGCACATTTGCTCACCCAATAGCTTATCAAGAGTGGCCTTACCCTTGAAGCATCTTTCCAAGTTTTTGTTGCGTTTTGTTACTTGCTCTTTTAATTCATTGTTCTCAACAATTAGCTTAGCATCATGTGACTTGGAATGACCATGACTTGAATCAATATTAGAACTACATGGCATGGCAAGTAAATCATCACATGAAATAGAAGTGCTAGTTTTAGCAATTTTTACACTAGACATATCATGAAGAATATCACATGTGATGCCAATATTAGTACAAGATTTATTCAAATTTTCTTGGACAAGCAAGTCAAGAGCTTTCTTTAGCTCCTCATAAGATTTTTTTAGAGAAATATGCTCTCTCTTCAAAACCATATATTTTGACTTCTCTTTTCCAATAAATTCATTTAGTTCTACAAGCATATTCATAAGATCATCATAGGAGGGCTCATCATCATCAAGAATTTTTACCTTATCTCATTTTGCCATAATGCATGTTGGAGATGAGAAGAGTAATGGAGCCTCCTTAATGGTAATGCCGACGAGTCCCCTTTTCTTGGGAGACTCATCTTCGCTTGACTCAGAGTCGGAGTACTCCTCATCGGAATCCCACTCTCTAATGTAGGCTTCGTTTTTGCCATCTTTTGAAGCTTTTTGAAAATCTTCTTCTTGCCGTTGTAGTTCTTCTTCTTGGATGACTTCTCCTTGTCATCCTTCTTTGTAGGGCATTGAGATGCACCTTCTCATTACACTCATAGCAACGAATGTTGCTATAGCGTTTGTTGGAGGTGTAGGAGGGTCCCTTCTTTGCTTTTTCATGGCTAGCGCTTCGGTTTGAGTGCCTTCTAATAAACTTGTTCATTCTTCATACTAGAAGAACCAACTCTTCCTTGGAGTCCTCCGTGTCGTGGCTACGGACCAAACAGAGAGAGAGATGGTAGTGGAGAGTGATGAAGATAAGTGTAATGGCCTGGGTTCTCCCCATGGCTTACTCGTATATATACATACACATTGAGGAGTGCTTTTACAGTTATACCCTTGCATCTGGTTATCCCCTCTAGGGGCAGTTATGTCATTACACATGGCCTATTCTGGGCCTTATAATCTCCTACCAGGCCTGCTGGGCTTAGGTGGGGCCATCCCTACGACAGGAGCCTCTCATGGTAAAGGGCTTCACAAGGCCGAAGCCATGTTGCCGAGTCTTTTGGCCCCCTTCGTCCCCGCGGCCTGTGAACGTTTCCAAACTTCTGGAGCCGCGCTGTAGCCGAAGCAGACGTGCGCGCTGCTGCGACGCTCGGACTTCCGGGCGTCCACGTGGTGCAGCGTGCTTGGCGTGGTGCGGGCGTTGAGGCGTCGTGACCATTAATATGGCGGCGGACTTCCGGCGGTTGGACTTCCGCCGGTTGGTTCCCTTGCTGATGGGGGTATATATATGGCGCTGGTGGGGCGTTGCTCCTGCGTATATTGTGATAGAAGCTGTTCCCCTAAAATGGGCCCCTGCCGTGCATCAACATTCCTGGGTGACGCTGAGCGGCTTGGGGAATGTTGATGCACAGAAGGAGGTCTATTTTTTCTGGGAGCTTGATCAGCGCCGGTTATCGACAGCCAGCCGCGCTTCCTGACCCCGCACCGCGCTTCCGCAGGCGACAGCGAGGTCTGCCCTGTTTTTCTTAACAGGCCTACCTACAGTCAGTGTTCCTGAGGGAGCCCGCCGGCACCACCTTATATGTTGATGCACTGTAGGTGGCCTGTTAAGGAAAACGATGTAGATTTCGCAGGACAAGACTCCCGTCTTTGCTGCGCCCGGCGAAGTGGACTCGCGCGCTCCGTCCCCTACCGTTCGGACGGGTGGCAGCGAGGCTGGCGCCTAGTCGAAGTGGACGCGCGCCCTTCGAACGGGTGGCAGCGAAGCTGGCGCCTAGTAGAAGTAGACGCGCGCGCTCCATCCCCTGCCCTTCGAACGGGTGGCAGCGAAGCTGGCGCCTAAGTCGAAGTAGGCGCGCGTGCTCCGCCCCCTGCCCTTCGAACAGGTGGCAGCGAAGCTGGCGCCTAGTCGAAGTGGACGCGCGCCCTTCGAAAGGGTGGCAGCGAAGCTGGCGCCTAGTCGAAGTAGATGCGCGCGCTCCGTCCCCTGCCCTTCGAACGGGTGGTAGCGAAGCTGGCGCCTAAGTCGAAGTAGGCGCGCGCGCTCCGCCCCCTGCCCTTCGAACAGGTGGCAGCGAAGCTGGTGCCTAGTCGAAGTAGGCGCGAGCGCTCCGTCCCCTACCCTTCGAACGGGTGGCAGCGAAGCTGGCCCCTAGTCGAAGTAGACGCGAGCGCTCCGTCCCCTACCCTTCGAACGGGTGGCAGCGAAGCTGGCGCCTAGTCGAAGTAGACGCGCGCGCTCCGTCCCCTACCCTTCGAACGGGTGGCAGCGAAGCTGGCGCCTAGTCGAAGTAGACGCGCGCGCTCCGTCCCCTACCCTTCGAACGGGTGGCAGCGAAGCTGGCGCCTAAGTCGAAGTAGGCGCGCGCGCTCCACCTCCTGTCCTTCGAACGGGTGGCAGCGAAGCTGGCGCCTAGTCGAAGTAGACGCGCGCGCTCCGTCCCGTGCCCTTCGAACGGGTGGCAACGAAGCTGGCGCCTAAGTCGAAGTAGGCGCGCGCGCTCCGCCCCCTGCCCTTCGAACCGGTGGCAGCGAAGCTGGCGCATAGTCGAAGTAGGCGCGCGCGCTCCGTCCCCTACCCTTCGAACGGGTGGCAGCGAAGCTAGCGCCTAGTCGAAGTAGACGCGCGCGCTCCGTCCCCTACCCTTCGAACGGGTGGCAGCGAAGCTGGCGCCTAGTCGAAGTAGACGCGCGCGCTCCGTCCCCTGCCCTTCGAACGGGTGGCAGGGAAGCTGGCGCCTAAGTCGAAGTAGGCGCGCGCTGCGCCCCCTGCCCTTCGAACGGGTGGCAGCGAAGCTGGTGCCTAGTCGAAGTAGACGCGCGCGCTCCGTCCCCTGCCCTTCGAACGGGTGGCAGCGAAGCTGGCGCCTAAGTCGAAGTAGGCGCGCGCGCTCCGCCCCCTGCCCTTCGAACAGGTGGCAGCGAAGCTGGTGCCTAGTCGAAGTAGGCGCGCGCGCTCCGTCCCCTACCCTTCGAACGGGTGGCAGCGAAGCTGGCGCCTAGTCGAAGTAGACGCGAGCGCTCCGTCCCCTACTCTTCGAACGGGTGGCAGCGAAGCTGGCGCCTAGTCGAAGTAGACGCGCGCGCTCCGTCCCCTGCCCTTCGAATGCGCTCCGTCCCCTACCCTTCGAACGGGTGGCAGCGAAGCTGGCGCCTAAGTCGAAGTAGGCGCGCGCGCTCCGCCCCCTGCCCTTCGAACGGGGGGCAGCGAAGCTGGCGCCTAGTTGAAGTAGACACGCGCGCTCCGTCCCCTGCCCTTCGAACGGGTGGCAGCGAAGCTGGCGCCTAAGTCCAAGTAGGCGCACGCGCTCCGCCCCCTGCCCTTCGAACAGGTGGCAGCGAAGCTGGCGCTTAGTCGAAGTAGGCGCGCGCGCTCCGTCCCCTACCCTTCGAACGGGTGGCAGCGAAGCTGGCGCCTAGACGAATTAGACGCGCGCGCTCCGTCCCCTACCCTTCGAACGGGTGGCAGCGAAGCTGGCGCCTAGTCGAAGTAGACCCGCGCGCTCCGTCCCCTGCCCTTCGAACGGGTGGCAGCGAAGCTGGCGCCTAAGTCGAAGTAGGCGCGCGCTGCGCCCCCTGCCCTTCGAACGGGTGGCAGCGAAGCTGGCGCCTAGTCGAAGTAGACGCGCGCGCTCCGTCTTCTGCCCTTCGAACGGATGGCAGCGAAGCTGGCGCCTAAGTCGAAGTAGGCGCGCGCGCTCCGCCCCCTGCCCTTCGAACGGGTGGCAGCGAAGCTGGCGCCTAGTTGAAGTAGGCGCGCGCGCTCCGTCCCCTGCCCTTCGAACGGGTGGCAGCGAAGATGGCGCCTAAGTCGAAGTAGGCGCTCCGCCCCCTGCCCTTCGAACAAGTGGCAGCGAAGCTGACGCCTAGTCGAAGTGGACGCGCGCCCTTCGAACAAGTGGCAGCGAAGCTGGCGCCTAGTCGAAGTAGACGCGCGCGCTCCGTCCCCTGCCCTTCGAACGGGTGGCAGCGAAGCTGGCGCCTAAGTCGAAGTAGGCGCGCGCGCTCCGCCCCCTGCCCTTCGAACAGGTGGCAGCGAAGCTGGTGCCTAGTCGAAGTAGGCGCGCGCGCTCCGTCCCCTACCCTTCGAACGGGTGGCAGCGAATCTGGCGCCTAGTCGAAGTAGACGCGCGCGCTCCGTCCCCTACCCTTCGAACGGGTGGCAGTGAAGCTGGGGCCTAGTCGAAGTAACGCGCGCGCTCCGTCCCCTGCCCTTCGAACGGGTGGCAGCGAAGCTGGCGCCTAAGTCGAAGTAGGCGCGCGCGCTCCGTCCCCTACCCTTCGAACGGGTGGCAGCGAATCTGGCGCCTAGTCGAAGTAGACGCGCGCGCTCCGTCCCCTACCCTTCGAACGGGTGGCAGTGAAGCTGGGGCCTAGTCGAAGTAACGCGCGCGCTCCGTCCCCTGCCCTTCGAACGGGTGGCAGCGAAGCTGGCGCCTAAGTCGAAGTAGACGCGCGCGCTCCGTCCCCTACCCTTCGAACGGGTGGCAGCGAAGCTGGCGCCTAGTCGAAGTAGGCGCGCACGCTCTGTCCCCTGCCCTTCGAACGGGTGGCAGCGAAGCTGGCGCCTAGTCGAAGTAGACGCGCGCGCTCCGTCCCCTGCCCTTCGAACGGGTGGCAGCGAAGCTGGCGCCTAAGTCGAAGTAGGCGCGCGCGCTCCGTCCCCTACCCTTCGAACGGGTCGCAGCGAAGCTGGCGCCTAGTCGAAGTAGACGCGCGCGCTCCGTCCCCTACCCTTCGAACGAGTGGCAGCGAAGCTGGTGCCTAGTCGAAGTAGACGCGCGCGCTCTGTCCCCTGCCCTTCGAACGGGTGGCAACGAAGCTGGCGCCTAAGTCGAAGTAGGCGCGCGCGCTCCGTCCCCTGCCCTTCGAACGGGTGGCAGCGAAGCTGGCGCCTTTGCCCTGCGAACACCGCCGCGTGGGCGGTGACTGGTTCTTTGATGTGGCCTTGCGCTGTACGGGTTCCTGGAATCACTCCGGCCCCTGGTCTGCCAGGGTTAGGTTCCCGTACCGTGCGACCCAACGCGCCCAGGGCACGCGGCGGCCTATGACTGGTGGGCCGCGGGATGTGGACGGTTGCGTGTTTGCAGCCGCTCGCCTCTTCCCTAGGGAAGGGGGACACGAGGCAGGCAGTAAATGGCGCCTGTGGTCGTGACCTTCCAGCGCTGGGTGGGCGCTTGTACGACCGTGGTCGCGCCTCGTGCACGGACCGCCGCGACCCTTCGCTTTCAATTATGGGGAATTGTGTGGGGCGGGCCTTTACACCGCTGCGGTTGCATCCGGCACGCTCATCGTTGCGACGCTTCGGTAGCGGCGGTACGTGCGAGGTGGCTTGAAATAGCCCCCCCATAACAGCGTCCCCGCACCTTTACGCCCTCTTTCCTGTCTGCTCCGCCTTCCACACCTTCGCGCTATCTTCGCCACTTCAGTCTCGTCGTGGGAGGCAATGGCCTCCAGTAGCGAGCGCGGCCAGGCGGTCGGTGACCCTGCCATTCGCCGGCGATCCTCGCCGTTGGAGGTGAAATACGCGCTCCAAGAGCGCGACCCGTCGGCAGCTGACCAGGAGCGGCTGGTGGCGGAGGAGGGGGGCACGTTCTCCGGCGATCTAGGCCCCTCGCTCGTGACCGAGAAGACGATCCAAGGGCTCTTACGCGCGGGGAAGTTGTCCGGGCGGCAGGACGTACGATTGCCCGCCGGCGACGAGACGGAACCGCATCCCGAGAGGTCGGAGGCGGTCGTATTCGTTGCCTTTTTTGACGCGGGGCTCCGGATCCCAGCGGCGACCGTGGTGGGCGACGTGCTGCGGACCTTCGGGCTGGAGCTGGCGCAACTGACTCCAAACGCCGTGGCCCGGCTCGCGGTGTACAGCTGGGCCTTGCGCTCGGGGGCGTGCTGGCCCAGCGCGTCGCTGTTCGCCTATCTCCACGAGGCGCGATGCCAGCCGAAGGGCCGGAAGGACGGGACGTTGTCGAGCTTCGGTAGCGTCTCTTTTATTCTTCGCTCGTCGTGCAAGAAGCTCTTCCTTGCGAACTCAACTCGCGGGAAGTGGGAGTCTTACTGGATGAAGCGGTGGTTCTACCACCGTGTGGAGAGCGGGAGCGGCCTTGAGTGCACAGGCCGACCAATCGCGTTCAAGCCCTCGCCCGGCCGAACGCTCGATGATGAGGACAAGCGGAGGGTCAAGCGGCTCGTGGGCGTGGCCGCCCGCCTCAACATGCGCGACCTTGCCGAAGAGTACGTGATGTACGGCGTGGCACCGCTTGCCTACGACTGGCGTCTTGCCGCCGAGAGGCATCGAGACGACAATGCTTCGCCGTGGGTTTGCTCGCTACCGGCGTCGCCCGGCCCCCGTAAGCCTCGATTGCGTCCCTCCTTTGTTAACGCGAAATGCGTTGTATGCTGATGCTATTCTCCTTTGCTTCAGGGATTTCCTTGGAGGAGGCGGAGCAAGCCGCGCGCGTATTCCTGGGGCCATACACCGCCAGGGAGCACGAGCAGCGCGCGTCTGCTATCGCCAAGGCGGGGCTGGGGCGAATAAACCGCGTGTGCGAGGTCCTGGGCCTTGCCGTGCCGGACCGTGTCGCTCCAGACGATGGTGGAGCGAAGAAGAAGAAGACCTCATCTCGGAAGAGGGGCCGCAGCGGGGCGCCTGCCGCGCCTGCTGCTAGTGTTTCCGAGGGCGCGGCGGACGCAGAGTCAGACTCGGCGAGGTACGCCGATTCGGGCTTGGGTGGCGCGGGCGCCGAAGGCGAGGTGTCTTCGGCAAGCGTTCCGGACGGAGGGTTTGCCGCGGGCAGCCGGAGGGGGGAAGCCTCACCGCCCGCCGAAGTCGTCGAGGCGGACCCCGTGCGGACCGGCGATGCCGAGGTGCAGCCCTCGACCGCGGCCGCTGTGGTGCCGGAGGTGCCCTCTGCGGGGGCGCACGTAGCCGTGCTGTCTTTACCAACAGCTGCGGGGACCGAGGTGCCCCCTTCGACGACTGCCACCGTGGAGCCTTCGCCCCCGGGCGCAGCAGCCGCGGGGTCTTCCCCAACCACGGCTGCGAGGGTGGTGGTGCTGCTGGCTGCCCCGGCCAAACGGCCATGTGTGCGGCCGGAGCTCCACCGGACACCGCAGGGGTTCGTCGTGGCTACGGGCATCAGAAGCTTGTGGGACTCCAGCGCAAGCACCGGGGGCCCCGTGGCCTATGCGCCTTCGGCCCCTCTGGCCACACCGCCCGCCGCGCAGGGACAGCCGTCGTCCTCCCCGAACGCGGAGGCCTCCGCTCGCGGCGGGACCATTCCTTCTGCTACCGAAGGTAGGGTGACTTAGCTTACTCTGGTGTATGCTTTTATGCCTTGGGGTGGTCACCCGTATCCTTATTTACAGCGTTGCTCATTCCGGAGGGGGAGCATCCTACGGAACACGGGGCCTCCGAGCACGTGAGCCCTGCGGACTTCGCGCCGCCTCCGGAGACGCTGAGGGCGTGGCGCGGGATTGTGAATGACGCGGCCACGAGCGTCGACCCGCAAGTGCTGCAGGCCTACGGTGCGGGGCGCCTCGAGGACGCTTTCGAGGTGTCTGGGGTGAGGGTAAGTACTCCTGCGACCGCGCCTGAGTTTAGCTGGGTTTGCTAAGTCTTTTCCCTTCTACAGACACTTGTGCTGGGGCAGGCCCTGCAAACGGCCTATGCTCGTAGCCAAAAAGCGCTCGAGGATAGGCTGCGGGCCGCCGAGGAGGAGCTGCGCGAAGCCTCTGGCGCCCGCTCTGCCCAAGACGCCCGCATCCGCCAGCTGGAAGCGGAATGCGCCGAAGCGAGGGCGCACGCCGAGGGGCTTGTTGCGTCGGCGCAGGAGTCAGCCGCGGCAGCTGCTGAACAAAAGTTCACGGCGGGGCGGGACGGGCTCTTGGAGCAGGTCGCCGCGCTAGAGAAGGAAAAAGGCGAGCTTGCCTTGACTCTAGCGGAGCGCAACCGGACGTTGGGCGACGCCTCGGTGGTTGCCTGGGACACCATGCAAGCGCTGGAGAGCCATCTTCAAGGGCTGGTAGCGGAGGTGCCGGGACGCGCCTTCGGTCCGGAGGAGCTGTCTCGGACGCTCCGCTGGGTCGGGGATGCCGCCAACGTCGCACGCGACACGGCGACGTCCTTCGGCACCCACTGCGCGTATACGTCGGCATGCTTGGTGTGCGCGCTCCTGCAGCACCGCGGTTGTACGCACGTCGCCGCGCTGGATGATCCCCAGCTGGAGATGCCTGGCGGGGCCGGAGTGATGTCTGGCGCCGTCCGCTCCGCTCGCCTCGTCCTCGGGCCCTTCTTCGACCGGATCTGGGGTCACGTCGGGCCGGATGCTGCGCGGATCGAGCTACAGAAGTCGCTCTACGGGACGGGGAGCCTCGGCCAATTTCTGGACGGGGTCCCGCGACGCGACGATGGTGGCGCTGGGCCCTCCGAAGGCGCCGGGAACCTGCAGGTCTGACGCCGTGGTGCTTAGGTGTAGGCGTGTGTTGTACTGTTCCTTGTCTTTGCGAATAAAGTACACACTTGCTACTTGTATTCTGACCCTCACCTACCTCCCGGGCAGCTTCCTTGCTGGGACCGGCTTTGCGCGGCCGACCTTTCAACCCGGCGACGCCTGCGACGCTGGCGAAGGGCCGAAGAGTCGCTGGACTTTTGGGCGAGCCGGCCTTCTTCGAGCGAGGCCCCAACTTTAGCGCGTGTTAAGGACGAACCCGCGGGGTAGCGGCTTAGAGCGGCCGGGATGTTGCCGGACCTTTGTACATGTGATTCTTCCGGTATGCAGACGTCCTGGCATTTTAAGATATGCGCTGTGTGTTGATGCCGCCGCGGTTTGCCTTGCTTTATAGTCCGGAGACTCGCGCGTGCGAGGCAGGCCTCGACGCTACGTCTTATTTAGAGTCCGTGGACTAGTGCGCGCGGAGGCAGACCTTGATGCTACGCCTTATTTAGAGTCCGTAGACTAGTGCGTGCGGAGGCGGACCTCGACGCTACGACTTCCTATATAGTCCGAAAACTCGCGCGTGCGGAGGCGGACCTCGACGCTACGTCTTATTTATAGTCCGGAGACTCGCGCGTGCGGAGGCGGACCTCGACGCTACGTCTTATTTATAGTCCGGAGACTCGCGCGTGCGGAGGCGGACCTCGACGCTACGTCTTATTTAGAGTCCGTGGACTGGTGCGTGCGGAGGCGGACCTCGACGCTACGTCTTATTTAAAGTCCGTAGACTGGTGCATGCGGAGCTAGGCTCGACGCTACGTCTTGTTTAAAGTCCGTGGACTGGTGCGTGCGGAGCTAGGCTCGACGCTACGTCTTATTTAAAGTCTGTAGACTAGTGCGTGCGGAGGCAGGCCTCGACGCTACGCCTTATTTAGAGTCCGTAGACTAGTGTGTGCGGAGGCGGACCTCGACGCTACGTCTTATTTATAGTCCGGAGACTCGCGCGTGCGGAGGCGGACCTCGACGCTACGTCTTATTTATAGTCCGGAGACTCGCGCGTGCGGAGGCGGACCTCGACGCTACGTCTTATTTAGAGTCCGTGGACTGGTGCGTGCGGAGGCGGACCTCGACGCTACGTCTTATTTAAAGTCCGTAGACTGGTGCGTGCGGAGCTAGGCTCGACACTACGTCTTGTTTAAAGTCCGTGGACTCGCGCGTGCGGAGGCGGACCTCGACGCTACGTCTTATTTAGAGTCCGTGGACTGGTGCGTGCGGGGCTAGGCTCGACGCTACGTCTTGTTTAAAGTCCATGGACTGGTGCGTGCGGAGCTAGGCTCGACGCTACGTCTTATTTAAAGTCCGTGGACTAGTGCGTGCGGAGCTAGGCTCGACGCTACGTCTTATTTAAAGTCCGCAGACTGGTGCGTGCGGAGCTAGGCTCAACGCTACGTCTTATTTAAAGTCCGTGGACTAGTGCGTGCGGAGCTAGGCTCGACGCTACGTCTTCTTTATAGTCCGGAGACTTGTGCGCGCGAGGGCGTCCCCCCGGTGCGTTTTTGGTTTATACTCAGTCCCGCCCCCCTGGCGACGGCGAGTGCACACGCGAACGTGCGTCTTTGGTTTATACTCAGTCCCGCCCCCCTGGCGACGGGGAGTGCACACGCGAACGTGCGTCTTTGGTTTATACTCAATCCCGCCCCCCTGGCGACGGCGAGTGCACACGCGAACGTGCGTCTTTGGTTTATACTCAGTCCCGCCCCCCTGGCGACGGCGAGTGCACACGCGAACGTGCGTCTTTGGTTTATACTCAGTCCCGCCCCCTGGCGACGGCGAGTGCACACGCGAACGTGCGTCTTTGGTTTATACTCAGTCCCGCCCCCCTGGCGACAGCGAGTGCACACGCGAACGTGCGTCTTTGGTGTACGCTGCGGGGACGGGCGCGTTGGCCAAGCCTGCGCGCGCCCTCACCGCGTGCTTGCGTGTGACGAAGAAAGATTAGCGGCAAACGGCGATCTGCATTACATCCCCGTTTGCGCGGGTGGGCAACTACAAAGTGTGGATATACTGACCGTTTGCCCTTGGTGCGGCCGCAGCCTCTAGTCGCTAGACATCTGCAGGGCCCGCGCAGGCGCCTATGGGTGACCCTGCGGACCTCCGCGCTGTGACGCCGGCTCTAAGAGCGTCGTTGGGCTTCGCGACGCGGGCACCTGGTGCCTGGCTCGATGCGCCGGGCCATATCCTGGTCGCCTCGGACGGTGACGATGGTCCGGGGACCCGGGATCTTCATGCACAGATAGCCGTGATGTGGTACCGCGCTGAAGGAGTTGAGGATTGGGCGCCCTAGAATGGCATTGTAGGGGTACGGAAGGTCGACCACGTCGAAGGTGGCATCTTCGGTCCGCACATTGTCATCTCGGCCGAAGGAGACTTGAAGGCCGATTTGGCCCAGCGCCCGCAGGGGCTGTCCCCCGAAGCCCTGCAGTGGGATTCCCGAGGGCCCCAGGCGGCTTCGAGGGATCCCCATCTGGTCGAAGGCCGCCGCAAACAATACGTTCGCGGAGCTACCACCGTCCACCAAGGTGCGCCCCACGTCGCATCCCGCGATGGTGACCCGGATGACCAGGGGGTCCTGATGAGGGAAGTCCACACCTTGGGCATCATCGGGTGTGAATGTAACTTCGTGCTGCGCCCACTCCGGCGGTGCTTGCGCTGGGTATGCCGCCACATGATGTAGTCTTCGCGCGTAGGCCTTCTGTTGCCGTGCCGAGGCGAATTCCAGTGCAGAGCCTCCGGATATGACGTTAATGACCCTGCGGTAGGTTGCGTCCGGGGCCTGCAACGACAGGAGGCCCTCCCGAGGCTGCTGTACGTGAGCTTGAATCCGTAAGGCGCCTTCCTGGAGTTGCATCCCTTGCGCCTGTACCTGCATCCCTTGCGCCTGTACCTGCATGGGGGCCTCGTATGGGAATTGGACGTGGGCCACCGCAGGCGGGCGCGCCTCCGGGTTCCTGTCCCTAGCGACGCTGTCGCGGAGCGCCGCGATGGAGGTGCAGGCGCGGGTATCATGGTTGCCGCGGCCGTGGATTATGCACCACAGTCCCTGATGCTGGTCGTCGTAATCCCCACGACCCCTATCGTCGTGGCCCCTGCCACGGCCGCGCCCCCGCCCACGGCACCCCCGACCGCCTCGGCCCGCTGGAGCACCCTCGTCGGACCCGCCTTCGATGTCGAGGACGTACCGGTTTCGCCTCGACCTCTGCTGGCCGCGCTTGGGCTGATCGGACGACTCCTTATGCGGGTTGTCCCTACGGTCGGGCGCGTTCCGGGACGACTCCTGCTTACGTTTTCCCTTCGAAGAACCGCCCTTCGGCGGATCTTCGGCTTTTGCCGAGGCTTCGGCCTGGTTGGTGTCGGAGTCGTCACCTTGCCTGCGCCGTGCGTCTTCCTCCGCCCTGGCATATTCTTCCATCTTGTCGAAGAGCTTTGCCACCGTCTTGATTGGCTTTCGCGCGTTGTACTCGGCCATCGGGCCCAGACGAAGGCCCTGTATGGCTGCATTGACGATGGTGGTCTCGTTGACGTCTTTCACTTGACATCGAATTTTGGCGAAGCGTTTGAAGTAGTCCCGGAGCTTCTCCGAAGGTTTTTGCTTCACGGCGAAGAGCTGGTCCGCGTCGACTCGGTCAACGTAGTTTCCTTGGAAGTTGTTGTGAAGGCGGACACGAAGCTGTTCCCACGCGTAGATGGAGCCCGGCTCTATGGTAAAGAACCAAGAGAGCGCCACTCCTTGTAGCGCGAGGGGGAGTCCCTTCGCCTTCGTGGTGTCGTCGCCGCCCGCGGCTTCGATCGCGGTTTCGTACACGCGCACGAACTCACGGGGGTCCGTGTCGCCTTTGTACGAGTCGATGGCGCTCAGAAACTTGAAGTCTTCGGGCCATGCCGCCTGCTGCAGCCCCGCCGAAAGTGGGGACTCCGGATCCACGCGCCGCAGCGGCACGCGGCTGGATGCGGGGGCTTCGCGACTGTCCGCCCTTTCCGGCGTGGGCTCGGACGCGACCACTGGTGCGGCCTGCTGACTCCGAGCCTCTTGCATATATCTGACGGCTCCGCGAAGGTCCCCTAGCTCCCACTGGAATGCATTGAGAGCCGCCAGCAGGGCACTTTCCATCGCCGGTGCAGGCGGGGTCGCCGGTACCCCCGACGGGCGGGTCGGCGCGGGGACGACCGCGTCGCGAGGTCCCGAACTGCCGGTCGCTCCGTCGTGGCTACCCTGAACCGCCTGGTCTGCGCCGCCGGCGAGGGTTGCGGTGGGGGCGGCGAGGTCGGCTGTCGTTGCGTCGGCGGGGTCGGTTGTCGCCGCACTCGTGCCGACGTCTTCGACCGCGGGGCCCGTCCCCGCAACGCCGGTGACGGGGTGGGTCGTCGCGGTGCCGATGACGGGGTTGGTCGTCGCGGCGCGAACGTCGACGTCTCTGGCTACCGCGCCTGCATCGGCGCCCGCGTCCGCCGCTGCTGATGCCGAAGCCCTGGTACTCATACGACGCTCCGGCCCGGCCGCCTTCTTTCCCTTCGCCGCCGCTGAAGAAGCTTTTTTCGGTGCCATCCTTCTTCTTCGGTCTTTAGGCTTGTCCTCGTCCTCCCCACGGACGGCGCCAACTGTCGTGGCTACGGACCAAATCAGAGAGAGAGATGGTAGTGGAGAGTGATGAAGATAAGTGTAATGGCCTGGGTTCTCCCCATGGCTTACTCGTATATATACATACACATTGAGGAGTGCTTTTACAGTTATACCCTTGCATCTGGTTATCCCCTCTAGGGGCAGTTATGTCATTACACATGGCCTATTCTGGGCCTTATAATCTCCTACCAGGCCTGCTGGGCTTAGGTGGGGGCCATCCCTACGACACTCCTCATCATCTTCGAACTGCTCGTTTGACACTGCTTTAGCCTTGAAAGCGGTGATCTTCTTGCTCTTGGAGGAGAATTGCTCCAAGAGCTCCTCCTTATCTTTCTTGTACAACTCATTTATGATGAGGTTGCCCAAGAACTGCATTGGTGTCATTCTTATCAACTTAGGTGAGTCGAGAAAAAGGGTCATCAATGTTTCGTATTTTTCCGGCAATGCCGTAAGCATTTTCCTTATAACATCAACATCGGATAGGTTAGTACCAAATCCTTTGAGTTCATTTACGATGTTGTTGAGTCGTGAGTACATTTCATTTATGTCCTCATGAGGCAACATTGTAAATATCTCATATTTAATTCGAAGCCTATGCAATTTGGCTTCTTTAACCGTGGACATCCCTTCATGAATTTCAGAGAGGGTTTTCCAAATAGCATGAGCAGTTTCTAGGGGTGGAAAACGGTTACGGATAATTCGTTTTATCCGATATTCGTATCCGAGAAAAATCCGAATATGGTAAGCAAAATCCGTATTCGAAAATATTCGTATTCGTATTCGAGAATATTTGTATCCGTATTTGAGAGTATTCGTATCCGCATTCGTATCCGAGAATATTCGTATCCGTATCCGTATTCGAGACTATTCGATTCATATTCGATCCGTTTCTAGAGCCCATGAAAAATCCGTACAAATTTTGTGATTCAAAACTTGAATTTAGGCGGTTTAAAACTGGTAACTGATCAAAAACCGATGAAAAATCGGCAAAACCGTTAGGAATCCGTTTTATCCGATATTCGTATCCGAGAAAATCCGTATTCGAAAATATCTGTATTCGTATTCAAGAATATTCGTATTCGTATTTGAAAATATTCGAATTCGTATTCGTATTCGTTTTAAAAATATGGATTCGTATTCGTATTTGAGACTATTCGCCCGTATCCGATCCGTTTCCACCCCTAGCAGTTTCTAGGTTGCTCACCCTATTGAACTCGTCCGCGTTTAAAGCTCAGAATAATGCATTCATGGCTTGGGCATCTAAATGAGAGTTACGCCCGTCTTGTTCCGTAGGATGCAATGGATCAAGTGGCATGACATAGCTCTCATTTATGATTTTTCAAATATTTAGACTCATGGCCTTAAGATATATTGACATTCTAATTTTTTCAATAAGAACAATTTGAGCCATCAAAAGAAAGGTGCCTTTCCTATAGCAATCATATTTCATTCCTATAGTAAAAATGAAAAAGGGATCCTAGTCTACATATATCTTTGTCTTGAGCCACTTTGATCTTCATGTTGACCCTTAGCATTCATCTCGTCATCATTTTGGGGACTAAACCTTTTAAATACTTAATAAACATGTTAGTCCCATATTCACATAAATTCATTAATTACCAAAATCATTTTTAGCGGCCTAGATGCTTTCAGCGAGGGGAGCGATGACGATGGCTATGGTAAAAGCGGAACGGAGAAGGGCATTGCGTGAGAGCGAGAGGGAGAAGGGGATTCACTTGAGAGGGAGAGTTGAGACGTGCCTGAGAGAGGGGGTGGTTTTCTGGTCATCGGGAGCAGTTGTGGAGGCGACAACATGTGTGGGAGGAGGATTGTGAGATCAGACGACTATGAAGAGTCAAAGGAGAATGGGTGGCTAAGATACAAAGGAGAACGGATGACCCACCACCAACTCCTTTTTATATAATAGTAGAGATAGTTACACAATTATTCTCCACTACTTTCTAAATTTGTCATGTGCCCACCGCTCATGCTCTTTCTTCCATGTACACACGCTTCTCCTTTCGGCCGCCCAGTTCAAAAATTATTCCTTCTGCCATCCACTTGGAATTGACATAAAATTACTAAAATTTGATAGGAAATTAGTGAAAATTTTAAAGAAAATTTAGGAGCAAAGTAGTAAAAAAATTGAGAGCAAGTTGGGATAAAACATGCAAGCAAACTGAGGATAATTTGCAAGCAAAATCGGTATAAATTTCAAATCAAATCAGATGTCAATGTGACATAAAACATGGTAAAAATGGGAAAACATATCAACAAAATTCAAAACCAAATTATTATAAATTCAGGAGGAAGTCAGCATAAACTTGCCAGCAAGTTAATACAAATTTAGAAATAGATCAGGATAACTTAGTAAGCAAACCGAGCATAACTTGAAATTAATTCTATACAAAATTTAAACCAGATGTGTAGATGTGAAGCAAATCATGATAAAATTGAAAACAAGTTATCAAACTTTGAAAAATAAATCAGGATAAATTCGAGAGCAACGTCAATATAAATTTGGAGCAAGCCAGGATAACATCCGTATCAAATTTAGAATTATTTGGACACAATTCTGTACAAATGCCGTCGCTAGAGCTCTCTCGTGCCGATGGGCGGCCTGGGTTGCTGCTATCACCTGACTTTTGCCTCCACTCGCGTAGGCGTTCGATGGCCATTGCTCTGGTTGCTATCTCCAGGATTGACCTTGAGAGGAGTAGGCCTAGGTTGACCTTTGGTACCACCACTGATGTCCATTGCCATTGCTCAAAGGCTCAAAGCCACCAGATCGACATTTGAGATAAGATGGGAAAGTAGAGAAGCAGTAGGATGAGTGGATAAGAATAATTGAGATGGATGCGTAATGGAGTATATACAGAAATGAAGCCTTTCAGTTAGTCACTAATGAATGGAACCTCTAGTTCAGTGACCCCACCTGACATTGGTTTGGAAATAAATGGAGTTTCTTTAGAGAAAATTTTTGTACAAAGTTTGTTTAAACAAATTCTCAAGCAGTGCCACGCGGGCTTTATGCATCTATATGTTTAGGTCACCATGAGGAGAATAAAGTAAACGCGCGCACACAGAAACAGGGGCTTCTGATAAAAGACGTATTGTGATGTCCTACATCTAGTTGTCATCTCATATTGGCCATTTAACACATTCAATCGCCCAATACATAAAAACAAAAGAAGGGATCATTTTAATGACTACCATTTGCTTATACTGGATGGATTATTCAATCAATAGACATGAATTGCATGCATTTGTTCACTTTCTATTCTACCTGGTATGGTAGAAATGTTAGAGCATCCACAACAGGTCTATAGCAGCTCTCTACAAGAGAGTCCATGTCATCAGCTGTCCTACGTGGAAGATATTAAATGAAGCGAGAGAACATAGCTCTCTACAGCCCTAGCGACAGCCGATAGCAAAAAAGAGACGCGTATCGACCCAGCTAGCAACGCACAATCGAAGCAACCGTCGTTAACAAGGATCTGGTGTTTCCTCCTGCCTCGCTCCCCAACATTTCCCCACCCGGCACGCCAAATCCCCAGCTCCCGCGACGCCCGCGCGCCAAATCTCCTCCCCCTCGCCTTCCTCTCCCCCGCCGCCAAATCCTTCTCCTTGCCGCCGCCCCTCCTCGCCCCCCGCCGACCTCCTCTCCCCCGCCGCCACCCCTCCTCCCCCCTCCCCCGCCGCCGCCCCTCCTCCCCCGTCCCCTTCCTCTCCCCCGCCCCCTCCTCACCGCCCCTCCTCCCCCCGTCGGCGCCCCTCCGGAAAATGAACAGTTCGTTGTGTAGTTTTCGTCAAGCAATTTTGTTATAAATTGTCAATGTATCATCGTTGTAGTAAAAGTTTTGGCCTTTTCAATTTGCAGGATCAGATGCTGAGGAGGAATCAATTTCCATAGCATGAACTCTTTTCCAATGCTTGTTGTAGGTAATTGGCATCAACAATCTGAGGTGAACTATATGTAGCCCATGATGATGGTGTGTATGATGTTCTGTAGAATGGTTTTATAATGCAAAAACTGCAAGTTTCTTGTCGTTCGCACATTTGATATGCACATGTGACATGATTAGTTTGATTATGTGTTACATGTAAGGCTCCAGTCACTTCGCAGCTATATTCTTGATTTAGCTTGATTCAAGTAACATATGCAGTCACTTTCATAATATGATATGATTAGCTGTTGCTATGACTTTCTAGTTCTATGCATCCCTTTCGTTAGAGTGAAGAATTTTACTTCTGTACCTTTTGGTTTTGGACTATCAAGAAATGTGTCATGGTTGGCAATACATAGAAGTAGAACAATTCATCTACCTGGGAGCAGTTTATAATGGTTGGCATTTTGTAAATAGGAAAAGAAAAGAAAGAAAAGGGCTACTTGTGATTTTATCAAGCGAATTGTGATTTTTCTACTTGTGATATCAAAAGCCAGAGATGCTTTTACTGCTTATGGGCCCTCGTATTGTGATGCTACTGTTATCTATTTCTAAGTTTATTATTTTGAAGCGGTGAAGTCTTGTTTCATGTGTTTATTTTCCTACAGCCACATGTATGGTTACAGTGATGATGTTCATGATGGATCATGGTCATTCAGATGTACATTCAAGCATTAAAAGTAGCTATAGACAGCTGTGTAGACACACCATTAAGATGGTTTATATAGTTACAATCTATAGATGACATGGAGCTTGCTATAGAGAGTGATTGACTATTACTGTTGTGGATGCTCTTATGAGTTTTATGTCTTGGGTGCTTTTGGAAGCAAAAATGAAATACCTGGAAAGTAATTATATGAAAACTTCTAACGAGAGCAAACATTGGGAAGTCAATTATGAATGACAATGCAATTGACATTAATTGGTGGTGTTTTTGAAATATTGTGTTGATATTCTGTATCTCTTCATATATACGCAGATGGTGTGCATCGAAGTGTCACTGGTATCTTGTCTCGAAAGAAAGTATTGGTAGCATCTTCTACTTCCTTTTTCTACGCTGCCTTCTCTTGTAATTTGTAGTGGTCCATTGAATCTGTTAAATCAGAATTATCAAATGACAATAAGATAGAGAATCTTCCCAAAGCATACCAAATTAATGTTTCCTAAATTGTATAAAATTTTTAATGTTTCCTGTGCTTTCATTCCCCCACGGCGTGTTGGCTTTTGACCCTTCTACCCTTCATCTACGTACCAAGAAGGGGGAGGTGCCGAGGTGGTGGCGTGGGGGCGCAACGGGAAGCGTTCGAGGGAGGGGAGAATCGGGAAGGGGGAAAGCCCTCGCAGAGGTCGCCTCGCTTCCACTACTCTTGGTAATGGCAGCTCTCCCTGTAGGGAGTTAGAAATCTAGGGTTCTAGGCCGCTTTGCTGCGGGGACTAGATCGCTGTTTGCGCGGTTGTTTTTTTTAGGGTTTTCCTCGACGGGTTTGTGGCTAGTTTCCGGGAAGGTCCCCCCCTTTGGGGAAAAGGTGATGCATTTCTTTGCATGTTTCTCAGGGTGTTGGAATTGGGGTTCGTTTCTGTTCGCCTCCGTTCCTGTCGTATTTTGGTGGGATTTTGGGCCCTGTTTTGTTGTTCTTTGTAGGAAAGCTTTCTTTTTTAGAAAATAACCATCCGAAACATCCCTTTGTTAAATATTTCTTTTGTGACTTTCTACAGATTTCTGTTTTTTCATTTTCATGTGGAGGGTCTTCTAGTTTTTCTGCTTGTTGTGTTACAGGTCTGTTTTTTTTTTCAAAAAAATGTTTTAGGGGTTTTGGGGAGGTTTATGGTGGTGCCTATCATTTTCGGAAGAGAGCAACTACCGAACGCTATCTTTTTTGGGTTGGTTAATATTTTAGGGGGCCATTGCTAAGGATTTTAGTGCAATCGTTGTTGTTTTCTTGGGTTGTTGCTGCTAGTTTCTATGTCGATTGGGGTTTCTTGGATCGGGTTTATATGCAAATTGGGGTTTCTTGGATTCTTGGAAGTTTTAGCCTGGGCTTACTTTACTCTGCTTTTCTCTCTTCCAAGGAAGAACAGAAAAAGGGCTTCTTTTTTTTTTTTTGCCTCTCTCTGGATTTGGTGCCTTATACTTGTTCAGTTTAGATTCTTTTCTGTTCTGGTTTACTTTATTATTGTTATATGATTTGTTCACTTGTTTGTGTGCAGGTAGAGCAGCGGTTTGGCAGCTTTGGGCCTGTTACGGTTGGCGAGTGAGTGTACTCTGCTCGTCTGTCCATATTTTTTAGTGTTTTAATCTTTGTGCTCACCAGTTGGTCATATTGTACTTGTTTGCACCATTAATTTTTTAGTTTAAAAAACTTTTAATTTTCGATGGCTCCTTCACTTATTTGAATGTTTTTTTAGTAATATCTACTATAAGAAATGACAAATACCTTACTAAGAAGGCATAGTTCCAAAATGCCCTTCAGTTTTGGTACGCAATGTGAGGAAGGACTAGGGATACATATTTTTGGCACCACATACTATGCACTTGTAAACTTTAGCTCACTTCCGGTTCTTCTGTTTTTAGCTCACTTCCAGTTCTTCTGTGTTGAAACTACTCAACTGCTGCATTTGCTCAGGCTTGTTCAGTAGTATTTTACCCTTTCTTTTCTTGATGACTATTAGAAAGTTTGCATGTAATTATTTCACAAGCATGTGTGCGGTGTGTTGGTTAGTAGCTTTGGTTCTTATCAGTATTGATCGAGTCCAATTAAGGCGAATTATTTGATTACTTAAATGTTTCTTCTGAAAAGAGTTTATAAACTTGTCATCTTAAATATGCTTGCAGAAAAGATTTTTTAAACTTCATAGCAGGAATTTATTTTTTCAATTTATATTTGACTTCTGAAACACCATGTCTCTTAAGTTATGAAGTATGAGGTACACAATTATAAAGTAATTTGACGTACAATTTATGATGTTTATTTGCTGTAGATGGGGCTTGGGGATAAAACTACTGCAGTTGACTGAAATGTAAATCATGTGTGGGATGTGAATAATTGACAGGAAATGTGTATTCACTTCTCTAAATTGTGTTATCGATTGTACATAGTGCTATATTATTCTACTTACTGCCTAGGTAGTAATATCCAGCGATAATTGAAGAACATGCTTGAAGTTTGGATTTCGTAATTCTGTTCACATTCCTATTTGAACTTTGCATTGCATTCAAATTTCATTATCAAATAATCTTCACTCTTAAAGTTGAAAACTTTTCCAAAAAATTTTGGTTCTAAAATTTTATTTCACAAGAGGCTTTTCAAATGGGTTTAGCTAGTTGTGGACTTGTGGTATTGTTGAAACCAGAATATTTATGTATGGATTGAAGGCTGATTTACCTGTGAAATCACAGATTCATATGCTGTTTTACAATCGATATTTAGTTAGATAGGAAATTACCCTTTTAAAACTAACCACTTCAAATTCATTGTGTTTCTGTTTTCTTCATTGCTACCGCACCCTTATCTGATTTGATTATTTTGCATGCTGTCTTGCAGAGAGTTTCGCTTAAATGGAGACTCACAGTGCCGAGGCTGATGATTTGCCACCACCACCTCCCGTGCCACCAAATGTAGAGCCTATTAAAGCTGAAGATACAAAGAAGTTGCCAAAACCTAAGAGGTTCCTGATCTCTCGGCCTGGTTTTGGCAAAAAGGGGCAGCAGATACAGCTTTTAACAAACCACTTCAAAGTCTCTCTGAAGACCACAGAAGAATTCTTCTATCACTACTATGTGCGGCTATTATCCTTGTTTTCAACTTTTCTTTTTGAGTTTCTTACGCTCATATCTAATTTTCGCTATTGTTTGTTTTGTTGAATGAAGGTGAATCTGAAGTATGAAGATGATAGACCAGTGGATGGGAAAGGCGTAGGAAGAAAAGTGATCGACAAACTCCAGCAGGCTTACGCATCTGAGCTTGCTAATAAAGATTTTGCATATGATGGTGAGAAGAGCCTGTTCACCATTGGTGCTCTTCCACAAGTGAACAATGAGTTCACTGTAGTGCTGGAAGATGTCTCCACTGGAAAGTAATTAACTCTCTATTTCCATTGCTTTGTGATCTAATAGTCTTGTTACTATTTCTTCTTGCTCACGTAACTTTCTTGCTTTTAGGACTGCTGCAAATGGCAGCCCTGGCAATGATAGTCCTTCAGGAAGTGACAGGAAAAGAGTGAGAAGGCCATATCAGACGAAAAATTTTAAAGTTGAGCTGTGCTTTGCGGCAAAAATCCCTATGAGTGCCATTGCTCAGGCCTTGAGAGGTCAGGAATCGGAGAACACTCAGGAAGCAATTCGGGTTATTGATATCATTTTGAGACAGCACTCTGCAAAGCAGTATGTTTGTTTGTATATCTTTCTGAAGGCTTATCTTGCAATTTTTCTTGTTTTTTAATTTGCAATGTTTACACCATGGCTGTTTTGTATATGTTTTCGTTTAACATTTTCTTTGTGTTTGCAGGGGTTGCCTTTTAGTCCGCCAATCTTTTTTCCATAATAATCCTTCTAATTTTGTCGACTTGGGGGGTGGTGTGATGGGCTGTAGAGGATTTCATTCCAGCTTCCGTGCCACACAGAGCGGGCTTTCTCTAAATATTGGTGTGTTTTATCATCTATGAGCCGAATTTCACACAAGTCTTGTGATCACTTGTGCAGTTGGTGATAATACATATTTACATGTACTGTTTGTTTGTGCAGATGTGTCCACAACGATGATTGTGAAACCTGGCCCTGTTATTGATTTTTTACTTGCCAACCAGAAGGTTGATCACCCTAACAAAGTAGACTGGGCTAAGGTAAGTGTTTCGTGTTGCTAGTGTAAACAGTAGTTTAAGAATGAAGGACAAAATCATTGGACCAGACTTTTACATATCTATAATTGTATCTTCATTTAACATTTGTAGGCCAAGCGTGCACTGAAAAATTTAAGGATAAAAACAAGTCCAGCAAATACAGAATACAAGATCATTGGTTTGAGTGAAAGGAATTGCTATGAACAAATGTGAGATAGCATATTCATATTTGTTGTTTAAATGGTGCTTATATTATTGTGTGCACTGGGTGCTTGGCTTCTTTGCAACTTGTATTCGTAGTTTCTTGTACAATTTTTGCTCTTTTTGAAGTACTTTTAGAAATGAACATTTATTAAGTACTTGTGATTTTCATGCTTATCTAGGTTCATGCTAAAGCAAAGGAATGGTGACAATGGTGACTCGGAAGCGACAGAAATATCAATTTATGATTACTTTGTGAAGAACCGGGGCATGGAGTTGAGATACTCTGGTGATTTACCCTGTATTAATGTTGGGAAACCGAAGCGGCCGACATATTTCCCAATTGAGGTCATTACTGTCGTGATTCCAATGTAGTTTCCTCTGCTAGTGCCTTATCTGATGCTGATGCTGTGGTGTATGTTTCCATGTTTACCAGCTCTGTTTACTTTTGCCTTTGCAAAGATATACAAAGGCTTTGAGTACACTACAAAGGTCTTCACTTGTTGAGAAGTCCAGGCAGAAACCTCAAGAAAGGATGTCGGTTTTGTCTGATGTGAGTGGCTCCTTTATTTCAGCTCAATAGCTGTAGGCGTGCTTTCTTAACTGTTTTATCATCAATGGCAAATTGGCAGGTGCTGCGGCGCAGCAACTATGATTCAGAACCCATGCTGAAGACATGTGGCATTTCGATAGCTCAAAACTTTACTCAAGTTGGTGGTAGGGTACTGCAGGCCCCCAAGGTTGGTCAGAACTGTCTGCTGTATTTTTTTTCCCATTACCATTTTGTGCTTGTGAAACTGTTATGATATTAATATAATTGAGTCTTGTTGTGCAGCTAAAAGCTGGAAATGGTGAAGATATTTTTACACGTAATGGGCGGTGGAACTTCAACAACAAGGTCAGCCTGTTTCTACTGGATTCCCTGTTTACTCCTTAATTCTGCATGTTGTCATCCGTAATTTTGTTAGTTCTGTATTCCAGAGGCTGATTAAAGCCAGCAGTGTCGAGAAATGGGCGGTGGTTAACTTTTCTGCGCGGTGTAATGTTAGGGATCTTGTCCGTGACCTCATCAAGTGTGGGGGCATGAAGGGAATTGTAGGTTTTTCATTTCACCTAATGTTTCCACAAATTCATTTTCACTCACTTTTTTTGACTTTGCAGAAATTGGATCATCCTTTTGACGTGTTTGAAGAAATCCACGTTTTCACTTGCTTTTTTTACTTTTCAGAAAGTAGATCAACCTTTTGATGCGTTTGAAGAAAATCCTTCAATGAGACGGGCTCCTGCTGCAAAAAGGGTGGATGACATGTTTGAACAGATAAAAACAAAGCTTCCTGGAGCACCCAAATTTTTGTTGTGCGTTCTTGCTGAGAGGAAGAACTCCGATGTTTATGGTTAGTTATCCTAACTTCATGTTGTACCTGTTCAAATAAGCATATGAGGCATCTGTAGCATCCTTATCTTTCCTTTTTAATAGGGCCTTGGAAGCGAAAATGTCTTGCTGAGTTTGGGATTGTCACACAATGTGTGGCCCCTACAAGAGTCAATGACCAGTACCTTACAAATGTTCTGTTAAAGATAAACGCAAAGGTTTGTGGCTCCCGCCACTCCCAAAACATTTTTTATAGCATTGCTAACATTTACATCTGCTAAGTAATAATTTTATGTTTTTTTTCCTTTTTTCAACCAGCTTGGTGGGATAAATTCATTGTTGCAAATTGAAACGTCCCCTGCTATTCCTCTTGTATCCAAAGTCCCAACTGTCATTTTGGGAATGGATGTGTCCCATGGTTCACCTGGACAGTCTGATATACCTTCCATTGCTGCGGTAAGACTGTTTTTCCTTGTTTTCTGCATTGTACCTGTAATTAAATGCTTTTAAAACTCAGATCTGATTTTTTTTGACAAATAATAACTATTGTGCCCTTTTTATTTTTTATTTTTACTTTCTTAGGTTGTTAGTTCTCGCGAATGGCCTCTTATCTCAAAATACAGGGCTTCGGTGCGTTCTCAGTCACCTAAGTTAGAAATGATGGACTCATTGTTTAAGCCTCAAGGAACTGAGGATGATGGCCTCATTCGGTATGAGGTTTTCTTTGGTTTATCTTACTTCAATTTTAGCAGCATTGTGTCATGTTCTATTCTATATGCTGTGGTTATTAATGATGTGTTTTCTCCTGTCACTTGTTGGGACTGGAAATTATAGGGAGTTACTTATTGATTTCTACACCAGTTCTGGAAAGAGAAAACCAGATCAGATTATTATCTTCAGGTTGGTACCCTTTGAGAATAACTACTATCAACTGTCACTTTCAGTAGTCAATTTTGCAGTGAAACAGTAGGGTTGTTCAATTATGAAGAATGATTGCTTGACTGTCTTCACTCATCTCTGGGCAAATGTTGGGAGGTGTTTCTATGTTTTCCTCAATAGTGATTTACACAATTTTTAAAATATGATGAATGGTGGATGGATGTTGCTTACCTCATTTGCTTCGAGATTAGGGTTGCTCTTGTTAGAGAGGAAAGTATAGAATCACTGCTCGCAACTGTTTTATTTTATTACTATGTTGATTTTTCTGTCTTCATTATAGGGATGGGGTTAGTGAGAGCCAGTTTACTCAGGTGGTGAACATTGAGTTAGATCAAATAATTGAGGTACTGTTCATAAGTAATTATGTATTCATGTGGTTCTACTTTCATACAACTTTATATGCGAGTATCCTGCACTGCACAGCCATATAATGTACTTCTAATTGTTGTAGGCATGCAAATTTCTTGATGAAAATTGGTCTCCCAAGTTCACACTGATTGTTGCACAGAAAAATCATCATACCAAATTTTTCTTGCCTAGTTCACCGGATAATGTTCCTCCTGGTAACATGTCATTCATCTTCGGTGTTACCATCCCATAATCATATTTTGGTGACCAAATTATTTTCTAATAATATGAACATTGCAATTCTTTAGGCACTGTTGTGGACAACGTAGTCTGCCATCCAAAGAACTACGACTTCTATATGTGTGCACATGCTGGAATGATTGTGAGTATATTCCCTGCCTTGTGATTTTGTTTGTTGCACTTGGTTTATTTGGTGCGTCTTGCATGCTTGTTCAATGATTGTCTGAATGCTTTTTTATTTGTTGAACTACGTCATATTATACTAGATCTGTACAAAAAAATAATCTAGACTATACCCTGAAAAGTTCTAGGGTTTTCGGGTTAAGGATCACCTCCGATCCCTTCATGTTATATAGGCTGTAAACGCCATAGAATACAGGGTATGCCGCAGGGATTGAGGAGTCCTGGTAAATCTCTAATAGCTGTTACAACAGATCAATCTATTCTATCTATAACCAGGACTTTCCAAAGTATCCCTGCGCCAGATTACAATCAGGGATATTCCCTTAACAGGCAGATCTCGGTCAGGTACTTACCTGAACCAGATATCAGCCTTATCTCTAGCCTTATCTCTAACATCCCCTCTCAATCACAGCTTTACTAAGTTGAGATTGTTTCTGAAGTTTTTGAGACATTGGATAGGCAAGGCTTTAGTGAAACCATCCGCTATCTGATCGCCTGTTGAGATAAACTTGATATCAAGCAATTTTTGATTCACCCTTTCTCGCACAAAATGATAGTCAACCTCAATGTGTTTAGTTCGAGCATGAAAGACTGGATTGGCAGATAAATAAGTTGCTCCAAGATTATCGCACCACAATCGAGCTGCAGGAGGACTAGAAATTCCCAATTCCTTTAGAAAAGTCTGAATCCACATTATTTCAGCTGTACAATTAGCCATTGCTTTGTACTCAGCTTCTGTGCTAGATCTGGAAACTGTAGGTTGTTTCTTTGCATTCTATGAGACAAGATTAGTCCCTAGAAAAACAGCAAAACCTCCTGTGGATTTTCTATCATCTAGACATCCAGCCCAATCTGCATCAGAAAATCCTGAAACTAACATAGAGAGAGATTTAGTAACTTTCAGACCATATCCCATAGTGTATTGCAAGTACCTGAGTATTCTTTTGGCTGCTGTCCAATGAGCAGTAGTTGGTGCATGAAGATACTGACAAACTTTATTTACTGAAAAGGAAATATCTGGCCTTGTCAGAGTCAAATATTGCAAAGCTCCAACTATGCTTCTATATCTTGTGCTATCCTCAGGATTTAATTTCTCTCCTTCTAATGTCAGTTTTTCAACAGTAGACAGGGGTATTCATTGGCTTGCATTCTTGCATTTGAACCCGCTTTAGCAAATCAGCAGTGTACTTTGCTTGTGTCAGGAGGATTCCATTATCTATCTTCTTCACTTCTATTCCAAGAAAATAATGTAAGTCTCCTAGATCTTTTAGTGGAAACTCACCTTGAAGATCTTTGACAAGAGCTTGTGTAGCTTTAGCTGATGAGCTGGCTACAATTATATCATCCACATAAATGAGCATAAAGATGGTTACATCCCCTTTTTTTGTAGAGAAAGAGTGATGTATCAGCTCTTGAAGGCTGAAAACCAAGTTGTAGTAGCTTCTCACTTAGTCTTGAATACCAAGCTCTGGGAGCTTGTTTTAATCCATATAGTGATTTGTCTAACTTACACACATAATCTTTCTTTTTCTTATCTTCATACCCTGGCGGTTGCCTCATAAACACCTCCTCAAGAATGCCATGAAGAAACGCATTCTTAACATCAAGTTGGCGAAGATTCCATCCTCTTGAGATTGCAATAGACAAAACAAGTCTAATCGAAGCAGCTTTAACTATTGGACTAAAAGTATCTTCATAATCAATACCATACCTTTGTTTGAAGCCCTTGGCCACTAAGCGAGCCTTATATCTATCAATTGTTCCATCAGCTTTCCTCTTCACTTTGTACACCCATTTGCAATCAATTAGATTCATCCCTTGCTTAGGAGGTACAAGATGCCATGTTTTGTTTTTCCAAAGCGCCATGTATTCTTCATCCATGGCTTTCTTCCAGTTTTCAGATTGCATGGCTTCCTCCAAATTACATGGTTCACCATTTTCAGCAAGAAAGCCATACTTGATTCTTCCATCGGTATACTTTATGCGACCATCTGTGAAAATCACTGGTTTAGTAATACCTTGCTGAAGACGGGTAACAGGTCGGTGTTGGGGAGAAGAGACAACCCCTTGTATCATCACAGCACCGTCAGAGAGATCTTCAGAAGCTTGCTCATGCGCAGACATCATCTCAGGTGGTTGATGCAGATCCTCCAGTGAAGGCTGAGGGTCAGAAGGTAGATGTGAGGGCAAAGTAATCTTAGAACGCCGACTGTATACCTGAGTGATGGGTGGTTTGGATATTGATGGATTGTGCTGTACAGGCTGCTGCTGTCGCAGGCTTTCAGACTGCTGAGCAGATTGCTGCTGCTGTTGTTGTTCCAGATGTGCAGATTGCGACTGTACAGAATGCTGTTGCTGTCCAACCTGCTGAACAGAGTCTAAAATAGGAGCAGCAGGAGAATCAGAATCATTAGTATCAGCAGGATAATCATCATATTGATCAGCTAATTGTGCACCCCCGTGATCAATAGTTCCAAACAAGTAGGGAAAAAGGAGAACTTCAGACCGAAGGCGAGCACCAGCATTGGGATGGAGTTGTGCAAAGGGAAACACTTCTTCATCAAAGACTACATCGCGAGATATATAGATACGCCCAGTCTGAATGTCAAGACACTTGAATCCCTTGTGCATATTGCTATAGCCTAAGAAAGCACATTGTTTTGAGCGAAATTGAAGTTTGCGAGTGTTATAAGGACGCAAATTGGGCCAGCAAGCACAACCAAACACACGAAGAGTTTCATAATCAGGTTTGACCTTAAACAGCCGCTCCAAAGGAGTTGAGAACTGCAAGAGTTTGTTAGGTGTCCTGTTGATCAAATATGTGGCTGTAGCAAAAGCCTCATCCCAGAACTTAAGCGGCATAGATGCATAAGCTAAGAGGGAGAGACCAACGTCAACGATGTGCCGATGTTTCCTTTCAGCAGCACCGTTTTGTTGATGAGCATGAGGACAGGAGACCCTATGGGATATACCGATTTGCTTGAAGAAAGGATTGAGTTTTTCATATTCACCACCCCAATCTGTTTGTATAGAGATGATCTTCTTGTCAAACAACCGTTCAACAAGTTGCTGGAATTCATGAAACTTTTGGAAAACTTCAGATTTGTAACGAAGCAAGTAAATCCACACAAATTTGCTATAATCATCAATAAAGGTGACATAGAACTTGTTTCTTCCTACAGATTCACATGCTGGACCCCAAACATCTGAGAAAATTAACTCTAGAGGAGATTTGGAGACACTAGAGGACTTAGAATATGGCAATTGGTGACTTTTTGCTTGTTGGCAAGCATCACAAACAGTTGCTTTATTGGACTCTGGAGTACAAGGAAGATTATTCAATCTAATGACCTGCTGCACTATTGAAGATGCAGGGTGACCTAGGCGGCTATGCCACTTTGAAGACGAAGGTTTTATTGCTCCAAAAATCTGCTTCCTGGGACCAGTCGAGGGAATGGATGAAAGGGGGTAAAGACCTCCCTCACATTTGCCTTTGAGAAGAACCCTCTTCGTGATCTGATCCTTAATCAAGAAGAAAGAAGGGTGAAACTCAAGGAAAACTTGATTATCAGAGGCAAGACGATGAACGGAAACTAAGTTTTTCTTGGCACTAGGAACATGAAGAATGTTATTGAGATAAAGATTATGAGAGGGGGCGCGAACAACAGTGTGACCAATGTGATGAATATCCATACCTGCTCCATTTGCCGTGTGGATTTGATCACCATTGGTATACTTCTCGCGAACTGCCAACTTATCAAGTTCACTTGTGATGTGATCTGTTGCACCGGTGTCAGTGTACCAATTTGTGTCAATGCCATAAGAGTTTACCACTGCAGATGCACTCTTCTCTTCAGGTACATAATTCTCATCGAAGCGATGCCAGCAGGCTGGAGCAATATGCCCCTTTTTCTTGCAGAGTTGACAGGTAGGACGAGTATCAGCAGTACCTCGGTTGCCATTGCTAGAAGTTGTGCCACGGCCGCGACTTCCATTACTGCGGCCTCTTCCTCCATTGCGCCCTCCATGACCGCGCTGGAATCCAGGATAAGATCCACGCATCGCAGAGTTGACAGAGGGCTGGTACTGATTGCCCTGCAGAAGATTCAATCTCTGTTCGAAACTGAGAAGTTGAGAGTAAAGCTCACCGACGGAAACCGGATCAGATCGCCCAGTGATATTGGTCACCACCGAGTTGTATTCCAGATCAAGTCCGGCAAGAATGTAGGACACTAGTTCTTCTTCATTGAGTGGTTTTCCAGCGGCTGCCATCTCATCTCCAAGTGCCCTCATCTTTCCAACATACTCCGCAACTGTCATGGAACCCTTCTTTGTTGTTGCGAGAGCAATGCGCGTGTTGACAGCCTGCGCGCGGGTTTGGGCACAAAACATCTGCTCAATAGCCTTCCAGACCTTTGCAGCCGTCTTTTTGGAGGCGACATGAGTCAGTATCTCCCGTGAGAGGGAGGAGAATAAGTAGCCCAGGACTTGTTGGTCCTTTTCGAGCCACAGATCATACGCCGGGTTGAAGGTTTTGGTTTCCTTCTCGCCGTCTTTGGTGGTGATCTCTTCCGCTGGAGCAGCTGCCGATCCATCAAGGTAGCCGACAAGTCTTGCGCCTCGGATTGCTGGGAGGATCTGAGCTCTCCACAGCGTGTAGTTGGACTTGGTAAGTTTTTCTGTCACAGGATGACCTAGAGGGGCGGCGGCCAAAAGGGAGGATGAACTCGCCATTGAGGAGTGGCTCTGATACCATGAAAAGTTCTAGGGTTTTCGGGTTAAGGATCACCTCCGATCCCTTCATGTTATATAGGCTGTAAACGCCATAGAATACAGGGTATGCCGCAGGGATTGAGGAGTCCTGGTAAATCTCTAATAGCTGTTACAATAGATCAATCTATTCTATCTATAACCAGGACTTTCCAAAGTATCCCTGCGGCAGATTACAATCAGGGATATTCCCTTAACAGGCAGATCTTGGTCAGGTACTTACCTGAACCAGATATCAGCCTTATCTCTAGCCTTATCTCTAACATACCCTTGGTAACTTTCCATTAATCTAAGCCTTACACAGTGTGTCCTTGATCATATCCATATCTGTTGTCCAGTGTTCAAGTAGGCGCTAGGCGGGCTACGAGGTGGGGCCTAGCGCCTAGGGGGCCTAAGCAGCGAAACTAAAAATGAGGACAGCAAATCGAAGATAAGCAAATATGCATATATATTTAATGTAAATGGCTAAATGCTTAATGTAAAGTTGTAAAACCTGCAGATGTATGGGTCATCACAAACACATAGGATCAAACTGCGAAGAAAATAGATTTTCAGAGGGTCTAAACAGAAGAAAATCAAGAGAAAAGGACTATTTTGCAATATCGGAGAATTTAGAGGACTAAATTGCAAAAGTCTCAATATCCTGCGGTCAACAAATCTCCGCCCCCGGCCGAATCGGCCCATCCCCTGCCGAATCCCTAACTTCTCTTCTTCCTCCTACGGTCGGCGGCGCCTCTCCTCCCTCTACTCCGGTCGGCGGCGATGACAGGGCATCTCGCCACCGCGCCATCTGCAGCTTACCGGCCACTACCTCCTCTGCATCCTCCTCCCACCGCCACGCTTCCCCACCAGTTCAGCGCGCCACCCCGACTCCACCGCGCCGCACCGTCCTTCACCGCCTCCTCTGAATCCCGTGCGGCCGCCCCCTCTACAGCGTAGCGCCGTCGCCACAGCCCTTGTTCGTCTTTTCCTCTTCCATGGCCTCCGATTGCTTCTCTCCCCCTCCTCCGACACCTCTCCAGCTCCGGTAGCCGCTGTGGCCAAGCCAGACACATCTCCGCGCCGCCTTTGATCGCCGACGGCCCCCTTTGACCGCCGACGACCGCTTAGGTGGGCTGGCCGCCTAGCCTGCCGATTTTGGCCAAGGCGCGGCGGCGGGGCTCCGCCCAGCGCCTAGGCCCGCCCAGGCGGCCGCCTAGAACCGATTTCTTGAACACTGCTGTTGTCCAATTGATTCCGAGACATTTTTTTATTCCTTATTCCAACCAATAACTAATTTTTTTAAACAAGTGCCAAGCTGATTAACCTTGGAAGCACAAATCGATTGATGTTCTTGAATATTTATGCAACTGCTTGTAATTCATGAGAAAAAAGCGTCTTCCTCTAAATAAATTTAAGAAAAAACATTAACTTCTGTTGGAACCGTTCCATCCGCTAAATGCGGAGTTTATCGAAAAATCAGTCCCACTAGACCCACGGCAAAAGAACCCCACACTAAATTAAACTCGATGGAGTTTGTTTTCATCAGTGGGATGCACCAGTGGATAGCAATAGTGGATGATGTAAACTGTCCAAAGCAACCAGTTTCATGCAACCACTTGCACCCTTGGCATGTGAACGCTAGTAATGGCTGGTCTATCTGTCAAATCCCATTCATCCAAGAGATAGAACGGGGTTCTTAACTGTTGGTTTTAAGTATTGTGTGTAAGGAGTTTTGTTCAATAGTTCTTTTTGGCTCATTGTTTTGCATTTTTTTTGGTCTGGCGCTTTTGGTTAAGTGTTCTGCTTACTAAGTTTCACCGTGACACCTTTTTGGCTGTCCTAGTTTGTTTAGATGGACCTTTTTTTATCATCAACTTCAATTGATAGAGCTAAGCGCGTGTGCTTGTCTGTATCAGGGGACTACAAGACCAACACATTACCATATCCTGCATGATGAGATAGGCTTCTCCCCTGATGACCTACAGGAGCTGGTTCACTCGCTCTCCTATGTGTAAGTAGATATTCTACGATTTTTGTTTTTACCTCGGAGGAAAACTTTCCTGACTTGCAATTTTGGGACTTTTCAGCTATCAAAGGAGCACAACAGCCATATCAGTCGGTAAGCTACTTGTGTTTGTCTTTGGACGTGTCAAGTAATTGCTTCCAGCCCGCATGTCCGCGCTCACTCACCTCTTGTTGTCTACTTTGCAGTTGCTCCGATTTGCTATGCGCATCTGGCTGCTGCTCAGGTTGGCCAGTTCATAAAGTTTGACGAGATGTCAGAGACGTCCTCGAGCCACGGAGGTCACACCTCGGGAGGCAGCGCCCCGGTGCCCGAGCTGCCTCGCCTGCATGACAAGGTCAGGAGCTCGATGTTCTTCTGCTGAGCCGAGCAGCCGCTTCTGTATGGGCTGTGCTTAACTTTTGGTTGGATCTAGTTTGGTCTTGATGCTCTGTAGTCGTCAGTAACAACTGGGATGTTCCTAAACTGGTTGCCGCACTTGGTGCCTCAAAGCTTGGAATGCTGTCAGGACGCTGTCGAGCCCTTACTAAATCGTTACTTTTCCTCTAATTGCATGATTGTTTCGTCTGCTACTTATTTCTGATCTGTTTTTTAGAAGATAATGGCCTATTTGAAATGGTTTTTGCTGATGTCTTTTAGCCGCATGGCTGTTAGCTTTTTGTTGAAATACACGCTAACGCTTGTTAGATTTTAGCTGCGGCCATTGGCTTTTTGTTGAAATATGCGCTCAACACTTTTGGTTTAGGCATTCAATTAAAGGCAAAAACCTATCATGGTGATGCCGTAAATTTATGGCTGGGTTTTTTTGGTTTTGCTGTTTATGGTTTTTGATTTTTGCTACAGTAACTAGCTTTCAAACGGTATGTTTTTTAAAGGTAGGGTTTATAAGCTTTTAAATGGTGCATCTTTAGTTATATTGTATTGATTTTAGTTATATTGAATAAAATTGCATGCTACTCTTCATACTCGTGCGAATGGCAAGAATTCAAAAGCTATAAATCACAACTAAAAATTCTACTGTCCTAAGTCACAGTCCCATGGTTTCCTCTACTGCAATGTTTCAATGATGTGAATGACCGTCCCAAAGGGCAGCCTGAACACTAATTTATGCTTTGGGTGGTTTGTTGCTTGTACCTTCGATCTCGAACCATCTTGAATGCTATCCCACATGAATCAGGATGCTTCTTGGTCTGCAGTTGTGCTTCTGCACAAGCTTGCCCCTTGATCAGTGCAAAGTGATGGAATGGGAGTTGAGCTGATTGAGTTATCGAGGGGTTGCTACCGTTTCCTTTTTCTCCTTTTGAGAGGAATTGAGGGCGCGTCAGATTTTGTAATTGTGCTTTTGGTCTTTGTAACAGCCCCATTTTTTAAAACAGCACCGTCATACGTCCCACAGTAGCCTAAGAGTTTAGTTGCGAACAGAAGAAGTATCATGTCTACTTACGAATATTTAAAAAGGGTTAAATTAAAATACGACCTAACAGTCATCTTTAGAAACTTTACATGTGTCGAATCCCAAAACTTAACTTACAATTAGATGAATCGAAGAAAATCTCTACAAAAACGCTTCCCATAACTTAACTTACAATTAGAAGAACCGAAGAAAATCTCTACAAAAACGCTTGAGTGCGATCGTAACCCTAACACGGTAACTTGAAACACCTAGTCTTCTTTTGGTTTATCTATTTTGGTAAAAATAAAGTAAGATTAAGTATAACCAATCATATTCAACAAGTCATATAGGAAAATGCTATTTAACTATTTATTAGGATTCTCAAGAGGTGGGGATATAGTGGTTTGATTAAGATATCTGTGGATGCAATTTCATTTGTAACCATTTTTGAACATAAAATAATAAAGTAAAAACTTCTTAAGAGATTGGGATTTCAATAACTTGTTTACCAGGTTACAACATTACCAAATTTGCTTATACCTTATTATTGGAATCACTTATTAAACATAGCTTTATTTACCAGCAGCACATCGCATTCGAATACCATTTGTAATTTGACTTTGTAGAGTTTATCAATTTTACCCACAAGATTCCTCAACCCTCATGACTGAGTTAAGAAAACAAGGCCTTTCACTGCTCTCCTCCTTATGTAGCCTCTACCTGATAGGAGTGAAAGACCTTGTTTTCCATGCTCGAGTGGGGCCTACCGCTGTGAGGTATGGTTTTACCGTTTCCATACAACCCCTTATCGCAAGTTGTTCCCTTTTCTGGAACACTATATATATACCTTTGTAAATATTTAATTGATTTGAGCAGCTACTAGACCAGGTTTGATAAATCAATGCTTGTGGTTGAGCGGTCACTATGTTCTTTATTTAGTATAAGATTCTAGTCCTTACTTTTCCGCTAAGACATCTAACCACAAACCAATAACCTAGTGCACTGCGGCACTGCCACCACTCCAATCCAAGTCTCCTTTCTAAGGCAAGATCGTGAACTTCAACCATATCATAGCTTTCCATATTTCATCCTTCACCCTAGTATCATTTTGTAAATCTACCAATAAGACGCCGAATCACTTATTAATATGAAATATTTGTATTTATATTATACCATGGTATATTTTATAGTAATTATATTATTCTTAAGGCTTGTCAAGATGAATATAGTCATCAAATAAAACATAGCTTTTCTGGTGGTAGGACATAGCTAATTATCATGTCATTCTAAATATTTATTTTAAATAAATACCAGTGCGTAAATAAAGAATAATGAAGGTACTAATAATTAAACAATTAAAAGATGTAGATTTAACATGATCAAAAACATGTGACTTGCCTCTTTATCTAAAGTCTCTGATTATTTTACTGTAGCCTTCATATTAGACACTGACTTCTTTAGTTGCCCTTGTAGTTCTTTTGTTGATCAACTCGCTGGGTCCAAATACTAGCGCAGAAAACAAATGCAAATAAGTTTCTTTGCAGAACAAAAGCTGGGAATAAAATACAACAAAATAACCAAAAAGACAAAGAAAATAGGTTTGGGTGGTTAGAGTTTAGGTAGTGCATGGTTTGGCTGAACGGAGTGAGAATTGGGTTAGATAGGTTCGAGACGGGCGAAATGGTTATATATGTGTTAACTGTTTTTTTATGAACAGTGACAGCCCTAAACAATATTGGACATCGGTCTAAATAACATATATGCTAGCTAGGGTTTTATCGGAGTTTCTTTAAGCTAAACAGAGTTGAAAATAGGCTTTGTGGGTCAAAACGGGTATAAATATGTTTTTGTTCGTGTTTTTGGTAATGGATGTGCACTATTCATCGTGGGTTGGTTACTGTTCATGGCGGGTCGTTTGCTACAGTACTGGATCCTAGTAAACAGTAGTACAATATTGGGCTTGCCCCAGTCTGCTTTGCAGTGCTGGCCCTTCACTGTTAGGCCCGCCCCGGAGAATAATGCCTTCTCTTAGCTTCAGCGGCCACTGTAGCGGTCGAAACAGAGCAAGTCAAGGGTGGTGAATTGGCGGCGCTGTGAAGGCTTTGGAGGGAAGGAAATGGTATGGATGGGTTCCTAGAATTGATAGGGTTTCATTTTAGGGGTCGGTGGTGACCATGGGGCACTGTAGACGCAGATGACGGGTGGGTTTCCTCGGAGCAATACCATGGCACAGGTGTCACTGGGTTATGGGGAGGGTCGTGGTGGTGTCAGCTTGAGTTCTAGGGCACCATCGTGAGCTGCCCACGGTGGCATGGTTTCGGCCGGCGGAGGGAGTCGGCGCCGGTAGGCTACGGTGTCGGAGTGTCTAAGACGAGCTTGCGGTGGTGTTTGTGGGTCCTATGGGAGCTACAGGTGAGAGCAATTGGAGAACGTGGAAGTAATCAACCGGTATTGGAAATCGGTCTTACTGAGGAATTCTTGACGGTGATGGTGGAGCTCTGGCCGGCGAGGGGTGTGGGGTGGCTTAGGGTGATGTTGGGAGTCCAATCTAGATTGTGGGATCATGGCCTTTTATAGCCACAGAATGGTGGTTGGGCACAGCTACCGCCTTGCTCAGTTTGCGGCGCGTGGCTGGGACGGGAGGATTCGGGGTGGCTCAGTCAAGGTGGCGGGGTGGTCGACTGCTGGGGTGGCGTCTCGGGCTCGGTCTCCTCGAGCGGCGCATTGCAGCAACCAGGGTGGCCGTGAGAGGAGGAGAGGCGGCGACTTGAGGAGTTTCACTTTGTCCTATCCGGCTTATGCTCAGAAGTGATTCAGGCGTGTCAGAGGTTATGCAGGCGAGGTATACCAAGGTTGAATCGGGCGTTTGCATTGTTGACCAATCGGTGCGAAAGGCGGTGCAATTTAGCGACGAATTTTGTCGGACAGTGAACAGTGTTGATGGCTCGGTGGTTTGCGAATTCGGCCTAAGAGGGTGGCACGATCAAGAAAGGGAAGTATAAATGGGTGGGGGAGGTCTGATTGGGTAAAGACTCAATTGAAACCAAGATTCAATGAAATTCAATTTGTTTTTGAAATCTGGGTTGTCTCAGTCTTTTTTGGGCCTAGTAAAATTCATTAGGAAGAAGGGGAAGGAAGAAGAATGTGAGTGCATTTCACAGCGGGCAGCGCGCAGGCGAGGAAGCAGCTGCCCACACCTGTGGATGGCAATCGGGCGCTGTAAGATCGAGGAGGCCGACTAGAGGGGGGGTGAATAGGCGGTTTAAAAATTTTCTTCTAATTTAGGCTAACAATTTTAAACTTAACAATTTCCTAAAGCAAGTAACCAATGTATCCACTAAAACAATATGAAATGGCTCAAGTGATCACTAGCACAATATCAATTAACCTAAGAGAAATCACAATTCAAGCCTAGGTCAAAGTTTGCTACTCTAAAAACACAAGCAATCAAATGATTCAAATGAAATGAATTGCTTGAAAGTAAATAAGCACAAGAGAGCAAACCACAAGAGACACGATCACTTTTTACCGTGGTGTTCGAAGACTTGCCGGTCTCCCTTAGTCCACGTTGAGGTAAGCCCGAACGAATCGGACCAGCTCCACGAATTGAGCCTAATCACCTCGATCACTATCGGTAGCCCTTTCCCTCTCCGGGTAGGCGAGCTCCAAGCCTTCACAACTTTTCGGGCCTTCTCACAACCTTCTTGAGAAGATCACCGAAACCTCCGCCAAGCCGTCTAGGTGCCGGCAAGCACCAAGAGAAATGAACCACAACGGCTAGATCACACTCAAGTGCCAAATGGATCAATCTAGTATGCAACGCACTTGAATTCGCTCAACTACCTCAATTGAATGCAATAGTGAAGAAGTGAGGTGTGAGAGATTGCTCTATGCTCAAGAATGCTCAATGGGGGTTCAACAACATGTACAAATGCTGGTGGGGTCGAATTTATACCCCCCACCAACCTCAAATAGCCGTTGCATTAAATTATCCTGAAAATTCAGGGAAATCGGAAATACCGCAGTGTTAGGGGCGGTACTTCCGATTTTCTGCAGAATGCACAGAACGGCTATGTCAGTGGGTCAGAAGTAACCGTTGGACAATGAGTGCGGTACTTCCGCCGTTAAAATAGCGGTACTTCCGGAATCCCGGAAGTTTCGATATTTCCCCGGAACTTCCGATTTCAGAGAGTCGAAGTTTGAAACATGTTGTGCTCTAGAATAAAAGTTCCGCCCTCATTGCCCGGTACTTCCGGCCTTGCGGTAGTTCCGCTGTTCAATACGCGATACTTCCGATTTCCGAGAGGCCAAGTTCAATTTCGGGCGCTCTCTGGAAAAAACGTTCCGCTCGGGAGCCCGGTACTTCCGGCCGATCGGAAGTTCCGCGCTTTGAACGCCGGTACTTCCGAAATTTCTGACAATGAACAGTTTTGATTTAAAATTGATTTCTAAATGCATGCATGATCCTAAATTGATCCATAGGGCACATTAGCATATGATCAAGCAATTCACTATGATCCCTCTTAATAGTACAGCATCTAACTTATAATCTGGTCTTCCAACCTTTCTCCAAGACCGATAAAAATAAAAGATCCCTAAACTATTTACCTTGTCGCCTTTGAGATATTTGAATATTGTGAAATTCTTTTATGTGCATCTTTCTTTGCCTCTGAGACTAATCCTTTCAAACACTTAACACACAAAATTAGTCTCATGATCACATAATGTCATTAATTACCAAAACCAATATTTTTAGGGGCCTAGATGCTTTCAGGCGCGGTGGGTACGGGTAGTGCTCATCTATACCCGTACCCGCGATCCTGATTTACGCACACGGGTATATCCGTAAAGGACGACGGGTGAAAAACCTTGCCCATACCCGTCGCCCGCGGGTACCCATTGCTCGTGGGCATACTCGTTTACCCACGAACTGAGAGTCACCATTTGGGAGTTGAACTAATGACAGGTACATATAAGCAACAACTGTTGCTAGGAAATATAATAGCTATCAAAAAAGTTTATAACAATCAATAGCAATTAGAGATATGGAAAAGTTTATAACAATCAATAGTAATTAGAGATATTGTTATGACTGCGCCACCTATCAATCTATATCGTGGGTAAACAGGCGGGGCGGGTACGGGTGGAGCTTACCCATACCCATGCCCGTTTACCCGACGGATAGAGTGTTCCCCATTTTTATACCCGTGGGTAAAGAAAATATCATATACCCAACTCTATTAGGGTATTTATTCATAGGTATACGGGTAAACGGACACAATTGCCATCTCTACCCACACCACAGCTTGGAGTTGAGACCCATCTGAAAGGAGCCACGCGGCCCAAGACCACGATGCATTGTTCTCCTTCCTGCTTTCCCCCCTCTCAAAGAAGAAGAAACTAAACATTGTTCCTCTCTCTCTCTCTCTCTCTCTCTCAAAAGTTCTTCTTTCTGTTGTTGAGAGTAGCTTCGCAATAAGAGAGGAAGAAATTAAACATTTATTTTGATATGTACAGCTCATCCAATGCACTTTGTACTAGTATGTATGGCGGGAAGCTCAACAATTATCCATATTCTAGGAGTACTCGTAATAGCTTTCATCCATGAGGTAGCTATTAGTTCCCAATAACTGTATTTGCACATCAACTAGTAGTAATAACTGTATTTCTACGCACACAAATTAACACGAGTTAACAACAGCATTTGTTCTCAGTTAAGTCCACAATTCCACATCGACCTGTTAACTCCGTGGCTGTAATGTAGGCGATCGATCCAGAAGAGCAGATAGTAAGCTGCAGCGAGTTGTCCAAAATCTAAGCTTAATTATACCAGAGAGCTGAAGAAGAGCATTTGTAGAGAAACAGAGAGACTGTCAAGATAACTGAAGAAGAGCATGGCTGTCCAATATGTCGTCGCATCGCGGCCGTCTATCCCTGTCCGCAATCTGGGCAGCGTGGGACACACCATGCAGCAGGGGCGGTTCCACACCTGGACAGTCCAGGCTCTAACCCATGGTGTGGGATATTTATCAGTATAAAGTCCGGATAAATCTAAGTAAGTTAAGTGCACAACTTTTCCTTCTAGCTCAATCAATAGTGACATCTGACTCTCCCTAGCCTGGAGCGTGACAAAATCCTAGATCCGCCCCTGCCATGCAGTATTGTTAAGCTTCAGTAGGAAGCCGAAAGAAGTATGCGTTCTTTTAAGTTGTGGTTTATAACTTTTGGTTTAAAATTTTAAAATTTGACTGTTCCCGAGAGAGTACAGTGAAAGAAACTCGCGTTAAGGTCTTAACATTCACCATCAATACTAGGCGCTGGAGCACAGTAATTATAATGCTGATGACATGCTGAAGGAGTGTGGCATTTCGATAGCTGGAGAGTTTACTCATATTGATGGTAGAGTCCTTCAGGCACCAAAGGTTGGTCAGAACTGTCCTACTGCCCTTTTCAGACACTTGCTGACAAGAAGTGCCTCCTTGATGGTACTGATGAGGTAGCAAGCGTTGGGCATCTAACTAAATCTTTGATGAATCATGTGGAGGTGACCACATGTGTATGATGAGTAATTGACATTGATTATGTTAGTCGAGTTTGGTTTGAGTGGTTCGGAGTCGAGTCGTTGCGTGGCGCAATCGGGCTCGGTCGGACTCGGTCATTCCTGGTCGTATGGGATTAGGTTGCATATTTCGATAGGTTTGGGCTTCGTCATATGATGTGCTTATGCTATTTACGCTTTCATGTATCGAGCGGTGCTATTTGACGTGTTTCTTGTCTGTGTGGCTGCAGGACATCGAGGCGGAGTCGTGGCGAGACACGGTGGACCGGACTAGGCGCAGGTGGAGCTGAGGTCAGAACGGTCGGGATGTGTCGAAGACGACGTGGACTCGAGGTGGTTGCGAGGCGTGCGAGACAAGGAGCGCGGAAGCTTCCCGGAAGGTGCAGAGGGGCGAATCGGGAATTTCGCAAGACTGCACAAGTGGGAGCGGGCTCCGTTGGAAATAGCGGGCGTAACGGGGCGGAGACCCGTTAGCTGTAGGCTATAAATAGGTGGAGAGGGCTGCATGCCCACTTGAGCACTTGGAGGGAATTAGGGTTAGCTCTAGTCAAAAGAGGCTTTAGGAGGTGGTTTTCCTTTAGTCTTTAGTGGTTGAGGGCAGCAGGGTTGTGTTCCCTTCGATGCTCCCGATGTGTTCCTGAGTATCCCCTCCACCAAGTATGTAGTGTTGTGTTCTTGAGTGTTGGAGAGGGAGAGGATGGATTGAGAGCTTGTAATCATTTCTCTGCATTCAATCGTGTCATCGGGACTCCTTGTAATCATCTTGCTTGGTTGGAATGAGAATCTGAAGTTATTGTCTCCTGTTCGTCCATTTTCCTTCGATGCTCTCTGTGTTGAATTTGTGAGTTTCTTGTTTTCTTGTTGTTTCTTACTGGAGAGTGCCAAAATGGGTTGCTCTAGGTTGGGATGTTGCCTCAAGATCATTTGATCGAGTTCCCAAGAGCAAACTTTGGTTTAATCTCAGATTTGTATTTTGGGGTTTCTCTGTTCTTCACTGTCATTTCTAGGGTTTTGGTGCCCTCTGCGTTTCCCTTCTTGAGCTGTCCTGAAACTTGGCATGTAGATTCCTGAGGCTATTGGTTAGCTATCTACAAAATCTCATGGCCAAAGGTTCAAGGGTTTGATGAGAATTTAAGTTTTTGTGCTCTCTTTGTAGTTGTCAGGCTGATTCTAGGGTTTGGAGAAATCCTTTGATTTCCATCATGGTTTGGCCTGATTTTTGGTCTAAGGAGTCCTCTTGATATTGCTAACATATCTGCAAAATTTCATGAGCAAGGGACTTGAGATCTTGGAGTTATTTGATTTCTTGTGTGCTCACTCTGAAGGTTTTCAGTTCCTTGTTATTTCTAGGGTTTGGATACTGTACTTGATTTTCTTCATAAGAGTCTTTGAAATTTGGTCTGTAGGGTCTTATGGCTATTGTTAAAATGTCAGCAAAGTATCATGGCCATGGGATCAAGGACCTAATGGGAATCTAAGTCTTTGCAATGCTACTGTAAGTTGTCAAGCTTTTTGTTCAAATCTGAATTTGGAGGTCTTGAGTTGAATTTCTTTGGTCCTCTAAGTCTCTCTGGCTTTTATGATCTTTTCCTAAGTTGTTCTGGTCTAAAAGAATCAAGGAAGGTGTCAGACCCAGATTTTATAATCCGGAATCTACTGTGTTTAACTGCACTATTCCCTGGATCAGTAGATAGTACACACAGTTACAGTTCTGAATATCAAAGTACATATCATGCGGAAATATAAATATAATAGTAGACTTACTCATGGGCCGATTAGGCCGAAATCAATAAATTGCAGCAGCGGAAGAACGCAGAACACAGGTGGGACCTTCAGGACATGCCCACAGGCAGCCAACTGGAGGTTCGCGACCTAGCCCTTGACATCTTCATCTTCTTTTCCATCTTGTCCAATTTTGCTGCTGAGACGCGGCAATGTGACTCTTGATTCTGAATTTTGTCGCAAAAGCGAGCGTGAGCACTCCGACTCCGTGCTCCGCGAGCCAATACACAGAATGCAAGTAAATAGTATGCATGGCTTAACAAGGAGAGGCTCGGGTTATTTTATTTGCCAAAAATCGCTTTTAGCAGCATTATTACTCTTATATAATCAAAGTGTTGTTACTGTTACCTAACTCTATTCTACAATTGCCAAAATTGACTTAATCCCCAAAAATGCACTTTCTTTATTGACTACTGTCTAAAACTCCAAACAGCAAGTATCATCATTTATTTAATCCACCGATCATACTTTGTGTTTTGAATTACTAATAATCCAATCCTGTCATTACTATCCATCAGCTCCTTCTGAACTCTAATAATTATCTTTCATAACTACTTTCACATCCACCGATATTGTTCGTATTCAATCCTTTTCATCATTGATTCACAATCATAATCCAACATTCTATCACGTTTTCCATTATCTATCACTAGCTAATCCACAAGTGTATCTTCACTGAAAATTCAATTTACCAAGATTAGAATCCACTAAATGTTATGAATTCTTCTCAGAAATTCAATTTATCCCTTTAGTACTTGATCAACTCCTACAAATTCTCATTTTCGTCAATATCTTCCGAGAATTCACTTTAATCACTAATGTAGTAATCCAGCAAGTTACCTTTGTATGTCCTAATTCTCCAAAATCAATGCGCTATCATATATATCCACCAAGAATATTACTACTCAAGAATTATAATCCAATACTTGTATTATTTCTCCAAATCCTCAACAAATTCAATTAGATCATTTATCTAGTCTATCTATTTAACGGGACTCCACTAATTTATTTCTCTCAGGACACACCCTAGCATTCCCTTTTCATGATCGACATGAATCCACCAATACCTTTATGTATATACTAAAAACATCTATCTCCTTTTCTTACAACCCTGTTTATTCTACCCATATTTTAGGTTATAAGATTAGTAATGCCACTATTTGAAATACAATACGTAAAATTCCCTGAGACCTAGCAGTTTTGGAACAAATCTTAATGCTCAAGGGATATTAACTTGATCTACCATACATATGGCATTACACCATATGCCTGATATTTCCATACATATGGCATCACATCATATGACATCTTTCAGCGTTATAACCGCTTAACTTACCACTGGGACGACACCCAGGACAATTCAAATCAGGACAGTCCTTCGCCCTTCACTTTTCCATTCCCACCCACAAAGCATTTTGAAATAGAACTATATCTGGTTAAGTTCCCATGTCCGCCCTTGACCGTGGGCACGGCTATTCGAATAGTTTTGAGACTCTGCAGAGTTTGTACACTTTCACCACAAGGGACAATCAACTCGTTGCCCCACACGATTCCTTAGTCATGTGGTTGAGCAGACCATCACAGTGACTTTTCAAAGTATCTAGACCCTTTTGTCATCTCACCCCTATGGGAGACTGCCCACTTGCGGTGGGTCCCATATGTTGCACGGGATGTTCCCCACAGCTACTAGCGTACGGGCTCCACTCCCCTCTGCGCTAGCACGACTGGGAAACTTCACCCTCCACTCGGTGTCCCTTTAGGCCTTCCCTTGCCCCTGCATAATTACTTCTCTCCCCCTATTAGTGAGATGAGTCCAGAGTTTTCGATAATCTACTTAGCCAAGTTGTACTTTACAGACTTGTGGTTGTACTGTTTTACACGGGTGACATGACGAGATTCGGTCCTTAGGGTTATCTGGGCGGTCTACCAATAACACACTTTGTCGGCCACTGCGAACAGCACGACATGCCACACAAAAAGCCATAAGTATTACTCCATTAGCTTTGTATTTGCTTGTAGATCATGGAACAACCTCTAATTTGAAGAAGCTAACTTGGAAATCCGAACTTCATCATTGCCAACAATGTCGCTGCCACCTTGCTCACCGAAGACCCTAGGTCCCCGAGCCTTGCCCAAAATGTTATTTGCAACTCTCTGAACCTATTATGCACTTAGCTTTGGCCTAAGCATGGCTCTGTACTGTTGCCCCCATCTCGCCGCCTAGCGCTACCGCTCACTATCAGTTAGCCACCACTGTGGTGCGTCTCACCGAGCATCGTCACCATCAATATATATCGCTTCACCCGTGCATTCCATTTTGGCCCTTAACTTGATAATTAAGTTAACTGTTAAGTATATACTTAGCATTAGTATGATATGTGGGCCCTGCATGGTTGAGAATCCAGTTAACTTTGGTTTAAAGTCCATAACTCACTGACATGTGGATCCCATACCCTTGAAACCATCACGTAAACCCAATCCATGGACCACTGTCTCTAACACGTGGGTCCCACTCTCTGTAGACAGCTGCGTTGACCAAGTCTATATGAACCGTGATACCACTTGTCAGCCTCTCCGAATTTCCTGAATGAAAATAACTGGAAAAGAAATTAAAACCCACTATACCCCACTTGTTAGCCACCGGATGTTTTTCTTAAGAAAAGCAATTGAAAAATAGAAGAAAGTCATGTCCGACCCCACTTGTCAGAAATTTTTGAACTTTTGGAATTTCATCTCGGTTCAAAATTTAAAAGTCATAACTTCTTCATTTGAAATCCAATTCTAGTGATTTTTGTTTCTAAATTCAAAACCTTTCCATTAGAATAAAAATCATAATTTTTGGAGTTTATTTATATTTTACTTGAATTTATTTGAATGTTGTGTTGAATGTGGATAAATTCACATGAACAGACTTTGACACTTCGGACGCTCTCATCGCTTACAGACAAGATCATATGCTATCCATACTTGACCAAGGCAAATCCTTATAATTGATCATGTTGAACCTAACTTTCAAATGCTAATATTTTACTTTCAAAATACAAGTGCATACTTAATATGATTATTTATATAAAATGCTATGCCAAATATTGATTACTTAGCTACACCATGCACTTGTTACCTAATGTTCACCTTTCTTGAAATGTTGATATTCCCTTGCCATGTCACCCTAAGATACTTACCTAATATTCACTTACTTACAAATGCTTTAGTGATGAAATAAAATACAACACAAACATTGTCAACTGATACTTGAAAACATGATAATGGAATGGTAACATAGATTACCATTGGAAATAGAAAAATATTTTCTAAAATGGTGGAGACTCGGGCGAGTGATTGGTTTAAGATTGGTGCAAGGATTGCACGTTCTTTGGATTGGCTATTCAGGGATTGCACATGTTATTTTTGGATTGGCTGTGTAGGGATTGCATGTGTCATTTCTAAATGGGTTGTGCAGGGATTGCACGTGTCCTTTTTTAATAGTTGTGCAGGGATTGCACAAGTTCTAGGTTTGTGGTTGGTCCCGCTTGAGTCGATTAAGGACTAAATTATCGTACTTCTTTTTTCGACACACAAATCATGCAATCATAAGTCTAGTTATGGGATGGGCCTGGTCCACTAATTTGCTTAGCTTTTGGTGTGCATCCTGCGCAGTAGATTGGTAGGTGGATTTCTAATGTGATTGTTGGGAGTGAGCTGTAACGGTCACTGCCGGTGTGGATTTCGTAAATATGAAGGGCAATAAACTACCTAACAATTGGGCTCCTTATTGAAAACATAGCTCAAGAAGGGAACGTTCTAGGGGTGAGGCATAACCCGGGATGGGAACAGTCATTGTCACTAGTTTTGGCTATTCACCCTAGAGTGGAAGTAAACATCGAAGTTAAGCATTGTAAAATTCTTATTATGATTTTCTCAGTCGCATGTCTATGAAAGTGTGTAATGGCCAACTTATGAGTTAATCATATTTTATGGGTAAAAATGTACAACTTCTGCAGAGTGTTAAAAATCTATTCGAATAGCCATACCCCCGAACATGAGCAAAAGTGTAGAAATGACATACTTGTGTAGTTTTCATAAATTAATGGTAATCATGAGCAAAATTGTTACGATAACTTGAATTGAAATTGGATGATGAAAGTGTGATTTCGCTCTCATGATGAACTTGATTTGAAACTAGATATTGGTTTTAAAGTAAAAATGGCTAACTTATAAGTTTGGAAACTAGCTAAAATATTATATTAGGCAAATTGATTTTATGCTAAAAGAAACATAAGACCTCAACTTGGTTAAGCCTTACATATAGATATATATACATCTATACTTGCATTCTACTGGTTTTAGATGACGGAATCGATGACCCGGTGTATGGATACACACATGCTTCCAGATTTGACATGGAAGACGAATGCTAGGACTAGGTTTAGCCCTAGTTGATTACCTGTGGCAGATCATAGAGGTCCTTTTGGTTTATTTACTTTCTGCTGCTTTGTTACGAACAATCTCATTTGGTCTGTCGGCCCGTTCTGTAAAATTGATTATAAATCTTTTTAGAAATGCCTATATAATATTAAATACTCCTTTTATTATTATGCATGTACGGATGTAATAATTGCCAATATTATATTGTGTGAGTTAGTTACTGATCTAGGGACTAGTTTAGAATACATAGAGGTTTAGATTGCCAAATCCGGGTCATGATAGTTTTTTTTTAGAACACGCAAGAAATTTGTGTCATTCCATTAAGAAAGAATATCAATACAACCAACTTAGAGTCGAAAAAACAGGCAAACCTGCAATCAACTCTAAACGAAAAGGAAATAAAAGGGGCGACCAGCAAGTGTCAATAGTGAGTTTTGCGTTTTAAGCATTAGAATTGTTTCTTCCATTTAAAATGGAAGATGATACTCTTTTTTTTCTCAAGTAATTTTGTTGTCTTTGTTCTAGGGATGGAGTTACCGAGAACCAGTTTAATCAGGTGCTGAGCATTGAGCTAGCTCAAATAATTGAGGTAAGAATGCATGCTCTCCAATTATTTATGTTTAGTCCTGTTCTTCTAGTACGTGGCCACAGTCTTCGTTGTTGGTTTGTCGATAACTATGTACTTTTCTCCTTGATGCAGGCATGCAAGTTTCGGGGAGATGACGAATGGTTTGGCAAGTTGAAGCTCACAGTGATAGTTGCACAGAAGAATCATCACACAAGTTTTTTCCTGCCCAATGGTTCCAGACGATGTGACTAATGTCCCCCTGCTAACCTACAGCGTTCATCTTAACATTTGTCATAGGATCCTGCAATCATGTTCCGGGGACTACCATTTTTTTTCCCGGCCACATTCTGAAAGTTTTGCCGTTGTGTAGGTACTGTTGTTGACAAGGGAATCTGCCATCCCAGGAACTATGTTTTCTACATGTGTGCTCATGCGGGGACGATTGTAAGTGCTCTGTCGTACCTTGTGACTTGTGAACCCGTAATTTTGTTTTCGCGATGCTTTGTGGAGGGCATCATCTATCGCATTGTCTCTTGTGCATCTTTTTTTCACATGATAATTGATAATTTCCCAGGAAGACAGTTGCAAGACGATCTGAGCAGAAGCTTGTGCGGCTGTGCTCCAATGTTTGTCTTGGCTTAAGTCCATTTGTGATTATCTGTGCCAGGGGACTACAAGGCCAACGCACTACCATGTGCTCCATGATGAGATCGGTTTCTCTCCTGATGGCCTGCACGAGCTCGTGCACTCCCTCTCCTACGTGTGCGTACACTGAAACTGTAGAAAAGATTCGGTAGCCTGATGACCCATTGCATGCGTTCTTCTTCTCTGACTTTGCAATGCTGGGAACTCCTTTCAGGTATCAGAGGAACACCACAGCCATATCAGTAGGTACGCACAAATAAGCCATTGTTTGGTTTTTCACTCGTCCTTGACAAAGTTACTACTAATCTTTTTTTTTTTTTTTTTTTGCGATGGTACAAAGTTAAGCGATCACCTAATTTGATGCCCTTTTTTTTGGTCCTGCATTGCTTGCAATTGCTCCGATCTACTGCGCGCACCTCGCGGCGGCGCAGGTGGAGCAGTTCGTCAGGCTCGACGACACGTCGGAGACGTCGTCGTCGAGCCATGGGGGCCATACGACGACGCCGGACGGCGCCGCCCAGGTGCCGCCGGAGTTGCGTTGCCTGCATGAAAATGTAAGTCACAAAATGTTCTTCTGCGGAGGTTGTTGTTCCATAGGGTGGTACCACTGAACTTCTGAACCGAAGGCTCCATGGATAGGCGGATCCTTTTTCTTGAGGGGTCGCCACAGAGCCTGGGAATGCCGTCAACGCCGTAAAACTAAACCTGTGCTTTCTGTCCTAGCCGCTACTGAGGTCATCTCCATGCAAGAACAATGCATGAAATTGCTATATATACCATGATGGCGCTAGACTGATGCAAGCTTGCTCCTTGTAAGTATGCAGTAAAAGTTTGCTAATGCCTCAGAAATTGACGTCTGCGCAAGTTGATGGGACGGGAGTTGAAGTGCCTGAGGTAAGTGCTTGGCAGGCTAATTAAGGGCGAAGCCAGCAGGGGCGGAGCCACACCTTAGGTAAGATAGACTTCAGTCTAGGGTGTGAAAAAATATCTAGTGTACAGCTAGATAAATTTAGTCTAATCTGGGTAATATTATTATGATCCAACCCCGATAGCCTAAATTATTCCACCACTAAATCTGGGGCATAACCAAATCCTGGCTCCGCCACTGGGAGCCAGCATTTGGAAATGATGAGAGCCAAAAAAAAAGGTTACAACATAATTACATCTGATAAGAGAGCTAAATAACACTGACAGTAACAAATTTCTTAGAATATTACAAAGTTGCAAAATTGTCAAATCATAAGAGGGTCCTGCCTCTCTCCGCCTCTGATGCGAATTATGCTCAGCATGGTTCCTACGCTAATGTCGTGGCCTTTGTTGGGCCCGGGTGCGATGCAGGTTAACGGGCCTGTTCGTCCCGCCACAGTAGGGCCTAGCCAGCCGGATCAGGCCAGGCCCAATTGTTGCTAGCAGCAAGCATCTTGAAAATGATATGGGCCGCTTCGAAGGGGAAAGACTGCGAAGAAAGAAGAAGACGGTGACCATGATTTCTTTGAGCCCGTAAACATGGGTTTTACGCTAGAGTAATACTAGTACTACTAGTGCTACGATGCTATCTAGGGTTTAGAAGTGCATCTCCATCATCGTCTCCAAGGAAGCACAGAGATACATGCTGCGTTTCTCGTGGCCCTCGTCTGCTGTCCGGCCGGGAACTGCAAGATTTGGCTGGGCTGCGGCTTGTCAACTCAAAACTCGGACCGTGCACGTGCCAGGGATAAATTACGGCACAAAAAAAAATGCGTAATTAGTAGTAGTAAGTAGTAGTAGCGGCGCAATGCTAATCAAGCACTTGCCTTAAACTACCCATTCCCCGGTCCGGTCTCATAATCCATGCTCCTGGTCTGTTCCTTTCCCCGATAGAAGCGCCCTCGACCATGAGCACCATCAGCTCGGACACAACAGCCGGGCTTTTTCCTCGTTGTTTCCTAATGAATTATTGGGTCAGATTATCGATATTTAATTTATTCACATAAACAAACGATTATACTAAAATAAAAATTATAAACTATAGTTATAAATTATAAACCACAGCTTAAAAAAAAAAAGACCAACCCAGCAGCGGTGAGCAATGCAGAGGTCGGGGGGCTCGGGCCGCTGCGCTGGGCTTGGGCAGAAGGAAGCGCCGCGGTTACCGAAATGGCTAAGTAGTACTCAGCATATATGAATCTGAAGGCTACGAATTGGTTTAGACCGCCATTCAAAACATCGACACAAAGTGTGTGAAGTATACACACACGAGAAATTTGCGCGTGGTAAGCTGTCAATTTCTCGTTCAAGGCAACGTCGACTGTGGACCGGACGACTTGGGATAACGTGGTTATCATTTCCATGCTCGTTTGGAGCATGAGATTTCTTTTTTTTTTCGAATTTTACGAGAATTGAATTATTGCTACTGAAATTCTCGTGTTCAAAACAGGGCTGACAAGTGCAACGAGAAGTAAGAAATTCGGTCCTTAATAAAAATTAATAGAAGGTAAAAAAAACCCAAAGCTCCATGGCACACTGCTACTACATTATTATGTTTATATGCTTGGTGGCAGCACCACTACTGTTACCATCTATCTGTTCCACAACGTTCAAGAGTTTTGGTTGTACTGCCTCCTCCTCCTGTCCTCCACTATACTATTATCCTAACACGCTCAGAGCCTTGGTTGCACGTTCTGCCTAGTTAAACAAAGTGTTAGTTATGGAAGTTTGGGAGGCCTTGGAAATGCAATTATTGGTGTTTAGTGAGGCAGGTAGGCGGCAAAGAAAATACTTTACTAGCGCTGGTAGGGTTTCACTGTGCATGACAGACAACCTTGGACTCATGTAAGAGATACTACTACAGTAACAGTAGTATAAACTAGTCATGTGTTCATGCATTACAATAGAAAAATAAATATCATACAAATAGCACATCTTTAATGATTCTAATCTAATCACTGCAAACTCAGTAATAATATGATACTGCAAAACAATGATAAAGATATGTAAAATCAAAGGATTAGAGAACAGGAGCGTGTCACGGTCTACATGTCGGCGTGATTATTTTAGGTGGTGCTCATTTGGGCTTTTTTTGTGGCTTGTGGCTGAAAGCACTGTAGCTGGCTGAAAAAACACTGTAGCTGACAGAGGCTTATTTAGCATAATTAAATTTAAAAAAAGTTAAAAAATATGTTAGCCCATTACATATAATACAAACAAATACGGGGAAAAAGAACCGGTAAAAAAACTCAACAAAAGCCAAAAGTTTAGAAAAGGACAAAATTTATGAATAGTGAAAAATAAGCCGGAAGCTAAAAGCTGAAGCCAAAATGATCACAGAGGGGGACGGACAACATACTATTCACTAAGTCCACCTTTTAAACAATAGTAGGAGGTTGCGAAGAGAACGGATCACTACTAATTTATATTTTTTAGGTAGTAGAAATCAACTCACTATGGAAATTAGGGGGGTGGATAAAAAAACGAGTGCATGTGTAGGACCAGATGGGATCTCGTTTACATGGCTCTTGGACCGGTTAGTACCGTTTACATGGCTCTTGGACTGGTTAGTACCGGGGACCACGTCGATCGTGTAGATTAGATTCTCCCTGCAGTTTTAGTTTGGTATGCCTTGCACATTCTTCCGTTAGTTAGGTTAATTGACTACTGATCTGATCTGTCTTGGACGTACTCTTCCTGTGGTTCTTGTTTTGTTTGCTTGCGGTATTTGGCAGTAGGAGCCGGTTAAAGTCCACTGTATGAATTCCTCTGCATCCACTATGTAAAATAATGGTGGTACTACATATAGGTAATTAACCTGACACTATGTAAAATAATTCGGTTGGCGTTACTCCATAAATTTATAAAAACCTCCGGTGCATCTTGGTAGTATGCTTTGCTAAGGATCTGCGCACATATATGATTGGCGGTAGGGGTGAAACCAATGTATAAACACTGGGGGCCAGTGACCCCAATGAAATGTATCAAACCTTATAGAAAATTACTGTTTGTTATTGTTTATCAGTGGAGGAGACACCATCATGCAATAGAGGTGACCCTAATACTCCTGTCGTCTGGCTTCGCCCCTGATTGGCGGCACACGTACATGGACCTCAGATAGCTCGTGCGCGGCGTGGCACACCTCCGATAAAGGAAAAGGTGCATGCTTAGGTGCCACCTTCTCCATCGCACCGGCGCTGGCCATGCACCATGCTACTACCTAGCAAGCCATGCACCATGCTACTATGTACCTTGCAAACTAAGGGCCTTTCTTTTCTTACTTATGACATATAGATTATGATTTCTTCTGAATAAATAAATGATATAACTTTTTTATCATCTTTTCGAAGTGATGTATTAGAACAGCCTTTTTGAGAGACTTATCGATATTCGGTATGTTCGCACAAGTACTTGTGATAGCGCAAGAAGCCATCAATCGTAGCCATTAGCCACAGCAGCTGGAAAGTAGTTTGAAACCACTTATGGCTTATGTGCGGTGCTATAGTAACTAGATTTCAAACGGTACGTTTTTTAAAGCGGGGTCTACTAGTCAATTGTAGTATACACTGTACCGAATTTAGTTATACCGACTAAAATCGCATACGATTGACTCCCTTGTCATGATCTAAGTAGTTAGAATTCAAAAGACATAAACTAAAAACATAAGCCATAGTCCAAAGAACCCACCCTAGCGTGCTCACGGCGGCCGTCCGGACGGTGACCATCTTATTGTCCTGTCGTTAACCTGCTGCTTAATTAATCAGCTCTACTGCAGTGTACTACAGTAGTACTAGTTTAGCCTTTAACCAACTCGTCCGCACCGACTACCACCTTTCTTGACCCGGCCGGATCTCTCGCAACTTCACGAGCCAGGAAACTAACCACTACAGATCAAAAGATGCCGCTGCAAGCGAGCAGACAAGTGAAAAGCGTTCGTCTGCGCCTAACTCCTGTCTGTTCACCTCACCCACGGCGCAAGCTTCCAAGGCTCGCAATTTCTAATGCGACAAAGCGAGCTATGGATGAACTGACAAGAGTGATGTGTATGTTCGGGATTGAGCTGTAGTGAGATCTGTAGAACTAAGTGAAAGGGACATGCATGCGTATTCAACAATCAGGCTTTATATGTGTAGTGGGCAGTTCAAAATCGTCGCAGAAAGTTGCGTGAGTATTTCGGAGAACATGAATACAGGGCGGATAAAGGAGAGGAATTGAGTATTTTAAAACGGAGCAGTAGTATTTTGCGTGGCCTTAGACCATGTTTACGAATTGAGTCCCTCGTAAACAAAAAATAAAATTACGAATTAATCATCTCTGTTAACTAGTCGGGCTAAGGCAAGGCCAGGTGGGGGTGGGGTGGTCCCCGGGGCGCAGCGGGCGGATGCGGAGCGGATCTTCTGTCGCGGCGGACGGGCGCACGACGTCCGAGTCAGCAGGAGCCGCACGTGCGCGCAAAAGCTGCCGCGCTCGCTCCGCATCATGGCACGGATCTCCAAGCGCCACTACTCGCCAACACTTTTCTTTCGTCCCCATACACACGAAAAGAAAAACAATACATATGCACCTGTGCTACGATCTGGTGGCTAAGTAAGCTAACTTGGAGTGCAAATTACCGAATCAACGGAAATGAAAAGGATCTGGAGTTCACGTGAATACTAACAGCTGTTCGGATTGGCTTTGGCTTCTAAACGATATTTTTCTTTAGTAAATAATTTTTTATAGCACTTAATTTTTAAATAGAGTATTTTTTTAAATGAGATTTACTAGTCGATTATAGTACACACTGTACTGACTTCATTTATATCGGTCAAAATGATACACGAGTGTCTATCTACAGTATATCACTATTCATAAACCAAAAACAAAAACTAATATAAATGGAATTCTATGACAGGTCAGATGACCAGTGTCGAACAGGATACGAAGGTTTGGCCATTATTAGGTGGCATGCACGTGTAGTAATAATAATACATTACTCTGTTTGCACGTATTTGCAGGGTAATACAATCAGAAGGGAAAAAAAAGAACATCGAGCAAAAAAAAAGTTGATCGCCTTTAGAGCAGGTACAATAAGACTTAGTCAGCAGGCTATAGCAAATATAATACAACCAAATCTTACGTGGCAGAGAGAGAAAGGAAGAGAGAGAAGGAAGCTGACTACTAAATTACAGCTAGCTATAGCACGTAAAAATATGCATTTCACTCTCTTACACGTGGGGCCAAATAGTTATTGTAATAGCTACCTTATTGTATGAACTATTTTTTTGAATGCTATAGATGAAATGGACAAGTGTTATAGCCACTACTTGGCTATACTATTGTACTTGCTCTTAGCGAGCCATACCAAATTACCAACGTAACTGTGCTGTAAGGTAGCCGGCAACACGACCTCAATTCTGATCTCCACGTTGGAGTGGAGTGGCTTGCACTGGCAATAATACGCCGCGAGCGCGAGGTGGTATACTATTGAGAAGCCCCAGGGGGTGGTTAATATGCATTTGATTACGCCGACCTGTGAGATTAGATAGATTAATTACCAGCCTAATACGCCAAGAGGTGTGTTCACACTCTGCTCCTTAACAGAAACTTGGCGTGCTCGCTTTCGGCTTAACGCAAAACCCAAGTGAACGATCCCTGTCGCGAAGTGGGCACACATGCATTCACCTATATTATAGTTAGTCTGAGGCAATTTTTAGCTAGGAAATGAGTCAACCATAGTTACTGTGAGGCAAAGAAAGGAATCATGGTATAGGCAAAGAAAAGAATAATGGTATATATATAGTGCTATAGCAACTTTTTTCAAATATAATCTCTATACATGCAAATTTATAAAATTAGCCTTCGCTATTACAGTTGCAATAGTCTGCAGCACTCGCCCATTGCGATATGTGGCAGGACTGCGATAGAGGTAGCCAGTGCCAACTCGGTAGGTCACAACCAAGTGTAGCAGGTGGTGGAGCTACTGAGCTCGCCTAGCTCGGTAGGTTGCTATCGAGCTCAGTTGGCATGACAGGCCTATGGATGCTCTAGCTACTAAGCTTGACTAGCTCGGTATGTCGCCTGCCAAGCATGCCTATCTCGGTAGGTCGCATGCAATGCCAGCCGTGAAGTCTGTCACCTACTGCGATGAGTGAGCTTTCCTGCCGCAGCGGTCGCGATCACCGAGAATATTAAATTTATAAAATCGTGTGTCATACTTTTATGCGATGACTTCTTCTTTGGGGCAGTTAAAACGTCCTGTCAGTCCTTCCATCATAGTTAGCCTGAAGCTAACAAAGTGCGGCAGTTAAAACGTCGTCAGTCATACAAATCAGATAAAACTTGTTTAACTCCAGCACGGCAACAAAAATTTTCCAAAGTAGTGCAAGACAAAACAAACTCGTGCTCTTCCCGTTCAGATCTTCCCTGTCCCGTCCTGTAGTTAAGATCTTTTTTAAGACTGTAATTAAGATCTTTGTGCGTCTCATTAAAAAAAAAGGCATTAATCCTACATGCATGCTGCACCTGTGATCAGGACAGCAGGCAGGTTTTGTCGTGTGTATGACTGACCGGCGCGGATCGATTCAATTCACACTGCAAGCGACAGTTTGCGTCATGTGCGCGAAAGGACAGGATAATCCGAGGTTGATAGACGTTGAGTGGTTGCATTGGACGCACGCGCGCACTTGCTAGCCAGGTCTTTCCATGAATCACAATATAAATCCGATTTTCATTTACCTAGGAAGAATATTATTTAAATAGTATTTAATAAAATTGTTCATGGTTAGTCCTCTTAGATAGATATAGTTAGTACTATTTATATTAAAGACAAATATAGTTTAATTTTATTTTAATAATATGTCTCTTAGATTTGTGCGTCGGCTTTATATTATAAGATAGAGATCAAGTGCTAATTGTGCGGCTTTGCGGTCTTGTTGGCATGTACTTGGTGGGGTTAGGCTGTTTTTTTTTCTTTGCTACCTTTGACTAAGTGACCACGCATGTGTGCTTACTATCTTTTTTCTGTTCATGTAGAGCCAAGGGCGGAACTACATCTTAGGTAGGATAGGCTTCAGCTTAGGATATGAAAAAAATATCTAATGTACAGCTCGAATAAATTCAATCTAATCTAAATAACATTTTTATAGTCCAGACTAAATAATCTAGATCATTTTATCACTTAGCTCAGTGTGTAACTATATCCTGATTCCACCACTGCTAGAGCAATGTTATACGTAGGTCAATTTATCGTAGTGTCAAACTGTCAAAAATACTCCCTTACGTTGCACATACAAGCTATTTTGGATAGTAATTAGCACTGTCTCCCGCGTAACCCTTTGACCGCAAATTCGTATTAGAATATATACCTACAAACCTGCAAAAGGTATACGGTACGGAACCACATTTCACACTGTACCTAGTAATGGTCCAGTAAGCAACGTAGGAAAACGCTACCAAAAGTTAATTAAAGCCTAATTTCCGGTATTTGGAAAGCTGAAAAGGCAATCAAGGGACCTACTACGTACCTGCACCGTCTATAATGTCCCAGCTAAGGCCGCTCGAGTCATAACTCGGTACTGATCTGGTCGCAATCGACCTGCGCACTTTTGGATTACTGGAGCGCGTGCGTCTGGCATGTGCAGTTATCATGCCTGATCGAATTAAGTGGTGGCAGTGATCAGTACTAGTAGTAGTTTCTAAGCTTAATTGCTATGGAGCCCATTTCCAACTTCCGAGGGCTAGAAAGGTGACCGGCCGGCACGAGATCGACTACTACGTCTCCAAAGGTAAGCACATAACTTTTAAATGGAGTATTTTCTCAAGACGGGATTTACAAGTTAATTATAATACATGTTAAAACCTCAACATCTGTATCAACAAAAATCGCAAGCGAGTATCTCCCTCTCCGTAATCTCTGTCGCAAACAGCTAAAATTCAAAAATTTCAACCAAAAGCTATAAGCCGCAGCCGAAAAGAACATGCCCTCTGCTCCAAGCGACTTATGGTTTAGGCCCTGCTCAAAAGGGTCTATTTTGAGTGACTTCTAGTTGAAAATTACTGTAGCTGACTGAAAAACATTGTAGCTGACATGGCTTATTTGGCGTAATTAAATTTAAAAAAATCAAAAAAATAGAAAAAAATAGGTTATCCCATCACGGACAGTCCAAACGAATACAGGAAAAATAGAACCGACAGAAAAGCTAAAAAACCAGAAAAAGACGAAATTGTTGAATAGTGAAAAATAAGTTAGAAACTAGAAGCCCAAGCCGAAACGAGCGGGGCTAAACTTCTAACTGCAAGTGTTGATTTACTGTTAAAATTATGTTGTAATGAATGTTAGTTTTTCTGAAAAAATAAGAAAAAAATAAATTAAAAAAGATCGTTATATCATTACAGACAATACAAAGGAATAAGAGAAAAGAAAAGAGAAAAAAGCAAAATAAATCAAAATAAACCGAAATTAGAAGCAGATGTGTTTCAAGTGACTTCTAACTTAAATAAACCGAAAGCAAAAATAAGCCAAAAGTTGAAGCCATTTCGTAATTTACGAGCACACGGTTATAAGTTATTCTACAACCACCTTGTAGTCGTAGATCTTCCTGCGACTAGTCTATCTCTAATATACCCCTTATTCGTATGGGGGAAATTCACGGGTTAGTCGTAACTCTTACTACGACCAGGCAAGTTGTAAGCACTTCTACGACCACTTAGCTGTAAGTCGTAAGCACTTCTACGACCATGTACTCTTAAAATCTCCTAAGATCACCTTATGGTGGTAGACCTTCACACGAGTCATGTATTTCCGATCGAATTGTCTAACGACGTCCTGTCACATCGCGGGGATGTCTGACAAGGCAGTTAGATCATGCACTTATTCCTGATAACCGCACATAATCTCTCTCTGACAACAACTGCTATACGGACAACGGCAGACGGTTATCATCCGAAGCGTTAAGACGTCTTCTAGCGTGACACAACGGCTGCCGCTCCGAATTCGAAAAATTATATATAAAATCGGTATTAGAACACCGACGGTTATCATGCAACCAATCAGGTCTGGTTGGATCGATCACGTGGCTTGCAATAATATACGCTCGCGTGTAGAACCGATATATGGACAGTTCAATTCCCTTTAGCTACTTAGCTTGTTCAACAATGGCTGCGACAGTTCAATTCCCTTCAGCTACTTAGCTTGTTCAACAATGACTGCGACAGTTCAATTCCCTTCAGCTGCTTAGCTTGTTCAACAATGGCTGCCCCGCGATGTCTATGTAACGGTGCCCTGTCTACTGACCTCCTTAAATTAATCGGATCACAGGCACTAACAATTTAATGAAATGGATCGTACCCACCTCGCATTGTACTCGCAGGAGGAAGTACTTAGCTACTCCATCCTTACATAAGAGAACACCGTTTTAGGTACATATAATCAAACTTTCTAAGGTTTTGCTGTCAATATTTTTTCTCAATATTTAGAGTGAATACATTAAACGGTTTATATAGATTTGTCTCAAAAAGAATTTTTTTGAAAGTACAACTTTATTAGATTTTATAGATATATTGCAATGGAAATTAGTTATTAAAGTTATAGTTTGGGAACCGTGTTAATGTCTAAATCAATATTTTTTTGTGACAGGAGGTACTAATATCTTGCTCATCAAATGATCTACTTTATTTTTCTCCTTTAGCTTTCGATATAAGTTCAATATTTGTCCTAATTAAGGAAAAAAACAAACAGTGAAGTCTCGTGGCAATGACATGTGAGGCCTGGACCTACCTCTTACCTCGCATCTTACAGAGAGAAAAAAAAACTTTAGATAACATCAAAATAGAATAGACTGTTGGAAATGTGGGCAATATTTTAATTCCAAGTTTTATTAGGAGACAGAAATAATAAACTAATGATGGAAAACTCACAACCAACAGCAAGCTACTCATCATACTTCACAAATTACACAAGAAAAACAATATAGTAACGAAGTCGAACGTGCGCACGAACGACTTACTTGTTAGCCTGATGAAGAACAGGAAGCCGCGCAGGCTTGACGCAGTGCAGAACGAAGGTGTCGCAGTGCAGTGAGCGGTCGCGCAGATGCGCTGCCCAGAAACCTTATTGCCGCCCCCGTGCAAGTCTTCACGGCAGCAATGGTTCGGAGATACCGCTCCTCTTCTTCGCGGTGCACGCCGGGAAGAAGAGTCGACGAAGTTCAGACGGCGCAGCACAACAGCACAAAAAATTTTGAGAAAGAGAATGGAGGCAGTCAGTTTTTCACCCCTACTCTGGACGTCTCCAGGCATACAAATAGACAGACTAGTAACTGACATGATTAAAACAACCATTTACCCACTGGTAACTGACACATTCAACCAGTCAGTTACACTGTCTGTCATCAAACCCAATAAAGCCCCATTCAAATGTTTGAATCTCATTCAAACAGAGAGATAGTGGTGCAGGATTTAGCAAAAATAGAGATAGACTTGGTCTGCCAAGTGGCGGCGCGTCACGGCACGGTCGCAAGTCACGCGATTTTCACGCGAAAATACGCGGATACGCGCGCGCGCGTGCGTGCGCGTGTGTGTGACTAGCCAGAGCCCTCCTAATACCATCTCTATCCATATTCAAGGAGTGGTGAGAACTCCACCTTATAAATTGGTCTTTCTCACCTTGCCTTAGCAATATGGTACTAACCATGCATGCTTTGGGATTCGCGAAATGGGCCTTGCTCATTGGGCCAATTTCTAACATAGACGATGTTGTAGCACTATAGTCGCATTGCCAATGCTCAGGTACTCAAACATTAAAGTAGAACACAAAAGATGTAGTCCTCTAGAGTTTGATATATTAGTGTTTACTGTAAGTCTCCGTGCGTCTTTTAGAGAGACAGAGAAGATACTCTTTATAATAGAATTTTATAATAGAATAAGTAATATGAAACTAAACTACGCTAATATAATTGGTCGGGACTTCACTCTTATTAGGCCACACAAAACAGCCTATGTTATAATAGACGCAAAGTATTTGGTTTACAACACAACCATCCATTCTGCTTCACTGGTAAAAGCTCTGCCTTAAGCCTTTTTTACATTGGCGAGGGGTATGCAATTTAGTTCTCGAGAGAGCTAGCGCAGAACTAGCACGAGCCGTCGAGACCTTCTCCTTGCGTTAGCGAGAGATTTCCCTTGTCGTTGTGGCTACTAGCCTCATAGGCGCGCGACACGCCGCGCCAGCCACCGTGTGTACCGAAGTAAAAGAGGCGATAATTCGTAAGGAATTTTTTAAAAAAAATCGAGGGCATGTACGTAATTTCGAGAAAGCTAAAGGGGTTTTTTGGGAAAAATCGAGGACTTGTAAGGACCTGTACGTAAGTAAATAAGGGCCTATACGTAATTTCGGGAACCTGCGGGGCGCTATCCAAAAAATTTTTTGGGGAAAAAACCTTGCAGGGACCTCTTTGCGAGAAAAGGACCTATACGTAATTTTCGCAAAACCGGAGGAAAGTGCCTCCCCTGGCCGTACGGGGAAACCCCCGCCACGCGCCGGCCGGAGCGCGCGCGGGCGGGGAAACGGTGACGTGGATGGCCTCCGGGGGCGGGGAATCCGCGGGGCGTATAGGATGGTTATGTTCACGTCTACCTTCCTGTGGAAAAGGCCGTTCGCACATCATCCATATACGCACATACGTACGGACGGTCGATCGAAGCTGACTGCTCTCAGGTGCATGCACCCGTGCGTTCGCGCGCGTCTCGGTGTACAATGCGGCCATAGTAATGTGACGCTGCCGCATGGCACACGCATCACATCGCTCAGGTGGAGACATTTCCGGGCAGGCTGCCTGATCGATCTGCCTGCCTAACTAGCCCGATCGCCCACAGTACGGCCGCTCGATCGCCGTCCAATCAAACCGGCAGCGACGGCGACGCTGCTCGCTCGTACTACATGTTACTCCGCGTCAGGTCGCCTGCATCTGCACATTAGGTTAATTATTTCTCGCTCGTTTCGGCTTCAGCTTCTAGCTTATTTTTACTATTTTCAAATTTTATCTTTTTCTAAATTTTTGGTTTTTTTAGCTTTTTTAACCGGTTCTTTTTTCCATATTCATTTACATTATCCGCAATAGACTAATATGTTTTTTTCTATTTCTAAATTTTTTTAAAATCTACTTACGCCAAATAAACCACCATCAGGTACAATGTAATTTCAGCTAACCACAGTGTAATTTTAGCTATAAGTCATATTTTTTAAGTCAGATTTTTTCAACCTAAATGAGCAAGCTCTTAGTCGCAAGCGTCGCCAATGCAGTTCGATCTCTAGCCATGCATTATTCATGCGGAAATTGTGCGGTTGAATTTGCGGCGATGAGATGGCGATGCCGACATGTGCTTGATCGATCGGGACGATGCATGCACTAGATACATACGCGCTATCGTTCTCTTGGGTGCATCCATTTGTATTTGTCGTCTGAGTGCTGAAAAGGGTCGACCCAGTATCGATCGGTTTCATTCACTATCGTTTTCGATCGTTGGAATTTTGGCGCCAAAGTCCGTCGATCGGTGTCACTGCTAGGGGCTGAATCGAGCCGAACCCTACCGTATAGGACAAGCTAGAGACTGGAAATATGAACAGCATTGTCCTTGGAAATATAGGACAAGCTAGACTTAACGTAAGCTTGTTGGACCTGATTCATGGGGCGCCCGATGATGCCTTACCATCAAGGGCTAAGCCCAGGGTTTAGTAAGACTTAAACCTCATCTTCTCCGATGACAATTTTATACATAGTAAAAACAGATATAGAGATATCAACAAACCCAAAAAGAAACTAGCTCTCTTTAATAAGAAGGTTAACAACAAGTATGAAATTAAAGAAGACGATGAGGAGGAGAAGGAGAAGGAGGAGTGAAAATCATAAAATTAAAAAAGAGTTAATCAATCAATCAAAGAAAGTAAGTAAAATAATATATGTAAATCATAAAATTAAAGAAGAAGAGGAGGGGTGGCGAAAATCATAAAATTAAAGAAGACATAATCAATCAAAGAAAGAAAGAAAGAAGAAAGAAAATGAAATATATATGAATCTTTTTTAGTACAGGCATGATTGTGAAGAGCTCAATGAACCTCTGGTTGATCTTCTCCCTCCGTCGCCGCTCCGCAATGATGTGGTCCTACATGTGCCTCGAAGGCATCGCCGCCGCCGAGCCCCCCGCCTCAGCCGACACCACGCTGCCCCCCTCTTCCCGGCCAGTGTATGCGCTATAGCGGCCCTGGCGATGTCCGGCAACACAACGCCCCTGCCGCCGCCGCTGCTCTCATCAGTTGGCTACACCAACGCGGCGCTGAAATTCCAGCTCATCGGCCTATTGCCGCTGTCGCCACCGGTCCTGGCAAGGGCGGTGTGGGGGGACCACCCGACGGCCACGTTGTGGTCTATGGCAGCACCGGGGCTGTTGCTGGAGCTCCAGCTGCTGGCCCGGTGGTCGACCTGCACCGTGAGGTCCTAGACGCCGGTGGCCGCAGTGGTCTGGGAGGTGCTGCGGAGCACTTGTAGCGAGGGGAAGGAAGCACCCTCCTCGTTGTCGTCGCCATTAGTGTATGCGGGAGTGACGGCGGTGGCCGAGGAGTGCTGGTGCAGCGTGTTCATTGCTCACTGCATGAAGAGGTTCGAGTCGTCCATGTCAATCGATTAATTCTTGCTCCCTGCTTGCATCAACAAACAAGGCACGAAGATGTAAGAACATTGGATAGAGTATGAAAAAGGATGCTGCCTTTTGTTTCTATTATCTCATGATTCAAATTAGATTAATTTTGGTATGTTTCATATGATCTAAATTTTTATTGCCATTCATAATTTTCTATTATATCACTAATTTTGATATGTTTTATACATAGGTGACTTATTGCTACTCCGCACTCATGGCGCTTCCTATTATTAAGGTACCTACTTTCTATTTCTCTATTTTTCATTATTTTTCTCCATCCAATTTATAATTTCTATATGAATTTGAAATTTTATAAGAGTGAAAGACTAAATTTATGTCAACTTAGTTTAGACCTATAAATAGTTCAGCCCCACCCTCAATTTCATTTCTAGCTTTGCCACTGCATACCATCCCCAAATTCACCCACCGGACGTCTTAGGCCCTATTCAATCTGGTCTTTTTTAGCGGCTTATCGCTTTTGACTATTGACTTTTAGCTGAAAATACACTATAATGGCTGTTAGTCTTTACTTAGTCATTCAGTTAAAGAAAAAAGGTAAAAAAGAAAAACATCGTTATATCTCCACTGACAATACAAAGGAAAAAAGAAAAAGATAAAAAAAGTCAACATTAAGAAGTCAACGCGTTCATTCCAGCTTCTGATTTCCGAAAGCTAGAAGCCCAAGCTAGAATGAATAGGGCCTACCCCTTGTAGCTCCACAGTCGTCACCTTGTCATCGCCATTGAAAAGATTTGGCTTTTCAGCTATGAAATTGGAAAGGTTTCAATTGGATTTTGGAATATTCATTAGCTTTTTTTAGGAGTAGAAGTTTCTCCAATATGCTTATACCTGGGGATAAAACAGGGAAATTGCTATTTTGAGGGTGTCTGTAAGGAGGGCATTTTCAATCCCTGTTCTAAAGTGCTGTGGCTTTTATTTTTGGCTAAAATGGTATTTGTAGCAGATGTTAACTTTTTCTGAGGTATTCAATTTAAAGGAAAATAAAAAAAACACTATTATATCTCCTCGAACAATGCAAAGGGAAAAAGGAAAAAGAAGACATAGAAAAAGCCACATTAAAAAGTTAACATATTCCAAGCGGTTTTTAGTTTATGAAAGTCAGAAGCCATCGCGGTTTGGAATAGGACCTCAATCGAATTGCTAAAAAAAACCCGAGAACTTTCAATCGAAAAAACAAACAAATTGAGAGCTTACAAATCAGATTAAAAAACAATTCAAAATTTTTTTGAAACCATATTGCCAAATTTCAAGTCGAATTGAAACTTTTTGAAACGACAAGGAGACATGGCGATGTCGGCATTAGGCACACCTTGCAGTGCCCTTGCCGGTGGCACCTGAAGGAGAAGTGAGGAAGCATGACACGACGTCCTCGCAGATGGACGACGGCATCGAGGCGAGCACGAGGGCACGACTTGAGTGGCACCAATGGCGGTCGGGTCGACGGTGTTGGTGTGCGGGGCAACCGTGTGGCTAGCTCCTCCTACTCCGATAATTTGATTTTGGTCATTGGCGATAGGGTGACTCAGTGCTGCTATGTTTGTGAATGGTAAGAGCAGTGCACACTTTTGGCTTTGATTTATAATTTATGGTTGCGGTTTATAGTTTTTGAGCTGTTCGTACGAGAGAGTACGAAGTAACAGAAACTCGCATGTGGTTTTGGTCGATATAAATGAAGTCGCTAAACTGTGTATTATAATCAACTTGTAGACTCCGTCTTAAAAAGATATTCTGTTTAAAAGTTAGGGCCTGTTTGGTTGGTGCCTAACCTTGCTATGCCTAAGCTTAGACAATATGTGGCTGCCACAGAAAGTGCGACTAACAAAATCGAAGCCACACTTGTGGCAAAGTTTGGCAAGAAACTGAGTCTATGACGTGTGGGGCCGGGTGCTAAGAAAGTGTGGCATGCCACAGTTACATCAGTGAACCAAACAGCTACCTAAAAACTATGGCACGCCTAACTTGTGGCTAGGCAACTTCTGGTCATGAACCAAACAGGCCCTTAGTTAATATAGAAAAACCCAAAAACAAATTTTAAAATATGAAAAAGAAGTGATCGGTCAAGTGGTGCGCAACACTCCACGTGTGGTCGCGAGGTTCCGCTCGAACCATTTTGTGAGGGCGCCCAGTGAAGTGGACCCACACATTAAGCCCAGGTCTGGAGCTTCGCACCCAGCATCATGTTGGGTTCTTTCCAGCCCAGCCCTGGCCTAGCCAAACCCAGCCCAGCCCGGTTCTCTCATCCATTACTACGAGTACAAAACTACGAACCCAGATAGCTATATGTAGGGGGTGTTTGAGACTGCTCCACAAACTCTGCTCCACAAACTCTACCGTGGAGCAGCTCCACAAAAAACCTGGAGTTTGTGGAGCACCCCTTTAGGTGCTCTCACAACTCCACCTTTTTTTCCTCGAACAGAGTGCGTGGAGCTGAACCTGTTTGGCTAAAAAAACGTGGAGCGGAGCTGAAAAACGTGGAGTGGAGCAGTCCCAAACACCCCCGTAGACGTGAGCCACGAGTATGTGGTCGCGTACCAGCGGATCCGGACCGATGGGAAGGAAAAAGAGTGAGAGAGGGGCCAAGCAAAGGCGAAGCACTAGGTTGCATGCGGGCCCAGCCCTGCAGGGACCGATTCCTCGAAGCCCGATCCTATTCTCCCCCAACGCCAACGCCAATCGCATCCCGCACCTCGAGACGGTCCATCCCCACCGTCCAAACCAAACCCGCCTCCAATCGGGCCCGTCCACGTGGCCCCGCCCACACGTGCGCCCTCGTACCCCGGGCCCGCCCCCATCAATAAAGCCCGGACGGCTTTTTCCTCTTCCCCAGGCGACGCGACGGACACCACTCCGACAGCGCCGTCGGGTCTCGCCGTTGAGCCTGGAGGAGGAGGGAGGAGCAGGGGCGGGCCCAGCGGGTAGTCCATATAGGCCCAGGACTACCCTGCAACAGTGTAACTTGGCCCAAAAACACCCTGTGTAACTTGGCCCAAAAACACCCGGTGCCCCTAACCCAAAAACTTTCCGCCAGGGGCGAAGCGCCGAAGCCAAGGGGGAGCTTGAAGCCAGATCTGGGCATCGGGCGACTGGCGGCGGCGCGGCGACCCGGCGGCGGGAGGGAGGAGTCGGAGCGGGGCGCACTCCGAGCGAGCCAGCGTCCAGCGAGGCGAGGCGGCGCCCAGCGGGAGGACTGGAGCCTGGAGGAGTTGGCTGGCGCTGACCCGCGCTGAGGGAGTTGCGGCCTTGCGCCCTTGCGGGAGTCGGCCAGACCGCCAGAAGAAATCAAGAAAAGGAGCCGGCGGCTGGCCAGCCGGGTCCCGAGAGGATTTCTTGCGGGGGTCTTCGCCTCGCTTCGGGCCTTTGCTGGCGCCTGCCGCCTGGCGCTGCAGCTGCGCTAGTGCGCTGAGGCCTGACCGCCTGAGGGAGTTGCGGCGAGGGAGGGACCGAGGGAGAGGCCGAGATTGAGGAGTCACCGAGGCACCTCACCAGTGCTGCACTGCTGCCGAAGCAAAGGACTGGCTCTGTGGCTCAATAGCTCATCTACTGCCGAAGCAAATAAGAAATCCAGTAAAGGAGCCGGCCAGCCGTGTCCCGAGCGGATTATAAAAGAAGTGCTGCGGGAATCGAAGAAAAGGGGAGCCTGCCGACAGCTCATCTCCTCAACCTCAGTCCTCAACTCAAGTGCCGACCAGTGTCCTGAACAGTGAACAGAAAACTGTATAATTGAGCAGAGGGGCAGCCGACAGCTAAGCTTCATTGCTTAAGGGTAATTTTTCTCTACTTTTTTTATCAATTTAGTAATTTAGACTTTAGATTTTAGACTAATAATTTATTTATAGATTTTGCTATAATGGAGAAAAGAACTTTGTCAATTTGGTCTGCATTAATTTGGGCTATAGTCTTGCATTGTTAGACTAAATATTTTACATGATCATTTGTTTATTTTAGATCTACAACACACATTAGCACTGAATTGAGACTTAAGAGGCATGAAGAAGAAGAACATTGGATAATAATTTTTTAGTTAGGCATACCCTGGATTCAGGGGAGGAGCAGTGCGTAAACAGTAAAAAGGCGACGGTGCCGTGACGCGGCGGACGGCGTTAGGTCGCCTCAACTCGGGGGGCGTGCCGGCGCGTCGGAAAAGCTGGCGACGAGGGGACGGGGGTGCGTGCGTGTGCGTCTGCGGTGGTGGTGTCAGGGGGTGGGCCCGGGGGGCTGGGTCGCCTTGCGCGTTTGGGCGCATGCGGGGGACCGTAACGGCGGCAGGTCCGGCAGAGGCAGTGACTGGTGGTGGTCGTACTCACTGACAGCTGGGTGATTGTGCTTCCGGCTGGCTCTTCTTCAATCCGAACGTTTTTTCCTTTGTTTATTACATTGGAATAAGATGGCATGGTATTCTTTATATATATATATATATATATATATATATATATATATATACACACACACACACACAGTATCGAAGATCTATTATTTTTAGACACTGCAGTGATATCTCCTATACTTTCTATATTATCAAAAAATAGCTAAAGATATTACCAAATTAAGTAAGTAATATCCATCAGTGGGAGCCAATAAGAAATTTCACCATGCTCTCTGTCCCTTTCACTATCTTCTTTCTTTAATTCTCTTCCCATCTCAACATAAATCCTACATAACAATCTGATTAATGTTATAAACACTGTTTATATAGGATTATTAAGAGTGCTCTTAGATAACATAGTAGGCTAGCTTGCTAGGGCATCTCAAATATAGCATATGTTTATCTTTTTTTTTTCTTTTCTGCCCGTCTACCAGACTACCAGCGTCAGCATTTTTTTACACATACGTGCAAGAGAAAGAAAGATGTACGGCCAACGCCAGATTAACTAGCCTGCAGTCAGCTAGTGCCGAATCCTGATGGTGGAAAGGAGAAGAAAAGAAAAAGGAGACGCGAGCTTCAGGTCCACGGCGGGCGGCATGGGGGAGAGGCGGAGAAACGGGCAAACGCAGGGAGGGAGGGGAAGTGGGAAGCAGCTGAGGGGAAAGGAGGGAGCAACCTGCTTTGCTGTCTCCCTGACACCTGCAATTATAGAGAGAAAGAGGAAAGAGAGAAAATAGAAGAGAACGTACTTGGTACCCACAGACCACTGGGGCAGGACGACTAGGCTTCTAGCTCCTAGCCATAGTCATTTCTTTTCGGTTTATATCATGTGACTTTATCTAAATACACAGACGGCACGGTCTTTTCATAAAACGGTTTTTTTGATTTATTCACATCAGACTTGTTTGTACAAACGCTTATACTATAGCTAAAAGATATAAGACATCAGTCAGATTTTAAAAGAACCTAATCATAAGCATTGCTATGCTAGCCCGAGGGGCGGAACCACGTAGTAGGTCCCGATGTCATAGGACATCATGATCAAAAAAAAATTTAGCAGAGATTAGCACTTTTATCCCATGTGTGAACTTCCTAGATTAAACTCAGTGCACCCGGTTCTTTCTTTGAAACCCAATGAAGAGAGCACTAGTAGTCCAAATTTTCAATAGCTAGCAGCAGTCTACAAGAAGCCTCACTTCCATTAATCCATAAGGCAACTACAACAGGCTAAGCCAGTTCTTGAGCCAACGTAAGAGGGAGGAGCACAACAGGCCGTTGCATCCATTTGATGATCCCAAGCATGTTATCTCGCAGCAACCCTCGACGCTTGTTCGTCTCGCATGGTTGGTCAGGAGATATACATTGCATCCGCCACACAGCCGCACCCAGCTAGGCAGCGACCAGTCGTCGGAGGATGAGAGAAATTGACGCCGCCAGCCACCCTCGCCTACCATCTCACCGTGGCGTTGCCTGGTCCATATTGTCTCACGCCCTTGTCGACTGAAGGAAGCTTAGGTCATCCGATCAAAATGTAATTTGCTTTAAATTTCTCTCAATTATTTCAATTTGCGAGTTAGCATTTTAATGTGACGATTGTTGATTGATTTTTGTCGAAATGTAGGGTTAAGATTTATGGTTTTAATTTTGATTTTTGGAATACTAGCCTAGCTCGTTGCAAATCGGGGGCAAAATTGTAGTAATATCAAGTAAGTAAGCCACTGAACATATTTTCTATTATACTATTTTGGAACTATTGAACATATAAATATCTAATTGACTTTTCAATTAATTGGTGATAATTTCATGAATGATATACTTACTTGCTATGTGGAGAAATAAGAATTGACGAAAATTACTAATGATGTTATGGTTCGACGTTTTATGAACTTGAAAGAATATAAATACTAAAAGATAATGCATTAACTTACATTTGATCATTCTACTATTTTTACTTGAAAATTTTATATAGTTTTGTTCTCTTTTAACATGCCATTGAGATTGAATGATTTATTTTATCAATATCGACCAACTTTTATCTGTAGATCCGCTCTTAGTTCCTTTAGTTTGCTGCAACTAATCAATATTATTATCAGGCTTTTTTATTTTGGTAAGTATTTTGACCACTATTTCTTTATCATCGTACATTGTTGTCGGTTATGTTAAAATATTGATGCTAAAAATTACCGAACATATTACTATTTAGCACAATATTACTTGAAAATTATATATGTTATTATATATACGATAAAATAGTAAATTTTGATCATTTTCGTTCCAGTTCCACGCTGTCTAGCCCAGCCCTGCGAAAACCTTTAACCAAAGCATACTCAACTAAACCCACACCCCTACCCCCTGTATAGCAGCACCAACTGTGCTAGTGTGTGGCGCTGCCGTATCACATATGGGCATCACACATACACATCTGCATGACATGAATCGTTCCTTGTGCTGCCTTTTCCCCAATACTACTCACTTTACCTTTTCGCTTTCTTACTCTTTTACATGTTGGCATGCTGGCATGCATGCATGAATTGGCTTTGTAGATGTTATGTGAATGGTGGCCATACATGTAGGTGTAGCACAAGTATAATCCGGCTACCCATTTTTTTTGGGGGTGAACTTTACTTGTTGCTAAATATGGAAACGTTTTTTCATGGTACCTCTGTTGTTTTTGAGTCTCCCTCCCTTCCTCCCTCCATTGTTGTTACTGCAGCCCTGAGAGCTGCTTGCTCTTCATGCCTTTTCCTTGCCAAATGCAACAACTTATCCTTACTAGTATAGTGTCCGTGCTAACGCAACGGCGACATTTTAGGGATGCACACGAAATCAACCAAACGAATTTTTGAATGGCCATACATGTTTTGTTCCCTGCTTTCAAAGCCAATTTTTGAATGGTCATATATGTTTTGTTTGGATAATTGGGTTCCTCCCCGCCGCGCCGCGCCGCCACGCCGCGTCCACTGCGTGCGCGCCCCGCACCATGTGGACGCGGGTCCGCCGTGTCTCGTCCGCCCCGTGCTAACGCTACGGTAAAATACAAAACAAGATAAAATTTGTAAAAAAATAAAACGAACAATCAGATTCATTAAGATTCACGTCTCATATATTGTATAACCAAATATTTTTGTCACATAATGAATGTCACATAACGACTGATCCTTTGAGGAGGCGACAACTTCATTGGACTCACCCACCGACGATTTTCTCCATCCCCACATAAGACATGAAAAGGTTTGTTTTAGGGAGTGGGAATTTTGTAATATTCAGGCTGCTATACACTAAGTGTACTGATAGCTATACCCTGAAAAAGGGCACCTAATAATAGTATTGTGATTTACATAACATAGTGTCATTATGGAGCCATACATACACCCATGTCAGACCTTGTTTGAAATGCCATTGAGATTAGGAATGCTTCAACTTGACAAGTGTTGTGGCGGAAAAGTACTACTCAGAGCTGCCGGCCGTGGCTGTGCACACAGAGCTATGCAATGCATCCATCTTGGGTTGCAAAGAGACCCAAGAAAAGAAAGTGATAGATAAAATAGATAACCTTACACTTCACATTTGTTGTGCCGATTCAACTGAATGTTGTCAACATCACATCTTATTTATTTGCCAAGCTACATGGGGCCGGCCAGTTAGGAGCCTTAAGCACGTTGGCTCATTGGAGTGTCAAAACAGACAAAGGGCATCGAACAATCCATAGTCAATAAATCATAGAACGTGCTTATCTTTTAATGAGTGGTATGTATTACCCAGGATTATGTACTCTAATGCATGTTTAGACACAAGACCAAAGTACAGTTAGGAATTCATCCAAGTATTTAAGAATGTGGACATTAAACTGAGATGGAAGGCTGATTTATGCTTTCTGAAAAGAACTGTTCCACAAGTATAGTGTGTGACAGAATAATGTGAAACATTGACAAGAAAAGTGGTCGAAAATCAACAAATGTTTGGAAGGCTTCAATCCCTAGGGTAATAGTAAGTGATAAATATGTAAAAGTTCAATTACAAGACCTTGGCATGATTATAGAGGGGGAGGACAGCGAATAGCTAGCTGCTAATTGAACAAAGGGTGATAGTGCAATACAATGGATTAAGTATTGTGTTAGCAGGGCTGATTCCAAACATTATCATACCAAAATCTAATACCTCTTGAATTTGATGTGGCATATGTAGTAAATAAATAAAACAGATGTAGCACTTCAACATATACAATTATGATAGAGAATTCAAAGCAACATCTTACAAAGCTTACCTCTTTAAGTCGTTTCTGGTTTTGCTCCTCCTGGAACACATTGAAGATGGAAGCACATTACTATAAGGGAATGGTAAAAGATGATTAAGGGAACACATTTGCGTAGAGATGAACATGCAAGCTCCAGACACTAAGGGAACACATTTGCGTAGAGATGAACATGCAAGCTCAACGACACTTAAAAGTCATCCTCAATTAGTTATTTGCAAAAAAGGATGGGTGTCATGCATCATCCTGGTGGCATAGCTGGGAACTGAGCACCAAATTAAGATGGACAAACAAAGGTGAGGGGACAAGAACACAAGGTGAGCATAGCGAAGAGCAGTTTTCAAAATTTTAACCCAGAAAATGAGGCTTTAAGCAAATGCCTGACATAAAAGATCACAACTTGTCACTTCCTTAACCCAAGTGTTACCAAACACCAATCCCTACAGTCCGCAGAGACCCAAAAAAGAGAAAAACAAACAATTCCAAATCCAGTGTTCAAAATGGACATTTTTGGACCATGAAACTGATATCCCTCTAGAAACATCCCAGAGATTTTTTTGTTACAGTGATCTGTAATGACAACTATCATCTCCGCTCCACAACAACTCTCAAGGTTATTAAAAATAGGATATGGAATTGAAATTATTATGTTGTCTACTTTAAAAGGCTTGGTCAGAGCACAAACAATTTAGAAAAAAAATCCTGCATGTCATGATCTATACCAGTATACCTTTATCTTTTTATGAAAATAATTACTTACATTTGTGCTCCAATATTTACTGGATAAAGTTTGTATTTTGTAGGACAACTATATTATCCTATAAAAAGCTCAGATGCAATCAACATGAAAGATATTGGATACCACAACATACAAGCAGGTGAAAAAAGCATATGTGATAACATACTCTTCAATCAGAAGGAATTTTGAAAAGACAATACATGTAAGCTGAACCATGTAAATGAGGTCATGAACAGCTAGGCAATTACCCATTAACACTTCAAATTCTTGGTTTAACTTACCAGGTCCTGTTTGTTTGCAAATACTAAGATTATGCTGTTTGCCATCAAAGGGTCCTTGATAATGGTCTGAAAGGGGGGAAAGAATGCAAGTTAGCACTTAGCAGGATCTCACATTCTCAACCAATGTGGTTCAAAGAGCTCAGAAGTCCTATAATGATGAAGATGGTATACAATATGTTACCTGAAATTCTTGTCTGGCATCTCCAATCCTTTCTCTGTCCAAAGAATCAATGACGTAGATATACAAAAAAAAAATCGAAAGCAGGAACACATCCTTAACCTTGGCAGCAAAAGATATGCATATGAATATATGATCCACGGCGCAATTAGAACTATCATGAAACTCCTGAATGAATCAGCTAAACCACAATCCTTAGCAAGAAAATTAAATGCTCATCATCATGTTCTGCACATCAACTGACTAACTTCACCCAACGGCTAACAGACTTTAGAAAAACAATCGATAGCATGCAAATTTTTCAAGAGGTTCTACGAGGTCAGAAAATAAAGGCTGTAGTCTGATATCATGTTATCAACCACAATTGAAGACGAACAGCATGTGCAAGGCAATATCAAACCAAGACTTGAGAAAGTATCATATTCATAGGTATTAAAATAGAGCCAAAATGGCAAAACGAGATGCTAAATACTGATATGTGTCTACCAGTTATTACCGGTGCATCAGAATTGCTGAGGTACATCTTCCATAATGGCCTGAGCTTTTCTTGTCCGCCAACATCCCACACAGTAAATACCACATTCTTGTACTGAACTTTCTCAACGTTAAAACCTGCAGGGGAGAAATGAAATTACCAAAGATAGACATGAGATCAATAAATGGAAGAAATGAGGGTTGTAGAAAAGCCCGAAATGTCAAAATTGAGCAATTTATTGTCAAAATCTGGAGAAAGTTGTTAGGTCGCCGACTTTCTGCTACTTCCTCAATTTGATTATGTTAAGTTGTTTCAAGTAACATGATTTGGAATAAGGAAATGTTCACCACCCCAATAACAAAGAAATTCAATTTCAACAGTATGAAACAAATTTTTTTAATAAATGAAAGAGCTGCCCCTAGGTGGGGTTTTCATCCTTATAATCCAAATGCATCAAGTTCAGTTTGTCCAAAAACATGACAAGGTTTCTCATTAAGTGAAAAACAGAACTCATCATGACGTGTATATCAGGAGATAACTCAAAGATCAGGGGAATCGAGGAAGTGTATATCATGACGTACTGAAGAATAACAGAACTCATCATGAAGTCAATAGCTAAGGGAGATGAGATGCATTTTACTTGTAAGAACATAGTGTAACTTCTAGCCACGAACATATTAACCCTGGTCAAATAAAAATTTTCTTTAGGTAGTTACAGTGATTTATAAAGAAACTTTTTCCTGTACATGCTGGAACTTGGAACAGCTAGCATGTGCTAAAATACCACACTAAATCAAACACCCACTTCTGCAACTCAATAAATAGACATAGACATAGAGAATCTATGAGGTCAAACCCTTCATATAAAAACCACTACAAGCAATCAAACATACAACTAACAGCACCTCAATCCCATTTTCTTTGTAAGAGTGAACCGGCAGTCCTCGGCCACATGGCAGAATCTCCCTTTCCTTTTTTCCCAACATAATTTGGTTACACAATTTACCAACTGCCATTTTGATCACTTCAGACCTATCCATTTTGTGCAAATTGCAGGAAAAAGTGCTTTCTTCATATTAATAGCCAATGCAAACGCGATGTCATATACTCAATCAGTTGTTGTGCATGTTTGAATATCCAAAATGATGCATACGAAAAAAAACAGTTGGGAGTACATAACTATATGGACATGCTTGCCCTTTGGACGAACCAAGTTCAATTATATATCCCATTTTATGCAGGGCAGATTGACAAACCTGATTTCCCTTTGGATGAGGGGGACGTGCATACAAATTAGTAATATCTCCAAGGGGGCTTGTTCTTGTACTGAAGCAACTGTTTAAAACAAACAAACAACATTTTACATTTAAAACAGAAGTATAGAATAGTATGATTATAAACCCCTTTCCCTTTCGATTTCGTAGATACGTGTGTTAGAAAAGAGAAAGCGCCATCTGTTCCTAACATAAAAATAAAGAAAGAAAATTACTCTTTGCTGAACGAAAAAGGTGTGTTTATCAAGAGCGCTAGCTGAACCAATTAGTAGTATTACCAAGAGGGACATGCTAAGGGTTGATTATAAGTCCATTTCCATTATGTGGAGCAGGGGCAGGCTTGAATCTCTCAACTGAAGCTCCTTGTTTGTACTGCACATCCACTCACGGCATAAAAACTAAATCACACACAACAATATGTAATTGCTTGCAGTTACAAAATAGATAACAGATAACAGACTTTCAAAGGATCCATTGGCAGTACACACATGAACAGGGAATTACTGTCAATGATATTCACGTTATAAATCATTGTATACATTTTCAGAGATTCAGAGTGCGCGATGCACTCTTAGCAGGGATAAACTCAACATATGAATCCCCAATGGTGTCAAAAGCCAAAGAAACTTCTGGATTTAGTTTCAATAACAAGATTCCTGATTCATGGAGGAAGGGTCCTATTATCATTCAGAAAACAGCGGTACTTGAGTGGTTCTCATTTTAGTTGTATTTCACGGATCACAATACCTCACTACTCAAAAGAGAGGACTATAGCAAACTTTTAAACATCACTGAGTGTTGAGATGAGCCATATTGGCACAAATGTCAATTACAGGGAACAACTACAGGAACTTATAAGATGGACATATGCAGACCTTAAGCTCAGCTAAGACCTCACGGGTAGTCTTCCCAGACGCACATATCATGAACACAAACCCAAACTTGTCCCTGTATTTGGCATTCCACCCAACCAACTCCTACAGCAGGTGAAGAAACAAAATTGAGTCCACAAATCAGATCACAAACTTGTCTACCTTTGAAGACCTTCCTCAATCCCTATTGGGTTAACAGCTTTATAAAATGCATCCCAAGTGCACCACCCAAACCAGTCCAGGTTTGCAGGGATCTAACATTTGTGATGAATTTAAACAAGACTTGTGAAAAACAAAATAAACGAAAGCTGTCCAAGATTGACTCTTAATCTAATAGTAGTGACACTACTGCGCGGGGGGGGGGGGGGACTGGATGAGAAGAAGCGGTGCTAGTTCTTCATCTCATTCTTGGTCGCCCCTACCAAGGTCCACACAAGCGCACAGCAAACATGAGACGTCACTTGGATAAAATTTCACACTTACGCGCGCTCGAGATCATCAGCATCGGATTCCGCTGCCGCCACCGCGGCGAGCATCCACACCATTGCGGCGGCCGCCGCCCATATCACCGGGGCGCACCTCCGAACAGAGGAGGAGGAGGCGGTGCCGGAGTGGAGGAGCGGGGGAGGAGGCGACGGAGCGGAGGTGCGGGGGAGGAGGCGGCGGAGCGGAGGAGTGGGGGAGGAGGAGGAGGCGGCGCCGCGGGGTGGGAGGGAGGGGAGGAGGCGGCGGCGGAGTGGAGGGGTGGGGGGAGGAGAGGAGGCGGTGCCGCGGGGTGGGAGGGAGGGGAGGAGGCAGCGGAGCAAAGGAGTGGGGAGAGGAGGCGGCGCGGGGTGGGGAGGAGGAGCGGCGGCGGTGCGGAGTGGGGAGGAGGAGGTGAGGGGAGCGGCGGCGCGGGGGAGGACGGGGGGAGCGGCGGGAGTGGAGGCGCGGGGGAGAGGTGGAGATGGGGGAGCGGCGGCGCGGTGGAGGACGGGGGGAGCGGAGGGAGTGGCGGCGTGGTGGAGGACGGGGGGAGCGGCGGGAGTGGAGGCGCGGGGGAGAGGCGGAGATGGGGGAGCGGCGGGAGTAGAGGCGCGGGGGAGGAGGCGGCGGCGGCGCAAGGTGGGGGGAGGTGGTGGCGGCAGCGCGGACGAGCGAAGAGGCGGCGGCAGCGCGGACGAGCGAGGAGGCGGCGGTGGAACGGAGGAGCGGGGGAGGAGGACTCGGTGGGGAGGATAGCTGCGTGGAGAACGGAGGAGAGGATTTGGTGACGGCGCGGAGAACGTGGGAGGGGTTTCGGTGGGGAGGGGATTCGGTGGGGGAGAGGGTGCGGGAGGGGTGGGGAGCGGAAGTGGCTATCGGAGGACTGCAGAGAGCGGGACGCGGGAGGGTACTGCAGATCCATTGAAGGATGACCGTCGGATATGGTTGAGTAAGGAGAGAGAATGGAGGAGAGTTAATCTAGTACGCACGTTTTTATGATGGTGTATTTCTGGGTGCATATTGTGGTGTGGACGTAGTTAAGGTCATGACTGTGGAGCAGGTAATTGTTGGGTGGATGTAAAATAATTTGAACTGGTGGATTATTAGTTTAGATGATATACTTCGCATTGTTTCGCCCACATTTGCTTAAGCTTTGAGGTTGTTTCTGACTTTCATATACTACTAAGATACACTCATAAAAATAGGGTTTACCTTTTGAAAGATCTCGTGCAAATGAATACTCTTGCACATGATCTCCTTTTCTGTCTAGGATCGCAATAATCAATGTTCAGCCATTCTAGATGGAAATGACAGGAGAAAATTATCGGCAGTTTGGATATGCATGGAAATTACTTGCTCTGGCACATCAACCACGTTACCGTTAACACGGACACGGGCCGGGGCCTCCGCCGGGGGGGGGGGGGGGGGGGGGAAGAATCCAACGGATAAGTTAAGCCGTCAATTTACCAAACAAATGCTTCTACTGTAAAGATCTGAACTGGAAACAGACGGGAGATTGCGTGTGTTCTTTTCTTTTTGACTGTGACTGATGATTTTTGATCCTAGCAAAAGCACTTATGTAAATAAATCGGATACCGGTAAATCGATAAGCTATTTTGAAAAAATTATCCTGATAAGCTGATTAAAAATAATGATAGAGAAATTGTTCTATTTATTTATTTTAAAAAAGTTATAAACTAAAAAGAATAGAGTCACTGTGTTGTTACGTGAGGTGCAAAAGCTTTACAGGTCACTTCACTAAAGAAGAAGTCTCATGCAACACGGTGACTTAGATCATTTTTTTTTCAGTTTATGACTTCTCTGAACAAATAGATGGATTGTTTCTTCGTCGCTTTTTCGAAACAGCTTATCGAGACAGTCTTTTCAAAATGATTTATCGGCTTATTAGTATTCAATTTATTCATATAAACGCTTATGTTAGAACCGAAAGCTATTAGTTGCAGCTATAAGCTACTAGCCACAGACGAAAGCAACCACCCTTAGCTAAGCAACACGCCAGATTAAAAATCACAGCCATTACGAATGTTCAGTAACAAATGTTGTATTGTTTCGTCTTCTCGAGCACACTGACACAGAAGCTCGGATGGAATAGACCTCTTCTCAACGTGTTAGCTCTCCAACATCGATTTTGAATCACCAGCTAAGCAAAAAAACTTGTACTTAATTTTTTTTCTAGAAATCTGGATTTGATAGACGATAGGCAAAAATTTGGAGCTCTTCTTTTCAGCTTCTCAAAGCTGTTTTTCATCTTTTTTACAGTAATTAGCTTTCAAACGGAATGTCTTTTTTAAGGTGTGATCTAAAAGTTGATTATAGTATATACTGTAGCGATTTCATTTCTATTGACTAAAACCACACATGAGTTTTTGTTACTTCGTACTATCTCTCATGAACAGTAGAAAAGTAATAAGGTGTAGCCAAAAGGCATAATAAGCCAAAAAGAACAAACCCTTTGGTTTGTGGGTGTGGCTGTTCGAATTTGAATTTCAGAAGTGGCGCAAATTTTTCTAGAAATATACCAAAGTCCATGGGATTGTTTCCAACCTTTAGAAAGACCCGTCGTGTAGCAGTTTTTCCCTGCTTGTAATTTCTAAAATTCGAAGGTACGTAATGAATCACTTTTACTCGCTCAAAACGGCTTAGGCTTCTGGTTTCTGGCTTATTTTTCACTATTCAACAATTTTATCTTTTTCTGATTTTTTTGGCTTTTTTTAGCTTTTTGTAGGTTCTTTTTTTCCCGTATTCGTTTGTACTGTCTGTGATAGAATAACCTGTTTTTTCTATTTTTAAATTTTTTTAAATTTAATTACACTAAATAAGTCACAATCAGTTATAACATAATTTCAACCAAATATAGTGCTTTTCGGCCATAACCTACTCAAAAAAGCTATTTTGAGCTCACTTAAAGGGAATAAGTACAACCAATTACCGATGAGAAAGTCCTCAAGAAATACTAAATACTAGTCGTACGAATGAGCATCTTGTGTAAATATATTGGATTAACAATGATGAAAAGGGAGATGCGTAGGGCGGCGCGCGAGATGAACGGGGGCAAGGGGTTCATGGGGCAGACATTTTTGACCCGGAAAGGTTAATGTGATTTTTTACTACGTAGGTTTTACACCGTCGAAAGTGGGTGTGAGTGAGGATGACAAATCATACCAGCAGCATCGATCATTACAGCGACAAGAGATACTCGCGTGCATCTGCGTCGCACATGTTCAAATCTCTAACATTAAATTGGAAGGGAAAAAAACTGGACTTTCTAAGGTCCCGCTTATTTCGGTCATTACAGCGACAAGACATACTTGTGTGCATCTGCGTTGCACATGTTCAAATCTCCAACATTAAATTGAAAGGGGAAAAAACTGGACTTTTTAGGTTTCGATCATTTTGGTTTGAGTTTCTGGCTTTTGACTTATTTTTCATTATTTCTAAGTTCGTTTTTTCCCTGTTTTTTTGCTTTTTTGAACTTTTTACCCGTTCTTTTTTTTTCTATATTCGTTTGCATTTCCTGTGATGGGTTAATATGTTTTTTATTTTTAATTTATTTAAATTTAGTTACGCCAAATAAGCTATCATCTACATTATAATTTTAGCCAGTTACAGTGTGATTTTAGTCATAAACCAGCTTATTTCAGCCTAACTGAGTGGCACCTTAATCGGTGTGTATGCTACTTGTACTAGTATAAGGGCATGTTTGGATCCACCCAGATTTTAAGAATCTGGCTTTTGGAAACTGGGTGGGATCCAAACAGACCAGTTTTTGGGGCAGTTTTTAAAATCTACTTACCCAGATTCTTAAAAATCAAGAAGTTGTTGATACCCAGCTTTTGCCAGTTTTTTTGCACAAATACCCATTTACCCTCATTAAAGACCATGCGCATGGCTGTTTAATGTGCTGTTCAAGAGCAATAAATGTAAGGGTATAATAGTCTATTAGCATCAATCATAAATGAAACTAGCTTTTAAAAACTAGGGGATCCAAACACCCCATCAGTTTTTGCTTAGAAACCAGCTTTTAAAAACTAGAAGTAATAGCTGGTTTTTAAGAATCTGAAACTGATCCAAACATGGCCTAAAAGGACGATGTGATTTTTTAAGACCTGCTTCAACGAGTTTCTATTTCTGATTTTTTATTTCTAACTTCTTAATTTCTTTTTTTATTTTTGGTTTTTGAGCCTTTTGCCTTTTTCTTCTTATTTCTTTATATTGTATGTGATGATATAATTTTTTTTCTTTTTTTAAATTTAAAGATGCTGAAAAAAACTAAAAGCAGGTATAATATATTTTCAACCATTACATTACAAAAAGTAGAAACCTCGATTTATAAGCCTAAATAAACACTACCTAAATCTGCGCGTTCAAATTCATTGAAGCAGAAATGAAGCCCTGCAGCAACTCAGATCAAATCTCGCACGCTTAGCTTTTCCCGCCAACTCCCGTTTCGAAACGAACGAGATAAGAGTAATTAAGAAGATAAACATCGACAAGTACTCAAAACTACATATGTTAATTCGTATCAGTTAGGAAGTAGTAGACACTAGTAACAAAAAAGAATCCAGCTGTTCCCCACAGCAATGGCCCCTGTTGGAAGTAGTAGATACCAGTCATAAAAAAGAATCACCTGTTCCCTAGAGCAACGGCCCTCTTGTTTTAAGCTACAGTTAACGGTTTTTGACTGTATATTTTAAAATGGTGGTGAACGGTAGAGATACTAACGCAGACAACATATATCCCATAGACTTGTGACGCTGTTTAGAGAAACGGTTTCTCGAAGCCGCTTGGAGGAAACGGTACCCTTTTTTTTATTTGTGGGGAAGGCTATAACAAAAGCCAATGCTAAAGGCAAAAAAGGATACAACCAATGAATCAAAACTTCTGCTCGATCCGTTTAACTAACCGTCAAGACACAGGAATTAAAAGCAGCCAGGCCTGCCTGGCATAAAACAAGGAAGGAAAGAAAGAAAGAAAGAGGAGGACTTATGTAGAAAGAAAGAGGACTTGATGGCATTAGTCGACTGTCGTTGTCAACAAAACAAAGTTGTAGCAAGCAGGACGTAGTACAAAGGGAGAGATGGGAAGGCAGGCAAACAGACGAGGAGAGAAGAATTATGGAGATCTCCGTGGAATCGCAACGACCTGTTTGGCTGTAGCTATGGTTTATGACTTTTGGCTGAAATTTTTGAATTTTGACTGTTTACGGTATAAATTACGGAGAGACAGATACTCACTTGCGATTTTGGTTAGTACAGATGTTGGGTTTTTAACATGTCGATCGTTTAACTTATAGACCCCGTCTTGAGAAAATACTCCGTTTAAAATTAGGTACGGTAGCAAAAGCTATCAGTTTCGGAGTAAAAGAACAGGCCTTTTAAGCTGCCCGGTGAAACGGAACGAGTTGTGAAGGGAGGCAGAAATAACGCAGGGTACAGGGTGGTTTTTGCTCTGCTGGGCGTCTGGGCTGTGAAAGAAAATGTTATGAGGAGGCAGGCGAGGCTGTCTTAAAAATGCAGCGTGCATAACTGCACATGTAGCCAAATGCTGCAGGTTTCGCCCCCATCCTTTTGGTCAGTGATTAGTCGATGCATGTGGGGTTGGGGGAACCAAATAGGAGTGGCCGTACCACTGTTTTGCCAAAACGGAGAATGAGAGAAGACCGAACGTTATTTTCTTTGACAATTGCTAGCATTGAAACACTGTAGGGTCAAACTTTACCAGAGAAAAAACTGGCCCATGCCACATTTATGTAAACATTCAGAATAGCGTCAATGGTAATCGTCTCAAATATGTCATTTTCAACATAGGTAATCATACAATCGTATAAAAAATTATGGCCTAGATAAGCTAGTCTCACTTCACTGTAAACTTTAGACTTATGTTGTGAAATTGCCTTTCTTAGTGAGGCTTAACTGGAATCGCAGATGGGTCAACTACATTATATGTGGAAGGTGGCATTATAGTGCTAACCAAAGCAGCTCCACTGAGAGTCCATTCCTCTTCATTTATATGGAAATTTTGTGAGGAACTCGAAATTTTAGTTTTAGACACCCATAACTTGATATATGTATCCATTTTCCCAAACTCCAGTCCTGAAAAATAGCTAATAAACTAATTTGGAATACAACAAAAAAACTAGATATGAATTAAACTTCATAAAGAAAGTATTTCCTAACATGCTCTTAGTTTTTGGAGCTCAACAACGTTGTCCATGAGATCGCAAGACAAAGAAATCACAAGCAACATGAGCTACCTTGTTTCGTTATGGAATTTGGATATCTGAAGATATAAAGAATATAGAACATCAAGATTCAAGACTCAAGTGATTGACTATACTCCTATGTAGAACATCAAGATTCAAAGGCTCTAGTCAAGAATTTCATATTGCTAGGTAGAACATCAAGATTAAAAAAAAATGAGAATGTGGATTTAAAACAATAAAAAACAGACCAAGTTCGTCGAAAAGAACAATTAGCAATAATGCCGCCAACCGGGAGGCCACTAGGCAGCCCGTCATCTAGATGCGACTTGCCCTGACGCCATAAATCGCGAGCCTTAGCAAAGGCGCCTGTTGTAGGGGTGGCCCCCACCTAAGCCTAGCAGGCCTGTTAGAGGATTGTAAGGCCCAGAATGGGACATGTGTAATGGCATAAGTGCCCCTGAGGGGAATACTCAGATGTAAGGGTATAATTGTAAAAGCACTCCCCATATGGATATATATACAACACAGGCCATGGGGAAAACCCTAAGCCATTGCTCACCTAACTCTCCACTACCATACTCTCTCTCTTTGTTTGGTCTGTAACCACTACAGTTGAAGCCGTCTGTGGGGAGGACAAGAGCAAGCCTCCAGATTTGAAGGAGGATGGCACCAAAGAAAGCTTCATCATCGGCGGCGAGGAAGAAGAAGGTGGTGGCGGCGGAATCTCGCGTCAACACCAGGGCTTTGGCGTTGGCAGCTGCAGGTGCAGGTGGCGATGCGGGCATGACGGTCGTAAACGCCGACGTTCACGACGTGACGCCCGATCCCGCCACCACCGCCGCGAAGACCAACCCTGCCACCATTGCCACGACGCTCGATCCCGTCGCCACCGCCGTGACGACCGACCCCGCCACCATCGCCACGACGCTCGACCCCGCCACCGCCGCCACGATGACCGATCCCGCCACCGTCGCTACGGCAGTCAAAACCGCCCCACGCGTAGTAGGTAACCCCACAGCAGCAACCGCGACAATCGCCAGCAGCGCCGCCCGGATGGTCGGAGGTGGCAACGCAGGTGCGTCTGCTCTCCCGCCCGGCCCAGGAACGGTGAGCGGTTCCGGCGGCAACGCGGGCTTTGTCGTCGGCCCCAGGGTCCTTCACGACAACGTTGCAGGCAGCCCGGGAGCGCAGGCCGTGGTCGCCGCTGCTCCGGTCGCGCCGCCGAGTGCATCGACAGCCCCAACCACATCCACGGTGAAGAACGCCCTACTGGCGGCCCTCACCGTATTTCAGCGGGAGCTAACGGATCTCCGCGGGGCCGTGCGAGACATACAAGAGGCTCGGAGCCAACAAGCCCCACCGGTGGTCGCATCGGAGCCCACTCCGGAGAGGGCGGATAGCCGCGACGCCCTCACGTCCAGTCGCGTCCCACTGCGACGCGTGGACCGGGAGTCTCCCCTCTTAGCGGGCTTGCAGCAGGCGGCATGGCCTGAGAACTTCAAATTTCCGAGTGTCATCGAGGCGTACAAAGGTGACACGGACCCGCGAGAGTTCGTGCGCGAGTACGAGACCGCCATCGAAGCCGCTCGCGGAGATGACACCACGAAGGCAAAGGGACTCCTCCTCGCATTGCAAGGGGTGGCGCTCTCTTGGTTCTTCACCATCGAGCGGCACTCCATCTACGTGTGGGAGCAAATCCGCGACCGACTCTACAACAACTTCCAGAGAAACTACATCGAGCGCGTTAACGCGGACAGCTATTCGCAGTCAAGCAAAAACCTGCGGAGAGGCTCCGGGATTACTTTAAGCGCTTCACGAAGGTACGTTGCCAGGTCAAGGACGTCAATGAAACAACCGTCATCAATGCTGCAATACAAGGCCTCCGCCCGGGACCACTGGCCGAATACAACGTGCGCAAACCAATCAAGACGGTGGCGAAACTCTTTGACAAGATGGAAGAGTACGCCAGAGCGGAGGAGGACGCGCGGCGGCGACACAATGACGACTCCGACACTAATCAGGTGGAAGGGTCGGCAAAAAACGATGGCTCGCTGAAGGAGGGCTCCTCGAAAGGCAAGCGCAAGCAGGAACAGTCGAAGGACGCCTCCGAGCGCAAGGATCCCTAGCACAAGGACTCGTCAGCCGACAGGTCCAAACGTGACCAATGCAAATCTCGGAAACCTCGCTACGTCTTTGACATCGAGAGTGGCTCCAAAGATAACGCCCCTACGGGTCGTGGCAGTAGGGGGCGCCGTGGCCGGGGACGGGGGCGCGGGCGGGATCGCGACGACAGTGCCCGCGAAGAGTACAACGACCAGCACAACGGACTGTGGTGCGAAGTCCACGGTCGGGGCAGCCACGACATGTGTGCGTGCGCCACTATCGCAGCGCTCCGGCAGAGCGTGCCAGAGACAAAAACCCTGAGGCACGCGCGCCTGTCGTGGCTCACGTCCAACGCCCCCAGGACCAAGGAATACAATCCCACGAAGGCCCCCTGCCGATTCAGACCCACGTGCAGCAACCTCGGGAGGGCCTCCTGCAGTTGCAAGCCCCGAAAGGAGCCCAGCGCAGGGTCATAAACGTCATTTCCGGGGGCTCCTCATTGGGGTTCGCCTCGGCGCGGCAGCGGAAGGTCTACGCGAGAAGGCTGCACCACATTGCGGCATACCCGGCGCAGGCGCCGCCGGAGTGGGCACAGCATGAGATCGCCTTCACGCCCGCTGACGCTGAAGGCGTGGAGTTCCCCCACCAAGACCCCCTGGTCGTCTAGGTCCTCATCGCAGGATGCGAGGTTAGGCGCGTCCTGGTCGATGAAGGAAGTTCCGCGAACATCTTGTTCGTAGCGGCCTTCGACCAGATGGGGATCCCCCGAAGTCGTTTGGGCCCTTCAGGCATCCCGTTGCAGGGCTTCGGGGGGCAACCCTTGCAGGCATTGGGTCAGATATGCCTCCAAGTCTCTTTCGGCCGAGACGACAATGTGAGGAGCGAGGACGCCACCTTCGACGTCGTCGACATCTCGTACCCCTACAACGCTATATTGGGGCGGCCAACCTTAAACTCTCTCGGGGCAGTCCCGCACCACGGCTTCCTATGTATGAAGCTCCCCGGACCGCGGGCCATCATCACTGTCCACGACGACCAGGATATGGCTCTGCGTATAGAGCTCGGCACCAGGGGCTCGCATTACGAGGCTCGGTGAAGCGTCTAGGCCGGGTGTGCAAGCACGAAGATCCTTGGCAGCTCCAAACAGCACCCCGCTGGGCCCCCGCGCGAATTACCCAAGCAGCAGAGGCTCACACCGTGCCCCGCCTCATCACCAAGCGACGACAGCTGCGACTGTTCCCGTCCTTAAAGCGGTCAGTGGCTAATATCACACCTTTTGTAATCGCTCACCCGCGCAAATGGGAATTTAATAAAGTTCACCGTTTGCACAAATTTCCTTGTTCCCTGCACAAGACTCGCGTTCGCGTGCGCACTCTCCGTCAAAGATACGGGCATGAGTATAAACAAAGACACGGGTTCGCGCGCGCACTCTCTGTCAAAGATACGGGCATGAGTATAAACAAAGACACGCGTTCGCGCGCGCACTCTCTGTCAAAGATACGGGCATGAGTATAAACAAAGACACGCGTTCGCGCGTGCACTCTCTGTCAAACATACGGGCATGAGTATAAACAAAGACACGCGTGCGTGCGCACTCTCCGTAAAAAATACGGGCATGAGTATAAACAAAGACACGCGTTCGCGTGCGCACTCTCCGTCGAACATACGGGCATGAGTATAAACAAAGACACGCGTTTGCGCGTGCACTCTTTGTGAAAAACACGGGTATGAGTATAAACAAAGACGTGTGGGGGGACGCCTCCGCGCGCACTCTACGGAGTATAAATAAGACGTAACGTCGAGGTCCGCCTCCGCACGCACTTTACGGAGTATAAATAAGACGTAGCGTCGAGGTCCGCCTCCGCACGCAACTTCACCGCCCGCAACGCACGGAGGCTTGCCTCCGCACGCAGTCCACAGACTCTAAAGAAGACGTAGCGCCGAGGTCCACCTCCGCACGCACTCTATGGAGTATAAAATAAGACGCGGATGTGTCCCTGCGCACTCTACTGAGTATAAACAAGACGCGAATGCTCCCGCGCACGCATGGGTATTATCCCAATGCGTACTCTACGGAGTATAAACAAAGCGTAGTTGATTGTCCCACGCACTCTACGGAGTATAAATAGGACGCGGATACCCCCGTGCACGCATAGGTATTCTATGCGTACCCTCGGAGTATAAACAGTGCGCGGTCTACAATTCCTATGCCATGAGTTGATAAGACGCACTAGAGGCTGGCCTACGCCAGCACCTCGCAGCGATCGAGCAAAAGGCAGTCAAGGCTCGCCTCCGCACGCGCCCTGTAGAGGCGCGTCTACCTTGACTAAGGCGCCAGCTCCGCTGCCACCACCTCGAAGGTAGGGGACGGAGCGCTCGCGCGTCTACCTCGACTAAGGCGCCAGCTTCGCTGCCACCACCTCGCGGGGTAGGGGACGGAGCTCTCGCGCGTCTACCTCGACTAAACCGCCAGCTCCGCTGCCACCACCTCGAAGGGTAGGGGACGGAGCGCTCGCGCGTCTACCTCGACTAAGGCGCCAGCTCCGCTGCCACCACCTCGAGGGGTAGGGGACGGAGCGCTCGCGCCTCTACCTCGACTAAGGCGCCAGCTCCGCTGCCACCACCTCGCGGGGTAGGGGACGGAACTCTCGCGCGTCTACCTTGACTAAGGCACCAGCTACTTTGCCGGGGTAGGTGACGGAGCGCTCACGCGTACACCTCGACGTCGCAAACAAGGATGGGGACGGGCGAGATTTTTTTCAACAAAACCCCTTCCCCCCTGTCATTTCCACCGGGAGATGTTTACAAAGGCAGGCCATACAAATGTACAAATAGCCTCGGGGGCTCGAGCTCGCTACTCGGTCGGCTCCTCCTTAACGTGCGTCCACGTTAAAGCTTCACGCGAAGAAGCTCGGCTTGCCCAGAAGTCCAGCGACTCCTCGGCCCTCCACCACCGCCGAAGATGTCGTCGGATCACAAGGTCAGAAACTAGTAGCCGGCCCGGATCGGGTAGCTGCTCAAGACATGCGGGCACACAAGTCAGCAATGGTGAGGCAACTAGCACTTTATTCATAAGACGAAGGGCTTGTTTTACAACGCACACCAACGCGCGGAGACTAGGGCGTCACACCTGAGGGTTTGCATCGCCCCCCGAATTCACGGGCCGCCCTCGTCGCGGCGTGGGACTTCATCCAGCCACACGCCAAGGTTCCCCTCATCGTATAGGTTGTTCTGCAACTCCACGCTCGCCGCAGCCTCCCCGATGTACTCCCAGATCCTCTCATGGAAAAATCGCACGGGGCGGTGAACAGCGTGCACGGCATCGGACATCACCCCGGCCCCGGTCGGCAACTCCAAACGAGGATTAGCCAGCTCATTGATGTGCTGGCAACCCCGGTGCCGCAGGAGCGCGCATACCAGGCATAAGGTCACATAGGAGCAGTGGTCACCGAAGGTCGTCGCGGAGCTTCGGGCAATGTTGGCTGCATCCCCAATCCGTCGAAGCGTCAGCGACAAATCCTCGAGCCCGAAGGAGCGGGCGGTACCTCGGCGATAAGACCTTCAAGGGTAACCTCCAGGGCCAGCATGGCATCCCACGCAGCCACCGAAGCGTCGCTCAGGGTCCGGTCCCACTCCGCTAGAGATTTCGCAAGCTCGCCCCTCTCCTTCTCTAGCGCAGAGATTTGCTGGAGTAGGCCATCTCGCTCCTCTGCGACCTCTCGTCGTGCCGCCTCTGTGGCTGATGACCGCGCTGCTGCCACGAGTGCCTCGGCGTACGACTTCGTCTTCGCACACTCTGTCTCCAAGTCACGGATGCGATCGTCCTTGGCGGAGTGCGTCCCCTAGCTATGTGCAGGGCCTCTTCGGCGGCCCGCAATCGGTCTTCTAGTGCCCCCTTCTCGCGGGCGTGAGCAGCTTGCAACGCTGGCCCAAGACGAGGGTCTGCGCGACAAAGGAGTCTGCGAGCTGCTACACAGCCGCGTCTCGTCACAAGATCAGATACTTACCCGCACTCCCGATACCTCCAGCGCGTCACCAAGGCGCCCCGTCCCGTAGGTTGACAGCGCCTGCCGGTCAACGCTGGCGGCCGCGTCCTCTACGATCCCGCGCCACGCCCCCAATGCTTCAGGGGGGAGGAATGAAGTCCGCTAAGCTCGGGGGTGCGGAGTTCACGTCGGCAGAATCGGGTGCGCCGGATACCCCTCTCAAAGGAACGCCCCCGCGCCCTAGGGATCGCCTGTCCTCGGGGATGAGCTCCGCTGCACGAAGATATGCTACTCAGTCCTACGAGGACACCGCAAGGCTACACCGAGGTGCGGCGGGATAACATACCTTCGGTGGCTGACGGCGGACTTCGCCGGGACGTCCCCCCAGCTGTGGGTAGGTTAACAGGGGTGCCAGCCCCCACAGGCGGAGTTGGCCCTGAGGGCCAGGGAGTATCCATATCGGGTCCTAGCGCCGGCAACCTCCGCCCCTGGCTACAGCGGCCTGCGAAGGGGCCGAAGGGACGCCCCGTGCGGGAGTTTGGGCGTCGGAGTCGGAATCCCACAAGCTCCCAACACGGCTCGCCACGGCAAACCCTCTCGAAGTCCGATAAGAGGGCGACTGCAGGCGCGGCCGCTTCGCCCTGGGAAGAGAAGGTGAGGGCCCCACCTTGATAGCCGCCGCAGAAGGCTCTACGGTAGCAACACTCGCGGGCGGGGCACCACCCTAAGAACCTCCGCGGGAGGCACCTCCGTCTCAGCCGCCACGGTTGGTGGAGACCTTGCTCCACCAGCCTCCGTGAGGGGCAGCTCCGACACTGTCGCCGTCTTAGGCAGCGACTTCACCCCGGCGCCGCCAGCAGACGGGGCCCCATCACCTCAGCTGTCACGGGCGACGAGGCCTCCCCCTCCTGCACGCCCATGGCGCAACCTCGACCCCCGCCACCACCCGGAGACCTTTCGCCCCCGTCATCTGCGCCCGTCTCCGTGTCTGAATCGGCGTACTTCGCCGAATCGGACTCAGCGCTGGCTGCAGCGGTGGAGGCAACAGCGGCCGCCGTGCTGGGCGCGGCTGCGGTAGCTCGAGTCCTCCCGCGGGGCGGTGCCTTCTTTCCTTGGGCGCCGTCATCTGGCTGTCGCGGCTGGCTCGGGGCCGGAGGGGCGTGCTCCGGCACGCGAACGCCCAGGGCCTCGCATATGCGGTTTATCCGCCCTAGCCCCGCCTCCGCGGTCGCAGCCGTGCGCTGCTCGTGCTCCCTGGCTGTATACGGCCCGAGGAACATGTTCACCGCGCGTTCCGCGTCTTCCAAGCGCATTCCTAGGCGAGACAAGAATGGTCAAACACGATGCAGCGAGGATGAGTGTAAAGGAGGACATGGCCGACGCTTACGAAGTCCGGGGGGTGCCGGTAGCGAGCAAACGGATGGGCGAACGTTGTCGTCCCGAAGTTTCCCGGCGGAGAGGCGCCACTCATGAGCGAGCGGCGCCACGCCATACATGATATACTTTTCGGCGAGGTCGCGCATGTTGAAGCGAGCGGTGACCCCCGCGAGTCTTCACGTCCTTCGCCTGTCCTTGAGGTTGAGCGTTATACTGGGTGTGGTGTTGAACGCCATCGGCTGGCCCGTACACTCGAGGCCGCTACCGCTCCCCACACGATGGTAGAACCACCGTCTTGTCCAGTTAGGCTCCCACTTTGCTTGAGTGGAGTTCGCGGGGAAGAGCCTCCCGCACGATGACCGCAGTATGAAGTTGACGCTGCTAAAGTTCGACAGCGTCCCGTCCTTCCGCTCCTTCGGCTGGCACCGTGCATCGTGCAGATAGGCGAACATCGAGGTGCTGGGCCAGCACGCCTCCGAGCGCAAGGCCTAGCTGTACACGGCAAGGCGAGCTAGCGCGTTCGGGGTCAGGTGCGCCAGCTCCAGCCTGAAGGTTCGCAACACATCTCCAACGACCATCGCCGCCGGGATGCGAAGCCCAGCTTCGAAGTAGGCGACAAAAACAATCGCCTCCGACTCCTCTGGACGCGGCTCCGCCTCATCTATGGCGGGCAGCCGCACCGCCCGGCGATCCGACAGCTTCCCTTCACGCTGCAGGGTGCGGATCATCTCCTCCGTTACGAGCGTCGGGCCCAAGGCGCTGGAGTAAGGGCCCTCCTTTCTCTCCGTCGCCACCCACCATTTGTCTGCCACCGCCGCGTCGCACCCCTCGAGCGCGTACTCCACCTCAAGCGGCGAGAACCGCCAGCAGATGGCACACTTCCCGACCGGTTGAGCATGCTCACCACCAGGCGCCATCGCTATCCGGGGGCTAGACGATGACAGAAAGGAAATGCGATGGCAAGGAAACCAAAGAAGAAGGAAACGAGACGGGTGATCCGAAAGCGCATGGACGAGGCGCAAACGCAGTGCCACGGGGGTATTTAAAGACCCCTCATCTCCCGTGCCACGGGTGAGCGTAACCAGTGGGCGACGAACCGCTCGCCTCCCCACGACAGAAGCCGAAGCGCCGCGACTGCCCACGCGTGTCGGTCGTAACTGCGGTTGTACAACGATCTATCCGCGCACGACGCGCCAACAGCGCCCCGTCGTGTGCCGGTTCCCGCCGGCAGTAAATGCAGGTCGTACGACGTAACGCAGCCCCTGGCACGTGTTGGTGCGGTTTTTGAGACCAATCAACCGCAACAACTTCGGCGACGTCTTCGTCCCAGCAGCGAGGCCTTGACTTCGACTTCGGCTCCATCCCCACGAAGGGACATCTCAGTAGGACGCCACGAAGAAGTCAGAAGTCACTGCGATTCCGAGGTCCGCGCAACCCTTCGGCCTCCGCCAGCGAAGGGCCTACCCCCGCCCCCTCATGATCGGTGGAGGGTGGCCAGGGCAACTAGCGGCCCCGCCAAGTAAACTAAGCCCCCGGAAGCCGAAGGCCCAAATAAACCGCGCACTCACTCAAGAAGCGAGACCGGCCACCGTCAGTAGGCTCTGACCGAACTCTCATAAATAGGCCTCCATCAGTCCGTCGCCATCCTTTGACATCAAAGAGTGCGCATGGACTGAGGAAGACCTATCTACGAGGGCACGATCATCCTAGCAGCACAGCGCGGCCGGCGGACCACAGCGCCCGGCGCCAGGACGAAGACAAGTTTTTTCTGCAACTCGAAAATAGGCATCCTTCTGTTCATCAACATTCTATGACAATGCCCAGCTGCGCTAACCCCGCCGCAGAACAGTCCCCTCAAAGAATGCAGATGAACAGAGGCAGCCTATTTTCGAGACCAAGATCATTCCAGATGTACCCAGGCGTGGCCCTATGAAGGGTGGCGCAGGGCGACGACATATATATATCCTCGCTGCACCCTGGAGCCGGCGGGAACCTCAACTGGTGGCCGTACATCGGAAGCGCGACCGACGAAAGCCCAGCGGTTCGGCTGCCCACAATCGGGAAGCGCAAACCGCTAGCAACTGCGCGCGCTCTGGTAGGTGGGCGGACGGCGTACGACGCGCCCATGGCACCCTGCCACGTGTCCCGCCCTTCTAGGGAAGGGACGAACGGCCGCGGTCGTGCGACCACGAACAGCCCACGATGCACCAGTCATGGCCCACCGCGCGTACACCCCGAGTGGAAAAGCACGTACGGCTGCGGCAGCCTGCTTCTGCCATCTCAGGGTCGGCGCGATTCCAGGAGCCATTAAAGCGCACTACCGGACCGTAGAGCCATAACCACGCCGCTTCGACTTCGGCAGCCTAAGACGAGCGAGTCTCCGTTTTAGCGGGGAAACCTCGCCCTCCACCTCGGCTCGGTCCCATGTCCCGGCCCCGTTAGTAAGACTCCGGCGTCGCTCCCGGCCTCACCTTCGCAGGGAAGTACCTCGCTTCGGCACCGCAGGACGTCCCGGGCGCAGCAGGAGGTGTAGGCGAGCGAATCGGAGTCCACACGACAACGTCACAGCCCAAGCCGGCTAAGATCCAGCTACTTGGGCTCCCCGTTGTTCGGGAACGCGAAGGCGGATTTACGGCAGGTACAATGCTACACCAGCAAATATATATACTCAACCGGCAGGAGTCCAACCGACGAGAACAAAGCTCAACGGGCGGAGGAGCGTCGCAAGCGTCGTATGGCCACGACGCTTCAAGCCCTGTGCCGCGCCAAGCATATTTCGCCATTGGGACCGCCACAAGAAGGAACGTCGCAGCACGGGGCCTCGCAAGGCAGACCGACAGTCATTTACTCATTTATCATCAAGGGCGCTCAATGTCGAAGTCCGCTGTCACTTGGCGCCCACGCGACGACTTAGGGGCCCGCTTCGCCTGCCCCTGCTGATGCATCTGACTCTGCCAACACCTCCGATTCAAGCTCGATCCCGTTACTTCGTCAAACCACCCTGCATCATATTTTTGCAGTGGGGTGAACACTACACTAGGCAATAAGGCTCCGCCGAACGTTGGGAAAGTTCACAGGCCGCAGGGACGGAGGGGGTCAAAGGGCTCGGCAACATGGCTTCGGCCCGTGAAGCCCTTCACCATGAGAGGCTCCTGTCGTAGGGGTGGCCCCCACCTAAACCCAGCAGGCCTGTTAGAGGATTGTAAGGCCCAGAATAGGACATGTGTAATGGTATAAGTGCCCCTGAGGGGAATACTCAGATGTAAGGGTGTAATTGTAAAAGCACTCCCCATATGGATATATATATATACACAACACAGGCCATGGGGAAAAACCCTAAGCCATTGCTCACCTAACTCTCCACTACCATATTCTCTCTCTGTTTGGTCTGTAACCACTACAGCGCCACTTTTTTGCTATGATCTAGTACTGAGAGGAATGGGGAATTGATGTGAAAGGTAACAAAGAGATACGGACATGCTACAAGATGAGGGAAGATGTTGCTGCTAAATAGACAAAAAAATTAATAAAATGCTTCCATCAAGTGACTGATGGATGGGACCAGTGTGGTCATACGTTGGCATCTGTGAGATCAATAGTGGTATATACAGCTGGGATTCTATTAGCAGCCAAAAACCTATGGAGTCAAATGACCCATAGGTAACATGTACCTCCGCCACTGATTACCGATTTTCATACTCCTGGCCTAATATGGATAATTTTATTTTTGAGAACCATCACGCTGGGCTTTCGTCAGAGTTTTTACCGGACTTCATAGAAAACTTGCGGCAAATAAGAGTGGATGTTTCCTTACGTAAGAAATCGCTATACTAGTAGCGTAGCTCGCGCATTTGGCGGCTACCTCTTGTTTGGAATTATTTTCGTCCCTTCAATATTACTAGTATTCAAGCACTTCGAGTGGCAATATTCCGAAATCAAAATTTGGTGCTACTAAGTTCATATTTTATTACTATCATTAGTTTTTATTTATTGATTAAGTTCACTCGTGCTAATTAGTGCTAACCTAAAGCTAATCCTATACGGAAAATAGCTTTATTAAAAGAAGAAGAAGATTAGTAGCTAAACTCGTAAGATTGATACTAATAAAAAAGAAGAGAAAATTTTTTGCATGCCGCTACAAAATGTATAAAACCTGGATATGACATCCGTTGTGTCACTTTGTCCACGTCAGGGAGAAGGAATGATATACCTGGGATTAGGGCTGTAAACGAGCCGAGCTCGAGCGAGCTTGACCTGGCAAGCTCGAGCTCGGTAGAAACTCGAGCCGAGCTCGAGTGAGCTTGAGATCGACATCAAACTTCAAGCTAGGCTCGAGCTCGGCTCGGACAAAAATCGAGCTCGCTCGAGCTCGGCTCGTGTAGGTTCGGTGGGGAGTCTCGGAGGGAGTACCTGCGGTTGCAGAGCCGTGTCCGAGGTGCCGAGTTGCCGGATCCGGCCATCCGGGTCGAGGAGGGGCGGCGCCGGCGAGGGAGAGGAGGGGTGCCGAGGGGGGGAGGGGCGCCGGGGGGGGGGGGACGAGGCCACGAGGGGCGGCGGCGGGCCAGGTCGACGAGCTGCGGCGGCGGGCCGGGTCGAGGAGGGGCGCCAGGGGGACGAGGCCACGAGGGGTGGCGGCGGGGGGCGAGGAGGGGGACGGGGGGGGCGAGGAGGGGGACGGGGCCACGGGGGGGGGGGGGGGGCGGGGGAGAGGAAGGGGACGGGGGGCGGCGGTCGGGGGGGGGCAAGGAGGGGCGTCGGCGGGGGGAGGAGGGGTGACGGCGACGGCGGAGAGGAAGGGGAGGGGGCGGGAGAGGGGGTCGGCGGCGGGGGGGGGGCGAGGAGGGGCAGCGGGGGAGAGGAGGAGGGCGAAGAGGGGGACGGGACAGAGTGGGGGGGTGGCCGGCGGCGAGGGCGACGAGGGGCTGTGGCGGCTGGGGCCTGGGGGCGGCGAGGAGGGGCGGGGGGAGGCGGCGGGGGGCAGGCAGAGGCCGTGGGGGGGGAGGGGGGCGGGGGTGGGGGGTGGCCGGCGGCGGGGGCGGCGAGGAGGGGCGCGGGGGGCAGGAGGGCGGCGGCGGGGGACAGCCGGGCAGGCGGAGGCACCGAGGAGGCGGGTGGGACCGTGGGAGTGGGACTGGGGGAGAGGAGGGAGGGGGTGTGGGGGTGGCCGGGTGGGGACTGGGGGTGGGGGATTTTGAGAGGAGAGGCAGGAGGGGGTGTGGGGAATTGGGGAGGGTAAAAACAATCTTAAGCTCGCGAGCTATTCGAGGTCGGCTCGTTCAAGCTCGCGAGCTTAAGATCAAGCTCGAATTCGGCTCGTTTGAAGCTCGAGCCAAGCTCGAATCGAGTCTAGAGCGAGCCAAGCTCGAGCAGTTCGCGAGCCTCGAGTTTTTTTTACAGCCCTACCTGGGATCGAGAAAATTGACAGTGCCAAATAAGAATTCGGCATTGCTACAACGCAGATGTGCGGCACCAAAAAAATATCAAACGGGGAGACACCCCACTCACTAGCCGATTAACCTTGCTCTTAGCCTCCCACTCCTAATCTTATCATTCCCCTTCTCTACTTCCTCTTTTCTCCATCTACCTCCATGGCTCCATTGCTTCTCCGGCTTGGTCACCGACGGCAGACTTCGCCACCAAGCCACGCTTTCTCTCATCCACTTCACTGCGCCACGGACCTCGCCGATGCCAGCTCGGCCCTCGGCCCACGCCGCTAGCTACTTGTTGCTGCTACTCCTATGTGCCGGCCAGCCATCAGCTCGCCTCCGACGGCCTCCTGTCTTGGCCACCACCATGCCACGGCTCCTCCGGCGTGTCGACTCTAGCCTCCTAGCTGCAGCTCGTCGTTCGCTCGGTCGCCCGTCCGTACACCGCGAGGCTGTGGGTGGCCTTCTCCTCCGGCGTCGGATCCACGCTGTGCACACCACCTTCCCACCGCGCGCTGCCGCTGCACCCGAGGCCTCGCCGTGCCTGCCATGGGAGATAGGTGTTTGTTTTTGTTGCAATATTTTGATTTCATATATGCAACAATCAGTAACAACTAGTGCGATATCGAGATTTTTTGAAAACATTTTATTGCATATGGTGGTTAAAATTGTTGTACATACTATCTATGAATGTTGCATCTCTTATTGTTTTTTTTGTTATATACATAACTGAAAAATGTTACATATATGACTTTCAAATTAGACATCCACACGACAGCAAATCCAATAAGAAATTGCCTGAAAAGAAGTATGCAAGCTTCCGGAATGATCTGCAAATGCTTTGACGGACAAAACTCAGACTGGCAGGTGGCATCCTAGCCCTTAGGTTTGCTACTTTGCCAAGTGTGACAAAATTATAGACCTTTAGCTTCACAATTCAAGATAATCTTAATTTATTCATATATGCACAAAAAATTTGGCGTCTTAAGTCTGCCGGGATTGGACTGCTAGAGAAACCGAAACTTCACAGCACAGCTACGGAGCTTCCGATATATGTAGCTACGTCTTGACTGCAAGACGTGTTGTTTAGTTCGGCCCAGGTGGTCGTTTTGGCTTTTATTTCTATAGTAAATTGTTGTTAAATAATATATTATTAACATAACGTTTAAGGTAAATTATAGTATAAACTATACCGAGTTCAACTGTACCGATCAAAATTTCATGTAACTATTTCTTTCTATATACTACATGTCACGAACAAATTATAATTCAAAAACCACATCCATAAATCTCACTTAAAAAAAACCATCCATTAGTGTCCGTATTGAATCCTGTTCTGACATATCCAATGTGTCAATCCAATCCATCCTTCGTATTAACATGTCCAGATTTGTAAAGCTATGGAACAAATTTACACTGTTATAATTTAAACCACCACAATGAATGGTATCGATTTTTCTCTTCTTCACCTATTAACACAGTAGTTTCTGGCCTTTAAGACCAAATATAGTGGCTTCTTTTGAATTTCATATTTTTAGATTTTATATGACATGGATTTTTCTCTTTACGTTGGAATTTGTATACAAATACAATTGGTAATTTTCATTTTATTTTTTTTCTGGATTTAGATATTTAGGGATTTTGATTTATAATTCATATAAAATATCAAATCAATAATTTCCATCTAATTTTTTTCCCGAATTTGAGCTATGTATGGGTTTTAATTTGGAGTTGTAATGAAAATCACATCGCTAATTTCGTATTATTTTCATTCCGAATTTATATTGTTATTTTTATTTAATTTACAATCTCAATTTTAGGTGGGAATTCATATACAAATCCATTAGTTAATTTTCATGTAATTTTATTCCAAATTTCAGTTATGTACAACTCTTAATTTTGAGTTCGTATGAAAATCAACTAACTAATTTTCTGTTGTTTTTTTATTGTATTTGATATGGACTCTTTATTTTAATCTAAGCCGTAATAATTCGCGTCCTCTAGATGGATGGTTAGGTGATTTTCTTTAAATAGTAACATTCAATGGCTGCTATAGCGTAACTTTAGAGCAACTCCAAGAGAAGAGCTAAATCATTTTCTAAAGGTAAATTTGGCTATTATTGGAGAAAAAACGTCTCCAATAGACTCTGTAAATGACTCTCCAAATTTAGTAGCTCTCCATCCCTCCTCCTTCGCTCTCTATTTTTGGATAGCCTACCTCGCTCACCATCCAGCCTCTTGGCGCGGTCGGCGTTTCCTTCCCGCACGCTGCGCCCCATTCCCGCGCGTACGCGACCCACCGCGCGCCCTCTAGTTTAGATAGCCTGTTGGAGTAGTCTTGTTTTTTTAGATGAGATTTATTTTAGAGAATAGCTAAATCACTAAATTTAGATACTTCTTTTGGCTAATCTCTTGGAGTTGCTCTTAAGATCCATCAAATTATGGGCTAGACGTTTTGCTCTTTTATGAGAATTTTTAGTCAATTCATTATTTTTCTTAGTATGTCTAAACGATCTGCCATGAGTTTTAAATATATAAAAGATATAAATAGATTGTCTCTCTTTTCTTCTCCTTATGATGGATGGATTAGATTAGGGCTGGCCAAGAAGACGATTGTGCTAAGCTCTGGACTCCCAAAAATGGCCATTAGCCGACAAAAGGAAACCAACAACCGAGCCGTGCAAGAAGATGGCAAGCATGCAGGCAGTCTGGAATCTCCGGGTAGCATGCTGGCCTAGCACATAGGCCCCGAAAACTAAGTGTATGTTAGGACCACGGTATGAAAAAAACATAGGAATAAAAAAATAAAAAGAATTCATTTATAAAATAAAAGATTGGAAAACACTAGACTTTTGTAGTAACGAGTGTTATTTTTTAGAGATGAATGATATTGATTTAGTATGACAGCATACACTTCAAAACCAAGCACAGACACCGAGACGAGGGAGCCAGGGACTCCTTTCCTACAAATAGTGTAGGAAACTTTCCCAATCAAAGAAATACGGTTGCTCTATTCCTTTGATCCAAATGCATGTACGGTTTCTCAATACCTAGGAATCTTGATTCCTGTTTTTTTTTTCCTTTGAATTTACCAAACGGGCCTAAAGCAAACTTTAAATGATGTTCGGTCCGAGGGGTAAGGCAAAGCCACTACAGTTGTTCTCTGAAGATCTGATCACGTATGTCTTATAAGGAAAGGAGAGAAAGAAAGAAAGCAACAGTTGTTGGCATGACCTACCCTAGGGACGGACTCTCTTGAGTTCATAGATGTTTAACTAAACATCTATTATTATTTTTACAAAAATACAGTATATATTAGATATATTTTTTTTAATTGAGTCAAAATACTATATATTTATATCTAAAAATATAAATCAGTCTAATTCAACCTACACCTCTCTCCCTCACACAGACTATTAGAGCTCTCTCTACGCCTACTAAACCTACTATAAACCAAATTTCTCAAGGCTCCAACTGGCCACCCAAATCCTATCCCTAACTATCCATCTATCTCAATGCAGCGGCGACGCGAACATGGAGGATGAGGGAGCCAACCAAACAGGAGGCTTGAGGTAGTGCCGCAAGCACACAATAGCCGCACACGGCGGCGGCCAAGGAAAGGGAGAGGAAACGCACGGCACGCAGTGACAGCGAGCCATCATGAAGGCAAACTAATTCCCAAAAGGACCACAAGTGCCTTCTAGGAGCAAAGTGAGGGCGTGAGGCGGTACGGGTAAGCAGGAAAGTGACGCGACGAGTTGGATGGCAACGTGAAGAGCAGAGAGGTATGAAACGCATGGCATTGCGCACGAGGTCTCATTCCCAGGTAAGTTGCGTTCGGTCTCGCACTCTCCCTCCCAATTCTGAAATTGGCAAATCACAAATAGTCCATTGAATGATTATGCCTTTGTGAAATGTAAATTGTAGTACCTTCAAAATGAACAAAAAGTTTACAGATTTGAATTCTTTATAGATAGTGTTGGTTAGCTTAACATAATAAATGTAATTTCCTTAAACTTTTAAATTGGTTAGCATAAAAATTTGAATAAATTAGCAAGTTGGTTCTAAGGAACAATGAGATAGCTATTTCTAAAATTACATGAAGTGTCGTAGACTTAAAATTGCATTTTGCTTAGTTTTTTTGTAGTTTTCTATATTATTTTCAGATTTTTTTTGTTAGGACAATTTGTATTTTTTCCACCGAAATTTTTTTCTTTAAGCAACATTTTATTAATTCTAAACACCAAAACGCATGATCCGCTAGTGACTAGGTTACACCAGAAGCCACCGCCCCCCACAAAACCTACCACCAAGCGCCTAGCTAGTTAGTTACGCGGGCATCTTCTGGTACATTGTTTTTCGACCGGTATGACACAAGCTTAGGAGAATTTCTACGTCTTGCGCACTGAAGTCAGCGCACACTCAACAGCCACCGGTTTGTCTTTAAAAAAAAAAAGAAGTCTCCAAAAAACAGGCACCCGTTTGAGGGAAATTTAACTTTTTGCCACTCTTAACATTGCCACCTACTCAAATGTCATCCTCTACATTGCAATTAATATTTTGCCACTCTCCAGCCTACATGGCGCCCATGTCAGCGCGAAACCCGCCACGCTGGCCCGCGCCCGCGCTGCGCCCGCGCCTCCGCCTCCGGCCCCGCGCCGCCGCCCGCGCCTGCGCCTCCGCCTCCATCGGCGCGCCGCCTCCCCGCTCGCCCGCGCCTCATCTTCCCCGAGTCCGGCGCCGGGATCCCGCCGGTGAAGCGCTGCGTCTCAGGCCAATTCATCGCGCGTGGGGCATCTCCAGGGCACCCCGAGCACATCCCCCACCTCGCCGGACCCCGCCGCCCTCCCCAGCGAGCCGCCGCCGTCTTCATCCTCGCCGCCAAGCTCCCTCTCGCCGCCGGCCCGCCCTGCTCCATCTCGGCCTCGACCGACGCCCCAGGTGAGCTCCGGGATGCCCGTAGATGCTTCACCGTCGAGGAATCGGGCTCCCGCCCGAGCCGCCGGTGTCCTCGCTCCCCTGTCTCGGCCGCGGGGACGGAGGCGGAGGCGCGGGCGCGGGCGAGCGGGGAGGCGGCGCGCCGACGGAGGCGGAGGCGCAGGCGCGGGCGCGGGCGAGCGGGGTGGCGCGGGCGGCGGCGCGGGGCCGGAGGCGGAGGCGGAGGCGCGGGCGCGGGCCAGCGCTGCGGGTTTCGCGCTGACATGGGCGCCACGTAGGCTGGAGAGTGGCAAAATATTAATTGCAATGTAGAGGATGACATTTGAGTAGGTGGCAATGTTAAGAGTGGCAAAAAGTTAAATTTCCCCCGGTTGGGGCATTTTCATAGGTTGCATTGCATTATTGGCAAGCAAATGTTCATTCATGCGGTGTTGGCACGATGTTGTTTTACTACAACACTTCCGTATCTGTGAGCAGTCTAAGGTGATACTTTAACTAGCTTTTAGCTTAAATTTATGGTTATCTTTTAGCTTTTAACTGAAATTGCAATGTAGTGGCTGTTAGTTTTTTTTGAGAAAAAATAAGAAAAAAATAAAAAAAGAGAAAATTGAAAGAAAATCATTATATCGTCACGGATAATACAAAAGAATAAGGGAGAAAAAGAAAAAAAATAAAATAAGTTAAAATTAGAAATCGATACGTTCCAAGTGACTTCTAGCTTAAATAAGCCAAAAACAAAAAAGCCAGAAAACTGAAGCCGTTTAGAGCGGGGCCAATCTAAGGGTATATGTTATCCATCGTGATTAAATAGGATGGAGTAGATATATTTCCGTTAGGTCACGCTAGCTCGCCTCTGTTTAGATTTGATTCCGCATATACCTAGGAGAAATAGGAGAAGAAAATTCTCTTGGGGAGGCCCCAAAAACTCACTTTAGAGGCTTTATATCAGATTTTGCCACCTAACCTCTAACACTAATATCAAAGCAATACATCTTCTTACTCTATACCCTCTTCTTCTCTGTCCCCATTTCTTCTCCACCTCTCTTCTTATCTCCCATCTCTCTCTTCCATCGCCATGACCTGTTGAAGTCATGTGCTGCCCAGCTCCTCCACATCTACACCGCCGCTCATTGCGCTGCGCTGTTGCCAGCCGCGCCACGCTGCACCGTTGCTAGCACACCCCTAACTTGCTCCGTGCCGCCTCCTCCGCACCTACGTTGAACCACCGATAGCCTTGTTGCGCTATACCGGAGCTCGTCAGAGTGCTGCCATTGAAAAACTTGAAATAGGGAGAGAGAGCGACGAAGAAGAGAAAGAGATATATTGCTTTGAGATCGGTGTTGAAGGTTAGGCAGTAAAATCTAGAACGGGATCTTTAAAGGGATGTTTAGGGCCTTCCCCGAGCCTTTTTTTTTTTTTGCAGAGATGGGGACTATGTGATCATGGTTCTGCCTAGTGAGAAGAATAAAAAGGGGCAGCAGGTACCCAATGCAGGGGTAGAGCGGCCACTCTACTTGGCTGATAAGACAAAGTTTTTGGAATAAAGACGTGGGGTTACTGAACTTAAAGTAGCCGTAATTTTGACCGGAGAAAAAAAAGGTAATGATGCCGCTTTTAGAAATAGCCCCCTGCTCTTTTTCTTTTCTTTTCTTTTCCCCCTCACATTGGAGTAATAGTGACCGTTCTAATATGTCGTCGATGTCGATCGCCCTGGACTCCTGGTCCTTGTTTTTTTCTCTCTCCCTTTAATAGTGATGGCTGATGACCGTTGCTAAGTTGCAATTTATTCACAGAAAAAAAAGTACCAGTAGCTAGTTATTACAGTATTTCTTTGCCTTCTAAATACTACTAGTATACTGCTTTTATATACAAAGATACTAAAACCAGATGCTAGAACACAGAAAAAGGCATGCACGGTAGTGATATGCATATGTAATGGGAGTATCTACCTACCTGCTCGGATATGACCATTTATGTATGCATTAACTGATCTAGAACAAAAATTACAAGGGACCTCATATATATATTTATTGACATGTTCATCAATAATATAGTAGACAGTAATGCGTTCTAAATTTTATATCTTTCGACTCGTCATACTCAAGCCAACTGTCATACTGATCAAATCGTACAGAGTTAAATCTTCTCCTTTTTCCTCCAAACATTGTCTATGGAAAATCATATGTATGAGGTTGGTAAGGCCCATTATTCAAGTACTTTCTTCTTACAACATCTTTTGATTGGGGAGAGCTGTCTATTCTTTTCATTTTGCTTGAATCAAACTAAATCTCATTTTTTCAATTGATTTCTAAACTTTTGTATTCGTAGCATTTGCATTTGAACTTGGTGTCTTTCTTTTAGAAATAGCTGTATGACTATGGACTATCTGCCATAGAGCGATAATAATTATTGAAAGTTAGAACACCCTGAATTAGATATTTAAGCATATTGACAAATTCCCTAATTCAATTGTTGCAAAAATCAAAACAGTGCATTCTAATATTAAAGCCCTGGCCCGCAAATATTTCAAAAATCATAGAATTGAAATCCTAAAATTTAAATCATAAACTTTAGTACCTACTTTGGTTGGCTATCATTACTTCGTTAGCTATAAAGATTACTGAACATTTGAATTTTGAAAGTAAGAAGTCAAGATGAGACGATGAGTGAACGACCTCACCTATTGTCGTGACAGTTGGCCATATTGCATACAACATACGTATACTAAGATTTATTCCATTTGCATGTGCGCCCAGTGAGATTAACACAGCGAGAAATCTAATTGTACCATTTGACGCATGCAGGCGTAGGCGAGAAGTGGGCGGTGTGCTCCCAGACGACAACAGCTCTAGCACTAGGTTCATCACTAATACAGACGAAATGTTGTGTGCGTGGCGTGCCGTGTGGAGAACAGGGGATGTAGGTTAAGTGTCATCCAGATTTAGCGTTGGCTACTTGGTTGGTTTGAGGCCGATGTTGGTTTGAGCCTTGGGCTGGCGTTGGCTTGGGGTTGGACCGGCTAGTAGCCCACGCTCGATCGGTTCAAGTAGTCCCTATTATTTTGTTCTCTTTTCACGATCGGTTAATATGCTGTGTTGTACAACTTCAACTTACACGCATTTTTTTTGGAGTGCCTAGCTTTGTCAATATCCTACATGTTTTCTTTTCTTTTCTCTCCCTATTTGCCAACGTGTTTAAGCTTTGTTTCTTTTAAATAGATATAGTCATTGACATGTGGGGCACTAATTTTCGGTATTTGGAAGTACTCACTATGTAAACTTAGATTCTAAGCAATAAAAATTAAAATTGGCCCGGGGGTCTGTGCCCCCTCACTGCTCAACATGCATTCGCCCATGCATGTATGAATAGAGGTGGGAAATGGATATAAATTATTCATATTATTTGGTTATCGTATTTGATAGGATACAAATACGATATAGATTTTTTATCCGATTAATAATTTCTCTCATGTTTGTAATCGCATAAAAAATATGGATACAATATGGTATTGAATTTTACCATCTGAAATTATTTTATCCAGACTATTCGTATCCGGATTCGTATTCGGCGAAGCAATATACATATTTTATTGTAATATGACTAATTAGTTGGATAAGTTTTTAATTTAATATGAATTTGTGTTTCTTTAAGTGAAGTAAATGAATTAGAATAATTAAGTGTGACTGTAGAGAATAAAATATCATTAATATCTTCATATTACATAAATTATGATGATATCCAGATCAGATCGAATTGAGTAGATATTTAATTTGAATTCGTATTTATTATAACATTTGATTTGTATTTAAAAATATTTAAATTTGTATCCATATTTATTTACAAAATATGAATCTAAATATGGTAGGTACACTACCTGATTCGTATTATCCGTTTCCATGTGGATTAACCATCGGAGTAAAAGGGTGGATGGGAAAAAAGAGTTTTCAAACGGGAGGCGAGTATAGTAGGAGGGGGAAACTTAAAAAAAAGCCGTGCAGCTTCCGTGCAATTTCTTGCTCCTCCAACGTCATGTCACAGCAAGTGGAGATGGCAAAAACACTGGCGACGGCGACAGCAAGCGAACCGCGCGAGAAGCTCTGTAGCAAAACACTGCGATGGCACGGTTTACCGTACCAAGCTACTGTAGCAACAGATCTAGATCGCCCTTTTTGAATCGAATGACTAAGAATCACTAAAAGTCAGTCTGCTGTTTTTCTCTGACTTTTGGTCGTGCTCCAAACGGCTTAACCACGGGTTGCTCTTGCTATAGAATTTTGGCTATAATTTTTACCGTAGTGGCTACTAGCTTTTTCTAATTTAAAATAAGAAAACAAATAAAAAACTTAAAAACACCACTATATCTTTTGGGCTAAAAAACAAAACAAAAAATCAAAATTAAGAAGCCAATGCTTTCTAAGTGATTGGAAACCAGGAGTCCAAAGTTGAAGCCGTTTGGATGGTAGAACCCATGGTTGAAAATTTTCATAACATATTCCCTGGGAAGCCAATAATATTTTTTTTGAGTTAAAGAAATCAATTGTGATCACCCTAAGAATCTGTTCATATTGACTTTTGCTGATAACTTTTGGCTGTGGCTGATAAATAGTAGTGGCTAATAGAAGAGGTTAGTAAATAGTAGTGGTTCATAAATAATAGTGTATTACGTAAGAAAGATGGTGCAACAAAATACACTACAACATTTAGACCGCCATGCGACTTACAGAATTGTGATATAATAAATACAAAGTATATTACAATATGTGAAAAATAAAGAGTAACAGTTGATAGAAACGGTTTATAAAATCTGGAACATTCGTATTACCTTTTACTTCTAAAAGCAGCCAATATGAATAGGCCTTAAGGGCTTGCTAATGTAGCCTTTGGAATTCTTTTTTATATTTTTGTAGAGCTGCACGTGTTATTTGCATGCTGAAGTGCTAATTTATCTCAAGCCAACTTGAGTGGTATTATTGTGGAGTGTGCTTTTCTTTGGAAGTTTATTATTGAGCCCTTGCTATCCGACCCTAACTTTGTGAACAGTCACTAATGTTAACTAATGTTCACCGAAATCCCCGTATAACCGTGCAACTTGTTGGTCGTTTCTACGTCAATGTTCCAATTGAAAAAAAAACATCTCTGACCATGCTGGACTGGCTCGCTTAGCTCAGAATTAGCACCGCATTGACCGTTTCACCTAGCGTAAAAACTATTTTACCATCGAATTTATGTACGATTTCAGTTTTCACTCGCGCAGGCTGGCTCCTTTTCGAACAAAGCTCGCAATCTTCTCGCGCTAGTAATTACTACTAACCAAAACTCCAACGATTTTCACACAAGATTCATGCCTGCCCTTCAATATACCATGATATAAGAATTACTGCAGCTGGTAGTAAAATAATGCAGTAACAAGAGGCAGATAATCCATAACAGTGTGCTTGCATAGGGACAAGGGAACTCTGGTGGGTTTGTCAAGGTGGGGAGGGACAGAGTTCTACCCCTGGTAATGGTCAGGGTTGGACTCCCCAAACCCACACGAGTGGCCTCTGAAACCCAAAAAAGAATCATAAAACCACCCAAGAGAGAGAAGAAAAACCTCACGACAAGAACACCACCACTCCCTCCCTCCCTCATCTCCCTTCTTTTCCAAACCTTCTTTTCCAATAGTCTACTCTCCCTCTCTAGAACCAATCTAAGACTATAAAAAAGCTCAAAACTCCTAAGCTGCTTGAGCTTAACTCACTTTAGGCTCGATTCAAGCTCTAAATGAGCCGAGCTCAAGCTAGTCTCGAGCTCGTAAGCTTCTACAAGCTGAGTTCAAATAGCTTGGTAGAGCTTGTTAATTTTTCAACCCACACACAAACCTGCATTTCCTACGGCCTATTTTCAAAATCCAATGAGTACCTAGCCCAAGGCTAGGTTCTTTTATGCTTCATGCTTATGACTTTTACTACAGTAGTTAACTTTCGAAACGGTACGTCTTTTCAAGGCGGGGGTCTATAAGTCGATTGTAGTAGACACTGTATCGACTTCAGCTATACCTGCCAAAATCGCATGCGATTGTCTCTCTATTTGTACTCTCTCTTATGAACGCCCGAATTCAAAAGTCATAAGCCACAACCCAAAAGAACCCACCCCAAAAAGTCTCCCTCCCACCAGTCTGCCAACCCTAGCTACCACCAATCTCCAATCCTACCCTCCCCATTCTCCACCTCTTTCCCAACCTGCCGCCTCTCCCCCCACCCCTCCAGCCACCACCCACCTCACTGCTTCTCCTCCCACGCATCGCCCAATCCTTTTCAATTCCTCCTCTCCTCTGAGCTTTGACCATCGTCCACCGTTGGTTCTTCTCCCACCTCGATGGCTGCCCTGCTTGGAATCTCCTCCGTCACTGCCATGCGGAGATACCCCACCGCTTGGGTAGAGACTACTGAACACACTGCTCCTACCCTATTTGGATCTTTTTTACCGCTGATGACATCACCCCAAAGGATCGCCTCCACTGCTTGGGCAAGGTCATTGGTTGCCCTGCTCTTGCCCCGCTTAGATCCCCATCTGGTATTGAATATTGATGAATGATTAGCGTGTCTGCTATAGCAATGTGAATCTTGTGGTCTTGATGTTTTGGATTGTTCATCCCTTGAATTTCTGTGTTTATTATTTGGAGTTAGAACTTAAGGAAAATATGTTGCATCTGTATAAGATCCATTTTTTGCAGCGATTCTTTTGTTGACGAGCGTAGACCAGCCAAGCTTTGAACGAGCAGAGCTTGAGCCTCGAGCTTGGCTGGCTGAGCTTGAGTTCGATACAAACTTGAGCTGAGCTTGAGCAAACCTAGGTTGAACTTGGGCCTAACTCAACCTAGGCTTGCTCGAGCTCAGCTCGAGTTTGTATAGAACTCGAGCCCAGCCAGACGAACTCACTCGAGCCCAGCCAGACGAACTCACTCGAGCTTGCCTCGTGTCCGATCCTAAATCCAAGTAAAGTGAATATCCTTCAACCAAAGTAAGGAATACTCCCTCCGTTTTTTTTCACTTGACGTTTTTGACTTTTTCACGGTTTTCGAGATATGATTTTGATCACTACTTTTTATAACATTACACTAAGATATATTAATAAATTATAATATTATAAAAATATTTTTAACAATAAATATAATAATAATTTTTGTATAGCCAATCTCAATACTTTTGGTCTATTAACGATCAGACTTTAAAAAGTTTGACGACATAGATTTCAAGAAAGTCATGTACTACACCCGTCCCGCAATATAAGCCATCATTCTTAGGAAACAGCTTTCTACAGTATAAGTTTATTATGGAGACTAAATATGTAGTTATTATAATATTTTTACTATATACATTTACTTTAATACTGAAAAAATGAGTGAGTGGTTGTAGTATGTTATTTAATAGAGGCATATATGATCCAATAATATTGATTTTTTAAATTTAATATTTTTTAGTTTATATGTATGATATGATAGATTTTAAACTTATATTGTAGGACGGAGCAAGGAAAAATAAACGGTGGAAAGCAGCAGTTACCAAACCAAATAAAAGTTACCGAAAACAAGTTTAGAGAGAGACTCAGAAAAGGGCGCAAGCATTTACTTTCCTTTTTTTTTTTTTGCTGGGGTTAGGAGAGGGAGAGGCTCCTCCTCCTATATTAGAGCCTCCCTTTGCATCAGCAGCAGCAGCGGCACAAACTGTTCCTCTCCTCTCTTCTTCCGTTACTCCTCACCTCCCTCCTCTCCTCTCCTCTTTTAAGGCAAGTGCTTGCTCCTCTCCAATCCATCAAGGCTTGAGAACCCAAGAATGGCTCACGAGATGAGTGGTGGTTTCTTTGGTCATCCCCCGCCTCCGCCACCGGCGCCGTTCCAAGAACAGCTGGTCATGGAGGAGGAGGAGGGGTACAACGGCCACGTGGACGAGGCGGAGGAGGGCGGCCACGGCGGCGGGGCACAGGGGAAGCTCTGCGCGAGGGGCCACTGGAGGCCCGCCGAGGACGCCAAGCTCAAGGAGCTCGTCACGCAGTACGGGCCCCAGAACTGGAACCTCATCGCCGAGAAGCTCGACGGCAGATCAGGTAAAAGAGAACAACCAGCGCCTAAGATGCTTGCTCCCCTGAATGCAATGACGAGAAGAGCTGTTGCATTTTGGATTCAATGCGTAGAGAGAGAGAGAGAGAGAGAGAGAGAGAGAGAGAGAGAGAGAGAGAGAGAGAGAGAGCTTTTGCTGCGTCTTCTGTTTTGCGCGTGGTTTCTTCCCTGGAAAAAAGTTTTGTGCGTGTTGTCTCTTGTGTGGTTGGTGCAATGGCGATCGTTGATTCTGACTGGTGCGGTTGTGTTCTGCTTTTTCTTTTGGCGGCGACGGCGAGCAGGGAAGAGCTGCCGGCTGCGGTGGTTCAACCAGCTGGACCCGCGGATCAACCGGCGGGCGTTCTCGGAGGAGGAGGAGGACCGGCTGCTGGCGGCGCACCGCGCCTACGGCAACAAGTGGGCGCTCATCGCGCGCCTCTTCCCCGGCCGCACCGACAACGCTGTCAAGAACCACTGGCACGTCCTCATGGCCCGCAAGCAGCGCGAGCAGTCCGGCGCCTTCCGCCGCCGCAAGCCCTCCAGCTCCTCGTCCTACTCGCCGCCGTCCCCTGCCCCCCCGCCGCCGCCCTTCCTGCCCGTTGTCGCCCTCCACCACAGCCACCACCACGGCTCCCCTCCCCGGCCGCTCCACCAGTACAGCACCGCGGCGGCCGCGCACGCACAGGCGCAGCAGTACAACGCCGCCGCGGCCACCCGCGCGTACAGCGGCGGCGAGTCCGACGAGTCCGCGTCCACCTGCACCACCGACCTCTCCCTCAGCTCTGGCAGCGCCGCCGTCGCCTGCTTCTACCACCAGAGTACGTGCCCCCGCTCGCTCCAGCTGCATGCTTGCCGTCACGTCTCAAGTCCCAAGCTGCCGTTTTTTCCTTGTCACATGGTCTTTCGATCGACTGACACGGTGGTCTTGTCCGCTGCAGGCTACGACATGGTCCCGCACACCACCGCGCCGTTGGCGGCGTTCGCGCCGAGCGCGCGCTCCGCCCCGTCGTCGGCTCGGCAGCACCGGGAGGCGGCCGCCGGCCAGGGCGGCGACAAGCTCACCCTTCCCTTCTTCGACTTCCTCGGCGTCGGCGCGACATGACCAGCGCAAGGCCGACAAGTGAGCGGCGGTGGTGTACAGGAGGAGGCCAAGATCAAAGCCCAAGCTAAGCTTAGAGTTAAGAGCTAAGAACAACAAGACTAGCAGTGGAGAAGAGGAGGAGGATAAGGTAAATTAATGGCGATTTGTGTGGGTGTGGTGTGGGGATGCCTTTTTGGCTCCATGCCTCAGTTTTGCTGCTGCTGCTGCTGATTCTACTGCTTGGGAGTTGCAACAAAAAGCAGAGCAAGAGATTATTCAGACGAATGGATGGAAAAGAAGTGAACTCGTGCAACACAAACTGCGAGGCAAGCAAGATCAGATACTCAACTACTGCTAGATTACTAGATGCCTCTGCATCTATCTTCTTTTCATGTTCTGTTTCTGTTCCTTACCTTCTTTCTCTCTCCTCTTCTCCCCTTTTAATGAAGAAGAAAAGAAGAACTAATTCCCCTTGCAACAAGAACCGGTTGCGAACTTGCAATGCAGCACAGCATGAGTGAACATGCCCTCCTCCGGCTTGTGTGATCGATCGATCGATCCTTGCATTGCGTTGCGTTGCGTTGCGTGTCTCTGTCCATCTGGCGAACAAAAACAAAGGCTCACTCAGTGTACTAGGAACGCCGGTCTGATCGTTGCGTACGAGTGATCAATGAGCAGTGACTGCAACGAGTGTGATGGTGTCGAGCTAGCCTCTTCTTGTTGCATTGATCAACAAGAACATTTTGACAGCAACACTCTCATCTCTAGCTAGGATATACAGGATGGACGGATGGTTAGTCCCAAAGACAAGATAGATAGGTCATTTTCGTCTCTCTCCTGGAAGTTCCCTCCCCTTTTAGCCCTTTTGGAGCTCATCCTGCAAGCGAACGAAACTGCTATCGCGCCGCAGCTTGTTGTTTCCTCTCTCAGTTACTCACTGCAAGTGCTGATGATGTTGCTACGGCCTTACCGACCATTACTGCAAAATGCACAACTACCTGGCCAACGCCCATGCTGCTGAACAGTTAATACAAGCGTGTATGTAAATATGTACTAATCCATTATGCCAAGTTTGCATTGATCAATCAAATGCAACCGTGCAGGTTTTAACTGTTTTAATAATTAGTATTATTTATCAGTAGCTCAGCTAAAGTTTTGACTGGAGTTGTTGAGCATGGACACGTATATATATCTATGTATATATGCAAATCAATTGAGCCTGATAAGCGGTCTGCTTCTCTGATGAATGGACGAAGGCATGAATGAAGCAGTCATGTTCTTCAACCACTGACTGGGTCAGGGTCCAAGGTAACAGGCCCCCAGTTTATGTTTGAGCTGACACTCTGATGTGTGAATCAATACAGAAACTTATCTCCCCTCAACAACAGGGGAAAAAAATCAATCTTGTTCTAGTGAAGTCTTGTCTGAAGACAGGTTTGTGTATCTTTGTATCTGAACTGATATAATTGGGAAGTCGCTTGCTCGGTTGAAGTGATGAACTGGTCGTGTTCAACAACTATGTGGAATCTAGACTGTGTCAACCTAAATGTATATACACCCACATCCTAATTTATGGTACATATGGTTCAAACTAGATGTTCACCTAATTGTTTTTGAACACTTGCTTTAGCCTGCGAAGTGTTAAACTGAAGAGAAAAAAAAAATGCTTACAGAACTAGCTGCAGTTTGTTTCATCAGGACACTTGTGATCATTTGGATATATAGGAATGACATTAAACATATTGCCCTTTGGTTGAATAGAGTAGGCATCATTCTGGTGCCCAAAATTATGGCAGACCCGTCCTTTTACTCTCATTTTGCTTTGGTGAGTTCAAGGTACTGGGAAGTTTTTGTTTTCCAAACAAAGACAGTTATTGATCAATGCATCTATCTTAAGACAAAACAAAAAACCTACAAATAAAATAGGTCGATAAAGGCCAACACACCTGTAGCACATATGTGTGCTTTTTTTGTTTCAAAATATTCTGTAATACTAGGTAGTGAACAACACTCAAAATAACATCTCAAGAAGTGTCTTTATATGCTACATAAAGACACTAAAAAAACGTCTAAAGAAAAACGACTTTATGAGACCATTTTGTTATAGTTTACTAGCCAATTTTCAATCACATTGACAGTGAGTACCACTATAATTTATTAGCTAATAATCAAGCTTCGACCACAATTTTGACATTGTAGATACAAGTCGCATGTGCAATTTGACACGGCAGTATTCAAGAGGTCAAAATTGTTGTTTTCATTTCTCCCACAAGATTCAGCTTCAGCTAACGAATAGCAGAGATGCCTCCACAAGGGGAATATCTCCTTACCTAATGCGATCTTTTACCTTGTTTCTTGCTACAAGAAAAGGCAGGTTTTTTTTGTGACGTCATTGCCAGGACAATTTGGAGCAGTCCGTCCACCTTCCCGTGCACCGACGGAGTATAGCTAAAATTCTATCTATGTTCGTCGCAAAAAAAAAATGTATGAACAATTAGGAATTTTTTAAAAATAATCCCTTCTTTATTCGAAAATCCAGAAATATACCTGCGTTTTATTTTTTTTTACAGAAATAACCTTCATCTGTCCAACCGTTAGGCGACTGAACCCTCTCGTCCAAGGGCCGAGTGGCACGCAAGCCAGTTGCCCAACCGTTCAACAATAACACCTCTCACCAATCACTAATCTTCGACCACGTTGTTCATTTCGACCACTCGCTAATCTTCGACCACGTTGTTCACTTTGACAACTCACTAATCTTTGGCCACGAAGTTTAGACTATGATGTTTTAACCACGCTGTTCTCTTTGACCACTCACTAATCTTCGACCACGTTGTGTCGATCACATTGCTTCGACCACATACCTGTGGGCGGCTGCATACTTGTCGTCTAGTGGTAGAGCTACTGCCTGTCTGTCACTCGGCCGTTGAGCGATAGAGTCCAGTCGCCCAACTGTTGGGTGATTGGAGACTATTTCTATAAAAAAAAATTAAAACACAAGTATATTTTTGTATTTTTGAATAAAAAATAGATTATTTTTTAAAAACTCGAACAATTAGGTTAGGAGTTTTCACATCATCTTCTTAATTTGATCTCTACTGTATGTTGTAAACAAATTGGTACCATTTGGCTGCCATGGCCTTGATTTGCTCTGGTAGATTGGTACCATGCATGTTTGTAGGGTCTATGCTCTATGTAACAATAATCCACATAATGCACAACAATAGCACCTAAGGCCTTCTATAATGTCTAAATCAAGAATTAGTTAGGTCAAGTAGCCTCACGATGCAAGAGTTGAGCTAAAGCAAACCCCTTGATGGGTTGGGAGATCATGGATGAAGCCATCCATGGCCGATTTGGACCTGCTCCTGTCCAAGTTATGCTGTACAAAATCGTCACTGTTTGCGTTGATGAAATGTTGAGGAATAGTTGTTGACCACCGTGAATGCACTGGCCGCACCAAGAAACCTCATTCGGCGTATATCTGGCTGTCATGTCAGATGTCTGCAGGGTGATTTTTTTGTCGAAATGACTAGGGGTTTCCGGGAAAGTGTTATCTCATTCTTTCTAATCTCACACATTATGGTTTCAAAGCCGACAGAAGAATCCTGCAATTTACATTTGATCGAGGCAGTTGGGAATTGTCACATGGAAGGCATGTAGCAAGCGTACTTATTGGTATAAGGCAGCTAACTGATCCATCCGATCATCTGCAATATATATTCCGTTTGAAGTACAAATATTCTCTCTCCAAATTGAGTAGAAATACAAATATGTAATCCAAAGCTCAAAGTTTCTATGTTTTGTCACATTATAATGGCCTCTTTCGAATTAATCAGGCCGTATCATAGTAGTTATTGTCTATGTTTTCTTCTATAACAAAAATAGCACTAATATTAAAGCATATAAAGAGATAAGCATTATCCATCTATTATTTATCATATTTTAAAAATTATACAAATCATTCCTAAGAAAACATATAAGCATCTCTCGTACGTGTATAAAGCTCAAGCATTTCGGCAGTTGAAAACTGAGGAGGAATTGAGGCATCATTTCGTTTTAGCATACGACATGGTCTAATCCCCCACGTACGCAATGAGTTCGTCAGTAGTTGGTAACACTGTATCAATGAAGGACTCACGGACTATATATTGTTTTCAGATGGATATCAGATTACTGATTTTATATTGATGATCTTCTATCTCCAACGAACTCTGGAATTGACTTAAGCGATTGATAATGCGCGGTGTTTGATTCGCGGCACTGATAGATGTACCAATCGTCTAACTGTTCCTATTTTCTAAAAAGAAATGTTCTCAAAAGTCAATGCTAAGAAGTACTCAAAATAATTCAAAACAACACCCAGATTAACAGTTCACATTCGTAGATGATACAAAAGTTACGGGTGAAGTAGCTATGGGTCATGAAAAACCTAGAGTAACTTATCGTAAAATGCCCTAACATTGACTCTTGAAGTGGTCGCCTGGTTAATATTTTCTAAGAGCGTGTGCATCTCTAGATGTTATGGCAATTGCATGGAGGAGAGAAATTTTTTAGCACTGATACCAATAGATAAGGGAGTGAGTGCTAAGCCTGGTTGCACCGAAGGAAACCTTAGAAGCTGATGTAGGTCAAAACAAGTTAAAAACGTTTAGCAATTAGGTGCTAAGGCTTGGAATAAAAATAGCTAATAATAGTATGGGTATTGATGTGGGTCGTGTGTCCGGATGCACTACTCACATCAGATGCCTCGCTCAGCAACTGAGCAACACGATCATGTGGCCTTGTGATGACTGACTTCCAGCAACATTTGTCTGCATCAAAATCAGGCACCTCCTTATCCACTCCCCCACCATGACCATAGTAGCTCTCTCTCCCCTCCTTAGTTGCTTCGGCCAAGCCACCACCATCAAGCTTCTCCGGTTAGCTATGGCTAAACACCCCTCTCCCAGCAATCTCCTTTCACCCCTCTCTCTCTACCCAAGGTTGAGCTTCGTCACTGTTCGGGAGCGAGCGTCGCTACACGCAGTCTTCATGAGTATGCTACAACGACCTGTGTCTCGTCACAGGGTGTGACCTCCATAAGCACCACCGAGGCCGGCTAATATCTACGGCCGCCGGCTAGGTGCGGAGTTGCCATCCTTACCCCGACGCTAACGAAGATGAATGGAGGACCTCGGTCACTGGTGTTGTTTGTTCTTGGTGCCGTTCTCATCAAGAATAAGCAACATGCTCGGTGACGATGCAATCGGGCCGATCTTGCCATTTGTCAGATCTAGGCCTACCTGCGACGAGCTCCAATGTCAAGGTGCTGGATTTGGTAAAACATTGTATCCTTCTTCGTGCTCATCTGAATTGTTATAGTAAGTAAGTTGAGTTGTTGCGGCAAGTCTTTTTCCATGTTGCAATACGTTTTCTAAAATATTGCAGTTATTCCAATGAGTGTTTCATTTGTTGCAACATCTTTTTTGTTAGGGGTACTTATCTTGTGTTGTTGCAAAAATAATTCCTATTTTTGTATATTTTAATCGTGTTTTGTGTTTGTTACAAGAATATTTTATTTTTGTTGGGGGTAATTTTCTTGTATTATTGCACAAATAGTTTCTATTTGATGCAAGTTTTTGGGTTGTGTTTTGTGTTTGTTGCACGTGAGACCATGCACGGATGGATATATACATCCTTGTGATGATCATGTCATACAGGGATGGCAAATTTCTCCTCCCAGGAAGCAAAGATGTACGAGAGGGAGAAAGAAACCGTTTCTTTTTTAGACGAGCGAGGGTCTGGATTGGGGGGCCAGCTGCCTGATGGATGGATCGATCTCCTCAGTGGAAGCCAAACGAACCCCAATAACGAGTGAGTGATATATGCATCTATATGCATGCATGCATAGGGTGCCCTTTGCATCGGATTCTCTACAATCTTGTCATGCCATAGTAGCGCATTTTTGGAAAGACATAGGGTATTTCTGGTACGAGCTAAAGCTAAAACAATCACTCATCCCCCCAGGGTGTCCTTGTTTTCTGAAGAAAACCATTATGGTACCGCTCAATTGGATTGAAAAAATAGCATATAGCTGAAATTTTACTGTAGCTGACTGAAATTACACTGTATCTGATGGTGACTTATTTGGCCTAACTAAATTAAAAAAATTTAAAAATAGTAAACCATCACGGACAATGCAAACGAATACAAAAAAAAGAACCGACAAAAAAGCTACCAAAAAGTCAAAAAAAAGACGAAATTTATAAATAGTAAAAAATAAGTTAAAAAGTAAAAATTCAAGCTAAAATGAACCGAGCCATACGCTTTTGAACGGTGGCATTTAAACCCTTTGATCCTCCGCCGGGAATATGAGGTGTCTTATGTTAGGTCTCGCTTGGAACGAGAGTTTTTTTTTTATTTGTGCCGGAGTTGAACTACTTCACTTAACCAAGAAAACTAATTAAACCTTGCCAAAGGGGTTGGGCAGGGCTGCCCCCTCGTAGGGAGAAAGGGCGTTCAAAGGGCTGAAGGCTAGCACTCTCATGATTCCCCTCCACCAACTGACCTGTCCTGGCCACATTTGGCATCATAATAGGCATGCACCACCCCGCCTAGCTAGCAACCTACCTGCCTGCCTGCCTTGCCTTCTCCATTGGTTGCGATACTAGTGAGAGCAGCACTCACACTGTGCTACCTATAACTAAGCTCCGCCTCCATGGTTCACTTCACTTATGGCATCCGGAGTATATGAAAATAGGGAGTCATAAGTCACCTTAAAGTCGACCTTATACATTACAAGGTTGACCTTAAGTAGACCATAAGCAAAAAAAAGACTTGAGGCTGGTCCTCAAGCTAAAGACCTGACCACAAACATTAAAATACAATTTTCTTTTAATCCTGTTGTTCTCTCTCCCCCACCAGCCAACTACCAACTACCACATGTAACCGAGTGGGACCGTTGTTACAGCCGAGCGGTGGCCACAAACATAACAAGTCGGCCTTAACAATTATGTGGGGCCCACCTTAAGACCCATTGCGATATATACACTCATGGTGCTCTTACCAGCACTTGAAAATAGGGGTAGAAAATTGATAAGAATTATTCGTATCATTTGGTTACCGTATTCGATAGGTTATAAATATGATATATATTTTTCATCTTATTAATAATTTCTCTTGTATTTGCATTTGAATTCACATAAAAAATATGGATACGAATATGGTATATACTTTTACTATCCGAAATGTTATTTTATCCGGACTATTCGTATTTGTATTTGTATTCGACGAAGCAATATATATTTTTAATACAGTATGACTAATTAGTTGGACAAAATTTTTAATTGAATGTAAACTCGTGTTTCTTTAGATGAAGTAAATGAACTAGAATGATTAAGTCTGATTATACGAGGATAAAATATCATTAATATCCTCGTATTACATAAGTTATGACTATATCCTGATCTGATCAAGTTGAGTAGATATTTAATTCGAATTCGTACTATTTATAAAATAGAAATATGAATGCAGTAAAAACACTGTTTAATTTGTATGTGATCTGTTTCCACTCCTACAAGCCTGTTCATCGGCGGTAGGGAGATGGAAAAGGCAGAGAAAGAGACGAGGAAGCTCGAAGGACGCGAGAGAGAGAGAGAGAGAGAGAGAGAGAGAGAGAGTTGCATGCATGCATGCGCGCACGCTGAACTTCCATTGCTTACACTGGCAACGAGCAAAGGAACCAGCCAGCCCTCTCCCAAGTACTACTGCTGTAAAAATTGGAAGTGGCCGGCTGCCTCTTGTACCGTGCGCTGCAGCAGCTGCAACATTGCATTGCTGCGGCAATGGGACGCACGGGCGAGTAATTTTTTGGCTCTCGATCGGGTGGTGCAGATTATTTATTAACTACTACCCCGGCCCCCATTGTGAAGTAGCAGTACGTGTGTACCTGCGCGTGCAGTAAATGTAAGAGATAATGCCGCCAGTGATGGCCGACGATTGTTTTTAAATAATTAATTTTTAATTTTGAATTACAGTATTATATTTGTATTTTTTATTTTGTAAAAATTACTAGCTGTTGCCGTATGGTTTGGTGACATCGACAAGTCGTCTAATCGTTAGATGACTTTTCTATGTTGTCCAACCGGCGACTAACATGCCCATGCCGCCCAATTCAACGGTTGGGCTATTAGGCCAAGTCGTCTAACTGTGCAGTGACATACGGTCAAAACTATAAAAAAAATAAAAATTAGATATAATACTGTAATTTAGAATTAAAAATCGTTTATTTTAAAAAAAAAATCGATCGCTGATACTATTACATTCATGTTAACAGTGCGCCACATGCATGCCTGCAGTGTATCTTCCTCGACCACCCTTGAGTATATGGCAATGTGATCCGCGAGATACATACGTCGACGTACGTACACAGCTGCACATTGCAACTGTGTGACAAGACTATACTAACCATTTCATTTCTGCTTCTCTCTTGCATGGTACTCTTTCTGTTCTTCTTTAGGGAATCATATCTAATGCTAATAATTATTTTAGTGCTAAAGTATTAATGATGATGTGGACCATCTAATCTAGTTTGTGTAGCTCGATTGGAGTAGGGTGGAAACTCCATCCCACTTGATGGTTTTTTTTTGTGAAAAGTGCAGGAGTTTTATGCAAAAGCGTTTAAGTGGGATGGGTTCCCACCCAACTCTATCCGAGCCACACAATTTAGATCGGACGGTCCACGTCGCCATTATCACATTAGCACTGAAATAACCATTAGCACTAGATATGTTCCCTTCCTTAAGTGGCGTTTTCGACTTTTATGATTTTGACCATTATTTTTTACATCTTTATCTTATTATATATCAATAAAGTTATAATATCATGGAAGTATTTTTAACAATAATTTTAATTATATACTTTTTATATAGCCATCTAAATAGTTTTAAATATATTAGAGTTTGAATATAGTCTTCTATCTATCTACAAACAATCAATGATATTCAAGATAACTATTCATTTTGGAGGTCAAGAAAATCTCACAATAACCTTTAAATCAGGAAAAAATAAAAATCTCTGAAATCTCTCATTAATTAAGAGAAAAGAGAAGATCTACACTACATTTTGGTGGAGCCATATTGTAACAGTATAGATTAATCATGTTTAGATATTATATCTATTATAATTGTATAACACATACAATCGTGTTTCTTAAAAAACATATACAACTGTATTTTCTAAACGCAGTAAAGTTATATAACACATACAGTTAGTTACAATATCTAGCTATGCAATTGCCCAGAAAATTCGCTAGTTATATTATTAAAATAGAAGAGAAGGAAGTTACCATGTTCACTCTTAACAGCTAAAAACTACCATGTTACTCAGAAGAAATATATACACCATCGATCGTGTTGGATTCAGATTATAACAGAGAAGATTAATTAAATCATACAGATACGAGAGCAGTTGCAATGTATAAGGAACTAAACTGTATTTCCATATCACAAGGATTAGAATTGTATAATAAATACGGATGCATGCATTGTAATATCTAAAATTCGGCTAATCCATCCCATTAGATCAACGAATCGACTCTGATAAACTTTTCACGAGTTTCCTCCGCCCCTTAGGCGGGCGACAATGATCAACCCCTCGACACATCGAGATTACTCTTTAAGACAAAATCTACCGAACAAAATCACCAAATCAACCATGTAACGCCCTCATTTTTGGGAACAGGGATGTCGTACGACCCGCAACAGCCCAGGAGTTCAGTTGCAGGTAAACAATGTATCATGCCTAATCACGAACAATTAAAACAAGTTAAGTTAATTGAAATAAGACCTAATGGTCAACTTTACCGACAATACGGGCGTCCAAGCCCAAAACTTAACTTACATACAGAAGAGCCGAAGAAAACTCCACAGGAACGCTTGAGTGCAGACGTAACCCTAACACGAACACTCGCAGCATCTTCTTTTCTTCAGGTATCTGTGTGGGGGGGGGGATTTTTGCAAGTCTGAGTATTCCAACCCCGTACTCAGCAAATCACATGTGGAAACCCTATATATCTACTTGCAAGGAACAATCAAGGGTGGGAATATATTGGTTTTATTACATTGGGTGGATGCAGTTTATTTGCAAACAAATAAAATCAAAACATTTGCTCCTTAAGATCAGGGGTTTTTATTATCAGACAAAGGTTCATCATTACTCAGATTAACAACATCAGAAACTCTACTTATGCCTCGTTGTTGGAATCACCCAATTAACACAGCTTCATTAACCGGAAGCACGGCGTATTCGAATACCATTTATTTCACTCTGCAGAGTTGCTCAACTTTACCCACACGATTTCTCAACCCTCATGACTGAGTTAAGAAAGCCAGGTCATTTCACTGCTCAATTCTCTATATAGGCTCTACCCGGTACATCACTCAGTCACGGCCAAATATAAACAAAAGCTTCTCCCTGCCGTTTTAAGTGTCTACTACCGTTGTTAGGTACCCTGCGGCATACCTAACTCCCCGGCATCCTGTCATCTCATCCTGTAGAGTTTCAATCGAATTGAGCAGTTACTAAATCAGTGTTGACAAGTCAACTCCTATGGTTTGAGCGGTCACTATGTCTGTTACTTGGCACAAGGTTCTTGTCCTTATATTTTTCACCTGAGGCACTCAACCACAGCTTCCCCTGTGTTCAACAGCACTCACCACCACCAACTCAAACCAACCTCCATCCCCGGGTAAAGCGATGGGCTAAATCCGTTACCCGGAGCTCCACCAACCTCTCTACCCGAAGTCCAATTCTAAGATAAAGCGGTGGGCTAAATCCGCCACTCGGAGCCCCACCAACCTCTTTACCTTAGGTCCATGTCTTTTTAAATTCTACTGGCCCACGGCCAAAGTCACTTATTAGTGTACAATGTTGAATGAGACGATCATATATACATTTGTACAATATTTTAATTCTTACTAAGGTTGTCAAGGTGAATATGGCCATCAATCAAAACAGGGCATATTTCAGTGGTAGGATTATCTAAATAACATGCCATTCTAAACATTTTATTTTACGCAATTAACATTTCACAACTATCCATAATGAAAATATCTTAATTAAATAATATACTTTCATGGGATTCAATATGATCAAAAACATGTGACTTGCCTTCTTTTGTTGCTCTTGATCTTCTTGATCAGCTTCAGATTTACTTCTTCTACCTTTGCTGGCCGTCCGTTGACCAACTCGCTTGGTCCGTTCACTAGCGTAGAAAACGAAGCCAACTGGTTCCTGCTTTGCGAGATGCAAGCTGGGAACAAAATCCAATTAAAAACAAGAAATAACATAAAAAGAAATGAGCTGGGTTAGTGGTCGGAGTTTAGTAGGGCTTAGTTGACTAACAAGGCAGGGATTGGATTTGATGAGTTCAAAACGATCGAAGGGTGATAGGTGTTGGATAAATTTTGGGAATAAGGAATGAACATTTAGAAATGGATGGTCGCTTTTTGATTTGAATGAATTTGAGGTTTTACTAGGATTTAATTTGAATAACGGAAGGGTCTGAATTTATTTGGAGCTGATTATGACATAAGGATTAAATTTGAATTAATGCCATTTAAATTTATAAAATTTGAATTTATAATATTTGAACTGGGTAGAACAGTGGAAATGAAATTTAAAGAGTTAAGTTTGTGAAATGGTGTACTTTAAAATTTTAGAATTTAAATTTGGAGGAATGGACGCCAAATTTGAATTTGGGATATTAAACTGATCAAAATGGTGTATTTTGGTATTTTTGGGGTTTTTAGATTTTTCTTGGATTTTTGGAGATTTTTCTGAATTTTTAAATGCTAAGAATAGTATTTGGGTCGGCCCGGGATGAACAGTGCGGCCCGGCCGAGTTTCTCGCGTGACCTAACAGGCCGGTTGGCCCACGGCCGCACCATGCGCACGGCCGCACAGGCCGCCTGGCCCACGGCCCACGCGAGCGCGGGCGCAGCCCATCGTGCGCGCGCCTTCATCCGCCCAATGGGCGACACGCACACGATGCGAGCGGCTGGGATGCGCAGGGAACGGACAGCCCGGATGGGAAGGTGGCGGCGGGGCCAATGTTCGGGATGCGACCACGTCGCCTACTTCCCAGTCGTCTTCAACCTCCGGCTCCTCCTTCCAGCGGAAACAGAGGAGCGGCAGTTCACGAAGAACGGTATCGAAGAAGGTTCCCCGGAGGAGAGGGTGGCGCAGAAAGGGGCGGTTTAGGCTTAGGAACCCATTTTAGGGTTTGCAGAAGCGAGGGAATGAGAGGTGGTGGCTGGTAGCAGAGGAGAAGGAGGCGGCCTCCACGGCGGCGCCCATGGTCTACGGTAGGTCTCCGGCGAAATTAGTTGATTTTTCACCATCTACAAGGTGCTAGGAACACTGTAGATGTGGCGGTTTAGCTCAAGGGTGGCTCGAACGAGCTGGCCACGATGGGGTGTTTTTGACCGAAGGCGGTCTTCGTTGCCGGAGCTCCCAGCTAATGCTCTCATCCCATGGAGTTCATACATGTGTTAAGGGAGTAACAGAGAAGGTGTCAGCGAAAGGAATCGAATTGAAATCAATGGAATCACAAGGTTTGATTTTAGGGCTCACCGGCTCAGGGGCGGCGATTGCCGGCGGCAGGGGCGATGGGAATGCAATCGGTGGCTTGTGGAGAAGGGTGAGAGTGTCTAAAGGAGCTTCACCGGGGCTAGGGGTTCTTATAGGCTGGGTATGTCGGTTTCTCCCGCGGGATATTTCCGGTCGCGTTCGGTTCACGCGAAGCGGGGCGAGGGGGATGCACTGTAGAGGTGCAGAGGGTGTGAGGAGGGGTGGCGCTGTTGGTCTGCCAGTGCTCTGCCCGAAGTTTTGACTATGTGTGAGAGGAACTCGCGAGAAGGGGCGCGACGTGTGCAGCGGCAAGAGCAGGCGCGCGATCACCGACGCACTGTGCGAGGGGAGCAGCAGAGGGAAGGGTCACTGGCCAGTGGGACTTGGTGTACAGCCGTGACGTCGAGCTGAGGGAGAGCGGCGCCGCAATCCTGTGTAGGGGAGAAGCGACGTGTGCGGCAGCTTCTCCGGGAAGGAGAGGAGGAGCGGCGCGCGCGTGAGGGCGCCAGAGGAGAGGAGGTGGCGTAAATGCCAGGAATGGAAAGTGTATTTCGCCGATGCTTGCCAAAAAGGGAAAGAAATCCGCATTCAAAAGAAATTCAAGACAATTTAAAAATTTTGTATTTTTCGGGGTGTTTCAAACCACTGCACGTACGGACTCGCCGTGATTCCATGCATGCATGCCACCCAGTTGAGGATCAGCACGAGGGAACACTAGCCCCAGAAGTCCCAACCAGCCGCTAGCCATGGCGGATGGTTGGGTCGTCCCTTTTAGTTTTTCAATCGACTTTTTAATTTTAATTTTGTTTAATAATTACTATTTATTAAATTAATAAATCATAACAAAAATAAATCGTAGAAAAAAAACCGTCCGGTCATCCATCCTACCATGACCCCTCTCTCCCTCCTTACATACCTCGCCCCTCATATCGGTATCCCATGGCGTTCTTTCATGACGCGTCGCAGTGGGGCCCACCGCGCACCTCGAGCTGAGGTCCTATTCTTTTTAGCTTCTAAAAGCTGTTTTTGGGCTTTTCTACAGTAACTAGCTTTTAAACGAAATATTTTTTCAAGATAGGGTCTAGTAGTTAATTGTAGTATATACTTTACTGACTTCATTTATATCAGCAAAAACCACATGTGAGTTTCTATTACTCTATAATCTCTCATATAAACTGTTGAGGAACCGACGCTGGAGACCAGTCCGAGCGATTCCTCTGCTTAGAACAAGAACGAATCAATCACAGAATCACAGAATAATAGATTGAACACAGAGAGGTAGAGAGAACTCCTGGTCTTTCTTTATTGCTTTAGATTGCATCGGGTGTACATAATGAGGGGGGTCTAGGTCCCTATTTATAGTCTACGGTGGGGTGCCCAATTAGATCAGGACTCTGGATAGAGTCCAGGTTTCCTAACACTCCCCCTTGGGCACTCACCCAACATGCTCATGCCTCGTCAAAACTCCATAAAAACCCAGTGGGAAAAATTTGGAGAAAGAGTACATGATACATGTGATGCTGCGATGCACGAATTGCCTCGTTAAAAACCTTGGTCGAGAAACTTCATGGAAAACTCGTCAAGGGAAAAAGAGTACAATTCACCCAAATTCATTTAGTCTGCAAGACTTTATTTTTGGGTACTTAATCTTCATGATCAAGATTTATTAGCGGGCTTGTGAAAATTCTCCCCCTGAATTCTGCACTTCTCTAAGTCTCATCATTCCAATTCCACGCACGCACCTTTCAAAGCTAGATGCGGGGAGTGACTTAGTGAATAAATCTGCGAGATTTTCACATGACTTAGTATGCAGTACTTTAATCTCGTCCATCGTTTGCAATTCATGTGCATAGAAGAACTTGGGGTTGATATGCTTTGTGAGATGACTCTTCACATAGCCCGTTTGCACTTGTGCAACGCAAGCGGCATTATCTTCATAGATAATTGTGGGGGTTTGCACAATGTTCATCCCACATGACTGCTGGATGTGGTGAACCATTCGGCGGAGCCAAGCGCACTCTCGTGCGGCTTCATACAGTGCTATAATTTCCGAGTGGTTCGTCGAAGTAGCTACCAGGCTTTGCTTAGACGATTTCCATGAAATTGCAGTTCCACCACACAGAAATACAAAGCCTGTTTGTGACTTAGCAGTATGCGGGTCCGACAGATACCCAGCATCTGCATAGCCAATCAAGTTCAAATCTTGATTCTTTCTGTAAAACAATCCGAGGTCTTTGCTACCTTGGAGGTATCGGAAAATGTCCTTTATGCCCTGCCAATGCCTTTTGGTGGGCTCTGCACTATACCTTGCTAAGAGGTTCACGGCAAATGCAATGTCCGGTCTAGTGCAGTTTGCTAAATAGATGAGTGCTCCCACTGCACTCAAGTATGGGAATTCCGGTCCCAGGACTTCCTCCCCCTCTTCCCTTGGTCGGAAAGGATCTTTTTCTTGCTGTAAAGACCTACCGATCATCGGTACTTTCGAGGGAAATGCCTTCTCAAAGCCAAACCTTTCAAGCACCTTCTAGGTGTAGGTCGACTGATGTACCAAGACTCCTTCAGGGACATGCTGAAGCTGCAGGCCTAAGCAAAACTTGGTCTTGCCCAAATCTTTCATTTCAAATTCTGACTCCAAGTAGGAGCTTGCTTCTTTTATGTCTTCGGCTGTCCCGATGATATTCAGATCATCTACATACACAGAGATTATACAGAATCCATTCTGGGATCGCCGTATAAATACACAAGGACAGTCTTTATTGTTCGTGTAGCCTTTGTTGCAGAGAAAGTCGCTCAAGCGATTATACCACATTCTTCTAGATTGTTTCAGTCCATACAGTGACTTTCTGAGTTTCACACTGTACAGATTTCTATTTGCTCTGTCTTGGTTCGGGAGAGGAATTCCTTCAGGGACTTTCATGTAAATCTCCGAATCCAAGTTACCGTAAAGGTATGCAGTCACAACATCCATCAATTTCATTTCTAAATTCAAGTTCACTGCCATTGAGATCAAGTATCTAAAGGTAATTCCACTCATGACTGGGGAGTAGGTTTCTTCATAATCAATTCCAGGACGTTGAGTGAAACCTTGGGCTACCAGCCTTGCTTTGTATCTCACTACTTCATTTCTTTCATTTCTTTTTCGAACAAATAACCACTTGTGCCCAACGGGGTGTATGTGGGGAGTTGTGCGGCATACGGGCCCAAACACCTCTCTTTTATTCAGAGATAGCAATTCAGTTGCTATTGCCTTCTTCCAATCTTCCCAATCTGATCTTTTCTTACATTCAGCGAGCGATGCAGGCTCGGGATCAAGATCGATGATGGTGGCAATTTTCTTTGCGAAGTAGATATCGATATTAGCTGTTGTCCTATTCAGGGACTCTCCCGTGTGCATATAATTTATAGCTATTTCTTCATGAGTTGCTTCTTCTGGAGCGATTGCTTCTGCTAGAGCTTTACCTTGCACATCGCTTCTTTCAATTGCGGTGGCAAGTCCCTTTAGTTTTTCGGCTCCGATGTGTGCGCACACATCCATGCCGATGGGGATATTCAGATCCGGTATGCCCTTTTCTGAAGGTGTCATACTTGTGCCAGGTCTCAACTGGCTCCCCTTCTCATTCTAGGGGACTTCAGTGATCAGCTGTGGTAAATCTCTCTTATCCTACTTCACCAGGCGTCCCCGGTTACTAAGGATTTGAGGAACCGAAGTTCTCGTCCTCTTTTTTATTTTTCTGAGGCCTCTGGACGAGATTAGGGATACCTTCTGTTTCTTTGGTATTTCAACCCTCTCCGGTGCAGTGCGTGCAGGCACATGCGACTTAGTCACGCTCTTCAAATCACTAAAGTGATCAGGCAGCTGATTTGCCAATGCTCGCAAATCAATTGTCTTCTGGACTTCTCTTGTCTTTTGGACTTCTATTGTCTTCTAGACTTCTCTAGTGCGCGGGTCATCTGCATGGATTCCCCAGACTTGCCACGTAATTTCCCGACATTCTTCATCAAGGGGTTGATTTCCTCCCCCTAATGTTGGGAAATCTTCGGTGCTGACCATTGCGCTAGTTGCATAGGTGAATGGATGTTGTAGGCCGAAGGTCTAAGGTTGATGAGATTCGCTGCATGAAGGACTGCGTGTCCCCAACATGTAGCTGGCAAATTACAATTCTTCAAAAAGGTCGGGCAATAAATTTAATTTTCTTGATTAAAGCCTCTGCCAAACCATTCTGGGTATGGACATGCGGTACCGAATGCTCAACTGCAATTTTCATTGCCATGCAATAATCATCAAATGCCTTTGAAGTAAATTCTCCGGCGTTGTCCATTCTGATGGACTTGATGCGATGATCAGAGAACACATTTCTGATGCGGATGATCTGCGAGATCAATTTTTGCAACGGCGTGGTTTCTTGTGGACAATAAACCCACATACGACCACTTCGATGAAGCGTCAATAAGCACCAAGAAATACTTAAATGGCCCTAAGACGGGCTGAACAGGACCGCAAATGTCTCCCTGGATGCGTTCCAGGAATGCAGGGACTTCATCCTTCACTTTCAGAGTGGAGGGTTTAGTTATTAGTTTCCCGGTGGCACATGCAGGGCACACAAAATCTTCATAATTCGGGAAATTCTTCACATTAATATTATGCCCATGCGAGTTATTTATTATGTTTCTCATCATCCGAAGACTTGGGTGGCCTAATCTGTCATGCCAGAGACAGAAGAGTTAAGAGCTTCTAAACACTGTTTTCAGAACAGTGTACGCTGCAGGCGCTTTAATGTTGGTATAATATAGCCCAATTTCTAGTGAAGGGAGTTTTTCTGATTCCATTCTCGTCGCGCTTCGTAATGAGCAGGTATTTCGTACCGTACTCTTCTTTAGTCTCAACGTGGAAACCATTTGCGCGGATATTCTTAAAACTTAGGAGAGTTCTAGTCGATTCTGGGTACAATAAGGCTTCTTCAATAACCAAAGTTGTGCCCATTATGGTTCTTCCTGAACCAATTATACATCCATCGCTTCTGGCGATTGTCGTAAGGCTGCCAGTGCTCTTACAAATCGACTGAAAATATATAATCTCTCTTAAGATGGTATGTGTTGTGCCGCTGCTAGCTAAGCACACTTCCTTCATAGGGCGCTACACGCGTTCTAATATATGGTATTTTATTAATATGCATGAGAAGGCAATCAACACATAGATAAAATACACCAATATCAGAACATATCATGCCATCATAAACTGAATAAATGAATGAATTCATCAAATATCATCCAACCATCACGAGAAAATAACAATTCTTAAGTACCATCCATGCAAATTCTAACATATTCTTCCACACAAAATAAATGACAATTAAAGTCGAAATGCATTCAGTGCACTAGACTTCTTCTGCTATTTTCTCGGGGTGACATTCTCTTCAGGAGAAAACATGGCGTTGGCTGCTTCTAGTTTGAGAAAGGGTTGCTGCTATCGTGATGGTTTCAACCTTCACTAGTGCAGGCAGCTACTCCGAACTCTCCCCCTCAGCCGATGCAAAGTGGGTTTCATGCTACCCTTTGCCATCCCGCTTTGGCTTGCTGGCCTTATTCTCTCGTGGAGCATCTGATTCGCCTTTCTGGGCTGCGGCCTTATCCTTCCTTCCCCTTCTCTCATTAAGAGCTTTTCGCACCTTGTAGCTCCCGGCGTTGGCTTCATGGCCAGCGGAGCTCCCAGGTTGCTGAGTGACGTAGTTCTTACGGAGAACTTTGTCTCGAGCCTCCGTAACTTGCATCATATCAGTCAATTCGGCGTATTCCTCATAGCCATCTTGACGATAGTTGCGTGCGGATTGTGCTATATTGGGGTGGAAGGTTTTTCTCAATTTTCTGTATTAGGGTACAAATCCTGTGCAAGGCAGAATTGTATTCCCTGACCGTCTTAAAGTCGGCAAAACCTCAGTCTGATCTACTCTCGCTCTGCTTGAGGAAGAATGGTGTATTTTAGCCTCTCAAACCGCTTCTTGGGTGCGGTCCAGAGTGCTAGCGCGCTATTCTCTACCATCTACTCATTCTTGAGAGTGAGGCAGAAATGGTGCCTGAGAAAATGAAGTGCCTGATCATTCTCTTTAGGCGTAGGTTAGGCGTCATTCAGTCCGCCAATCCCAATAGTCGCGCGGAGCTTCCTAGCTCCAAGCATAATCTCGACATCGGATGCCTACAACAGATAGTTTTTGGCCATGCTGGGCCAGCTCCTCAAACTTCTAGTTCGTGATGCTAGTCATTCAAATGTGTATAAGTCTACTGCGGGTAGACATGCACGGGATAATTCACTGCGGGTAAATAAATGGTACAAAAGGTTCTCGTAATGTTCCAGAATTTTCTATGCATTTTCTATAATTTTACTGCTAATTTCGGTGATTAAAGCAATTTAAACAATTACAATTAACCAAAAACAGTAAATAAATACAGAAAATACAGAGAATAATAATGGCATAAATAAATAAGCTTCAAATGCTAAAAATAATGCAAAATTCGGATTCCCGAGGCCCTTTTATGCTAAAATATGAAATTTCAGCAAATTCTGCACTTTTTAGGGGTTTATGCGCAAAATTTCAGTTCAGAGAAAAATTCGCGCAATTTTCTGATTTACCGAGGGGTCTTCTGCAAAATTTTGGACCCGCTCGTAAATTTGAGGGCTTATTCGTAATTTTCGGAACTACGAAGCCTTTTATGCAAAATTTGGGACTCAAATTAAATAATTAAGGGCCAATCGGAATATTCAGGACTTCGGGTCCTTTTTTGCAAAATCCGGCGCCCCCCCCCCACCGACCGGCCTCCCCTTTTTTTCAGCCCTCCTCCCCCGGCCCAACTCTCCTCGGCCCATGTGGCCTTGCCCCCCTCCCCCCGGCCCACGCGGCTAGGGTTTTCCTTTAACCCTAGCCCGTGTCTTCCCACGGGTGGCAGCCGAAAAGGTTGTGGCGGCGGCGGGGCCCGTGCTGCGGCTCGGGTGAGGAGCGCGGAAGGCGGCGGGGCCGGCATGGGGGCGCGGCGGCGCCGGCGGCCGAAGCCAGGCGGGCGGCCGGAGGGGCGGCGCACGGGCGCGTGCAGGCGCGACGAGGCGGCGGCAGCCGGAGCCAGGCGGGCGCGGGAGGCCGGTGGCGACGCCGTGCTGGGCGAGCGGCCGACGGCGGCGCGGAAGACGGAGCGGCGGCCAGGCGCGCTTTCGGGCGCGGAAGGCAAGGGATCAGCCGGCACGCGTGCGGGCGCGGAAGGCGAGAAGACGGCCGGCGCTTCGGGGCGGTGACCGGGCGGCGTGGCCAGCGCGAGGCGGCGGGCCCCGGGGTGCAGCCGGCCGGAGGGCCAAGCGGCGGTGGGTCCGGCTCTGCGGAGCCGGAGACGGGAGCGGTGGTGGCCGGCGCTGCGGGGCCGGCTCTGCGGGGTAGGGGACGGCGCGGCAGAGGCCGGGGCGGGCGCGTTCGGGCGGTTGCCGGCGGACGCCAAGGCGCCGGCGCTTCGGGCGCAGGGCTCAAGGGAGACCGGGATGCGGCAAGGCCGGTGCGCATGTGGCGCCGTTCGGGGCAGGAGTGGCCGGCGCCGCCACGCCCCCATGCTGCGGCTCGGGTGAGGAGCGCGGAAGGCGGCGGGGCCGTGGGCGGCGTTTGCGCAGGCGCATGCGGGCGCGAGTTGGGGGTGGCTGCGTACGGCGCATACGGGCGACCGAGGCCGACGAGACCTGCTGCTGGCCGGCAATGCCTTCCCCCTTTTTTTTCACGCAGTGCCCGAACAGAAAGACGATGCAAATATTTTTCTTTTTCGTGCAATGCTATGTAGAACCGAACAGTCAAGCGATTTGCAAGAATTTCTCGCATAGTGATCATGCAGGATCAAATAAATCCATGCGAATTTTTTTTATTAATCTACAGTGCAATCAACATCTACCCCGTTTCGCAATCTACCGATCGACATTGTGCCGGCGACTTCAAGTCTGCTCGCAGTAGATTAGGGCGGATTTGCATCGTTCTACAGTGCAATCAACATCTACCCCATTTCACAATCTACCGATCGGCATTGTGCCGGCGACTTCAAGTCTGCTCGCGGTAGATTAGGGCGGATTTGCACCGTAGAATTTCAATCTAGAACGCGAAAAGAAAATACAGATTCAAAAGCGATCTAGAAAAATTCAATCTGTGCTTCGATGATTACCTCGTTCACCGGAGCAAAGTCGTGCTGATAACGTGTTGAGGAACCGACGCTGGAGACCAGTCCGAGCGATTCCTCTGCTTAGAACAAGAACGAATCAATCACAGAATCACAGAATAATAGATTGAACACAGAGAGGTAGAGAGAACTCCTGGTCTTTCTTTATTGCTTTAGATTGCATCGGGTGTACATAATGAGGGGGGTCTAGGTCCCTATTTATAGTCTACGGTGGGGTGCCCAATTAGATCAGGACTCTGGATAGAGTCCAGGTTTCCTAACATAAACAACTCAAAAACCATAAGCCATATCCAAAAGCCATAAACTACAGCAAAAAAGAACAGACCCTGAAACTGAAAGTGCCACACGAAACCGAACGCCCATTTTCTAGGCCGCAGGCCGGACAAGCTTTTCTTGCAGCCTTGCAAGGAGAAACTCTTGCTTGTACGTGCGTACACAGCCGTATATACAGCAGAATACAAACGTACGGAAGATGCGTATAAAGGACACCTTTTTGGATACAAGATTTTCTTTAATTTGTTTGGTCGTACATGCAATGGAAAGCTAACAGAAAGCGAGCGAGCTAGTCTCAAAAAAGAAAAAGAAAAAGAAAACAAAAGAAAACAAAAGAAAAGAAAGCGACTCACACTATGCTGCAAGCCTCTAACCAACAGAAAATGGTTGCTGGACATGGAAGGCATGCATGAGACCAAAAGGGAAGCGGCATGAATGGATCCCATAACGGCCATCCGTCATGAAAGGGAACCGTATGGTATAGTGTGCATGTATGCTGGGATCCAGATCAAAGAAGCAAGGTAGTTTTCCGTGGCCATCGGATATTAATTAATGGGCATGGGATTATTTCATGTGACGCTTGGATACAACAATTATAGATAATGTGTGCAACAATTTAGACCAACGTATGCAACAAAATATTTCACAAAAAATCTTGATGTTGCATTGGTTATTAGTAACTGTTGTACATATGAAATCAAAATATTACAACAAAACAACAATCATCTCCCATGGTAGCCGAGAACCGGTGCTCCGGGGGGCAGCGGTAGTCCACAGACAGCACGGCCGTGCCGGATTATCTAGCAATGTGGTGGCACGCGGCGTCGTAGGCAGGGGAGGCTGTCGAGAGGTAGGCAAGCCCACCGCCGTGGAAGAACACAATGACGGGGATCGAACCGCTGGCGGCTACGACGGAGCCCACGGGGTGGAAGAGGCATGTCCGGAGCGGGAGCATGGGGTTGACGTCCATGTCGTGGGAGGCGACGCTATTCCGCGGGGCGGTGGAGGCTGTGACCCCCAGGTCGATGAAGGAGAGCACGCAGCAATTAATGCTACCATCTGTGCGGTGGGTAGCGTCGGTGACATACGCTGTGGCGAGGATGGATAGCCGCATCTGCCATGACATTGGCGGCGCTAGCTTCGTGCCCTTCGCCGCCACCGGATCCACTGACGCTCCTCGGTTGAGAGATAGAGAGAGAGAGAGAGAGAGAGAGAGAGGGAGGGAGGGCGCGACTGAGCTAGCCTCATGGCATGGCCTTAGATGTATCAGAGGAAGCAACACAAATGGGAAAGTGGGGTGTGGGCTCCAGTTGTCGGGAGATCCACAAGGAGGAGAAGTGGCATGAACACCTGTGTGTGCGAGAGACAAATGGAATGGTTGGGTGAGGCTTGAGGGAGATGTGGATAAGGTCATGTAGGAGGTGTGCTGTGCGAGTGAGCTGTCTGGATCAACCACCACGCGTCGGACGCCTGAGTTATATCATTTCCCATATTGAAGGACCATTTGAGAAGGTCCATGATACTGTTGTGATGAACCATCACAATGTTTGTGGAGTGATCAATTAGTTTTGCAAAGATTGCATTTGATTGGATTGTTTTCTAAAAGTGTCAGGAAAATCAGAAGTACTGTGGGTATTAGAGCGATAGTTCCATTTTGCGGAAGTACCGTAGGAATAAGTGTGGTAGTACCGCTCGGCGGAAGTATTGGGTTGAGTTGCGGCACATTTTTTCAGAGAGGTCCAGTTGATATTTTCAATGCGTAGAAGTACCGCTTTAGGGAGCAGTAGTACCGTAGAGCGGATGTACCAGTATGGTAAGTGCAGTACTTCTGATCTTCCCAGAAAAATAGAGTTTTAGGGAGTTGAATCATGCATTAAGTTGGGATGACTTGGGTCAATGGATTAAGGTTGCATGATGCGTGTCTTGACTAGTGTAGGTCAAGTGAAGAACTTGTGCTTGGAAATGATTTCTTTGTCTTTGGATGTACAGAGTTGCTTGGAGTCAACCATGGTCAACGGCGACGATAGAGGCAAGACTCATGGAGGATTTGAGGCCCAGAACGATCATGGATACCAGGTGAGATGGTGAGCTCAAGCAAGGCATGAGAAAAGCATAAAATATTGAAGGGAGTTCGAATGGCGGGATAGTGCCATATAGCTTGCACAAGCAAAGTGAGCCATGGTTTGGTGGAACCAGGACAGGAGAGACATGACAACGTGTAGTGAGCTAGTGGTGCAACTTACACGTGGCAAGCATGGTGATTGCTTGCAGTGATTGGTGATGACCGGGTGAAGGAAGGGTATTTTGGTAGTTTGACTAAAATACCGGAAACCATCTTGGATAAAAACCGTGGCATATGGACGATGCGTTGGAGAGTGGTTTAGATCAAGGTAGAGTTGATTTGATCAAGGCGGATCAAGACTAAGGATTTAGCGGATGCACACTTAGCGCTTTGAAAAGTGTGCATAAATGAATTTGTTAGAGTAAAACTCGTGTGTGTGGGGGTTAACAAGTTTCCACATTTTAATAGTGGATATGATCCATTAAGGGGTGTAGGTAGCTGGTTGTCCACCTATAAAAGGGGATTGGGATAAAGATATGTAAGTGTTAACCAATCCAATCCATCTCATGTGCTCTCATATCTAGGGTTAGGGTTTAAGAGTGAATGCCTTGTGTGCTCTTCGTCCTCCAAGATGGAGTGGCTGTAAAACTTATATTCTCAAGTAAGCAATAAATCAACATTTTGCATCTCTTTTGTCTCTTTTGTTTTTGATTGATGTGCTTGACTTTTGGTTAGTTTTGATCTCTACTCTTTCCCTCTTGTGATCTTACTATGTCAAGAACGTGGAAGAGATGGAGATAATTCTTAGGAATACATTTCCACCCATGTATGCACTTTGATAGCAAGATTCACAAGAAAATCCATTTTTGCTTGACTTTAGCCTCTTTGGTGCATCTCTTGATCCGAGGCTTTTTGGCTGTGATTCTTCCGTGGGAATACATCCAGACTCATCTTGGTTGTCATCATTCCACGAGCAAGGTGTATTCACCGATTTTGGTTTTAGCTCGGTTTTGGTGCAACCCTCGAACAAACTAAAAAATGTCCCATCTTTAGCCATGATTTTCATGATCATTTATTGTAATAGATTCACAATACCCTAAAATAGATCCCTATAAAATTTTATGTCATTTGGATTTACGAGTCAAAAGTTTTCTCGATTCTTATGTTTGAATTCGTGCTGAAATTTTTGTTCATCAAGAAAATCGGTAGTATCGTAGTGCAATCAGCATTACTTTCGATTTTCCTATTTCATTTCCAAAATTTCAGCAAATTCACTTGCTTTTCTTTTGGTGGTTTCTCATCCTAATTTTTATAGCCTATAACTATTAAAATAAAAAAAAGTGTTGAATACTTAAGAAAAATTAGAAAATATTATCTACCTCTTTGTTGTCATAGCCGATCTTCCACTTAATTAATACATAAACATCTCCGAGCCGTAGAACACTTCCTTCCCCAGGGCGGTTTCTAGTCAGTACATTTAGTGCGGATAGGATACACAACCTAAGCATCCATGGTTTATCTTTGGTAGCGATCGAGTAGCAAACACCTCTAAATGGAACGGGAAAAAAAATCGAACAGGCAGTCGCTGCAGCCCACGCACAAGGTCTGTTCTTATATGTGTTATAGTTGATGGTTTTTAATTATAGCTGATAGTTTTTATCTGTATTTTTAGAGACGATAGCGGACGGCGCATAAAGTTTTAGACTCGAAAATCCGTTTGAAAAATCTGATTCAAACATAAGGTATGTTCTTTTATGCTATGGTGGGCGGTTTTTAACTATAGTTGATAGTTTTTATCTGTGTTTTTGAAGATGGCAGTGGACGACGCAATTCAAGCCGGTTAAAAAATCCAATTCAAGAACCCATTTCATTTATTTCATCTTTCGGAGCAATCAAATACTAAAAGCTAAAAGACCAAATAAACAGAGCCTATAGTCATCGAGAGAGATGTATCAATCTGTCCATTCGTGGAATAGCCGCGATATACATTTCACTTATTTGTTCACCATGCCACGAAGAGCTAGCTTGGCAGGAAGGCATGCATGCTATTGCCTGGCGTCCGGGGGCACGCACATATCATGCGGTATCTCTCGTGAGCTCATGTAGCCGGCCAGGGAGCAAGTAGATCTAGTCAACTTTGCAACCATCTTGCATTTGGCCTCTTGTGTACGTAGCTGCTTCCCTGATTCCAGGGAGAGGGAGAGAGATCAGAGAGAGAAAATCCCAAACGGCCAATGCAATCAAATTTCTTGGGCTAGCATGGCTAGCTGCTTCGATCACATGCATGGCCTGCCTGTGCCGGCCTCTGTGTTACCTCACCACTGTGCGTACGTACGTCAGTACGTCGTGTAGATATGTATGGGCTTGCTAGTTGGTTGTTATGGTTATGACAAATTCGGATCACATTTTAACAATCTCCATCTTAAGACAAATTCGCTTGTATAGCCAAAATATGAAAATCTCCTCAAAGTAAGTCTTTGTCACTAGACCTTTATGTCTTGAAAGTCTATGAACTAATCTTCAACAAGAAAGACTAGAATATGTTGGGCTATTTTGGTAATTTCCATCATTTTCGCGAAAGGAAAATAAAGGAAAAAGAAAATTGCTCATGAGGCCCACATGTAAGAGACAGAGAGAGAAGAGATTAGAGGAGGCACCCCGATCGGCATTTGGATCCAGATCTAGCCAATGCCTCTTGTCCTCTCTCTCCTCCCTCTTCTTTGGGTGAAAGCTTCAGTATTCTGATTGGGGGCACTGCCGAATCCTCTCCTAGGTGTTTCTGATCTCTTTGGTCTAATAACTAGATGGGAGAGTTAGGGTTCTATGGAGAAAGAAAAACTCGCCACTCAGATCAAAACTTCCATTGGCGATTCGGCCTTGTGAGTTGGTTGGGAGAGCTCGACGGTGCTATGCTTGCGTGGTCTTCGGGCTATGGTATTCTCTCTCTGCTCGGAGATCCATTCTCTAGATTAGCGCTAATTGAGCATAATTAGAACTAATTAATTACTGTTGCACCGAGCCCAAGTGGAGAGCTAGATTTGTAAAAGTAGATATCCGGTAGCTATTTTTTTAAAAAAAATAGCTACATTACCATATATGTGAATAGTTTGGCTTTTGAGCCTAGCTAGGTCTTAGATGAAGCCTTGGGTGGGTTTTTTTGGGCTGATGGTTTATGTCTTATGGTTTAAATATTTGAATTATGACTGTTCACGAGAGGCAGTATGCAGAGGCAAATAGTTGTATGCGATTTTGACTGATATAGCTGAACCCGGTATTTTTTTACTATAATTTTTGTATTAACCTCGCATTGAAAAAACATATTGTTTAACTTTTAAGTCCAAAAGAATTCAGACCTGGCAGCCCAGGGTCTATCTCCGCCTCTGATTGCTAGGCCGGCCACTAACAAGTCTAGTCAATCCGCGTCACCTCTGAGTTAACAATGTTGATTGATTCTTTTTACTAACATAATGTTTTTGATTTGTTTTTCCCTTAGACCATGCATTGCACCACTACAAGAGTTTTAATAAGATTTAGAAGTAATTATAGGCAATCACGGTGAGTTCTCAACAGGTGTCGCATCCGGCCATCCAAACAAGTACAATCATGGTGCAGATAGCTAATAGCTTGCAGTTCATGCAGGATATATCATGCTTGTAACTACGAAGTCCCGAGACATATATTATCCAGGTCACAAGAGAATAATGTCATACTATATATAAGCCCCAATATGCACCCACTTTGTATTTTTTAATCAAGACATTATTATCTAGCCTTTTTAACTTACACTCTCGCAGCCAAAGGCACCAACGACATATGTTGGTGATCGGTCAGTGACGGTAACATAATCCGGGGCAGCAATTGTTGACCTTGGAAAGGTTCCATCATTATAAAAGCTGGAACACACAATGATACATATAAACAAAGAACTATAAGAATCTGATCTCCCTTAGAAAAAAAGGCCATCATGAGTGCGACCACCATGGATGCCAAGGGAAAAGTTTGGCAGAACCCTAGTTGTTTATGGTTAACTGGTGTCCTCTTCTCCATCAAAGGGTAGCCTAAAAAGAAGCCTGGTTAATTAGTCAGTCCTAGCTTCCTAGCTCCAAGTGCTGTTTAGTTAGGGTGACATGTCACTTTTGCATGTTGTCCCGTTATGCTGCAAACTATATACTTGCTGATTAGCTAGTTAACGGCAAAAGGGTGCTCCTCCAATGGCTTTTCCCTATTGTTTATTCAAAGGTGTTCCTGGAGGATCTCAGGCATAGTATAATGATGTGGCTGTTTACAAATATAATAAAGGTAGTGATAAACATCATCCGGATATTTTCTTTCTAACTATCATCCAGATTTGTGTCCGTTGGATTAGAAATCCAACGGTCACGAATTCTCCCCGCCCCCTCCAAAAAAACAATCTCCCCCTCCAAAATTAAGAGGCCGTTGGATCTCTAATCCAACGGTCGGAGATAGGGGTGATCAACATGGCTTATGCTACAGTGCTCATGGCTTATTTGTCACTATTCATAAGTTTCGTCTTTTTCTGAATTTTTGGCTTTTTGTTGAGCTTTTTTGCCGGTTCTTTTTTTTCCCGTATTTGTTTGTATTATACGTAATGGGCTAACAAATTTTTTTATTTTTATTTTTTTTAAATTTAATTATGCGAAATAAGCCTCTGTCAGCTACAGTGCTTTTTTCAGCCAGCTACAGTGTTTTCAGCCATAAGCAATGAGCTTTTAAGCCGAGTTGATCACCCTCTTAGATGATTATTAGGAATAAAATATCCGGGTGATACCTATACATACCCAAGAGATGGAGGTTTGGTGTGTGGGCCAGTGTGGTACAAAGCAAGCAACATCAGATTAAGAATAGTTTTTCATGCAGAGTCCTTTTGTTTCAATGGAGTCATGTGGCATACATTCCATTTTTCACTTATGTTAGAATAGATAGCCGAATAGAACTTGATCACCTACACCGCAAAGGCCAAAATGATGAGACCTGGACGGATCACATGTGGAGGGACTCGAGTGCCCACATGGGAAGACATTTCGTGAACAAACCCTCGTCGATAGGAAAATCATTCGTAGGACTAGCACTCACCATCTCAAGCAATTACTCAAAAATGTAGTCCATCCAAATCACGTCCAAAAGCTCCCATAAGAATCCTCTTGTTGACACTAAGATGTCGGTTAGCACCGGGGACTTTCCCGCATGTACAAGTGACATAAACGACACATATGGGATCATGCATATAAACAGTAGCAATCATATATAAGAAATATATTATATCTCTTTATTACTTTTGGTGTACTTAAATATTAATTTTAAGATACTCTAATACGACATGGTTGAAAAAATTCATCAGAGCCATGTTTTGCTATATATTCTTTTCCATGTGTAAAAGAAGTATATACGTAAATTATAATATAAAAGTGGATTTCGATGAAATTTTTTATGGAACTTACTTTAGAGTATTTTATAATTATTATTAGAGTATGATCAAAATAATAAAGAGGTATAACAATATTATTTAAGAAGTATATAACAAGTAAGAGTATGTACTCTCACGAGTATGGAAGTATATAACATGGTCGATGGCCGTCCGAAGGGTGGAGGATGGAGCGTGCTTTTCAAGACTTTGTCCCGTCACTGACTTCGTCGACACCCATCCAAAGGGTGTGGGACGGAGTGTACTTTTCAAGACTTCGTCGGTGCTCGTCTGAAAGGTGGTGGACAGAGAGCGCTTTTTAAGACTTTGTCCTATCACCGACTTCGTTGACGCCCAGTCGAAGGGGCGGGGGGATGGAGCATGCTTTTCAAGCCTTCGTCCCATTGCCAACTTCGTAGACACCCATCCAAAGGGTGAGAGATGGAGCGCGCTTTCCAAACTTTCATCTTGCTACCGACTTTGTCAACGTTCGTCTGAAAGGTGAAGGATGGAGCGCACTTTTCAAGACTTCATCCCGCCGCACTCTTTAGGACTCCCTCCCACGACACATCGCGTTGTCTTGGGCAGCGAAACAACCCACGCTTTGATGGGCAGGTTCCAGGTTGCGTACATACGCACAACCGTTATTGACCTCCCTATATCTACAGGCTCATCTCTCAGGTCGCCCAAACATCATTCTCAGCCACTACGAAAAGTGTCGTATTTGCTCGGTGTTCTGCTGCTTCGGAACGCATGATAGCATGGATGCCTCTAAGCAGGCGCCCTGTTCATACTAAGCCGACGCAGGCGAGGTCGTCATAGTAAATGATACTTTAGTATTGTCGTTTTGATTAATTGTTACAATGATACAGTGCTCGAAGTGTACAATCGTGGAGGGAGGTTGTCACTTAAGCTACTCTTCATTCAAGCCCTTTATCTTTATATACTCTCTCACATAGGAGTCGCTCGTTGCGTGCTGCTCCGCCCAAAATCATAACAACTCCTTCGCCCATCCCCATCATCGCAGTTGACACCGAACAAGGTGGTCTGGAAACAGGGGACAGTCTTCCTCAAGTACTTGCTTGCCAGATAAACGTTAACATGAGGTAATGACACAAGCACCCCATAGTTTCATTGCAAAATGGATAGTTACATGTCACGCGGGCACCTAGTGTCGTGCATACACACGAGTCGAAGATTATGCACACAAATGACCACAAGCAAGAGCAAAAGGCCTCAACATCATACCTGCCGATCGACTGGGGCGTTCGAGCTAGGTTTGTCATTTTCGTTTCATTGGGGCACTTCGTCTAGCCAGGTGCCGAGGTCTACACTCCCATGTAGAGTACGCCTCATAGTGATCTTCACTGTAGCCTTGCCAATGTACTCCCATATCTGCTGGTGGAAGGCGCGGGTGGACCGGCCTATTGTGTGTAGTGCCCCAGACATTGTTCAGCTCCCTACAGGCAAGTCCAGGTGGGGATTGGCCAGTTCGCCCACATGCAGGTAGCCCCGATGATGAAGTAGCCCAAGAACCATCTGTGTGGTCACAAGCGCGCAATGGTTGCCATATGCTCGTGCGGCATTCAGTGTGAGTGATGACGCCTCTCCAATCCTCCGAAGGTTGCATAGAAGGTCTTCGGGTCCAAATGCCCAAGGAGGGACCTCGACTGCGAGCTCGGCTAGAGTACCCTCCAGGGCCTCCACCGAACTCCACACTGACAATGAGGCATCATCCAATATGCGATCCCTCACCACCATCTCGGATGATAGCCGAGCCTTCTCCTCTTCTAGCCCGATGATCTATAGTAATAGCCTTCGCGCCTTCAGCCTCGAGGAAGTGGATGCATTCATCCTTCGCTGCGCTTGCCGCAATGGCATCCCTAACAGATTGCCGGGCGGCAACGGCATCCACCTCTGCGGCGATTACTCGCTCCTGTAGCTCGCTTAGTTCGCGATACCTCACTACCTGCACAATGTGAGCAAGAGTGAGGGCCTACAAGGCACCCCGAGGTTTGTAGCTGGACCAGCCGCTTAGTCAGCACGCTCTCATGCACCTACCTTCATCTTCGTCGCCTTAAGGGCGCTCTCCAGAAGCTTCAATCTATAGGAAGAAAGCACACGATGATCCATAGCCGCATCTACGCAGTCTGTAGCCCCTTAGAACGCCCTTAACACCTCTAGACAAGGGACGAAGTTTGCCACAGAGAGCCACCGGGAATCCAAACCGTCGGCCTCAGGGATAGTTAGACTTGACGACACATTCATGTCAGCAACACTAGCTGGGCCACGACCAGCTTCATCGCTAGAGCCCTGTGCACACCCCAGAGATCGAGGCACTGACGCTAGGGATAGTGTCAGGGAGCAAATCAAAGAGAGCATTGCAAAGTCGTAAGAGGAGAACAAGTTATTCATTCATACCTGCTGCTCAAGTCAGAGACACCGGTCGAGAAGTGGCAGTGCCTACAGACACCAGGTGTGGACTCATTTGAACAGCACCGACAACACTAGCACCGGAGCCCACTCCATAACTGACAAGATCCGCATCGGAGTTCAAGTCCTCAATGCATGTTGTCAAAGCCAATCGGAAGCCCGTGCCTATGCGCCCCAGAGGAAGTGACACCTGAGCACACTTCACCGCTCGAGATGCCGAAGATGCCTCACGAACCGACGACGATCGAGCTGTACCCTTGGGGACGTCCACCACCTCATTTCTCGTAGTAGCCTCGCGGTCTCCAGCTGCCCCACCATCATCACTTGGGACCTCCAAGGGGCTCGCACCACCTGGGGCGCCCAAGCTACTTGTTTGACTGGTTTGCCTGGCCTTAAGGTCCAAGTTTACGTACTGTACGGACTCCGGCTTGCTAGCCACGGCGGTCTCCAGCTAACCCAACTCATCGGCCCGTGGGGGCGCTGAGCTTAACGACTCGATCGTGATGGTGGAACCACCACCTCGGTGTGATGGGGAGGCCTCTACTCCAATGCCATCATGCGAACGTGGCCAACCACTACTAGGCACGTAACGATTTGGCATGGGGATGCTGAGAGCTTTGCGTACTCAGTTCACCCGAGCAAAGTGTGACGCCAACAATGCCCGAAGGTTGTGCTCCTTCGTAATGTACTGCTCGAGGAAGACGGCTGCAGCATGCTCAGCATCCTCGAGGGACACTGCTGCCACCAGTAGCCAATGGGTCACCAACGAGCCACCACATAACAAATGCAATAGTGACGAGGTAGGCTTCTTACTCGGCTCGGCCGGCTTCGGCAGTGAGGCAACGCTGGGGTGGAGACAGTTGTCGCGAGCGGGGTCAGACTGAACATGCCACAGACGGGCCAGCGGCGACACACCGAATATACAATTCTCCTCCATGAGGTCCCTTATATTGAATCAGAGGGCGACTCCAAATAACCTTCGCACACGTTGCTCGTCTTCACGGTCGAATGTCACTGATAGAGACATATTGAAGTCCATTAGGCGCCATGACCACTTCAAATGACTGCCTTTCTCAACCCGATGGTAGAACCACTATCGTATCCAGCTTGAGTCCCACTTCATCCTCGTCGAGTTCATCAAGAATAACTTCGTGCACGTCATCCGAAGCACAAAGTTCACGCTCCCTAGGTTGGAGTATTCGCCCTTGCCATGTTTCTTGGGCTGGCACCGTGCATCATGAAGGTAGTCGAACATTGCTGGGCTCAGCCATACCGTCTTCGCCCGAGAGGCCCAGCTGGAGATAGCCAATCAGACGATCGCGTTGGAGGTCAATTACACAAGCTCCAGCCCATACAGCTGAAGGATTTCATCAACGAACACTGATGTAGGGATGCAAAGCCCAGCGTCAAAGTACACGGTGATGACGATGGTCTCTGACTCTATCGGTCGGGGGCTCCGTTTTGCTGGTAGGGGGTGGATGAACTAACCTCACGTCCTGAAATATTCCCGTCATGCACCAGTGATCGAATTTGCTCTTCGGTTGCTAGAGTCGGCCCCAACACGTTCATGCAGACGTTGTTTACCTTCTTCGTAGCCTTCCACTTCTTGTTGGTGGACGACGTGTCGCGCTCCACCAGCTCATATGCTAGCTTGGTCGTCGACGAGCTCCCATGACCAGACGAGCCACCGCGACTAGATGAAGCACCAGTGGTGGTGTGCTGAGAATGTTGGTTGCCACCACGAGCCATCCTTGCACCAGACAAACTGACAAAAAGGCCACGACACGCGCGCTCAAAGCATAGGGCAAGGCTTACTGGCAGGTAAAGCGGCAGCTACAGGGAATGGCAAGGTTGACGGTAGCAACCAGCACACATAAGGAAAGAGAAGAAGAGTAGGTACAGGGGCACCTCGCCAACGATGCCAGCTTTAAAGGCGCATGTTTTTTCGGCCGTGTCTCTGGATTGCCAAAGTGCGAAACGACAGCGCATGACGCACCAAGCATAGTCACATGCGTGTCCTCCACTATAGCGTGGCCAACAACCGCGGTTGTCATACTCATCGCATGGGCCAACTATCATACAGGCCGAAGGGACGGAGGGGCCAAAAGGCTTAGCGACATGGTTTCGGCCTGTATTGGATGAAGATCTTTACCATAAGAGGCTACTGTTATAGAGGTGGCCTCCATCTAAATCCATTTGGCCTACTGGGCCAAAAGGCTCGATAATGCATGTAAAAGACACATATATCCCTAGCATAGTACACCATTGTGGGGGTATTATTTTAATCAGGCCTTGTGGTCATGCATATATACAGCCTGGGCAAAAGAGAAAGCCAAGACAATCCATTTCACATACTCGCTTTGCTAGTCCCCTTACTATTTGGCCCGTAGCCACAACATACACACATGAGAGCATATCTAGTGCAAATAGCTTTTTCAATGGTACCATGCAAACTCGAATCAGAGTTGTTGGATATACCTTTTACGGCTCGGATTCGTGTGGATAAAAGCCTTTAATTCACTTATACGATTTTTCACAAAACTCCATGATTGACGGCCGAATTTCACAAAACACCCCTCCAATCTCCGGCGCCGTCCCCTAGTTCACTGCGCTTCTAGGTTTAGTCATCCGCCGCCACTCCAGCACTGCATCACCGCCCCCTCCACCATCGATCCCCCCGGTGCCCTCCCCGGCCTCTCGCCTCCCGCCTCTCCGGTGCCGTCCTTCCCGGCTCCCTCGGCGCCGCGCCCCCCAGCCTCCCCCGGCGCCGCCCTCCCTAGCCCCCCGCTGTCCCCAGTACCAGAGCACGGAGCGGGAAACAGATAGCTAAGGAAGCCGACGCTGGCGCCGGCGCCGCAGCGGCTGAGCAAGGTGAGAGGCCAGGATCGGGGGCGGCGGAGGTGGAGTCCGGCGGCGATGTGGGCGGCAAGCTGGTGCATTTCGATGGCCCAATGGCCTTCACGGCCGACGACCTGCTGTGTGCCACGGCTGAGATCATGGGGAAGAGCACGTACGGGATGGTGTACAAGGCCACGCTGGAGGACGGCAGCTTGGTGGTCGTCAAGAGGCTGAGGGAGAAGATCACCAAGGGGCAAAAGGAGTTGAGGCAGCGGTGCTCGGCAAGAATCGGCATCCCAATCTGCTGGCATTGAGGGCATACTACTTGGGGCCAAAGGGGGAGAAGCTGCTTGTGTTCGATTTCCTGCCCAAGGGCATCCTTTCTGCATTCCTGCATGGTGAGGTGTCTACTTTGCTATATATGTTGTTCAGCATGCTTAGTTTCTTCTAACTGCTAAGTAGTTTCTTAAGTAATCAAGTGATTCTAGCTCAGATATTTTTCTTCAGGATTTAGCTAATTCTTTTAGCTAGTGCATTGTATGCATCTGAAGGTTGCACTTATGTTAATTTAGTTAGTATATCTGAAATTTCTAATTTCTGCTAATTTCTAGGCAATTACTCTGAGAAAATGCTTACAGCACTAATATACTACTGTGCTCAGGGGCGGGCCCAGCGGGTAGTCCATATAGGCCCAGGACTACCCGCTCCGCCAGCGCCCATCCGCCTCCGCCAGTCCGCCTCGGCGCTTCCGCCTCCGCCCCTCCGCCTCGGCCTCCGCCTCCGCCTCCGCCTCGGTGCCTCCGCCAAAAGGCTCCGCAACCCGCCGGCACCGAACCTCCTCCCTCCCCCGCCGCCACCTCCGTGGCCGCTAGGAGCCGCCATGCCGGCACCAATGGCCCCCTCATCATCCTCGTCGTCGTCGTCGCAGCCGCATCCGCCGCGGCGGCGCGACGAACAGATCCCGCAGCGTGCGGCCGCCACAGCCCACGAGGGGCCTCTTGTCCTCCTCCTGCGTGCGCGCGGGCTCGGGCCCGCCGCCGCCGACGCGGCGGCAGAGGAAGCGGCGCAGGCGGCCACCGCGGCTCCTGCCGGCCCCGCCGCGGCGGCGCAGGCGGTACCCGGGGCTGGCGGCGTATGACGGAGCTGGGCTGCGCGACGGGCTGGGCGCCCCAGCCGCGCACCGCGTCGCTAGCAGCTTGAACTGTTGCGGCAGCGTCGCCATGGCTGCCGCTCCCTCTCTTCCTCTTCAGCGTCCGTGTGTGTGTGAGACGTGGTTTGGCTATTGGTATATGGCAGTGGGATATTTTGGCATTGGTGCTCTGGTTTTGGCCGTGAGAGTTTGGTGGCTGGCGGTGCTATCTGGGCATGTTGGCTCTGGCGGTGTTGATTGTGGATTTGTGGTATATAAGATCATTTCCATGCTAAATAGTTAATAGGATCATTTGTGGTATTACATTATACTAACATTGGATAATAATTTTTTAGTTAGGTATACCCTGGATTCAAATCCTGGGTCCACCACTGACTGTGCTATGTGCATCATTAGCTAGTTTCTGCTTAGCCTTGTTCAGGAGAGATTTAATCACTTTTCTTTGGAGCTTCTAGCTGCTTTGTTTCAGAAATTGCTAAGTTTGAACGTTTACGTATTCTGACGATACCAAGATTGATATGGAAGGTGCTGAAAATTTTGAATTGCAATGCTTTTGATTCAGACGTAAGAATAAATGCTTCATGTCATTATAGATATTAACATCTGTAAAATCTTATGTTAGTTCAGAGCATCTCATGTTCATCGTTAATTCGGAAAGTTCAGTAATAAGAATCTGAGCATTTGCCATAAGATTGACACCTCAAGTACATTTGAGCCTAACAAGTGAATAATTATATAATGGTGGTTGTTGATGTAAAATGCAAAGTGAATATCAACATTCTTCAACTTTCTTCCAAACTCTGCATTCTCAAAATTTCATCCTTTGAACTGAAACTCTGCACTTCTGAGTTCTAACACTTGGGGCCTGTTTGGTTCATGACCAGAAGTTGTCTAGCCATAAGTTAGGCGTGCCACAGTTTTTAGGTAGCTGTTTGGTTCACTGACGTAACTGTGGCATGCCACACTTTCTTAGCACCCGGCCTCATATATCATAGACTCAATTTCTTGCCAAACTTTGCCACAAGTGTGGCTTCGATTTTGTTAGCCACACTTTCTGTGGCAGCCATATATTGCCTAAGCTTAGGCATGATAAGCTTAGACACCAACCAAACAGACCCTTGATGTTTCTTGATGGCATTCAGTTCGCGCCCACAACACACCGATCGACGGCCGACGCGGATCGCCAAGGGCACAGCCCGTGGCCTGGCTTACCTCCACGACGACATGAGCATCGTCCACGGCAACCTCACCTCCAGCAACGTCCTCCTCGACGACCAAGCCAACCCCAAGATCGCTGACTTCGGCCTGTCTCTCCCCATGACGGCTGTGCAAACTCCAATGTCCTCGCTGCCGTGGGCACCCTTGGCTACCGCGCGCCAGAGCTGTCCAAGCTCAAGAAGGCGAGCTCCAAGACAGACGTCTGCAGCCTCGGCATCATCATTCTGTTAAGGGTATAATATGATATTCTAAAATTAACCCTCTTAAAGACTTATGCGTAATTAGAGAAAAAGAGATACATGAAAATAGGAAGCTCCGGAATTTTAGGGAGAAGTCATTTCCTTGGAATGAGTCAGAGCAAGGCATCTCCAATGGTTCTAGCTAGCAACTAACTAGAAGATTTTCACATCATTTATATAGTACACACTAAAAGCTAGCATTCTAAAGAAGAGCATCTCCAACAGTATGAGCTAGTTACTAGCTCTAAGACAACTTCTCCAATAGTACTAACTTTTAGCACATAGCTCATAACATAAATAGACTCACATGACACTCTCACATAATCTTGGAATGTGTGTATGAGATTAGCTCTTGATCAAGAGATATCTTTTCTCTCTCTTCTATTAAAATATGAAATAATATGCTTAGAGCTAGCTCATAAGTCACTATTGGAGATGCTCTAAGGGCATCTCCAATGGTTATAGCTAGCAATTAACTATAAGACTTCCACATCATTTATATAGTACACACTAAAGCTAGCATTATAAAGAACTATCTATAATGATAGTTATTTGATGCTTACATGCACACACAGAATTTATAGATGTTGCCTCGTTTGGCGTTATAGACTAGTGCTTAAGGAAGAGCTGGCTCGTTTTTTTTTTGCATACTCTCTTTCCTCCACATAGGATATATGCTAATGTGTACATGCATATAGCTAGCTGACTCAGACCATTGGAGATGCCCTAAGGATAGTTATTTGATACTTATATGCACACACAGAAAATGACTATCATTTAGAGGCTGCCTCGTTTTGCGTTATAGACTAGTGCTTAAGGAAGAGTTGGCTCGGTTTTTTTGCATACTCTCTTTCCTCCACATAGGATATATGCTGATGTGTACATACATATAGCTAGCTGACTCAGACCATTGGAGATGCCTAGCCTTCAGCTGGCTGTATGGACATTTACAGCCCACTTATTAGCCCATTCATATAGTAGTTTACAGCCAGCTGAAGGTTGTATGACCCACCCATTTCTCTCACAAAGTTTCTTGGTTCTTGTGCTTCAGCTGGCTGTAAACTTACAGCCCACCTCTCTTCTCTCTCCCTCTCTCTCTCCTCCACCTCAGCATACAGCCTACTAACAGCCTCTTATTATACTTGCTCTCATACGAGAGGAGCTGGTGATAGAATCAAACTTGTGTCGTGATAAAAGGGGACATGGGGGAGAGGACCCAAACTCAACACCCAACCGTAGCTGCCTTGGCTTTTCCTTTTTTTCCCTAGGCGCCGCACATTGCATCAAGTTCCATCGCCGAATGCTAGTGACCGCTCCAACGGCCACGTCCCCAACTATGCACTGAAGGGATACTTCTAAGAGTAATACCCACCAAAGCAATACTTCAACACCTTCTTAACTCATCCATTTGAAATGGTTAGATTAATCTATTGAGACCCAAATAATCCAATGTATCCAACCAAATTTAGCAGACTCAACAATCTTAATGATCATTCATTAATACTTCATATTTTTATATAATCCATTAATTCCTATTAGGAAAAAGCATAATCCTAGTTACTATTCAACAGGTAACTACACCAAGGCACCACCAAATATAATATCTCTCTCTCCGAGGGATGTCAATTGCAATCAGCTATATACCATGCCATCTACAACACTTGGCCTCCCATACCTTGTCTCTTAATTTGTGTGATCACGACATCTCATCCAAACATCGAAAAGACATATCAAAATGGTTTAAATACTCTTCTTCATAAAAGGACATTTAACTTCAATCACACGAAATATTCGAAAAGAATCACATAGGTTTAAATCTTCCTCATGATAATGAACTTGCAAAAGACATTTTCATTACCCACAACATCGAGTAAATAAACAAATTATATTCCTCAATAAAATAACACTCCCACAAAAGGATGACCTTGCAACTTAACAACTTTCATGAGTGGCGAGAATAATTCAACATTTGAAAAAACAACAATTTCTTCATGAAACACAATAACGAATGAAAGCACATTACTAACACTGTAAATAACTGACCAACAAAAACTCAAAGAAAGAATCAGAACTCACCCATAGAACAAAAATGCCCATTAGAAACTCATCCTTGAACATTTGTGGTCGAGGTTATCCAAGGAAAACTCATCATTCATTAGTCATCACACACCACACACGGAGACACAGCCTGGCCATGTCTATGGCCACAACCATGACTTCCATCTCTCGGTATCGCTATCCATCTCAATTAACTAATTACCCAATTCACACATAGGCAACAACTCAGTATCCATTAATAATTATACAACTAATGGAAGTGTAAATGTAATGAACATCCCAATCCCATCCTACTATACACTAGTATGTCAAATTTTTGTTTTAAATTAATTATCCTAAGTCAAATTTCAGTATCAAGTTTTCCTAAGTCATTTTATTATTAGGATTATTGGTTTCACTAAGTTACCAAACCTATGTCGAAGTTTAGTTGATTAAACAAGTTAGTTATTAATTTATTTACCACAGACTTAAAACTAGCTCTGATACCAACTGTAACACCCCAGCTTCTCAAAATCCCAAGATGTCTTCCTCAACTACTAACACTACTAATTTTTAAATAATAATCAAGCATTACCAATAATTAGACTTAAAGAATAAACATTCAACATAATAATAAACATAATTTCAGCAATAATGTAAACCATAGATTGAATTCAAGATGAACAAAATAAGTACCATGATGAATTGTATATAAAGCTAAACAAAGGAACGCATCAAATAGCAATATTATGAACCACAAAGAACTAGGGAAAAACCTCAAATTGTCTAATTATTGCAATGTAAGTTACTAAATAGTTCGTGACCATAAATGATAAATTGCTAGGCGGAGTGAAAAGCTACAAAGTGCAAAGTTCCATGTTCTACTTCCATCCATGTATGTCGCTTTCAACGTTCACCTAAAAACAACAACAAAGAAAGAGTGAGTCTATGATTCATCATAAACAAAGCAGAATAATAAACAAGGCATTATCTTATTAACAATTTATACCCATTTATCATTAACTCAATTTCTCATATTCATTCTCATTAGTTTCCATTAAAGTGTCTCTTTATCTCAAATCACTTTTTACTTTTCATGAATGCAATACAGTGCTCATGCTCATGTTTCAACTCATCTTTTATTTATACCAATATAGCGGAGTGTAACATCCGTCGATGTTCACCCATGCCCCCACTCTTTTGTGCGGGTACCAATTGCATATCCTTTTTTATACGGGGATCTCATTGCTCATATTTTGCATATGGGGAACTCATCCCACTCTCGTAGGTCACATCTTTTCATTATGAATGTTCAACATATAGTATAATGATTTTTATCTTTCTTCATTAAGCAATTGATATAATCATCATTCTTTCATAGTCATCATCAATTTATCATAAGAATGTGAGCAATATAAAATAGACATAATCATATAACTAATCATGGCAAGTATTTATTTAACCAAATAATAATTTCAAATACTCAAATACCATTTACTATGCATTTGCCTTTCTAATTGTGACGATCGGATTGATTAAAGGATGATACCAACCGCAAGTTACTTCTCTTATAGTAAATACAAGTTTCTTTGACAAATAAAATAAATACAAGTTTCTTTGACAAATAGAAAAATTTTATGATGTTTTTGTGCCTGCGTTGTGATGTTACTGCTGCACGTGCGAAAAGTTGAGTCTCTTCCCGACAATTTGGTTAACAATCCTTTCAGATTAGGACACTTTTATCACTAGAAGCTACGGCCATGCTACAACAATCCAATAACTTCATATGCAGCTTTAATTTCCCATGATATTCTCAACTAGCCACGTAGGCGTGACGCCACGCTATACCAGCCACCATGTGGACCGAAGTAAAAGAGACGAAAATTCGCAGAAAAAAGAAAGCGTATGTTTTTTCGCAAAAAATCGAGGGCCTTTTCGCAATAAAAGGAGAGTGGAGGGGTTTTTTCGCAAAAAACCGAAGGCCTTTTCGGAAGAAATAAGGGCATGTTCGTAATTACAGGAAACCACGGGTCGCTACCGAGCAAAAAAAGTGTGTAGGGGTTTTTTCGCAAGGATTCAGGGACCTTTTTGTGAAAACTGGGGACCTAAATGTAATTACCAAATTTTTACGGGTTTTTTCGCAGAGGCTGACACGTGAACATCCTCTCCGGCCAGAGAGTCCGCGGGGCGTAATATATATAAGTATATGTACTGATGGAAGCTAGCTAGCTAGTCACATCTAGTGACAGCGTGCATTTCCATGCATGATCACTAGAGAATTACTACGTATACAAATATTGCATTTTTCTCCGCATGATCACATCTATAGCATGCAGGAGGCCCATTTATAAGCTTGGATAAGCTAGCCTTGCTCGTTTCGGTTTCAGTTTCTGACTTCTAACTTATTTTTCACTATTTATAAATTGCGTCTTTTTCTGAACTTTTAGCATTTTTTGAGCTTTTTTGCTGGTTTTTTCCTGTATTTGTTTGCGTTATCTGTTATATGCTAGCATATTTTTTCTATTTTTTATTTTTTTTTAAAATTTAATTACGTCAAATAAGCCATCTTCAGCTATAGTGAAATTTTAACCGCTACAATACAATTTCAATCATAAGCCATAACTTTTTAGCGAACCGAGCGGGGCCTAATTAATTAAGCTACCTAGCTAATGATAGTACACTTAACAAATTGAAAGAGACGGTCAAAAAGGTCGAATGATGCCATCAGATGCCACTGGCCTTACCGATGCTAGCTACAACTCTACTACTGAAAGGTATCGATAGCACTGCATGGGAATCAGCACAACACTACTTGCGCAAAACTTAAATCATCGATCACCTTTAATTTGCTCAGAGAATATATCTACATCAGAGCATGAACTCCTATACCTACATGTACACGCTATCCCTACGATCTATAGGTACCCTTTAACATATTGTTTACAAGCTTGTCGATCAAGCAGCACTGCCGCACTAGGACTGTTTTTTCTTTTGATTTTTTTATAGTACCTAACTTTTAAATGAAGTATTTTTTAGACGGGATCTATAAGTTAAACGATCTACATGTTAAATGTCCAACATCTGCACTAGCCAAAATTGCAAGTAAGTATATGTCTCTCTATAATTTGTACCATAAGCAGTCTAAATTCAAAAATTTCAGCTAAAAACTATAAGCCGTAGTCGAAAAGAACTGGCTAACCGAGCAAATTAAACGCAGCAATTCTTGACCTAAGAAAAGGCTACACTATCACTTATTAGTTTACTACTACAATTATAAGATGACGTACGTACTTTGTTTGGTTAAAGCAAGCAGGCAAGCAAAAAGAAGATTGGAAATGTGACCACCCATGTCTCGACGGAAAGTTTGGCATGTCGCACACTAAAATGTCTGCCTACGTCGCACACTAAAATGTCGCTTTTATTCCGTTACGACTTGTGATAACCGAACCGCAGGATTGCTAATCTGTAAGTATACTTCATTAATACAAGCGGATTAAGGGACCATATCAAATGAGAACCAATCTTGAAATGTATAGGAATTGCTAGGAACAATTCAGATTGACCTTCAAATCCATTGGATTGAATCTAAATGACTCAAATTAATCACTACAAACCACCTTGGTATATTGGCCATTAACTAGATGTGTACCGTAACACCCTAGCTCAAGAATGAGCCTAGAATGCCACCGCTATCTCATTTTCTTCCTAATTTAAATCATCTTTCATAAGCTTTCAATAATAATACTTTGACCATGCTTTCACAAAACATTTACTTAAATACAGACATAAACAATAATCAAAGATCGAGGATTAACTTAGCACAATTAATATTAGAACCACACGCCCAAGTATGCTTAGAACCACGTGCCTAAGAACGCCCAAAACCATGCACCAAGGAGCAACCTTACCGTTGACGTGGTAAGGTCAACGATTTAGAAATTACAAATAATTGAGATAAACCGATATTAAGATTAACCAATAGTACTTTAATCGATAACATCCATACTAATTTAACTATGTTCTAAGAGAACTCATCAACCAAACGCTAAAGTGTGCATGAATAATATCACTAAAAATGAATGACTAAATCTCTAAGTGCGGTAAGTGGAGCAACGATGGTGCATGTAGTGATAATGTGCTACTCTCTCCTCATGCATGTCGTTTTCCCTATTACTTAAAAACAACAACATAAGCAAGGGAGAGTCCAAGACTTAGCATGTATATAATAAAATAATAGCATCAACAACATTCATGATATTTATCATTATCACAATACCATCTCTTCTTTTCTTTTTATCAATGAATTATAATGCAATGCAATGCCATATCAATATGCATTTTTTAAGCTCATACCGGTATAGCTGAGGGAACACCCGTCGATGTACACCCTTTACCTCCATCCTGTGGAGGTGCCTACCAAAAGGTCTTACTCAAGAGTGCTTTAGACTAGTCACATAGCTTTCTCAGCGACCTGGTTATGCACTCTAGACTAGCTATATGGCTTAGTCACCAGCTTAGCTCATATGCTCTTCTCATGAAGTGAATGCAAGTGATGCAATATTTCTATTACTCATTTACCACATACCACCTTATCAATAACCGTTAACATCATCCTTTCATCTTCATCAAACCACATCATATGGAACAAGACTCATGTATATAAATATAGCATAACAAGTAAATCTAATTATTCAAAGCAATAATAAATAGCTATATATTGTTTTATCATGTACTTACCTTTAACCATGTGGAGTGGAGCTATGTGTGGACGACACCAACCCCGTCACAACATCTCGTACAGTAAATTTCTCAACTCAATGTATGCCACAATAGTACAAAACATCAAACAAAACAATATTGCTCCTACGCACCTCCTGGTCCAACAAACCCCTCTTCACCAAACATCTCTCCCCATTGTCCCAATGACCAAAATTCTATGACTTTTAGCTTAGACATCTTAACATAGGAAACCATATACTTTATGGAATCTACACAAAATTTGCTACACTTTCCTAATTAGCCAAAAACCCAGATTAATCCATCTAAGCCATCATTTTTAACCCTGAAAGTATGTTCTGTTGTTTTACTAGACAACAGACTTAACAATTTTATATATTGGTCCAAACATGATAAACAATACTACTTCTGGAATATAAAAAAATATCTACCTTTCTTTAGTTATTCTGACAATTTAATTCGGCCATCTACTAGCCCTAAATTATAGATTATCACGATTTCACCAAGCAGGGACCAAATTCTAGATAGCAGTATTCTTAAAGCCATAACCTCTAAACCGCTCAACCAAATCTCATGTTCTTGCACTGTTTGAAAACATAAAACAATTATCTACAATAGGCATAAGATGGAAAAGTTACTAAACAGGACATAACTATCCCAAAACTCGTCCAAAAGACATGACAACAAACCTTAATGAACAACGGTACTTAAAACTTGCCTCCAACACTGCCCATCTTCCCTGTCCAGAACTAGCACGACCTCAAAACTAATCTATAATGGCCTAAGATAAGTAAACAAGGTCTAGGGAAATTTTACCTACAACCCGAAGGCTTGCTGGAATGACGAAACTGGGTTGCACACGGAACCCCTTCTTTCCCTCCTCTTTCCTTCTTCTCCTTCCCTGGTTGACTCCCCTCTTCTTCTTCCTTCTTCATTATTCCCCTTCTTTCCTTCCCCTTCTTTCCTTCTCCTTCTTTCCTCCGACTGGCCTACCTCCTTCCTTGTTGTTCTCCTCCTTCTCATTTCAGCCAGCATCAGTAGGAACAGTAGGCGATGGTGTGATAACCAATGTTGATGGTAGCGGCGGTGTCGGGAGAGCAGCTAGGGTGGCTATAGTTTCAAAGGGATGGCGGCTAGGGTTTGGAAGCACCCCTACCCCCTCCTGTCTTTAAAAGCCCAACCCAAACCCACCGTCTCCCACATGGCATGCACATGAGCCTGACTCGATCAACAGCAGATCCCCCTTTCTCAATTTCATTTTCATTCACTCCTTTTTTGTATTCGTGATTAGGTCCCTAAAGAGGGTAATTGCATAATATTACATTCTACCCTCTAGCATAATTCGACCCCGAATTCTACACTCCACAAGGCTACATGAGAAACAAAACAAAACTTCAATTAAACTTTAACACATACCCATTATGAACAACTCTGGTTACTTCTCACGCATGTGAGACTCCAGTTCCCAAGTCACTTCCCACTTGGTTTGATGCAACCAAAGTACCTTAATATACTTCAATGTCTTATGTCTCAACACCCGCTCTGACTCCCCAATATCCACACTAGACAAAATTTGAAGGTGAGATCTTGTGCGATGATCAAAGTCTTTATTAATTCTCAGATCTCTTTACACGGTACAATGCCTCTCTATTTATAGCCTAAACCCCTAGGGGTAGTTTAGGTATTTGCCCACACGGGAACCTTCTATGTTTCGTAACAGTTGGCTCGTTGCACTTAGCTGGCTTGCCACGTGGGTGGAGGAGCACTGCAGCACGGTTTTTTCAGTGAACTCTTCGGTGAACTTCACAACGACAAACTAGGGATTCTTCAGTGAAACCGATGAGTGGATCTGGGCTGGTAGAGCATGGCAAACACGGTGGTGAAGATGGCATGGTCACTGGCAGACGGATGTGACCAGAAGTGAGGGAAAGATGGCAGCGGACTTTGGGTGGACAGCAAGATTGGGTCGGCAGTGACTCATTGGCTTTGGTGAGATGAGGAAAAGGAGGAGCAGAGCAAGGCAAAGCTTGTTGGTGGTTGGCGAAGCGGAAGCTTACTAGTGCTGGCGCAATTACTTGCTAGAGTTACGGTGGAGGCGGCGACTCGATCTCAAATTTCAACTCTATTTCGACGTCCCCGAGGGAGGTTGTTAGTGCTAATAGGATAGGGCGGCTCGGTGAGTTAGATTTGAGGGGTGCGTGAGCCCTTCTATCCATGGGAGAGGCGGCTTAGGGCAGAGTCCAAGGCAGATATGGCATAGCAACGGGTCAAACTTGGAGAGGAGTCCCACTCAGGGATGATGCATCCAATAGGCAGGCCCAGCTGGTAAGGACAGCGGGTGAGCAGAGACGTGGGATGGCAACGTGCGGCACGGGGCTTCGTGGGCAGGCCGAGGTTAGGCCCTAGGGAGTTGGGCTATGTGGTGAAGTGGGCCAGGCCAAACAGGCCAAGGTGGTAAAGGAACAAGGATTTTGGCCCAAGAACGAAATTAGGATTTTAGAATTTTAGAAAAGGAGATAAATTAAATTGAGCTCAAATAAATAGCAAATAAACTCCAAAAAAATCCAAGAAAATATAGAAAAATTCCTAGCAACATGAGGAACCCAACCCAAACCCAACGACTCCTACAAGGCATGCACATGAGGCCAACTCGATCAGCAGTTGATCCCCCTCTCTCTATTCCATTTTCATTCACTCCTTTTTTGTATTTGTGATTAGGTCCCTAAAGAGGGTAATTATAGAATATTATATTCTACCCCAAGCAAAATTTGACCCTGAATTCTACATTGTATGAGGCTACACAAGAAATAAAACAGAACTTCAATTAAACTTTAATACATACCCATTGTGAACAACTCCGGATATTTCTCACGCATGTGAAACTCCAGTTCCCAAGTCGCTCCCCACTTGGTTTGATGCAACCAAAGCACCTTAACATACATCAACATCTAATGTCTCAACACCCACTCTGACTCTTCGGTATCCATACTGGTGGGAATTCAAAGGTGAGATCTTGCGTGATGATCAAAGACTCTAAGGGTAACTCGTGCTTTGGATCCCTCAAGTACTTCCTCAACATAGAAATGTGGAACACGTTGTGCATACCATGTATGGACTCAGGAAGGTCCAAACGATAAGCCAATTTTTCAATACTCACCACTAACAGGAATGGTACAACATACCTTGTGTAAAGTTTCTCTTTGGTACTAAACTGCATAATGCCTTTGGTGGGAGATACCCTTAGAAGCACCTGCTCACCCACCTCAAACTCCAATTCTTACCTTCTCACATTGGCATAGCTCTTTTGAGTGTTAGATACCTTTTTTTAAAATAATCACAACTATATAATCTTCATGTATAAAAAAACTTGGTTCGAACTACGAATTGGGCAACAACGTAGTTAAAGGGAGTCAGCCCAAAGAACTCTAGACATGTCTTGTCTCGGATTTCCAAAATAAGCTGCATATTTTAAATTGTAGATTCAATTAAGGTTTAGGGTACTGCATGCTCCCCTTAAGAATTCGCCCCCACATTCTTTGCCAACCCATTCTACTCACAAGTACTGGAACCCTTTAAATAAAATTTTTGGGCACAAACCAGCCTCATGAAAAGGAAATTTGAACCTAACTCTAGGAAACAAAAAGGTCATCTTTCTTTCCATGGCACAAATGCACTTTCTCATTAACACAAGGAGATCTTCCTTTATCTTTCATATGATCCCTTCACTTTGTGGAAAGCATCTCTCTAACAAGTGAAAAAGTACAAACTACACTCACTAATCCAATTCTCTTTTGAAACAAACCACTTCACTTTACAAATGACATCAAACAAAACACACAAAATAAACAAGAACCAGGAGTGTTTCTCACTGCCCCTAAAAACATACTTTTCCTTGAATTTAAGGTATAGTTTTATCTTGGATCATGAAATTCCAATATATCACATATCATGCATACAAATTTTTTAAATGGGCAAATTCCAAGTTAACCCAAACTTATTGCAGCATTGCTACAAAGCTAGAGAAACTCTAGTACATAAATCATAAAATGCACCAACAATACTCCTTCACAAAAGTAGTATCATCCAAAGTTGATTGCAAATGTACCTAATCTTGGATTTCCCACTGAATCCCATCGGTTCAATTATTTTAAAGGATAGTTATCTTTAGAACTCCAACACACATAGTTATCACAACCAAATAAGTCCTATCAATGATTAGCACAAGTCCAACTTCATCTTTTATTAAATCAATTGACATTTACTTTATTCATATTAAATCTTTTTAATTTCTAAAAAATCAAACTAAGCTTTAATTAATTCAAAAAATAATCCAAATGGTTATTTTATTTTAAAAACTTTAAAAAGGCACTGAAAACTCAGATATTACACTAGAGCTCTTACAATCCCTACACGGCTATTCTGAAATGACATGTGTAATCCCTACATGACCAATCCATTCAATATGTGCAATCCCTGCACCAGTCGCATACCAACCACTCACTCGAGTCTCCACCATTTAATAAATATTTTCTTGCTTTCAGTGGTAACCCATGTAACCAATCCCATGATTATGTTTTCAACTTCAGTTGGCAATATTTGTGTTATATTTTTATTTCTCCACTAAAGTATTTCTAAGAACAACTATAATCTAGTAAGATTTAACCAATGATGGAGTTATTACTAGTATAAGTATCCTAGGGTGATATGGCAAAGGGAACATCAACAATCAAGAAAGAGAAAATACTAGGTATCAATTGCATGGTGTAGCTAGGCAATCAATATTTAACATGGCATTTAAGCAAATAAATACTAGGCATGCGCTTGTATTTGAAAGGAAAATATTTGCATTGAAAAACTAGGTTCAACATGGTCAATTATAAAGACTTGCCTTGGTCAAGCATGGGTAGTGTAGGATCTTGTTCGTCAGTGATGGGAGCGTCCAAAGCGTTAAAGTCTATACACGTGTAAGTATCCATATTCAACACAACATTCAAACAAACTCAAAAAAAAATGGTTTTGGTTCTATTTGGAAAGGTTTTGAATTTAGACAAAATTAAAAATTAAAATCACTGGATGTGAATTTAAAATGACGAAATTATGGCCTTTCAAACTTTGAATCTACTAAAAAAACAGGAAAAGTCAAATATCTAATAGGTGGGGTTGGCTAGCATTTTTTTCTTTTTTCAATTATTTTTCCTTAAGAGAAAGGTGCAGTGGCTGAACAGGTGCAGTCCAGCTATTTTTAATTTCTTTTCTAATTATTTTTACTTGAGACAATGTGAGAGACTGATAAGTGGGGTCATGGTCCACATAGACTCGGTCCACGCTGTGGTCTATGGGAATAGGGACCCACGTGATAGTTGCTAGGGTCCACTAACTAGGTCTACAAGGTGGCTTTATGGGTGTGGGGTCCACATGATGATGACTCACATGTTTAAACCAGAGTTAATTAGAATTTCTAATTACATAGAGCCCACATGCCATACTAACAGTAGCTAACTAAGTAATTACTAACTACCAATTTAAACTAAATAATTACTGGCTTAATTTAATTAGCTTACATGTGGGCCCATGGGTTAGTGAGATAGAACCGAGCAAGTATAGAAACTCATGGCAGAGCTCCTTGCCATGCTCAACGATAGTGAGGGAGGGGTCGGCGTGCTTGGCTAAGGAGCAAAATGGGTTGCACGTGCCAGGTTCTAGCTAGCGAAGGTGGAAGTTCTTGGCAAGGTGCGCTGTAGCGGTGCCTAGCTAGGGTCAACGACACAAAGGTCATGCTAGGGTCAAAACCAAGCGCACAAATTGGTCCAGGGGGCTACCCAAACCGTTTCATGCATAGCTCGGAGACCTAGGGTAATAAGACGGAGCCGACGGTGAGCAAGGCGATGGCATGGCCAGCAATAGTGAACTCTCTAAATCCTATCCAAACTTCTCAAATTAACAATGGATTTAGTCTCTACGAGTTAGGATGAAGCTAAAGGAGACATGCTTGATGTGTTATTCAAGGCATGTCGTGCTGTCCATGATGGCTGGTGATAGTGCGGTGAGGGGCGACGATGCACCGGTGCTACGATGTACTACTTGGCTCATTGGTTACCCTACCATGTCTGCCATGTATTGAAGCACATGGGAACAGAGAGACTCACCGAGAGATGGAGTAGTGGGGGGAGATCGACGGCAACAACAAGTTGGTAGGTGTTCTGGGTTGGCGACGATGTTTCAGTGGCACTAGGGCCTAGCAAGGCAAATCAATAGGTGCATTAGCATGGGTAGATCAAGGCGGACACTAAGGGCATGATGGCCATGGCCGAAAATCACCAGGGCGAAGGGGACGGGCCGTGAGGTCAGTGGCAGCACTACGCACAATGGCAAGGTCGATGACTTCAGCTTTTTTAAGGCAAACAAGCACGGATAGATGAGCACAAGGTAGAGGGAGATGAGACAAACACAAAGTGCATGATGGTGTCATCAGAAACTCATCGGATAGCAAAGGAATTGTATGGCGAAGCTTTCAGTTGGACCTAGGAAAGAAGGCCTAATCCTTCCTCTCCGAGGGCGAAGGGGGCATGGAAGCTTAGGGGAAACAAAGAGTGGATTAGGGCAAAGTTTTTGACATGTGAGGGGCAGCTTAAATAGAGGGGATAAGTGAAAGAGATGGCACCATGAGTTGGCTTCGGTAGCAAAGGAGAGAGCGCACGAGAGTGAGAAAGAGGGCAAGATGGTGATGTAGTGATGTCATGGCGTGCAAGGCTTGAGGCTGTGGGGCTCCTTCAGTGCGTTTGCTACATGTGATGATGAGCGAGCTTGGGAGAGCCCGGGAGATAGAGGGGAAGAAGAAGCATATATAGTACCGACATTGACAGGTAGCACCGAGGCCCACATGGCAGTAGCGGCAAGAGAGAGCATGGCTGGGCTGCGGGTGAGCTAGCGCGCGTGAACGAGCTACTGGGCCAGCTTGGCTGGGCTGTGGCGGGGAAGAGAAAGAAAGGGGGGAAAAGCGGGCCGGCAGGTAGAAAAGAGGAAATGGGCTGGGCAGGTGAAGGGGATTCGGCTTGAAGGCAAGGGAGGAAAAGAAATAAGGTTTAAACTTTCATTCTAGATTTCAAATTGCTTTTGAATTTGTAATTTTTGAATTTCAAGAGGTATTTGCACACATATGTTTTTAGGAAAAATTTATTACTACCCAATTAACTTTTAAAATTTTATCATTAAATTTTTGGGCCAAGGAATTTATTTTAAAAATCTTAAACTCAAGTAAGGCTTTAGGAAAATTTTAAAATGCACCAAAATATTTTAAAATTCTATGAAAATTATGCATGTTTTATTTTGAGGCAAATTTGGGATGAGGTGCCTTCTTGTAGAAGATAGCAGATCGGACAGCATCAAGCAACTAGTACTTGTGATGTTGGTTCGAGGCCTTTTTTTCTGTTTCCAGTATGGTATTGAGGCAATGTTGTAACTGATGGATTACTGCTAGACTGCTTGTATGGTTCTACTTGTTCGCAGCTGGAATCAAAAGAATTTTATTACCATTACATGGTTCTAGTTGTTCACTGCTTCTATAGTTACATGTCTCATGCCATTACAGTAGCTATAATTCTTTGAGCAATTTGAATGCTAATGCTCGCTGACCATCAATTAGCAAATTTGATAGTGTTTGATTGAAGTTCAGTTAGACAGATGTAAATCCTCTATAGGATTGATAGTGTTTTGTACTTCGTGCAATTCACTATCTATAGGATTGATGTAAATGCTCTATTGGATGTCTGTACGAAAATAATTTACATGAATGTGACAAGAGCAAGAAATATTTCAGAAAATTGTGTACAAATACAAAGGAATGAGATACCAATACAATTCAAGTGTTAAAACCAGAGGCATCATGGTCTTCTTTGCCATCAATCCTTTGTTTCAGGGTTTTGGGAGCCAATCTCTTACCAAATGTTTCCCTTAGCCAACTCCACATTTTCAGATGAGTAGATTGTTGGAGAATCAAGAGCAGAGACTGAAAAAATCAGAATCTGGGCCAAATAGGCTCTTAGTTACAAAGTCCATTAATTATAGGGTTTGTTCGAGTTGGTAAAACATATATGTCCATTGATGGAGTCACAAGATTTGTCTGTGACTGGCCGTGGAACTCTCTGAATTGTGGAGAAAATCAAAGCGTATATATTACTTGTATCTTCTTTCTTTTTTCGAGTACCTCATCCCTGATAACAACGTTGTTGGACTATCCTGTGTCTAGTTTGCTGGACATGCATCAGGGGACAGCCGGACAGGGGTGATATGGCTTGAGTTTCATGCACGCGTGCATGTATCCAGCTCGCAAGCAGGTACAGAACGATACCTTTCTGGTCGATCTGCTGGTCTGTCTCGTGTGTCCTCGATCGATCGGCATCAAGAGAGTGACGACTTCAGATTATTTCACAGGCAGCTAGCTATACCGATGCGATGCGATGGATAGGAAAGAAAAAAAACTACTTCAGAATCTGTAGGCAACTGGCTGGTGCCCCGTGTTCGCCGTCACTGGTTTCATCTACCTTGCTAGTTTCAGAATTCAGGTGACATACATAAATACAATTTTTTTTACAGGACACACATACATGGATATATATGGTGTACATGATTCGCATGTATTTTGAGCAAAAATATATCCACAAGAATTGGGTCAAAACTACAGTATCGTGTTGATACGCAGCGAGGCATCCCATCCTCTTTTCTCCCCACATGGACGAACGGACCACAAATTCATCGGCCTCTTATATGGGCCTCTCGGACTTGTCATGATTACGGCCTAGTTTTGTATTGTTAGGCCACAAAGGAAATATAAGTGTCAACAACCTGGGCCGTGCGCCCCAATACGCCTTTCCCATTTTTTCCAGGGTCTGTCTAACCATCGGGTCTATGATAATCGGATAAAAAACATGTGAATTTTTGGACCGTTGGATTAAGATCCAAAGGTCATCCACCTCTCCCAACTTCCTATAAAATATACACCCAACTACCTAACCCTAATTCTCTTTTCCCTTCTCCATCAAGCGCCACCACCAACCGCACACAACAAACCCACTGTTGCCCAACATACCACCGCCCCGCCTCCAGATGCCGGCATGGCCCTCCAACAAGCCCCTTCCCTGTAGCTTCCGCCGCCCACGTTGTCGCCCATCACCTTCTCCTCCTTTGATGCATCTTCACCTCCCGCCGCCACCTACCACCTCCTAATTGATAGTCGGCTGTCGTTGCCCCCACCAACCTACACTGTCCACAGCCTACCTCTAAACTGTGGCTAGCTACGCCACTGCCGCCTCGCCGCTACCGCCACCCACCGCTGGTCCTTCTGTCGTCCTAGCCTCCCTCTATAGCTAGCCCCGGTGAACCCTAAACCATAATTCGTGAACCCGAGCATTAACTCGTCGCCACCAGAGAAGATGAACCTGTCATAGCCTCGCCGGAGACGGAAACAAAGGTGGGCAAGCGCACAAATCATGATGTAGATCGTAAGGTCAAAAATTTGAATGATTTACACAAGAAAAAACATACGCATGATCTGTAGCACTTTTGTTTTTCTATATCGGCCCACAATTTAGCACGACTTTTTTGTTTTCTTTTGGTTTTTCTAATTGCAACCGCATGAAAAATGGCACAGCACTAAGCCTATAATTATAGTGCTAAGTAATATACAGCTTTAGCAAATCTTTGCTGCACTTTTTAGGGCTCGCCTAGTAGGTCGTGCATTCGGTTAGTTCGGTAAAATCGGTCGGTAAATACGGTAAATACAGTATTATTGGTTCGGTAGTATACAGTATTTTTGAAAATACGGTTCGGTATCGGTAAATCCTAATTTATTTCGGTACAGTATCGGTAAATACCATATTTACCAAAGTTAACGCAAATTAACTCGGCGTCGAGCTAGATATTTATGCTACATTACACTGTGATCATGATGGATCGAGGTGGATCCTCTTGCACTGATCGCACAACTGGGCATCCTCAATGGCTCAATGTCTCACTGCATTTCGTTTCACATTTTCATACAACTTTAGCGGCAAGTGTTATTAACGCAATCCACCGGTTTATCAGATGATTAGGCCGTGAGTTCATGGTACAGATCTACCCACATGTGGCAGTGAACAGGTGACTGGGACAGACCGAGGACGGTGCCCAATCGCGTCGGTGTATTCATCCCAGCAGACATTATTATGTTCCATGGACCGGGAATAGATATCGTGAGTAGCCTGTTGCATTGTTTGACTGGAAGAGACGGGAAACTAGCTCAGGAGGCGCATAGGATTGATGAGCCGAAATTTTTTCAGCCCATGAGAGCTTGGGCCGTTCGGTTTTTACTCGGTTTTTTCCGAAAAAACCGAATACCAAAAAACCTAAAATATAAAAACCGAACCGAATACCAAAAACCGGTCAAACCGAGTTGACCGGTTCAATTCGGTTTTTTTGGCTCGGTTTTTTCGGTTCGGTTGAGATGTGCATAGCCCTGTCGCCCAGGCTTACTTTGCACTGGTAAGTAATATGCAGCTTTTTCGTCGTCCTGTTTTGTAGGGTTCACCATCTTACTTTGTACTTGTGCAGGGCAGCAAGTCACTGGCACCGTGCAGGGCAAGCGGCTGGCGCTGTGTGGGGCGGAGATCGGCCGGCAAGCGGTGGGCGTCGCTTCTGGTCCGGGAGCCAAGGCGGCACTCGATCGTGCGGGGCTCGAGGTGGCGGCTCCTCGGGCGCCCGTGCTGAAGCCGTGCGGCGGCTGCGCTTCTTGCGGGAGACGGCTACGGGTCGGAATGCACGGCTGCGGGGAGGTGGCACCTCATGCAGGAGGCGGCGACGGCGGCATTCAGGCCGGCGGCTTCTGGCGCGGGTCCGAGCAGGTGGAGGTCGGTGCGGTCGGCCAGGCCATGCCGCGGTGGGGCCGGCAAGGCGGCGAGGCCGGCCGGTGCAATGGTGGATCCGGCTTCGGGCCGGGGTTCGACCAAGCGGCGGCGGTAGCCCGTGCGGGGGCAGCGGCCCGTGCGGGGGCACCGGCGGCGGAGGCGGCTTCGGGCGACTGTTGGCCATGCAGGGCGGCGCACCGGCGGCCGAGCGGTGCTTCGAGTAGCGTGCGGCAAGGAGGAGGAGGTTGGCCGAGCAGCTTCCTCAGGCCGGTGGCGGTGGCGTGCATGCGGGCACGGTGGCGCCCGATCTCCCTTTTTTCTTTTCATGCAGTGGCCGTGTACAACCGATGCAAAGAAATTTTTTCTTCTTTTTTACTAATCTACAATGCAATCAACATCTACCCCGTGTTGCAATCTACCTATCGACATTGTGCTGGCGACTTCAGGTCTGCTCACGGTAAATTAGGGCGGATTTGCATCATAGAGATTCAATCTAGAACGCGAAAAACTTCAAATTTAAAGCGATCTAGATAATTCAATCTATTAGGGCTTCGATGATTTACCTTCGATTCACCGAAGCGATCTCGTGCTGATAACGTGTTAAGGAACTGTCGCTGGCGACCAATCCAATCGATTCCTCTGCTTAGAACAAATCAAATCAATCACAGAAGACAATATAATAGATTAAACACACAGAGAGAGATAGAGAGAGCTCCATTTATAGTTTCCGGTGAGGTACCCACCATGGGCCAGGTCTGCCGGCCCAGACCCAGATTTCCTAACAATAACAATATTGGCCTGCTTCTATTAGGCCGTTTCTAGTTTCCTAGAGACTTTTAAATTTTTCGGTTATTCGAGAGTTTTAGAATAGAAAATATTTTCCAAAAAACTATAATTTAAATAAACTTTAGGATATTTTAGAAGATTTTAGATGGTAAGAGGGAAAATTCTAGAAGATTTAGAACGAAAGGTGGAAAACAATGCGGAAGCATTTAGGAAATTTTTGCGAAAAATGTTTACTGCAATTTTTGAGGATGTTACTAGGTGCATCTCTCATCACATTTATTTTTGAAACTAAGGGCAAAAATTCTATCATCCCTTTCAAGAAGAAGCAAAATACACCGACCCTAAAGGAAAGACACCAATACCGACCTCAAAAAGAGGGGCACCAACACCACAGAGGAGTTATAAACATGGAACTCCTATCGAAGCACCAAAAGCACCTACAAGATAAGCATCTTGTAGAGCAACAGCAAAACACCTCCCCTACAAACAACAAAACCTAGTGCTAGCTACATATTGGCCTTCTTGTTCCTGTATTCGGTAGATTTTTTATATTTTGGGGTTCTGAGGTGCAGGGAGCAAGGGATTCGAGGGTTGAAGTGAGGCTATGGCGTGATGGCATCGTCTGGGAGGGCATCAAGCAGGAGGTGGCTTCTGCAAAATTCCTGAAAGTTTAACGGATTTGGCGTTGTTTGCAACGGTATTTACAAAACTAGCCGTATTCACAGGATATTTATAGAAATATTGTTTTTACCATCTGGTGGGCGAGCGGCAGCACCAGGGAGACGACGCGTGGGCACTTGCCGCCCCGTGAGCAGACGGCAAGTGCCTGCCGCCCACCCACAGACTGCCTAAATTTGTAATTATATATTATATTTGTTTAGATTTTTAAATATAGAAAATGAGATCAAAAAATTACAAAACTTTATGGACAGACTTCTGACACAATGTACTTTATTGTGTAATTTGTTTATAATTTTATCCCCTCTGAATTTTGCTCAAAAATTTGTACAATTTTGATATTTGTAGGAATTGTTATATATAGCAAACGAGCTCTAAAAATTATAAAATTTTATATAGAGCCTCTCACCATAGTTGACCTAATTGTGTATTTTTTTGGAAATTTTATGTGATCCAAATTTATCATATTAATTCATGATAATTTAATCGTAATTAGCGATATGTGATGCTGAAGCATTTTTTTGAAGTGTGTGACCTCTGTTCTTCGCACATATGTCGGCTCGTTGCTGCTATCCTTTCTTTTCCACTATGTCCTTCACACAATTGTCACTCTGCCCATGTCATCCCCCTCGTGCACTCCCTCGTCCGCATTGTTGTCATTATGTCTGTGTCGTTCACCCTCGCCCGCTCCCTCATCTCCACATTTGTCAGTGTTACCATGTTGTCCCCCCTCGCCCAAAGTGTTGTGCATCGACAAGGAGTCCTTAACTTGCGGGGTGAGTGCACCGGGTTCCCTTTGCGCTCAGCCATAAATATGAACCTCTCGTAGTTGGTCATTAGTCATCTTAGTCGCTCATCGTAGAAGCTCATTCTCGCGATCGTCACTCAAAATTAAGAGTGTGTAGCTAATTATTTTGAGAAGTAAGTACATAGCTCATTAAGGGCGAGGTAGTGCTGATTGCTTCTCCCGAATGATAGGTAATTTTTTTCATATGGGTAACCAAATTATCGGTAATTAATGAACTATTCGTATGTAGTTACACACATATAATTATTTTTATTGTAATTCTTACTGCGGATCTGATTGTTGTGGCTTTAGGTAGTCACAGACATGGAACACTTGATAATGTTCTATGGCGATGGCCTTGTGTGGGCTAGAAGGTATGCGGTGCCTCCCTATCACCGCGATCATGGAGGAGACATAAACTCGCACTGTCAGTTATTTCATCAATAGAGCCACCGCAGCCAAGCGTCAAATAGACAAAGGCAAGAAAAGGTCCGAGAACATGCAGAGGCATATGGAACTGAAGATGGAGAAAACCCGAATGCACGACATCCGGGTAATCGATGGCCTTATGAGGAAGTACGAGATCAGACTTTGGTAAAAATATGTGAATAGTCATGCCAGGGGTGAAATGAAACAGACATGCATCCTGGGTGATGTGGCAACATGAACCTGCAACAAACCAAAGCTCCTGCACAAGCCATGCTCGCATGTGTACAAGGTATGTGCGCAAATGAGGCAGATGTCTGAGGTGTACATCTTAGAGTACTATGACATGCAATACTTTTTCAGTACATGGAGTGCATAGTTTCACTTCTATGGCTTGGACATGAACTACAAGGATCTTTGGTCGGACATGCTGCAATGAGTCCCCAACAAGGAGTTGAAGATAACTATGAAGGAGCGTCGGCAGACACGGCGTTTCTAGAACGACATGGATGTGAGCCAATGTACCAGCATTATCCGCATAGTGAAATGCAGAATATGTAAAACCTTCGAGCACTCATTAAAGGATTGTCCCAACAGGCTGAGCTCGTTTGGTTGAAGTGAGCAAAAAGAAAATCCGGTGCGTTGCCAGTGAAAATTAGGATGTGTTGCCAACATGCACCACCACGGGCGACAGGGGATAGCATGGTAAAAGTGACATATGTGCGCTGAGGGAGCAGGCGAGGCGGGGCAACATAGCCAGATTAACATTTGTGCGAGCAAGGGGGGCTGGTATGTCAAGCCAACACATGTTCGAAGGAGGGAGCGGGCAAAGAGGTACAATATGGACAGACTGGCATTTCTGCGAGTAAGGGGGCAGCACCAAGGGGGGACATCGCTCCTCGCATATCGCTAATTATGATTAAATTATCATGAATTAGCATGGCAAATTCAGAGTACATAAAATTCTCAAAAAAATACACAATTAGGTTGACTATGTTGGGAGGCTCCACATAAAATTTTATAATTTTTGAAACTCGTTTGCTATATGTAACAATTTCTACAAATATCGAAATCGTACGAATTTTTAAGCAATATTCAAAGGGGATAAAATTGTAAAAAATTACACAATGAAGTATGTTGTGTCAAAGAGTCTATACATAAAATTTCATAATTTTGCAACCTTATTTACTATATTTAAAATTTTAAACAAATATAATATAAAATTACGAATTTAGACAGTGATTAAGCCAGCTAATTTAGCAGGCTTAATCAACTAATGTCCTGTGGGCGGGCGGCAGGCACCTACCGTCTACTCACGGGATGGCAGGTGCCCACGCATCGTCTCCACACGCTGCCACCCGCCCACCGGACGGCAAAAACGCCATTTCTGTAAATACGCTACACTGTCACCCACTCACTGGACGGCAAAAACATCATTTCTATAAATACGTTGCACATACAACTAATTTTATAAATACCATCACAAACAACACCAAATCCCCTAAAATTCCAAAATTCCCTACCACACGCAGCAGTCTCACTCACTAGGGAGTGGGGAAGACCACGTTAGAGAGGCGATCGCTCCAGGTCACGAAGGTACCGAACTGGTGGTGGCGGTGACTACTTAATCTCAATTAATAACTTACATATGCAAATCAGGAGAAAGGTGATCTGAATGAATCACCTAGATAAGTTTAATGATCTGCAATATAATTTACTTATAATAGCATGCATCATGCATACATTTTTGTCATGCCATTCTTGAGCTGGTCCAGAATCCAGATCCAACACTGCGTTTTTTCTTCTTCTTCTATGCTAGTGTATCTTTCTGATCTGAAATCTCTGCAAGGATTCAGGATCCATTTACATAATCTAAAACCCGGACTCGAAATCGCATGAATTAATTAAACGGGTTTGGTTGAACGAGCGCTGCAATGCAATTCAATAATTCTTTTTATTTGTAATCTTTGGAATCGGAGGATTCTCCGCACCAGATCTCGCACGGGCGCCAGGAGATTTAATGAACTAGTTGATCAGGCAGCAAAGATCAAGGAACTCGGCACAGCGAAATCGCCCGCACATGAAAGTATACATTGGACGGCATACACAGTTACAAACCCTCAAAGAGCATGATGATTGTTCCAAAGAGAATCAGCGACTATATCAATAATATTATTCAGCATTTTATTTAGTACTAAAAATTGTTTAAGGAAGATTTCATCACTTCCTCGTTACCGGCAGCGGCAGGTAGAATTGTCGGCCACTTCACTGGCCTCCCAGTTCTCTTCCCTTAAACCACCGTCCTCTACTACCGGACCGACGCGCGCTCTGCCATGCCGCCCACGGGGGTCATCACTTCCGCCTCCCTTCCTTCTCGTCAATGTCCCTCACCAATAACCACCTCCGCCAAACGGCACCGCCTCTAACATAGTTCCGGTGTCAATATAGATTTTTGAGTTGAAAGTTGGAATTTTTCTTGAGTCAATGATTGAATATTTGAAGTTAAAAGTTTATTTCCCTTATTCGAATTGAAAGCTTTAAAAACCATATCCCAAAGTTGCCTAATTTTTTCATAACTGTAAGTGGATTTTAATGAGTAGCCTTTATTACTAGCTTTGATATGCGAATGTGTAGAATTATGTTGAAAATGTCCATTGTTCATTTACGTTGAACAATTGGCAATTGTATCGAATTAAAAATTGAATTTACAAAACATTGTAAGTTTTTAAATTTGCTGCCTGTCAGGGGCGGTCTGACCGACCGAGATGGGCAGTTGGACCACAAGTTCGGTGTGACTGGATTTTGGGGTGGTCGGACCACTAGTGTGGTGCGACCGGTTTTTAGTTAGCAGCTAGTTTTTTTTTCCAAAGAGACGCTCGTTTGTGTGCGCGAGAGAAAATGTGAGTGGTAGGCTGAGCGGTCGGGCTGGTATGGTTATTGCGATCTGACCGGCTCCTCTGTTACCAGCATTTGATCGGATTGACTAGCACGGTTTGACTGGCCAATCAATGGCAGTCAGACCGGTTTTGTCTGAAAATATCTGAGGGGTTTTGGATATTTGTAGAAATTAGCCATGGATTGAGTTTTAGAGTCCTAGGTCATTGCATTCATGGTGCATAAAGCATGTTTGGACTAATGTGGGTCAAGTTGTAAAGAACTTACGCCCGAAAACGATTTCTTAGTTTTTGATGTGCAGGAAGCTTAAAGGCAACCATGATTGACAGCGTAGACCAGGACAAGACTCGAGGATGAGATGACGTACAATAAGAAAGTTGGGCTGGATGGCTAAGCTCAAACAAGGCATAGGGAAGACAATGGATATTAAATGCAAGGTTCGAGCAACGGTTCATCGAATGATGCAGTCAGTGCAAGTAAGGCGTGGTCGAGGGGTACCAACACAGAGAAACTTGTTGAGGCATGAGCCATTGGTAAATATAGGGAATACTTGCAAAGAAGAAGATGATCATAGACTAGCTTCGGGGAAGAGGTAAGATCTATAGTCAATGTGAGGGTATTTTGGCAGGGAAGCCAAAATACCAGAAAAGGCTGTGGAATCAAAACCGCCACACTTGGAGGGCATGGGAGAGTAGTTTAGGTCAAAAAGACGCTGAGGAGGCCTAATGGATGGAAAGCTTGCTCCTTAGTAGGTTTATGTTTATGCGCTTTGAGAAGCATGCATATAAGTGTAAAATCTGGGGAGGGGTTAATAGGTTTCCCCGACTATACTAATAGATAGTATATATTAGGGTTAAAATGAGCTGGTTGCTCTATCTATATGAGTGAGATGGGTTGGAGGCATGTGGCCAAGAAGAAGAGAATCAAACACCTACTCATTAGGGTTTTATTGTAGTGGAAGCTTTGGACGAGTGCTTTTGTGAGAGCTCTTCCTCTGTGGTGGAGTGACTGTAAAATCTTTATCTATAAGTTAAAATAGATCAATCTTGTTCATCTTACATGATGTGTTCTTACTCATTAATTTTGCACTTATTTTGGTTGTTGTTTTGCCCTTTCTCCATCTCTTGATTTTTCTAGGTTCTAAAGATGTGTTAGTGATAGATACCTCATAAAGATCATATTCCATCCATCTAAGGACTGGCTATAGAAAGTTCTTAAAGGTTGCCCGTTTTGGTTCGATTTGGAGCTCTTTAGTGATATATTGTTCCTAGGGGTTTTAGTCTTGAATCTTTGAGTATTCCTACTTGTTGTGATATGTGTGAACTTATCAAAAGCCATCATAGCTATTTTTAACCCGCAAGTAAGTCATATATCAAGTTCTTGAGTTTTATCTGGTTTTGGTGCAATCTTACTTGTCTAGAGGAAATGTTGGAATTTGAGACAAGATGCATACAATCCTTAAATGGATTAGGTTGTTAAGATCCTTGGCAGGATGTGTGTGTGTGTGTGTGCAAAGTTTCAAATCATTTGAACATGCATTTTCAAGATTATGGAATTTTTTTGTTTTGGCTCGGGCTGATTTCTAATTATGAGATCAGGGGTGCGGTCTGACCACCCTCAGGTTTGCAGTCCGATGAGGATCTGGTCCGATCGACCGTCTCCAACGGTCAGACCGCTTGGCCGGTCCAACCACTTCCTCATTACGGCCGGACCGATCCTGAGGAATGGAACTCCATTTGCTTGAGTGCTTTTGTTGAGTGTTTTGTTGGTGGACAAATCTAATCTTCCTACTTTTTAGTAGATAGTGGAGTGCAACTTCTGAAATACTTTTTGTGAAGTTGAATTTGAAATCATTATTTAGCCTCCTCCAATCGCCATATCGGATCCAATAGTATGTGCCTGATAACTCTACATGTATGGATAAGAATCAAACCCAGGACTTGCTCGTATTCGAAATGACGAGATATGACAAGTAAAATTGACTAGCAGGCCGCTCAGTTGGATTAAAAAAAGTGTCTTATGGCTAGAATTACACCGCCTTTGTAGTTTTCTACACAGCCTGTCCCAAGCCAGGAAAAGGGAGGAGGGTTGTATTAGGCTTGGCAAGCCAACGTAAAAATCATGCCGTCTTTTCATGAAATGAAACCCAATTTAAAATTTTCGTTTGGGAGTAACCCTCTTAGCGACATGCCATATCGGAACACGTGTGTGGTGATAAATGAGCAAGGGCTGGAACGTCACTCCCTTAGTGACACGCTACGTCGGTGCTCGGATGCAGTGGAAAATAGGCAAGGGTTTTCACACTTTAGTCGATGAGTGCGAGGGGTAAGGATGCTAGTCAAGGAGAGTAGGATTTGTATGGGAGTTGGAATATAGGGTCCTTAATAGGTAAATTAAGAAAGATAATTGATACATCGATTAAGAGACGTATAAATATCTTGTGCGTTCAAGAGACTAAATGGGTGGGTCAGAAAGCAAAGGAGGTGGAGCATACTGGTTTCAAGCTATGGTATACTAGAATAGAACGAAATAAGAAAGGAGTGGGCATCTTAATCGATAAGCGCCTCATGAGTGGAGTTGTTGATGTGAGGAGGTAGGGGGATAAGATTATCCTAGTCAAGCTAATCTTTGGTGACTTGATTTTGAATATTGTTAGTACATATGCTCTACAAGTAGGGTTGAATGAGACCGCTAAGAGGCAATTTTAGGAAGACCTAGATGACATGGTTAGAAATGTGCCTATCAATGAGAAGATTTTCTTAGGAGGCGATTTCAGTGGTCATGTCAATAGAACTAGTGGAGGGTTTTAGAGGGTGCATGGGGGTTTTGGTTATGGTGATACGAATCAAGAGGGAGGAGATGTCTTAAACTTTGCCTAGCCTATGATCTTATTATAGCTAACACCTTCTTTAGAAAGAGACATTCTCATTTAGTTACCTTTAGCAGTGGTCGGCACTCTAACTAAATCAATTTTGTTCTTATTAGGAGGGAGGACAAACGAGCCTGCATAGACTGTAAGGTTATACCTGGAGAGTGTATTGTCCAGCAAAATAAGTTGGTAGTCTCCGACTTTCATTTTAGGTTACGGGTTCGACAAGCTAAGGCCGCTAGAGTCACGAGGACGAAGTGGTGGAAACTCAAAGGAGATACCACACAGACGTTTAAAGAGAGGATGGTCATGGAAGGGACGTGGAAAGTGGGAGAAGCGAATAGTATGTGAACAAAGATGAAAACTCACATCAGCAAGGTGGTTACAGAGGTGTTGGAGTGACCCAAAGGACAAGAGGAGAACCAAAAGACACATGGTGGTGGAATGAGAAAGTGCAAAAAGCTATTGAGGATAAGAAGATATATGCTACAAGCACATGCATCATGATAGGAGCAATGACAACGTACAGAAATACAAAGCAGCAAAAAAGAATATGAAGAAAGCAGTGAGTGAGGCACGAGGCAAGGCATATGAGGAAATTTATAAGAAACTAAATACAAAAGAGGGAGAAAAGGATGTCTACAAGATGGCTAAACTTTGAGAAAGGAAGATGAGAGATTTCAATTAAGTTAAATGCATCAAAGACGACACTAATAGGACTTTTGGTGAAAGACGAGGAGATCAAGAATAGGTGGAGAGATTACTTCGACAATTTTTCAACCACAATAATGATGATAGTATATTGAACTGGATGATGCTTTTGATGACACCGATAGGCGGTTTGTTCGAAGAATACAGGAGTCAAAAGTAAGAGAGACCTTAAAAAGGATGAAAGTGGGTAAAGCGTTAGGGCCTGATAACATCCCTATTGAGGTGTGGAAATGCTTAAGAGAAGTGGCGATTGTTTGGCTAACTAATTTGTTTAATAGCATTTTTAGGTTGAACAAGATGCCAAACGAATGACAGAGGAGCACATTAGTACCAATTTTCAAAAATAAAGAAAACATTCAAAGTTGTACTAATTATAGAAGAATTAAACTCATGAGCCACACAATGAAGCTTTGGGAACGAGTGATTGAGCACTGTTTAAGAAAAGTGACAAGCGTGACAACAAACCAATTTGATTTTATACTTGGGAGATCGACCACAGAGGTAATTTTTCTTACTACGACAGTTGATAGAGAGGTATAAGGAGCAAAAGAAGCACCTTCACATGTTGTTTATTGACTTGGAGAAAGCCTATGATTAGTGCCAAGAAAGGTCATATGGTGGGCGCTCCAAAAGACAAAAGTCCCAATAAAATATATTACCCTAATTAAGGACATATACGAAAATATTATGACTAATGTCAGAACATGTGGTAGTGTTATTGATGACTTTTCTATTAAGATAGGGCTACACCAAAAGTCAACGTTAAGCCTATATATTTTTGCCCTAGTGATGGACGAGGTCACACGGGACATACAAGGAGATATCCCTTGGTGTATGCTTTTTGCTGATGATTTTGTGCTGGTTGATGAGAGTATGATAGGTGTTGATAGGAAGCTCGAGTTGTGGAGGAAGACTTTAGAATTGAAGGATTTTAGACTTAGTAGGACTAAAACTGAATATATGAGATGTGATTTCAGTAGTGCTAGAGTAGATGATGGAGATGTTTGATTGGATGGACAAATAGTGCTTAAAAAGGATATGTTTTGTTATTTGGGATCGATGCTATAGTGGAACGGTGAGATTGATGAAGACGTGAGCTACAGGATAAGAGCGGGGTGGGTGAAATGGCGCCAAGCATCTAGTGTCCTGTGTAACAAAAAAGTCTCTCAAAAGTTAAAGAGTAAATTCTATAGGACGGCGATCAGACCCGCGATGCTATATGGAACAGAATGTTGGGTGACTAAAAGACAACATATACAGAAAATGAGTGTAGCAGAGATGAGGATACTACGGTGGATCTGTGGTCACACAAGGAAAGATCGCATCCACAATGATGATATACATGATAGGGTGAGTGTAGCACCAATTGAAGAGAAGCTTATCCAACATCACTTGAGATGGTTTGGATATCTCCAACGAAGGCCTCCTGAGGCACCGGTACGTAGTGGAATTTTAAGGCGTACTGAAAACGTAAGAAGAGGCAGAGGTTGACCAAGACTGACATAGGAGGAAGCAGTTAAAAGAGACTTGAGGGATTAGAATGTATCTAAAGAATTAGCTTTGGATAGGAGCGCATGGAAGTTTATGATCCACGTGCCGGAACCATAAGAATGTTAGGGCCAGTGTTTTAGGCTCTCGGATCAGATAACAGGATTAACGACTTATGGTTTTAGCATTGTAGGTTTTTATTTCAAGACTCTCAACTCATTGATTTTGAGAAGGTTTTATTCCTAGTGTACCCCAATTTATTTGGGACAAAATGTTTTATTGTTGTTATTGTATGGCTAGAATTACATTATAGCTGGCTGAAATTGCACTATAACTGATGGTGGCTTATTTGGCGTAATTAAATTTTTTTAAAAAATAAAATATAAAAAACAGGTTAGCACATTACGGACAATGCAAACGAATACAGGAAGAACCGGCAAACAAGCTCAAAAAAGTTAAAAAGTTAGTAAAAATAAAATTTAGAAATAGTGAAAATAAAATAGAAACAAAAAACTTAAATAAGTGGGGCTTAAGTTAGCATCACCATCCTTTCAAACACCCAAACACATTCCATTAATTCAAGCGTGCAAAAATACATGACATGACCAATGGTTTTTGATCCGATGGGCGGGTGACCAACCATTGTGCTCATCACCACAGCCAGCCATTACTTAATTTCTGAGATCAAACCTAAGCATCGATCCCTGCAAAGTACGCCTACTAAAAGTAAAAAAAATGCCCTGAGTCGCCTCTTGCACGGCCGGCGAATGTGAGCACGCCTTGCAGGGAAAACGGTAACCCAAAGTACGTAACCACACCAGAACATCACAGATTTTGCCACTCCCAGGAACAGCCACTTCAAAACAGAGCCATTCTCCGGTGACATCGACAAGCGCGCCCTACGTACTGATCGAATCTGCGCCGGTGACCGGCCGGCTAGAACTGACCGCCGGAGTAGGTCTGGCCGAAGGTCCAGCCAGCAGGCGCGACGTCGGTGGACGTGACGGTGCGGCCATCGCTGGCGGTGACCTGGAACGACAGCGACTGGCCGTCGAGCAGAGCGCCGTTCTGCCAGTTGGCTCCCCAGTTGTGGCTCATCGACTGCCACCCCGTCTTCGACCCCTTCACCGACACCGCCGCGACGTCGCCGGCGCCGCCGACGTTGGTGACGAGCACCAGGTTGAAGTTGGAGTGGCCGGTGATGGTGAACCGCATGCCGCCCTTCCTGCCGCACGCCACCCTCCTGTACTGGACGGGCACGACACCGGCGCGGGCCTGGGCGATCTGCGTGAACGCCGGCTCGGCGAGGTCGAAGTGCGGTTGCGGCGGGTTGCACCACCCGCCGTCGTTGTTGGGGAGCGCGTAGTTTGGCGGGCACATGTTGGTGGCCGTCACGAGGGCGGAACCCGGCTGGCAGCTACCCCCGCCGGCGCACCGGACCTCGAAGCACGCGCCGCAGCTCTTCCCGCTGTTGAACAGCGCCGTGCTCAGCGCCGCCGTGCTCGTCCCGTACCCCGCGCTGTACAGGTTGCCGTACCCACACGCTCCTCCTGCACACATCACATCACATCCCAAAGATTAGTTAACATGTAGTGATCATCAGACGAAATGAGTCGTCTAATTAAACAATCTTCTTTGTGGTGTGCTTACCCATTGTTCCTGAGGCGTCGTTGCCGCCGTAGAACGTGGCGCGGGCGCTGTTCCAGCCGGAGTCGGCGCCGGCGAGCTCGACCACGGCGGCGACGGCAAGAACTAGCAAGCCTAGCAGCTCCATGTATATAGAATCCTTCTGAAAGGCACCACCGAGTGGTTTAGTTATGGTAACCACGAATTAAAAGGAGATCAAGTACAGCAAGGTTTAGCTAGATCTATCTAGCTATGGATTTATCATTTTAATTATCTGCGTACTTACGTGGTAAGCAACCAGGCCTTGCTAGCTCTCCACACTTGAATTTGCAGGTGCAGAGATGTTGGGAAGGGTGCGAGGATGGCAGGAGGAAGCCGGGGCCGTATATATAGGCGCACGTCGGGATGTGTTGCATCGGAAGTCGCGGCAAGGAAAGTGCTACGTGTACGAACGAATCTTATTTTTTTTCTAACAAGTTTATCAGGGATGATTATATGATATATATTACTGCATGATGGATATTATAAACTCGAATGGTCAGGCCCACTTGTCGGTGTTACAATGGAACAATTTCAGAAAAAGATTCGTTTGTGTAAGTGCAGAGACATTTTCGCGGGAAATAGTTAAGTTGTAACATGGGCAAATGAGCCAGTTGGGGGGCACCTGTACTGTACTGTACCTCTTAACAAACTGTAATAACAAGACTCTTAAACTTTTTTGTTTTTGGGGGGCATTGACTTCTCATCTACCAAGGAGAGGTGATACTGTAACAGATATAATAGGTTAATGGCCAGTTCAGGGCAGAGAAAAAAATTGGGACGTTTTACTTTGGCCATGGACGCCAATTCCAAGCTCACTTTGACTTCGAAGGGAAAATTGAATATATAGGACTGAGTTGAGAGTAGTTTTGTAAAATAGGACTAAGTTATTTGTACTTGTAAATATAGGACTGAGTTCACCACCTTCTTGCAAATATAGGATTTTTCCAATTTTAATTTAATTTCCATTTTTCTGGCCTTTTTCTCCACGCGAAATGACCTTTTTGCCCTTCCCTTCTTCTTCCTCCTGGCCACGCCGCCGCTGGCCGCGCCGCCCCTCGCCTGGCCGCGCCGCCGCCGCTCCCTCGCCCGCCCCGCGCCGCGCCGCTCCCTCGCCCGCCCCGCGCTGCGCCGCCGCTCTCTGGGAGCACCTCAGTTCTGCTCCCAGAGAGCGGCGGCGCAGCGCGGGGCGGGCGAGGGAGCGGCGGCGGCGCGGCGCGGGGCAGGCGAGGGAGCGGCGGCAGCGCGGCCAGGCGAGGGGCGGCGCGGTCAGGCGAGGCGGCGGCGCGGCCAGGCGAGGGGCGGCGCGGCCAGGCGACGGCGCGGCCAGGCGGCGGGCGGCGCGGCCAGCGGCGGCGTGGCCAGGAGGAAGAAGAAGGGAAGGGCAAAAAGGTCATTTCGCGTGGAGAAAAAGGCCAGAAAAATGGAAATTAAATTAAAATTGGAAAAATCCTATATTTGCAAGAAGGTGGTGAACTCAGTCCTATATTTACAAGTACAAATAACTTAGTCCTATTTTACAAAACTACTCTCAACTCAGTCCTATATATTCAATTTTCCCGACTTCGAACTCGCTTCAGTTTGAAGCCAATGTCTCGTGGTAGTTTTGCTTGTCACGAGGTCATTAGCCATTTCATTAGTAGATGGTAATGTCGGCTGCCGTTAAAATGGCATGTCTGCAAGGTAAACAGATGAAGATGATAGATGCACATTAAACGTTGGAAATTTGGGGAAGGCAAGCCTTGTATGTGTGTAACTTTTTTCTTTCTTTTTTTTTTTTTTTGCATTGTCCTATTGAACTATACCAGAGGTTTTAGACAGCAACTACGGCAAAGAGGATAACACCGCGTACCTCTAATCGGGGAAAAAAAGTTGGCAAAACAGTAGTAGTTATGATAGAAGCTGAAAGATGCTGAACTTTGAATAGTTATGGTATGAGCTGAAAGATGCTGTACTTTGAATAGTTATGGTACAACTAATAAGCTGAAAGATGCTGAACTTTTGAAGTGCTAGGATAAAAGGATCGAGCACACACTCCTTGATGGAAGTACATGAGCTAAGAATTAGAATATAAGTAATTCACAGCAAGCACATGTTTGATCTAATCTCTTTTTATAAAACAAAGCTAAGCTGTTTTTCTTGCAGTAAACTAGTAGGAGTAGTTGGAAGCAGTAATAGTACCCAGCTGATAGTTTCCATTTATCTGATTAATGTTTTTGTTTGACAGCAACTTATCTCCCATCCTCACAAGGGAAAACCAATTTGTAGAACCGGTATGGCAACAGAAAGAGTTGAATAGTGCTTCAAATATCTTTCCCTAATCATTCCTCGATTGTTCATTCCAGTAGCTATAGAGTTATGAAGTTCAGAATTAGAAGCCAAGAGCAAAACAACAAACTCAAAAAACCGAGATATGAAGATTTTAGATCCTCACTGGTCTGACCGCCACTGAGAGTGCGGTTTGACCGGCGGGCGGTCTAATCGGCAAGGCACCAGCGGTCTGTCTGGCTTGAAGCTGGCAGTCAGATCGATGGCCAATTGGGTCGTGCCAAGGGACGATATGACCACTCCCCTGTTTTCAGAACAGAAAATCAGTCGAGATCAAGACCAAGAATGATACAACTCCCAAAATTCTTATCCAAAAGAGATGAAACTTTGCATGGACCTTATTTAGAGTCTTAGTAACCTATTCTATCTAAAAATCACAAGAATCTCAGTCAAAGTTCAACAAACCCCGAAGATAAGAAAGATTGCACTAAAACCGGGCAAACTTCAAAATCTTAGGACACGACTTGCTCGTAAGTAGAGGATAGCCAAGATGGCTTTAGATGAGTTCTCACATGTCACAGCAAGTTATTTCTCCCAAAGATTCAAAGTAAAAACCTGGGATCAAGAAATTTCAAGATGTTGTTAAATCTAAGTAAAACTGCGCAACTTTAAGATCTTGCAAGACCTGGTGAACAAATGGATAGGAGTTGATCTCCATGAGTTATCTTCATTACTTACATGTGTTTGGCACATAGCAAGATTAAGAAGGGGTGAGAAAAGATCAAAACCAATAAAAACAAGAACAAATCAACCAAATCAAGAAAGCACCATAAGTGATGAAAAATGTTAATCTATACTACTTGAGAATGAAGCTTTTACAGCTATTCTACCTAGATGACAAGAAAGCACAGCACAACACTCACTCTTCAAACTCTTACCTTAGAACACAAGATTGGAATGGATGGTTGGCTTGCAAGCTTCTATTCCCAACTCGTTAAATATATGAGGTAATCAATCCATATCTAATCCTAATGGATACTATCCACTCGCACATTTGGGGAAACCTGTTAACCCTACATAACACGAGTTTTATTCACACACTTAACTCATACATGCTTTTCAAAGCATATAAACCTGAATCCACTAAGTATTCATCATTTGATCCATTTGATCTTCTCAACATCTCTTTGACCTAAACCGTTTTCCCATCTGCCGCTCAAGCGCTACAGTTTTAATCCAACGCAATTTTCGATATTTGGCAAACATACCAAAATACCACGTATAGGTGCACTAATTGCTTGCCACGTGTTGGTAAGTCTCTTCCGTTCCAATTCCACCAAACCACGACTCACTTGGATCGACCAAACCACTTGGTGCAACCCATCGTTTGAACTTTCTCTTCAATATTTTTCACCTTTCTTATGCTATACTTAAGCTCAAACATCTCACCTAGTATCCTTGATCGTTCTGAGTCGATCTTGGCTCCTCCTGAGCGTAGCCCTGATTCTAGCTGTTGACCATGATTGACTCTAACCTTCCCTGCACACCCAAAGACAAAAACCATTTTCGATCACATTCTTCACAAATTAACCCATGTTAGTCAAACATGCTTTATGCAACATTAATACACTAACCTAGGTCTAAACAAACCAAATCACAACTAAATTCCCAAAATACACAAAACAAGCTGAAATAGTCATCCTGGCTAGTCAGATCGTTGATAGCTGCTGGTCAGTTGCTGAGCCTAGTCGATCTGACTGATAACCAATTTGACACGCCTTGGCCAGTCTGACTGGTCCCTCTAACAAAACACCCTCTGAAAATACAAACTAAGCAAAATTCAAATTCCAACTCTACTAACTTAGCAATGGTTCATTATACAAAATCTTATACCCTCTCACATGGTCCCTGACAATTAAACAACCAATATTAGTCCAAAATAACAACCAGTAAGTACAGGGATTCACGCAAGGAACTTGTTATTCCAAGGTGCCAAAGTAGTGTCCGAGAATCAAGAACACACTTGGTTAGTGGTTCCAAAAAAGAACACTTGTTTAGCGATAAGATGCGGATCAGATGCCCGGGAACATGGCCACGAGATCCTCCTCATTTGACTCTCTAGATAGATTTAACTAAGCCCGCAATTTAGAAAATTTTTGGTGTCCAATAAAATTTTGTCAAGTAAACTCTCCCCAGCCGATCACATGTGAATCGCTGTCTAGACTTCTAGAACCCCAAGGGATCGTGTACCATGAAAAATGTTTTTTTGGTTGCTATTAGTACTATGTATGTAAAGTTTCTTTTTTTTGAGAGAGAGAGAGAGAGAGAGAGAGGCACCATGTTAGACTATTAGTGGTTGGCAAAATTCAAAAATTATTCAACTCTTTACATGAGTAGAGGTTTTACAACAAACACTTGTGAGATTATTATATGGTTGTGTTGACATGCAGTGACTCATATCTAGAAGTGTCAAACGGATACGAATTATCTGTTCTACTGTATTCGATAGGACATGAATATAGCTTAAATTTTTTCATCTGATTAACAAGCTTGAAACCTTGCGTGCCCAGAATGCCTTCCATTAAGATATATCAAGGTATACAATTTACAGCAGGAAATAATGGAGCACAGTATGATAAAAGTAAAACAGGTGAGTGACGGGGCTAAACCGAGGGAGCGGCTCTGCTTGAACTGGAGATAGATGCAGAATGCGGAAGAAGAATCAGTAGATCCGGTTCAAAGTAGTGGGAGGACGAGGTATGGAGGTAGGAGCACGCGTCGTTGAAGGCGCAGAAGATACCGGCGTGGCGGCGGAGGCGGTAGTGCCTTGCTCGACGAGGACGAGGTACGAAGGGAGGAGCACGCGTCGTCAGAGGTGTAGAGGAAACAGGCGTGGTGGTGGCAGAGCGCCGCTCGACGGCGACGAGATAGGAGCGCGCCTCGTCGACGGTGAGAACCCTAAACCCCTCGTCCTTGCGTCGCTGTTGAGGGGTCGCCGCCGCCGTCGCAGGTGTTGTCGTAGGAGTAGCAGGAAGCTAGGGTTCACATAAAACTAGGCTTTTCGGGTTTGGGCCGATGCTTGAGTGCTTGACGCCTTGACGGGGGCCTTTTCTATAAAACCAGAATTCGGGTTATTTGGTCTATTCGGGTTTTGAAGGCCAAAGACCGAACTAAATCAAAATATTGACCGAACCCGAACCCCGAAACCCGAATAGACCGACAATTCGGTCTATCCGGGTTCGGTTCGGTTCTCGGGTTTAAAGTGCCCACCCCTACTAGTACAGCGGCTGCAGCAACCGCAACTACGCCTTTTGCTCCTTCTGCAACTGCTGCAAGCAACCATGCCTCCTCGTCGACCCCCCCCCCCCCCTCCAAGTGGCTCCCCCGCGCCGGGGACTGGATCTGCACCTAGTTAGCAAAAGCAGCATCTACTGAACAAAGTTTGTTTATGACAATATTGGAAGTCTCCATTAGCAAAAACATAGTAATCTGAGCAAGAGAAAAATATAAATTGTGAAGAAAACAGCAGCAAGTTAAATAGTTTTAGGAATTACGAAACAGTAGTATGAGCGGGCATTGCTAATAGTGAAGGTTCCTCATAGGACACTAGAGATAAATCATCAAAGCTACCAGCATAACATTCTCTCTATTTCTGAAAGTTCTGAGAACCTCTTACTTAGATAAGCCATTAACCTTTTGTAACATCAATATGGTACAACGAAAGATTGTTATATGCTGTTACTCTGCAACACCATTATATTTCTAGGGCATCAAGTAGTTTCTTGCATTCTAGATCACGAATTATGAAAAAAAACTGAACATTTTTCTTTCCACGAAGTGATATATTCGACTTGGTGCGTAGAGCCTCCTTGGATATTTTAGAATTGCATCTTCAGGTATTCAAGTGTCCCTCAAACATCTCAAACATAGCAGGCATGGCAAACTATCCAAGAAGAGAAGATGGTTCAATTTTAAAATGTCTTGAACCTACTATGCTGGAAGGAAATAATCAAATTGCATTCAACATACTCAATAGCATAACATAGCTAGTACAGTAAACATAAACTTCAAAAAATAGAAAAATAGATCAATCACTGCAACTACATTCAAAATCCTTGCTATCGATCCATAGCTGAAAGGTTTGCTTGCAATTTACTAAAACATTTGTGATGTCCATGAGATATTATTTTCTTCCTGAAGTCATTTTATAACATACCACCTATTAGCTGCTTGGTGCAAGGCAGATGTATAGTTCCAGTTAAGAAATATATAGATATGCAGTCTATATATAGATCAAGCAACCAATATTTTTTGGTATAGCTCCGCATGGGACTGAATCTGCACCAGTACAATCATCAGTCATCTTTGCTCTAATCAACCACCTCAATCAAGTAACACTTGCATGCTAGGCTTCGCATCGTGATTTGGTATCCAGAGATTTTTCCCCCTTCCTAGACTAACTAGAGTGCCTCCCGCGATCCTATTCCTACCAGAAGTAGAGTGAAAAGTTCGTAAATATTAGGTCAGTCAAGTTCATGGAAGACACCTTAGACATGTCATTTTTTATTTCTGTATTTTGAAGACAACTCAAGCTATCAAGTATCAAGTAAAATGTTTTTGATCATTTCACGGGGCAAAAATTGCTTTTAATAAGATAATATGTTATACCTGGGATTCTGTTACAGCAAGGTAGCGAGTATGATATATTTTTTTAGAACTAGATGAAAACTTGTTGCTTACAAAGTCAGGTTAATAAACACAATAAATTAGTAATAATAGATGATAACTTAGGTTTCGACTTATGGTCATTCTTAAAAATTTAGATGGTAACATAGGGTGCATATGTTGGTATTTTTTTTTACAGATTCAGTTTCACAAAACCAATGATAACTTTTGAACTTTAGGTTGGTAATTTATTTAAAACTAAAGGTGGTAACATATGGGGTAACTAATGATAACTTTTGAACCTTTTAATATTGACAAAATTGATGTAATTTTAGATTTACTAGGTAAATTTAGTAATTTTATGAATGGTTACTTAGGTTCCAACATATGGTAATTTATTAAAAACTCATATGGTAACATGGATACAAATGTTGCACTTTTCAAAAACTGATGATAACTTTTGAAATTTAGGCTGGTAATTTGTTAAACATGAAGATGGTAAATTAGGGGGGTAATTAATGATAGTTATTGAACCTTTTCAAATTCATAAAATTGATGGTAAATTTGATTTTAAATTAGTAAACTTGTTAAATATGTAGATAGCAACTTAGGCTCCAACTGGTCATGAGATTTAAAAGTCAGGTTAATTGACAAAATAAATTATTAATATTTTCATGATCATTTTTTTGTTTTACTTGAAAGATAACGTTTTGTTATGCAGTAGTGTTACTATGTCTAGACATCTTTCCTTTTTTGCAGGTGAAGCCTGATTTTGCTGACATTGTTTTTGTCATTTTTTTTGACGTGAAGCTAGGGGTGCTTCATCTGTCCCACTGGATAGTGGTATTATAATTCATGTTGAAAAATGAGGATGATGACATGGTGATACTAACTCAACAAGATGACTCAAAGTGCAACTAATGGTAAAATAGGGGAAGCTAGGTTAATAATTGTACCTTGTTATTGGGCCCTAACAGCTGGTGACTTGACTATTCTGGTTTAAACTTGTACCTTCTGACTCAATGTCCAATCAGTGGTAAAATAGAGAAGCTAGGTTGGAAATTCTTTTTCAAAACAATGAAGTTGATTGACTTGTGTTTTGTGCCCTAATAGATGGTTACTATGATTCTGGACAAAAATTGAACATGGTGATTTAGTGTGCAACTAATGGTAAACTAGGGAAGTTAGGTTGGTAAACTAATAGTAAACAGTTAGTAATTTTCAACTTTTACAAACTCACAAATTGATGGTAAATTTGAACTTAGGGTGGTAATTCATTAAAATTGCAGATGGTAACTTATAAACTTTTGGGTGGTGAATTGTTAAAAAAAATGTTGATGGTAACTTACACTGCAATTGATGGTAATCTTTAACCTTTTCGGATTCACAAAAATGATGCTAATGTTTGAATGTATACTGCTAATTTGATACCACTACAAATGGTAACTTGGAATGCAATTGATGGCAAGTAGTGAGGTAATTTGTTAAAAATATTGATGGTAACTTAGGGTGAAATCAATGGTAATTCTTGAATATTTTCTTATTAATAGAATTAATGGTAGTTTTTGAACGCATGCTGGTAATTTGATATAACTATAGATGATAATTTAGGATGCAATTGATGGTAAGTTGTGAACTTCTTACAAATTCATAAACCCATGGCAATTATGATTTTAGGGTGGTAATGTGCTAAAACTATTAACGGTAATTTACAGAACTTTTTGGGTGAAAATGTGTTAAAATGGATATGGTAACTTCTTTTAGTTGATTTTCGAATTCCTTAAGTTATCTTTTGAATTTGTATGATTGTTATTTTCTGAATTTTCATCGTGTTTTAATTTGTGTGGTTGAATGGTTCCATATTCTTTTTTTTACCATACTACAATCAGTCAACATTCATCTAATGTTGTTGTACTATACCATTCTGATTTTATCCTCTTCTTTGTGCACATGACAAGTAAAAATTTACCTAGCTTGGATTAACACAATTTAGCCAATTTGACTGTGAAAAGGTGATGGTAAAAAGTTGTGCCATGAAAAGATCATGATAAAAAAAGATAAATATCTTATGGAAGTGTGTCAACTATAAAGTCATACAATACAGATACCATGAAATTGTATAAGTACTAGATGTTACTTCTTGAATATTTTCCCTATATTTTTTCTACATTTTTTTCACGAGAATAGGTTGAGTTTTGACAGTGCAACAAAGCATCAGGACATATGTATGGGCTAGAGTAGGAGATGGTAAAAAAAGCAGATTTCTTAGTTAGATAGTAAAAGAAAGTTTGGGTCGTGCGCTCAGCCAATTTTGGGCCGTAAACACCTACAACCCAATAAATGTGCTGATGCACCAGGTGGGAGCGCATGTAGCAAAAAAAAAAAAAGAAAGGGGCCATGGGGGTTGCGCATTGAGGCTATTGCGCGCCCTGGAGCGCCGTAGTTGCATCCTTAAGATTTCACTATTAATTATGGTGCCTAAAAAGATATTTTCTAAAAAAATTCTCTAATTTATATGTATTAAGGCCAGTCTCAGTGGGGTTTCATAGAGTTTCATGGGCATTAAATACGCTGACATGGCACTGTATTGATGAAGAGAGAGATGATAAAAGTTTCATGGGAGTAGACTCTTCTGCACTGTTTCCAAAATATGGGTGTGTTGGAAACTGGGACATGAAACCTCTACTGATACTGGCCTAAGGCCATTCTCAGTGGAGAGTTTCATGACGTTGTTTCCAAGACTGCCACATCATGTAAAATGAAATGAAATATGGATGAAACATTCATCCTCAATGCATAGTTTCATTCTATTGTTTCATAGACATTTAATTTCATAACTCATATAGAGTTGGTAATCGTGCCAAGAGAGTTTCATCTAGATGAAACTCACTTCTTCTCTCTCTCTTCTTAAAAATATATCCATATCATCAAAAATGCCTATGTGGTAGCCTATTAAATACAGATGAAACTCCCACTGAGACTGGCCTAATATAATGAACATTAGTTTAAATTTAGTCTATTAACCACAGAAATGACAGCAAGCATCCTAACCATCCATCCAAATTAATCGGAGGGCTCGTATGTAGAGTATCCTTACCCCCAAATTGTTCCAACCCAATTTCTATACTAATATAAAAAGTATTAGTATAAAACATGATGAATAAATATTACTTACCTTTTTTATATGATTTAATATTAGTACTACTTTTATTGAAATGAAAAGCATAGAAACACTACTCAATTAAACACCATTATCTATACTTCTCGCCACAGCTCCACCGCAACACCGTGCCCTCCTACCCTCTCCATCGCGCCCTCAGTGTGGCTCCCTCTGCACTCGCCGTCGCACCCTCCCACCACGGCACCACGCCAAGGCTCCATCCCCGTAGCCGTCGAGCCCACCCACCACAACCTCCTTCCCTGTCCGTCGAACGCCGCCACGGCCATGCCCTCTCCCCCACAATCAGTCCACACCCTATCATCCTGTCCTCGCCATGATCAGTCCACGCCCTTTCTCACATGCTCGTTAGTTGCTCAATGAAATGTTTTAGAGGTCAGGATTTGTAATTTTCACTTAAAACAAGCTGGCTCCAGACAATTGGAGATAGCAGCGGAGGCATCGCCGCTGCTTCTCCTTATCTGCTTCTCCTCCATGTGGTAGGTAGCGCACCCTATCAACCAGACGAGAGCAACAATCTAGCGATGTGCAGCTCCCTAGTGATGGTGGCCTCTCCAGCGGTTGGTGGTGCAGCTCCCCTCCCTTCTTGTGCTGGTCTCTTTCTAGATCGGTAGACTCAGAGCTTCAGTCCCAAGAAGCGGAGTTGCTTTCTGCGGCTAGTAAGACCCTCAAACCACTCCATCAATGTCCTCTAATTTCTTTTAGTTTCTCTTTTGTGTCAATGTAGCTCCAATTTCTCTCCTCCTTTTGTTACAGTCCAACAAAAATGAATTCAAGATTTCCTAAGGTTGGGGCACTCGCAATTGAATTAGTATCTAAATCATTGTAACATTAGAGAATTTTGATTTTTGTTGGATCGAGTTCTGCAGATCTTCAGGCATTGCAGGCTCGTGAAGCCGTTTTCATGAGACCACGATTAACACTTAAATCTTATCAATAAATGTATTTGTATTTTCCTAAACAAGTGTAACCATTATGTGTTTTTGTATTTTTTTTTGTTACGATACCTTTTAAATCTTTTAGTTAAAGTACCTTTGAGTAGTTAAGACAAATTCCATCATTATATTGTGAATCTTGGCATTGTTCTTGTATTTCAGGTTCGGAGATCAGGAAACAATTTGGCCTTTGATTGAGCTAATGATATCATAATTGCCAACCACTAATTGCCATACCATTTTTTGATATGTAAAGTTGAGACCATTTATTAGTTTGGATAGGTATAGCTAAGAATAGTATATTCTAGAATTACCTACGCTTGTTCAGAAATATCACTAGAGACTATGGGAATTCTCCATCTGGAGGTGCATTTTGTGTATTTAGTTTTCTTATTAATCAATCGAATTCTAAACCTACTTCTTATTTTGCAAACATTCAAATCTACTTCTAGAACTAGGAGCCCTTGAATCTATATTCAAAGTGCATTTTTTCTGCACTTCTACGATAGAATTTTATTTATGATCTGCATGTTTATGCTTTGGTTTATTGGGATTACTTAGCTGTTTGTCATGTATATAAATTAAGAAAACTAATGTTGAGCTAGTGTGACATCCCAAATTTCTTTCAAATTTATTTAATTTTATTTTTTCTGGAATTTTAAAAATCCTTCTTTCCTTTTGCCCAAATTAAAGATATTAAGATTGGGAGAAATTGTGATCAAAATGAGTTTAAATAATTTTACTTGAGTTCCTTGCATTTTTCTATAATTATAGGAATTTTTTGGGATTTATTTGGACTTTTATGTTATTTTCTAAGTTTAAATCTCTTTTCTCGGGTTTTCTGAAAATCAAAAAGAAAAATAAAACTCCCTCCCCCCGCTCCAGCCGACACGTGGACGGCCAGATTCCGTCCATGTCAACGCCGCCATCCCGCCTTACCCATCTCCGCGGTCGACACGTGTGCGGGCCGGATCCACCCGTGCCGCCTCCCAGCCCATCTCGGCCGCCCCCTTCCACTTAAACCCCCTCATTCCCATCCGGCCGCCTAATCCAATCCCTGCCCCCGTGGCGCAATCCCAGCCACCCACACTTTTCCCCTCTCTCTCTCTCTCTCTCTATCTCTCTCTCTCTTTCTCTCCCCGGCCCAACCGTCAGCCGCGCCTCCCTCTTCTCTCACTGACCGCCCGGGCCCGCTTGTCGGGTGCTTCATCCCCGCCCACCTTCCTCTTCCCCGCTGCGCCGCCACCACGGCCGTTTGCCGGCTCCGCCCTTCCCGCTTCCCGGCCTCTCCTCCCCCTTTTCCGCCCATGTGCCACTCTCCCTTCATGCGCCGCAAGTCCGCGTCCACTTCTCCCCCTTTTTCGCGCACGATGCCCACCTCCCCATGCTCCCACTCGGCCCTCCCCGCCGCAATCGCCGCCCACCGCCGGCGAGCAATCCGCGCTGGCCCGCCCTTCTCCGCCCCTATAAATGCCTCCCCCGGCTCCGCCTCACTCCGCACCACCTCCCTCCGCTCTCCCCCTCTTTCCCTTATATCTCAAGCACCCCCGCACTGAGATCTCCCCGTGCACGCCCCGGTGAGCCCTCCGGCGAGCAATTGCTGCCGACCCAAAGCCCCTCGCGCCTCACCGTCACCTTCCTCGGCCTCCCCGCACCCGTGCGAAGACCCTCCGCTCCTCGGTCGGGCCTCTTCGCCGTCGGAGCCCCCTCGCCGTCGTTACCCGAGCGCCTCCGCCGCTTCTCCCTCGTCGCCGGCCACCTCCGCTCGTCACCGAGCTCCGTGCGAAGGTAAAACGGGTTCCTCGTGTGCCCCTCTCCCTCCTCTGCCCTCGCCGCTGGCTGCCATGCACCAAAGCGTCGTCGCCACCGTAACCCCCGAGCGCCTCCTCGCCGGCACAGCCGTGTCACTGTCAGTGCCGACGTGGCAGCAGTGTGGACGCCACCTGGGGCCCGGTGGCCACCACCTCGGCTCCTCTCTACCCCGTCAGCGCCACCCCCCCCCCCCCCGGTGCCACCTCGGCCATCACCCCCTCCCGTGGACCTGGTCCGTGGACCGAGGCCCACCTGTCAGTCGGCCCACCTCATGGCTGACGTCATGTTGGCATCATTAATCCGATTTTCCCTTCAGCAAAAAATAAAATCACTGCTGACGTCATAATTCCCATTTTTCTATAGAAAAATAATTCCAAAAATCCGGTTTATTCATTTTCTCTGATTTTAAACCTCCGAGAGCTCGTTCTTCTTCATCCTAACTCCGATTGAGCCCATTCAAATTTCTAAATTCATCAAAAATTCCCCTCTATCCATTTCTGGCCTTAATTTAAATTTTGAAGTTTATTTGAATTCATTTTGAATTTATTTTAAATTTGGTGGGTTATTTTCATGTGTAGACTACGACGATTCCGAAGATTTCCCCGACGACGGATCACCTCAATTCGTGGAGCAAGGCAAGTCACACTCCTTGACCATGTTGTACCCAGTTTGCAGATAAAATTATTTTGTTTTAAATTACATTGCATGCTTAATTTTATTCCATGTACTTTAAATTCAGTTTTAATCCTAGTTATTGCCTGCTTGAGATTTACTACGTATATATTGAATCCCTTGACACCTTGTAACCCTAGAACAAATCTCTAGTTAGTTCACTAGAATGGCTAGAGAAATTTTGCAGCAAATGTTATATAACTTAGTCTTGAGACACCTTTCTCACATGAAATGACAAGTTTTTGGAGAGTATTCTTGACTTCGGTGAGTCAAGAAGGATTACAAAACCATTTCAAAACAAAATATAAAATCTGGTTTAGACTTAGGTTAATGGTTAGGTGGTGGGTGCAGGCATGCTCTGATGTTCGGAGACTCATGGTTGATTGTCGTGCACAGGGGTATGTGGTTGGGCCTAAGTCAATTAAGGATCGGTCTGTGAGCTACTGTTGCAAAGCCCTAGCGTACTACTACAAGGTTGGTATGGAACAGCCCTGGCTGAATAATTTGCGGAGTCCCAAACCTGAGTTAAGTTCTAGGTTGAGATGAGCGTGGTCGGTGCCATGAGAAGTCTCACTTGGCTCAAGAGGGGGTCCCGGTCTGGTGGATTCTTTATTGGGGTGAAACCTTAGAGCTGGCTTGGCCAGGTTGAAGGCTTTGCATTGTAAAGGTCATGTTATGATTACTCAGTTGCATGTCTAAGGAAGCGTGTATTGGCCGACATTATGAGAAAATCATATCTTGTGGGTAAAGTTGTACAACCTTTACAGAGTGTATAATCTATCCTGGATAGCCGTGCCCACGGTCATGGGCATGCTAGGCAAGAGTTTTTCATGGATTAGACTTTGTGTTACAAAATGATTTACGAAAACCTTATGGATGGATGGAATCCATGAGTGTAATGAAAACGTGTGGATGGATGGAATCTATACGGGATGTTTTTGAGAAAAGATGGTTCGGGAGGGATTCCCGTGGATAGGTTAGTGTTTGGTCGGAGCCTGCACTAATGGTATTATGTTTGTTTACAAGTATTGTTTTACCTACTGTATTAAATCCTGCAATTTCCAATCTATTTATGGTAATTCCTTAAATGTTGTTCATGCACAAATAACCATATATGCTTTCCTTTGTGGCCCTTATCATTATGTCGCATTTTTCGTGTGACTTGTGGAGTACAAGTTTGTACTCACCTTGCTATCTCATCACAGAGGAAGATGTTTACGACTACGGTGAGGACCAGGATGAGTAGGACGTGTCTTGCAGTCGTCTGCCTGTGAGCAGGCAGTTGGGCTTCGCTGTTTATCAATTTATTTTCTGCTGTTAATTTCCTTTATTTGATCTATCAATGTAAGACTTGGCCATAAGGTCGTACTCATTTGTTTAATATATTTGGTCATTTGCGTTCGATATGTATCTTTGTTCTACGGTGTGCACTAGCTGTTCCTGGACTAGTACGATTTACACAGAGGATTTCGGAGATGTCACTCCGGGATCCGACAGCTAGCTACTATTTATTTTCTGAATTAGCATTAACCTGCAAATATCAGCACCTCGATTTAATATAATGTCATGATTTGAATTGTATGTGCTTTCTTACAAATATGCTGGTCAGGCGACCAAGGCGTATATGCTTGCTGTGACATGGAATCCACCCACCCCATGTTATGGTCGGGCAGTGATATGAAATTGAAGGTTTGAATGTATATAGCTCCTAAACTGAGCATGTTGTCTTCTTGTTGGTTGTCTAGTAATTCACGCCAAGTTTTGCTTGTGTTTGGTATAACATGCAGCTATCTCTTACTCCATGTGCTATCTCTGCTTTGTGTCTCAATTTGCTTACTCCTAAATTGTTGAATGTGTAAGTGAGGAATTGTTAACTGTTTTTATTAACTCTGCATGTTTAGTGAATTGTTTGCAGCAGATAGTGAAGAAGCCACTACTTCTTCATGGAGCAGGAAACTCGCTAGCACTATTTTTAGAGCTATGAAATTGCAGGAAAGGGCAGCTGGGTATCACTTCTTAATTCTTTCTGTGGATAATCTCTCTGTTAAAAACCAATGGTTACATATTCAATTGTAACATTGACACGGGTTTAAACAATTTGATGCTAGTTTTATGGTAATAGTTATGTGATTGATTATATTCCATGAGCATTAGTTCAAAATAATGGCCTTATTCATTGTTGTTGTTTACTGATTTGCATTGTGTGCATGGATGAGTAAGAGATGATAAAATTTTGTTTTGTAAGTCCTTACAGTTTACAGTGCAAAAATAGAGGGGTTTTGTTTTGAAATGCTATGATCTATAGTAGATTAAGAGTCTGATCTATGAACTCATTAAAAATGGATGAAGGGTGGGAGTGCACGCTTTCCCTTATGATATTATGGTCTCCACAACCTCTCATTACATGTCTCTAGTTTGCACTACCTCAATGTAGGTTTTGGTTACATTTTCCAATTTCTATACTACTATAAAAATCAGGTAGCCTTATGGTTTTTACATGCAAATATTATTTCAACTGCCATCAGTTTTTGCATAATTTCAATGCAATTGTACTAAAACAGTCATTTTTCTCTCTCTTTTTTTGACAATGTGCACATATTGCTTCGCTACCAAGAGTGATTGCCTTACATGTTTTATTGCATGCCTTGTTTATGTATCGAAATTTGGATGCATCTCAAACCAATGAAATCCTCATGTCAACAAGGTCTTATCTACGCCTACCACCCATGATTTCTTGCATATGGCGGCAAACATAGAATCCACATATGTTGTCCTGTAGCTGCTGGTGGTACTGCAAAAATAGAATTACATACATAGGATTATTTAGCTTAAGAGACATCATTACGAAGTGTGATATAGAATTATTGTGCACTAGCAAGTATCGAAAATTTTGTCACATGTCACAGTGTGTTGTTTCCTTCCACGTGTCTCCCTCCTTTGGCAATGTATGCGATGAACGACCTACGTAATTCAAAAAAGTTAGCCTCAGCCATTACAAATGAAAGGTACATAGAGTTATTTATAGATGAAATGAGTTTACCTGTCTATTAATTTTTGCAAAAGTTTGAAGTTGTGCTTGCTCTTGATTAGGAAATGAAGGCATATTACCTTATTTCACTTTGGTACAATGACAATTAGAATCCAGTGCCACCCACACATGTATGCCGCTATAGTCCTTAAAACTAAGTTCGAGTTGTATATAAAGTACAAATCAATGAGTATAGCAATGAGTGAAGCACTTACCCCTAGTTGTAGGGTAGAAGTATGTACTCCTTGCCATTGTGAGTGTGCAGTCCCATTGTTATGTAATTCTCTTTCGTTGATGCATTGCTTAGAGATCAAGTGTGGGTCAAGAAAAACTAATCAGTTTTTTTGTTTGGCTTCTAGCATCATGTGTCTACACATAAGCAAGGAGTTTGGCTTTGAACGACCTTGAAATTTCAATCCACAGTTGCTCTCTCTCTCTCTCTCTCTGTCTGTCTTCTCTTATCAGATACTTTCAACATGGTGTGGTTATAGGGACCTGTTCCCTTGCAACTATCTCGCAGGTGGTACAGAAAGCTACCGTTGCTTTCTTGGGATGCAGAGGGACCCCAATGGGCATGACCTCTATGATGGTCATTTGGCCATCAGGCTTTTTCAATATTCCTCTGCCATCTCACTTAGCTACCCCTTTCATTAGACCACCAAACGCATTCGGTGATGTCGATAATGGTGGCGAAGACCGTGCAGATGCCATCTCACTTATTATCTATGGAAACTTTTCAGCAAAATACAAAAGAAATTTTCTTAATTGAAAATTTTCTTGTCTAAAACTAGGAATGTAATGCAACTCAGCATAGAAAGAAATCAACAGATGCCCTTCCCACAATAAACTTTGTAATATAAAAGAAACATGAATGAAGGAGAGATGAACATATTGATTTCTCCATGAATTAGCTCTACCATGCATGTGTAAGTATAACCTATAACCTCATTTTACATAAAACCATTCAAACATCATTCCAAGTTCAACATATATCAAGCATACTTATTAAAACATGTTAATGATATAATAGCATAAAAACATTATGCAACCATAGCATGCATAACAATATGTTAATGATATAATAGCATCAAAATTTATATCCCATACATGGATAACAATAGCATTAATCTCTTGCAAAATATTGTATATTGACAAGAACAATAACCATTCCTTTCTTGGAGCGAGAACAAGGACCCTCCATTCCAATTCACAATTTAATTCGATAATTAACCTATATCATAAGGTAACAAAAATCTAAATGAACTAAACAAACATGTATATTCCAACTTGAATTGGCTAGATCATAGATATAGTCATCTAGATGACACAATCAAGACTGAAACAGCTATGCGCCCTAACAACAAAACATCAAATAAAGGGTGAGTGATACTTCATCATTACCCCCCACGATATATGGATTAAAGGGTATCATCACAAGATTCATATCTTTCCACACCCACAACAACACACTGAGATAAGGTCAAGCATCACATTAGAGGAAGGGGAGATGGAGATCGCTTATGGACGAGGAGGAGAGAGTGGCATTGAGGATGGGGTAGAGGACGGTGAAGGCGGAGTTGAGAAGGAGGCATGGAGGGGATGGGGAGTCTAGGAGGAGACGCAACGGCGAGCCAAGGAGGAGGCCGACGGGGACGAGGATCTAGGGAGGAGGCGCCAACGACAACGGGGAGCCAGGAAGGAGGTGCAACAGTGACGAGGAGCTGAGGAGGCGGTGCGCAACGGGATGATCGAACCTATGTGTGTGCAAAGTGAGTTAAGTTTTTGCCCAAAGTGTTTGTATATATAGGAGAGTATTATCACAGATGGTTTTAGGAAACAATCGTCTGAGATATAAATTCATATCACAGATAGGTCTTTATAAAAACCGTCTATGATATATTATCATAGACGGTTGTAGTAAAAAACCATTTGTCATATGAATTATATCACAGACGGTTCTAGCCACAAACCATCTATGATATAAATTCATATCACAGATAGTTCTTTAGACAAACTGTCCATGATGCCTACATATCACATATGGCTAATACCAAAAAAACCATCTGTGATGTCATATCACAGGTGGCTAATACGAAAATCTATTTGTGATGGTTCTTTGTATAGCTAAAAAATTGTTTGTTTTCCAACTAGCCTTAGGAAATGCTAGCCGTACCCTCTAAAAACAAGCAAGCAGATTACAGATAAGTAAGAAGTGATGGCTTAAGATTATTTGCCTTGAATTAGCTTTCAAATTAACAAAGAGCTAGCATCTGTTCCACAAATTCTTTTTAAAGTAGTCAGGCTGCTCATGTTGCACAAATTCAAAAAAAAAGAGTTTTCATTTGACTTTTCAATAATTGCAACATGAGCAGCCTAACTTCTTTCTAGAAGAATTTGTGAAGATGGTCGTCACCGTAGAGGAAGAACAGGCCGAGGACAATCCACTTGGTTGCGGCTAATTAGAGCCGAGGAGGGAGGTACACATTAATATCGTTCCCAGCTTACTTCAATCCTTGGATAAGTAGTGACATCAAAATGCCTTTTCGCTTCATACTCACTTAAAGTGTGTATGAAGGTTATACATACGTAGATTCACAGGCCATGATATATGTCAGCTGTTTATGTTACCGAAAGGATTCATTCTATCTGTACTCAACACAAACCTTATATTCCTCAGTTCCATACTTAAGTCTTTGAAGCCCCTATCAAAGTTTCTCCACAAGGCATAGCAGGGTATCTTAGCTTTCCATCTTTCTTATGCTCCTCTGAGTGTCAATGCAGTAATCTTGCCTCCTTTCGGTTCATAAATAAACAATTTAAATAGGGAATTACAGGCATATGCCACAATATCTTAGCAGGAGATCATTGCTTTACCTTGATGCCCTCACCATCATTAGAGTGATTCTTACATTTGTATCGGGATACTTTACACACCGGACATATATGCATATTTGCACACTCTTTATGATAGAAGATACAATCATTCGAACATGCATATATTCTTTCTACTTTCATTTTCAATGGACAAAGAACCTTTTTAGCTTAGTAAGTGGTTCTGGGTAACATGTTTCCCTCTAGAAAGATGTCTGCTAAGAGACATAACAACGCTATTAAACTCTTGTTGAACCAACCATTGCTTGCCTTCAATTTTAATAGTTCAAGCACGGATGACAACCTTATGTGTTCTGGCTTGCAACCTGAGAACAAAGGTGTCATCGAGTCCTCTATCAAGCCCTCGAATTTACCAGTCTCTCTTTTACTATAGTTTCCTTCTGCATCGTATAGCATCTGATCTAGATTGCCATCGTGTGACCTATCCTCATCAAAAGCACAATCCACATTTTGTATATCGTTGTCTCTCTCAACGATGTTACTATATTCCTGTATAATCTGCTCTTCATTGTAACTGGTCCAACATGTATACCCCTTTTTGAAACTCCTTCGAATCAAGTATGTTTTGATCTGCACTGAGTTAGTAAACATCTTCATATTATCACAATCAATGCATGGACAATACACAAATTTCATCCCCTTCTTCAACATATTCTGCTTGGCATCTAAGTTAGTAAATTTTGTCTTGAAAATCGTCTGTGATATTACCTCATCACAAATGGTTTGTATTAAAAACTGTTTGTGATATTTTGATGTCCCATCTATTCAAATTGAAGGGACATCACGACCTCTCGGTTCCACTACCCGGCCAAATGCCCTTATATATGCCTCCCAACATGTCTCCCCCAAACACTCCAAATCGATCCCCCAAACCACCGATTGAAGTGCCAGCCGCCTCCCCCAAGCTCCTCCGCCTCTGGTTGTGACACCACGATTCACTGCACAAGGCACTCTTATTGTAAGATTGTCTCATACAGTGTCACCGTCGTGACACAACGGTGACGCTGCCACCTCCTCTCCTTCATGGACGCCAGTATTTTGTTCATCTCCCATCTGATCCCCTCCCCTCTTGTTAATGCCTTAGTTCTTGCATGTGAAAATTATTTGTTGATGCCTTATTTTTTGCATGCAAGTGATGATTGATGGATGGCTAGGATTATTTTGTTCTCATAAGTAAGCCTATTTTGGTTCATCTGCACTCTCTAATTATACTATTTTATAGTGCAAACAGCGCAATCAGAGAATATTGATGAACTGAAGGAGGCCTATTTTTGGCATCGGGAAAGGCTTATCACAGACCACTAGTGGTTGTCCTTCCTCCACTCCGGAGATGGTGGACACCAAACCACTCACAAGTTGGTGTCGGATTTCTTCACAACATTCTTAAAGAAGTCACCGCGCAAGCTCCCGCCAAGCCGTCTAAGTGTCGGCTAGCACCAAGAATAATAAATTATAGCTTCTCTTGACAGTGATCAAGTGCCAAAAGGATCAATCTAAGATGTATGCACTTGATTTTGTCTTATCCACCTCAAATGACTACACAATGTGAAATTGAGGTGTGAAGTGAATGCTCAATACTCAGGGATGTTCAATGGAGTATCTTACCTATATCCTTGAGCAAGTGGGGGAGTATTTATACCCCCACCAACCAAAACTAGCTGTTACAGGGCAATCCCAAAAAAATCAGGGCGAGCGGAAGTACCGCCATTCATCGATCGGTACTACTGCACCTGTTCTGACACAACAGTAACGGCTATTTTAGAGTTTCTGAACTAGCCATTGAAAGTCGATGTAGTACTACCACCATTGTAATTGCAATAGTTTTGATATTCAGAAGTTTTGAAGTTTCAGCGTGGTACTTCCGTTTGCTTTGAGGCCAAAAGTTGGCGCTCTCTGGAAAAAATGTACCGCTTGGATTTTCGAAGCTTCCCTGATCCGGAAGTATCGTTCAAGGGTTGTGGTTCTACCACTCTGCGGTAGTTCCACCATTGAAACTCCAGTACTTCCGTTTTTCCGAAGAGACAAAGTGATTCCAAGGGTGCTCTCTGGAAAAAACGTACCACTTATTTTGACGGAACTTCTGGAAAGCGGAAGTACCACCGTTTACACTCCGGTACTTTCGATTATCCAGACAGAGCACAGATTGGCTATCAATTTTAGTTTTAAGTGAATGCATTGTCCCAGATTGACCCAAATGGCACAAAAATATGCTATCAAGTTACTAGCTATGATCCCTCTTAATAGTACGATGTTTATCCTATAATCCAATCTTCCACCCTTTCTCCTAAGACCGGTAGAAGTAAAAAGGGATTCTAGTCTACTTATACCTTTATCTTGAGCCACATTGATCTTCATGTGGACTCTTAGTATGCACCTCCCAATCATTTTAGGGACTAAATATTTTAAACACTTAGTAAACATATTAGTCTCTTATTCACATAATGTCATTAATTACCAAAACCATTTTTAGGGGTCTAGATACTTTCAATCTCCCCCTTTTTGGTAATTGATGGCAATACAAATATTATGTGAGAAGAATAAAGTTTTCAATATACCACTTGTTTGAAAACGAGTTGTATATTATTTTGTGACTTTGAAAAACAATTCAACGAAAGCTTCCCCTAAGCATGTGCATATAGAAGTGAAGATACTTTGCAAGCATATGTAAAGATTTTTAAAAAATGGTGGAGTTTCCTTTGTTTGTTGAGCTTGAGGGAATAGATAATTGCAATATTGTAAAGTATACCATAGATGAACATAAGGTGCAATTTTATAAAATGACCACAACTTCAAGTTCAACATAACATAAAGCATGTTCTCAACATGAAGAGCATTACATCATAAGTTTATTTTATCATAAAGACACATAAATAGTAGATAAGATAAATAGACTTCTTTGCTTCTTCAATCTTCTTTCTTCTATCTTTCTTATGCTCTTCTCCCACTTCTTGTCTTCTCCCCCTTTGGCATCAAATGACCCATAAACTCAAACAGCTCATGAAACTGTCTGTGATGATGTTTTTAAACCGTCTGTGATGACCTTTTCTGCAGTAGTGATGGTTCTCAATGTACATCCAGTTTTCAGTCCATCTACACTACGCACGTAACAAATTAGTGTTAAATTAGATTAATACTCCTATAGCTAGCTAGCGATTACACTTACATATAATTATCATTCATCTTAAATTGTTCATCTAAAGTAGTTAGCTATGTACCATTCATGAAGCAATATATATCAAGCAATAATATATTAAAGTAGATTAGGAGTAGTAAGATCCATTCTTAAATTGGAGCAAACTACCAAGCTAAATCTAAACCTAGCTATCATCTCTCTTAATTATAATGCATATAATTAGAAGTAAGTAATAATATTAGATCACCAAGAACAATAACGCAATACATATCATAGACATTTCCAACCATAAACCATCTGTGATATATTATTATCACAAACGGTTTTTTATAAACTATCTATGAATTATCACAAACTATTCAGATTAAAAACCGTTTGTGACGTATCTCATTATCACAAATGGATTATGGTTGGAAGTGTCTATGAATTATCACAGACGATACAGATTAAAAACCATATGTGATGTATCCCATTATCACAAACGGGTTGTGGTTGGAAGTGCCTGTAAATTATTACAGAGGATTCGGATTAAAAAACGTTCATGATAATTACAGATGGCACAGACGGTTTTTAATCCGAACCGTCTGTGATAATTCACAGACACGTCCAATCACAAACCATCTATGATAATGGGATACATTACAAACAGTTTTTAATCCAAACTGTTTGTGATAATTCATAGTCGGTTCTTAACAAGAAATCGTCTATGATAATTATGTATCACATATGGTTCTAGCTATCGCTATAACATAGACTGCCATATTTGTAAAACCGTCTGTGATAATTACAATACTGATGGATTCTGAGGAACCATCTATAATAAGGTATCCAGTATAGCCTTATCTGTTGTAGTGTCTCTATCCAATAGTCACCGTAAACATTACATCTATTTATTAAAGATTATTTAATCCTTGTCAGTATATATTCACAACATGGCATTAATCTACGCTAATCTGCGTCTCCTTAAATTTATATGTCACCCTTTGAAGGATGTCGAATGCGAATATCCTAAAACTTTTGTAACAAATCTCGGTAGAACATATTTATATGACATGGCTACACGTCTACACGAGCTAACAGTGTAGCGCATAGAGTTAAAAATTATACAAAGTAATTTTCATTTCTTGCTTGTGAACTTTGGTTCATCAAAAAATTGATTACTACAATCATCCTCAGGGAGGTCACTAGGGATAAAACGGATCAAATACGAATAGAATAATCTCGAATATGAATAGGAGCATTCTCAAATATGAATACGAATATTCCCAAATACGGATACGAACATTCTCAAATGCGAATATGAACATTCTCAAATATAGATTTTACTTACTACATTCACGTTTTCTCGGATACAAATATCCGATAAAACGGATTATCCTTCACCGTTTCGCATCCCTAGTCAGGGTGCGGCAATGCATGGTACGGTGGTTTGACAAAATGGCAGCGACGGTGTGAACGGCGGAGAAAGAGATGGCGGTGGTGAACAGGGATGAGCCGAGTGGCGCTCGGGAACAGGGATGGTGATTGTTTCCAAATGACGCTAGCGAGCTGGGAAAGCAAAAACGCAAAAAGGGAAAGGCACAAATGGCTGAGAAGTTTCTGAACTGGGAAAGGACTTAAATTCAACCGAAAATTCAAGAAAAAATTAAAAAAAATTGCACATTTTTTATTTGTTTCATAGAAGTTGGCGTGGTTGTACGCCTGGGAGGCGACGCGGCCGGCGTATTCGACGCCGAGCGCCTCGTTGGTGCGCGCGAGCTGCGTAGCAGGGCGTTGTGCATGGCGACGCGTTGGTTCTGCTGCTCGGAGCAGCCACTTGTTCTGCGCCTCCGCCGCCTCGTTCTCCTGCTGCATGTTCTTCACCTCCCCGTCCGCCATGCCCGGCCGTCGAGCTCAGCTCGACTGATTTTCAAAACAATAATAATAAAAAAACATAACAATAATTGAGTGATGCAGCAAAAATACAAAAAAAGAAGATACATTTTGCAAATGACATGAAAAATACCTCAGATCGAGTCGATGAGTAAACTGATACTTACGCCGGTAAACCGTAAACTAAAATGCTCGGCGGCTGCGTGACTTGTTTGAGAGCGATTAATTTGCAAAGTGCTTGTGTCGATATTTATAGGCCCAGCTTGCTCTTGTTTTTGGAAGGGTTTCACCCTACGGTGATCCGATCGATCCTTCTAAAAAGAACACGCCATTTTGAATATTGAATCGTGCTTCAGAAACTTCAAGGCAGCTCGTTTCGTCTCGTATTGGTTTCTACATGGACCGTATTTGTTTTCTTGGAAAGATATGGCTACGTGATTTTATTTTTGATTTGTGCCTAGCTCTAGCTACATGGCAACATTGATCGGGCATTACTTCCTCGGTGTGCTTATCTATCTACAACCAATGGGCTAATCATATTTGCCGCCGCTAATAGTTTTTAACTAAAAATAAATAATAATAGCTAAAAGAAATAGCTTTTAAAAAGAAGACGGATGGTAGAAAAATAATCGAGAAATACATACACGAGACAAAAGTCAGATGACTGAAATGTATGATATACTCGTGATCCCCTGTCTTATCCCTAAAACAAAACGGGAGCGAAAGGAGTAAAGAATCCACTTAAAAAAGCAGGTGTTTATATTGAATTCTGGTTTCTTAAAACAAAAGTCAAAAACATAAGAAGCAATATGAACAAACACTAATACAGCTCCGCTCCTCTTGGAGATGGAACAGCTAGCCATAGGATTCCAACCAAACACATTTTCAGCAATACCGCCCCGCTCATTTCAACTTGTTTCTAACTTCTGATTTATTTTCCACTATTCATAAATTTCATCTTTTTCTGACTTTTTAGCTTTTTTAAGTTTTTTTGACTGGTTCTTTTTTTCAGTATTCATTTGCGTTGTTCATGATAGATTAATCTGTTTTTTATTTTTAAAAATTTAGTTATACCAAATAAGTCACCATCAACTATAATGTAATTTCAACCAGCTATAATGTAATTTCAGCCCTAAACCAATTTATTTCAGCCCGAACAAGCGACACCCTAATCAGGCATAAATCATCATAACACCCCGCAGCTCTCAGGCATTTTTTTTTTCTCTGGTAAGCTGCTCGGGTCACCAACCAAACCCCTTCACACATAAGATAGGTTGATGACCACATGCAATGTTGCTGAATACAGAGTACTGGTACCATGCATGCCACCGGCGAGATTACCCGTAACGTATTAACGAGCAAAAAGCCGAGTAAAATAAGTGCCAGAATAGCATTTATTTTGAGTATAGTGCGTTTTACGCGAGTTAATTGCGTTTAGCAACAACAGCAACCAGTGTGAACAGTGCCTCGTGTAAATTAGAAACGAAATGACAATAAAAAGAGTGTTAAATCGACAGAGCAACTATTCGAATCGCAGCTCAAGGAACCAGACCGACAGAAACACATACACCAACCCCGCCAGAGAAGCTGTTCTCACTTCTCAGCACGAGCATCGCTGGGCCACCAAATCCAAATGGCAATCTGCCCCGTATCAAAGTATACTCCAGTACTAACAATACCTTGTGCGTTGCATTTCCCTACCCAAAAACTTGCAAAGATATGCCTAGTTGTACCCCCTATATCAGATTTGATCTTTTGAGTTCTGACACGACACCGGCGTCTCCTTGGCTTTTCTCGTTGTACAGCACCTGTAGAATTACATGGAGTTACTATATGATTTGCTTTCGAAATTGGTCGGGTGGTTCGGTTTCTTTTGTTCACTGTGAAGATTTTTTTTACCTTGTCAATGATGCCGTAATCCACAGCTTCACTAGGGCTGAAGTACTTAGGCCGCCTGATGTCCCGGGCAATCTCTTCCACTGGTTTACCAATGTGCCTCGACAGCAGCTTAACCTGAATGTCACAAAGCAGAGTCGGACAGTAGATGAGTAGAGTACATTATGACAACGGCCTTGAATTATAAAGGGCAACTGCCGCAATTTATGTAGCATGGACGAAAATAATGCAATGAAACATCTTAATTCACAGGTTTGATCATTTTTTCAGTATAAAGCATCAGACCATCAGAGGCTGTATCAAACCTAATGTGAGGCAACTAAGTTTTCACCATAATCAGGTCCAACAAGCAGTTCACGATCCCTACAAGATTTTGGTTTCAGAAAACTTGGATGTAACCATGTTTTCTTAAGGTGGGTCACTGTTGATAACTAAATATGGAAATGCCTTTTATCATTTCTTAGGACAGCAAAAAGCAGCCAAAAATCCCTGTATCACAAACTATGATACATCCAAATCCCTGTATCTACCTATTTTTTTCAGGATGCAGGCCCTGGCAGCACACAGTTATTCTCATGGTTGTTACGGCGATGCCTAGGCGTCGCGGCGAAGCTAGGTGGACGCCATGGACCTTCGCCGCAACTTGCCGCGCGGGGGGGGGGGGGGGGGGGGGGGGGAGGCGGCAGGGGGAGGAGGCACCGGGGAGGGAAGGAGGCGGCGGGGAAAGGAGGCGAGGCATCGGGGGGAGGAGGCACTGGGGAGGGGAGGAGGCGGTGGGGAGAGGAGAGGAGGCGAGGCGGTGGGGGGAGGAGGCGCTCGGGAGAGGAGAGGAGTGAGTTCGGGAGAGTGAGAAGGCACGATGTAGAGGTATATATGCATGAGCAGAGGAGGTGACCAACAGTCCAACATACGTATGCATGTAGACTTGTAGAGTGTGGCGTCACTATGGCGTGCGTCGCCGTGGCATCCTGATGCCCCCTAGACGCCGTGGTCACCAATTACACCGTGACAACCATAGTGATTCTCTATGGGCAGGGCAGGAACCGTTGTCCTTCTCACATGGCTACCACCAAGAAGTTTTGGAAATGTAACCAGGTAATATTGCTGTAGATGACTTATCCATGTGCAAATTTGTTTTCCTGAGAATTCATTTAAACTAAGAACTACGAATTAAATTGCTACAAGGAACACAGCACATAAAACTAGTGTTTTCTTTGTGTGGTGCGCCAATGTTTGGAAATTGAAAGAAATGGCTTGAAGACTTGGTGTAATTTTTGTTTCCACCACTTCTCCTGATTACCAATGAATGGAAGGAGGTAGGAGTCTAGCATTTCACAATTTTATATTGTGTCCACAGCAATGAACTAGAGCGATACTATTTGCTGCTAAGAAAAAAAATAACATATTAAACATTGCTGAATTGGTTTGATCAGCTCTTTCTTCCTGCAAGGGATGGAAAATTACCATTTCTATCTTCACATTTCGAATTTCTTTTCTTGCTATGTCAACGTCTGTCGCCTGACCTTGAAAACGACCAATTGGCTGCACATCACAGGTCACAAGAGTAAGACATTCAAGACTTGTATTTTTAAACAAGTACAGACTAATGATACTGAACACAATTGTGTGTGTGCACAAAAGAAATACACTCACGCGCGTGCCAAGATCCAAGAGCAAGAGTGTAAGACATACTGCTATTATTATCTTACTAGTGGTGTGCGACAGAATCATCCACTATAGAAATTAAACTGTTATCTCTATAAACAAAAGGAAAAGAAATAACCTGCTTTATCATTATCGTCGATGATGGAAGTGCAGCACGGTTACCTTTAGCCCCAGCAGCCAAGAGTACAGCAGCTTCTCCCCATGCATTGCCAACACACAGTGTGTAAATTGGAATTTTGACATACCTGCATTGGGTGAAGTTATAAGACAGCATTCCAGAAATATTGTTGCAATTGCTAGGCTGCATGCATATTTTTTTAGACAAGAATAAGAACACACATTGACAATGGCTTTTTAGGTGAGAATAAGAACAGACATTTACAATGGCTCTTAAAACAACAGCACCTCCAAAGAGCAGTTAGCATAGTAAAGTTAGTACAACGATGCATGCTACAATTAACGGAGAAGGCATGCTAAATGGACTATTCTATTCTATAACTTCATTGTGTATAATAAGAAAAAAGTTCTAATAAGCAGGACCTTGGACCTAGTGGTTGTGTAAATTATGGACAAACTTTAAAAGTTGGCAGACTTCAAATTCATTTGCTGTCAATTTGCGATTTTTTTTAGTGGATCTTGCACCCTGCAACAGTCCCATATGTTGCTGGATTGAGCTCCTATCTCTTATAGTTAGAGAGAGGCAATTCCTTCAAACAAGTGCAGTAGTATATAACACCAAACAAATATATAACACGAGTACATACAGACAGCCAAAACAGCACTTTTCTTCAACATATAAGTTCAAAATATATGCAGTTTTAGAGATGTGCAAATATATGTTACTTTAGAGAACATGCAGTACTGCAGTCACAATTTCCTAACTTTGACTACTAATATATGTAAAACTATCAGGATTGGCTATATGAAAATAGTATTAGTAGATTCATCATTAAATTGCATTCTTAATACTATGTTCTTATAGCTTTTCACATAGATTTTTGATAGAAATTAGGGAAATTTGTTGAGTTAGTTATGGATGGAAAATGTAAAGTTCCATATGCAGCATAGCTGCGTTCCATTTCATCCACAATATAGTATAGAATTAGTCCATCTGAGTAAGGTTACAAAGCAAATTGTTCTAAACTTCTAATACAGTAACAGTACACTGTTTAGCAATAGTATGACAAACTTTACTGCAGTGGACTCAGATATTTCTGATTATCTACATATGACCTAAAAGATACAATGTATAGATCTATTAGTTTTTCAGGTCTTCAGCTTGTCAAACAACAAAAACATGCACATTTTTTTATACAGAACTAGTTACTAGAAAGTCGGCATCAGAAAATCATGTGAAAAGCAACAAGAGGGAAGTCATCTGGACAGGAATTAGGAACAACAATAGGTTTGCAAGGAAAGAGGAAAGCGGAGAAGTACATAGGTAGGCATTGACCTCATAGCGTCGTATATTGCAAAAGCTTCTGTCTCATAACCCAATTTCTCGCCATTCTAAGTAAGAAGGAAGACAAATATATCAGAACAATCTAAAATTTTGAAAATAGAACAATAATTCTGATTGGAGAAACATTGGGATTGTAATTGTTAGGTATAGCTCTACAAGAAAAGGAAGAGAACTTGACGTATGATACCAATTTCATTTTCTAGCCCAATACAACATCCGCAACAAGAATGCATAAAATACATGCTATCTGAATAATCCAACAGACAAAGTGAAAGAAGTTGAACAGATCAATAGATTGCGCTAACCGAGGATTAAAGACCCGCATAGTCCACAAGCTACCCTAAATTGAGGTGCATTCCCAGTCACTAATTAATCAAGCCTACAAGAAGGTTTTGGGGCCACGCATCCATACCCATTCTCTACAAACAATCATTCATATAAGCAAAGGTGGATCAGCCGCACTAACCTTGGTCGTGCCGGTGGAGTTGATGTACAGGTAGATTGGCTTCTCCGCGTCCTCGTACTGGAGGTAGAGGAACTCAGCGAGCATCAGCTCCGTCACCGATGGCACTAGGCACATCCCCAGGTACACGATACGGTTCTTGTACAGGAACGAGGCCAAGTCCGGCGGCGGCTGCTCCCACGCGGTTCCCCTCAGGAACGGGACCACCTGCGCGCCAAGAAGACACCATTACCCAGCGGAATATGCTTATTCGCTCATCAGAGCGCAGCCAAGTGTAGCTCGTACCATCGCGACGACGTCCCTGGCGCCGGGGCCCGCGGGGTCCGGGTGGGGGTTCAAGAACCGCGGCTTGGGGGCGGCGGTGGGGGTGGCGGAGAGCGCGCGCGGACGGGCGGCGAGGCGGAGGTGGGAGGAGGGCGAAGCGGGGAGGGCAGGGGGAGGGGAGAAGAGGGCGCGGGCGTCGAGGGCGACGCGGGGAGGGGACAAGGCGGCGGCCGCCTTCATGGCAGAGGCAGTGGAGGAGGCGGAGCAGCAGCCACGGGTCCGAGTGCGGATAAGCACCTGCGGTCGGGGGGTTCGTTTTGGGTGAGATAATGGGTGGGTTTGAATGGCTTAGCTTTGGTTTCTATTTACTGAAGTAAATGATATGTATTTTTAAGATAAAATTTATATATTAATTATATTAAATTTACTTATATTGATTAAATTATATATAATTATTTTTCTCTGTATACTATCTCTTACGAATAGTTTAGAATTTAAAATTTTTAATTAAAAATTATAAATCACAGCTTAAAAAAACCTACCCAATTTATTTGGACCATCCGGTGTTTCTCAACGGACAGGAACTCAGGATGTGTCTCATCCTTCACTGGTGAGAGTGAGCTGTTCTATGTGGCCACGCATGTGAAAATAGGTTGAATCCAACGATATTTCGAAGACAGGGTTGGTTCGCAATTATACATTTCTCGTATATAGGCATATAGATATATAGTTCAAGTGCTCAACATTCACACACATATTCAAATCGTTGTTAGTTCGACAATACCAACTCTGCAAATCGTTGTTTTTCAATACCTTGAGCACACATATTCAAATCGTTGTTAGTTCGACAATACCACCTCTACAAATCATCGTTTTTCAATACCTTGAGCCTACTTCAGTTTCAGCTTCTGTCTTTTGACTTTTAGTTCAATATTTTTTAATTTCATTTTTCTAGCTCTTTTTTTTGCTTTTTCATATTCATTTGCATTATCTGTGATGGGCTAACTTGTTTTTTATATTTTTAAATTTTTTAAATTTAATTACATCAAAAAAGATACTAACAGTTATAATGCAAAATAAACTAGCTAGCGTGAAAAATCATCTCTACTACTTAAAAATATGAGTTAGTGGTCGTCGGTTCATTCTCCCTTCTCTCTTCTCAGCCGTCCAGATCCGCATGTAGGTAGTTCTTCCGCTCGTCATAGAAAAGATCAGACCGACGCATGGGCCGCGCTCCTCTTCTTCTCTTCCCCCGCATTCTCCGCCTCCCGCAACCACTCCACCTCCTACAACCATTGACTCCTCTCCCCCGAACCCTCATGCCGCGCCTCCTCCTCCTCCTTAGTGTCGCCACCAATTTCTTCCCCGCACGACAATGTCTAGTCGCAGCTCCCAACTTCCCCCAGCAGCGCTACATCCCCTTGTCGCCGCCTCCCCAACGCATTCGCCCGCCGCCTCCTCTCCCTATTTGGCTATCGCCGCCTCCCCACCTCCAACTCTCGCAACTGTCGCCTCCTTCTCTCTCCCGAACCCTTGTGCCGCGCCTTCTCCTCCTCGGCGCCGCCACCAATTCCTTCCCTACGCGGCAGGTTGCAGTCCCCTAACTTCCCCTAGCAGCACCGTATCTCCCCGTCACCGCCTCCCCAACTCATACGTCCACCGCCTCCTCTCCTCATCTGCCCGCCGCCGCCTCCCCACCTCCACCTCCCGCAACTGCCGCCTCCTTCTCTCCCTCGAACCCTCGTGTCACGCCTCCTACTCTTCGATGCCACCACCAATTCCATCTCACATCGCCCCTCCAACCAGCGGCACGACGCTCGGCGACAGCGGCTGGTGGATCGAAGAGAAGGACGCTCGGTGATAGCAGCCAGTGGATCAGAGAGAAGAGCGCTCAACTATGACGGCGGCGGTTTCCTCTTCCTACGCTCGCCCACGTGGCTCTCTCCCTGCCGCCACCGCCCAGCGATCGCTCACCCAGTGAGCCTCTCTACCTCCACTTGTTCTTTACTCAGAGTCTATCACGTTGTCTAGCGATTTTGGTCTCCCAAGCTGGTCATCGAAGTTGGTGCCGTGATCAAAGGGGTCGTGGTCGAGGGGCCGTGGTCGAATGGGGCCATGGCCGAAGTCGAAGATTAGTGGTCGAAGTCGAAGCCGTGGTCGAAGGGGTTGTGGTCGAAGTCAAAGGATCATGGTCGAAGTCCAAGCCGTGGTCGAAGGAGGCAGTGGTCGAAATCAAAGGGTCGTGGACGAAGTCGGTCCATAGTCGAAGTCGAAGGGCTGTGGTTGACGTCGGGGCCGTGGTCAAAGGGGGCCGTGGTCGAAGATCCGTGGTCAAAATCAAAGCTATGGTCTAAGGGGGCTGTAGTCAAAAAGGGAAGTGGTCAACATCGAAGGGCCGTGGTCGAAAGGGACAGTGGTCGAAGGGGGCAGTGGTCGAAGGAGGAAGTGGTCGACGTCGAAGGGTCATGGTCGTCAAAGGATCGTGGTCGAAGGGGATAGTGGTTGAAGGGAGCAGTGGTCGAAGTCGCAGATCCGTGATTGAAGTCAAAAATCCATAGTCAAAGTCAAAGACATGGTCGAAGGGGTCATGGTCGAAGGAGGAAGTGGTTGACGTCGAAGATCCTTGGTCAAAGTTGAAGCCATAGTTGAAGGGGGCCGTGGTCGAAGGGGGAAGTGGTCAGCGTCGAAGGGCCATAGTCATTGAAGGGTCATGGTCGAAAGGGACAGTGGTCGAGGGGGACAGTAGTCAAAGTCGAAGATCTATGGTCGTCGTCAAAGCCGTGGTCAAAGAGGGTAGTGGTTGACATTGAAGGGCCGTGGTCGAAGGGGACAGTGGTTGAAGGGGGCAGTGGTCGAAGTAGAAGAGGGTAGTGCTCGAAGTCAAAGGGGCAGTGGTTGAAGTCGCGATCATGGTCATAGTTGTAGCACCCGTGGATGTGGTCGTAGCGGTCATGGTCGTAGTCATAGAGCTAACCCGGAGGGCACCTGCTGGTTCATCCATAACCTCCGTCGCTATGAGTTCCCCCTGCAGTTGGACATCCACACCGCCTACCCCCCAGGTCACCCCCGAGATCGAGCCCCCTACTCTCGACGGCAAGACCCACAAGGTCTCGTACTCCCCATGGATTGTAACATGCTTTTCGAAGGGCCATAGTCATTGAAGGGTCATGGTCGAAAGGGACAGTGGTCGAGGGGGACAGTAGTCAAAGTCGAAGATCTATGGTCGTCGTCAAAGCCGTGGTCAAAGAGAGTAGTGGTTGACATTGAAGGGCCGTGGTCGAAGGGGACAGTGGTTGAAGGGGGCAGTGGTCGAAGTAGAAGAGGGTAGTGCTCGAAGTCAAAGGGGCAGTGGTTGAAGTCGCGATCATGGTCATAGTTGTAGCACCCGTGGATGTGGTCGTAGCGGTCATGGTCGTAGTCATAGAGCTAACCCGGAGGGCACCTGCTGGTTCATCCATAACCTCCGTCGCTATGAGTTCCCCCTGCAGTTGGACATCCACACCGCCTACCCCCCCCCCAGGTCACCCCCGAGATCGAGCCCCCTACCCTCGACGGCAAGACCCACAAGGTCTCGTACTCCCCATGGATTGTAACATGCTTTTGGCCACGAGGTGTGATTGGCGGCTTCCAATTTACGACCACGAGCGCTAGTCGATGTGTTCTGACTTACAACCACGAGCGCTGAATGAAGCCGAAGATCCGTGGTTGAAGTCGAAGCCGTGGTCGAAGGGGGCCATGGTTGAAGGGGGAAGTGGTCGCCGTCGAAGGGTTGTGGTCGAAGAGGACAGTGGTTGAAGGGGGCAGTGGTCGAAGTCGAAGGGGCAGTGGTAGAAGTCGGGGGCAGTGATCGAAATCGGGATCATGGTCGAAGTCGACGCCGTGGTCGAAGGGGGCCATGGTCGACGTTGAAGGGTCGTGGTTGAAGTCGGGGTCGAGCAGGTCGGGCAGGCCAAGCAGGCTAGCGCTGGTACTCAGGCGACAGGGTATAAGTGCACTGGAGACCTACCAACGTACGACCACCAGCGATGGTCGACCGCTCCCAACCAACGATCGATGGTCGACGGCTTCTAACTTACAACCACGAGGTGTGATTGACGGCTTCCGACTTACGACCACGAGGTGTGGTCGATGTCTTTACTTACGACCACGAGCGTTGATCGATGTATTCCGACTTACGACCACGAGGTGTCCTCGATGGCTTCCGACTTATGACCACGAACGATAGTCGTCGGTTTCTGACGTACCACCACGAGTCATTATCGAAGGCTCCCGATTTAGGACCACGATTGATTATTGACCGCTGCCAACTTACAACCACCAACGATGGTCAACCGCTCCCGACCTATAATCACGCGTGATGGTAGACGTCTTCCGACTTATGATGACGAGGTGTGCTCGAGGGTTCCCGAGCTACAACCACGAGGTATGGTCAATGTCTTTCGACTTATGACCATGAGGTGTGTTCGATGGCTTCTGACTTACTTGATGGATTTAAAAACTTTTAGAACATATTTGTATGTATATTTTAAAATATTTTATCACCCGTAAGTTTTAAAACATGTAATATAATAAATTTTAAAAATTCGTAGCATTCAATTAGTAAGCTAAAAAAACAAAAGGACATTGAACAAGAACGCCTACGTGCTGCATAACCATTGGATAATTAAAAAATGCGAACAGCTCATGACTGTATCCTTGTCTCCTCATGTAGTCACGTGGCTGCCAAACAAAACATTTTTATCTTTGATGAGTGGCCATGTCTTTCACAATCCTGGGATGTACCAACCATTACTGTCGTTAGTGTTAGAATTGAGTCTCCGGAAAGCCTCATTCATTCCTAAATTTTAAAGTATAACATAATTTAGTCCTGTATTATTTAGATAAGTAGGAAAAGAATAATATAAAAATATGGAGCTCTTATCACCGTATAAAATATGTTACACATAGCATGAGGATGACTTTGCTAAACATAGATGCGCTCGTGCATTCATATAATTTCGTGTGCAAATGGACGTAAAAACAACTTTTCTTTATAGAGAGTTGGAAGAAGAAATATATATGGATCAATCTAATGGTTTTGTGATTTTTGGACAGGAAAATAAGAGTGTTTTTTAAGATAGGGCCTACAAGTTAATTATAGTATACACTGTATCGACTTCATTTATATCGGCCAAAACCGCAAATGAGTTCCTGCTACTTCATACTCTTTCTTACGAATAGTCTAAACTCTACATGTCGAAGCCAAAAAGATCAGACCGCATATGCGTCGAGGAAAAATCAGATGACCCAGATGTAAAGTGCTCATTGGTTCTGTGAAGTGGACGAATGTTCAAGAATGTCTGATAATCTCCAATACAAACACGCACTCCCGGGGAGTCGAGGCATGCCAGAGAATAGAGGTGGCCACTAGGCCAAGCTTAACCGTGCCGCCTCATGGCCTTCTACTGTTGGCTCGGCTCGAGCATGGCAAGACCCGTTTACGGTCGTGGGCCGTGCTAGCACGGCACGGCATGGCCTAGTTGGCAACAGGCGTAAATGGGCCGTGCCGGTATGGCACGGTACGGCCCAGCCCGTCAAATATAGCCATTTTTTGACCGTTAGGTTGTAAAAAATTAAAAAAACAACAAAAAATATGAAAATTTTTCTATAAATAGGGGCATCCAGCCTCCATTTTTCACACCTCAAACCTGACTCTCATCTCTCTATTTAGGTGTGAAAAATCCGGTAGTGTTTGCGCAAATTTGGCAAAATTAGTGAGAAATTTGTGTGAAATTCAGAAAATTCAAAAATCTTCAAAGAATTTTCTGAGCTGCAAAAGAGATAATAGTGCTATCTTATTTTAATTTTTTTGCTATTATTTGTTGATTCAATAGTAAGTTAATTGTTCATTACTATTTCAATTTGTAGTTGATTCATTGGAGAACTACGATTTTCAACTCTCCGAATTCGGCCTCTCAGCGGAGAATATGCAATCCTTTCAAGAAGGATATCCATCCATGGAAGATCCACATTCACAACAAACTGGAGAGTCAGAAGAAGTGATGGCTCCGGTGGCATAGGGTCCAATCGATCCATCTTCTGTTGGCTCAACAAGTGCATCCACAACCCATACCATGGGTGCAAAAAGAACAAGTGCAACTACATCAGGAGTCTGAAATGATTTTGATAAGAAGTTCAAGACCGATGATGATGGGAATTCGGTGAGGTATGCTATTTGTAAAAATTTAGGTAACGAATTATCTGCAAAATCTTTAGCTGGGATGGGTCACCTGCAACGGCATGCTGCAAGCTGCAAAAAAAGGCAAGGAATACAAATGCGCTAAACGTAGCTGCAATATAACCCTGACGGTTTGGTACGTACTTGGAAGTACAACCCAGAGGTAGCCTGAGAAGCTCTTTGTGAATTAATTGCTTCTCAAGATTTATCTTTAAATTTTGGTGAGTCTGATGATTTTCAAAAAAATATTAGGACTGCTCATAACCCTCGATTTAGTGTTGTATCTAGGCAAACCTCAATTAGAGATTTAATTAAATATTATAACAATTGTCGTGAAAAATTGAAAGAAATGTTTCATACATGTACATTCTCTATTGTTTTGACATCAAACATATAGAGTGGTAGGGCTAGAGAGGATTATATTAGTGTTGTTGATCATTATGTTAATGATGACTAGGTAATGGAAAAAAGAATTATAGAATTTAAATTAATTAATGTTTCGCATACTGCTGAAAATATTGCAGAATGTATTATTAAAGTTTTAAAAGATTTTGGCCTCACGGATAAGATATTTTCTATAACTTTAGATAATGCATCTACAAACACTAAGGCTATGAAAATTCTTACTCCTTTGTTTAATACTTATGCACAATCTTTTTTACTGAATCAACGTTATGCTTGTCATATTATTAATTTTATTGTTAAATCTGGTTTAAAAAGATTAAATGTTTCTATTGATTCTTTTAGGGATGCAATTTCATATATGAATTGTTCTAACCAACAAATAGTCACATATAAGAGCTTTTGCGTAGCAATGAACGTCCATCCTAGAAAATTTGGCTTAGACATGCCTGTTAGATGGAACTCTACTTACCTTATGCTTAAACATATAATGCCATATAAGAGTACCTTATCTGTCTTCCTTCACCCTAAGGTTATCAATCTCGTAGCTCCTCCAGTAGAATCCAAGTTAGAGACGCTGAACTTACTGAGAACGATTGAGTTATTAGTAAAAAAATATTTTTCTTATTTAGAACTTTTTCATAAAGCTACACTTTGTCTTTCTGGAGTATACTATCCAACCTCTCCTCTAATTGTACATAACATTCTTGAAATTGCCACTCACCTAAAGGTTTTTGAAAATGATCCTGTACTACGGGATGCTGTAGTTGCCATGAAAACTAAGTTTTTAAAATATTAGAGAAAAATTCCTTGTTTATATGCATTTGCCTTTATTTTGGATCCTAGGGCCAAACTCTAAGGATTTATAAATGTATTACAATTTTTAAGTGATGCTACAGGTTTATATTATTGTACATACTATAGAGTAGTTAATGATAAATTATATGAGGTATACGAGAAATATGAAAATAAGTTTAGATCTGTGCGTTTGGAAAAACCCTTGGTAGCTACTAGTACCTCTAGGAGGATTATACAATAGGGCAAGATTTTTTGTTCTTTCTCTAAAGTTTCTCGTGCAGGTACACATCAGTTAGGAGGAGAAAGACAATAAAGCATTAGAGACCTATCAAGCTATCTCAACAGTGATAGCATCAGCTTCGAGCAAGAGTTGAATATTCTCTCATGGTGACAAACCCAGGAAGTAACATATGCAGTGCTATCCATATTAGCGCGAGATGTGTTGACTGTTCCTTTCTCTACGGTCTTCTCGGAGTCAGCCTTCAGTCTATCTCCTTCAGTCTATCTGGAAGAATAATCTAGGTGCGACGAACAAGTCTCTCGAATGAGATGGTCAAAATCCTTCTGACTGTCAAGACTGGGAGCAAACTGAATCAAGACTCCAACATACTGTAGAGAATATAGACTTAGAAGAATATTTTGAGAATTTATATCTATATAGCAATGAATAATATTTTCAATATTTTCTTCAGATGTAGTCACTAGTGAGTTTTATAGACTGTACTCTTTTTTACCAAGATTTTCTCAAGTTAAAATTTTACTTCGTAAAGTTTTTTAAAGAGGTAGCCATTCCATATAATTTAACAAGATTGAAAATAATTATCTTGATGGTTAACAATATCTATAATTTTTAGGTATTTTTCTATAATTTTCTATTTTTTTTCCCAGTTTAACGGGCCAACTGTGCCAGCACAGCCCATTAAGTCCTAACAGTGCCTATGCCGGCACGACACGGTCGTGGGCCGTGTCTAGACTTGGACCGCAGCCTATGGGCCAGCAAAGCACGGCCCGTTTATTTGACAGGTCTAAATGGACCGTGCCTACACCGGACCCGTGCCGTGCCGGCCAGGCACTGCCCATTCGCCAGGTCTGCCAGAGAAGAACCGGACCTGCGTTGGCCACCGTCCGATCGGACGCATCACAGACCGTCCACGCCAAGGTCCTCGGGCATTTTCCGTCTGCCCTCTCCAGTCTCCACTGCGCGCCCTCGATTCCCCAGATTCCTGCCCCGTTCGAAGGCAAGGCGAGTGCGCAGACGAGATGGCTTCCCCCGACGCGGCGCCGCCGCCGACGCCGACGGAGCCCGAGAGGTGGAGGGATCTGGACACGCTCCTCTCCCGCCCCGGTAAAATGCAATTGGACTGGTCTTATCTTGCAAGTTTAACTGTTCGTAAATTCTGACTTACCAAAAGAGAGGGAAAAATAGACAGGGTTTTGGGTTAAAAGATACGTCCTCTATGCGATGGCAGCAAATATATAGGCATATTTCCCTCAGAAAAAAACATTATAGGCATGAGAGGGTAAGGATAGATAAGTACAAGGCTAATATAAGTTTCCCAACCAATCTTGAGTAAATTGTGAAAAATAATTCTCACTCTCACTTTAAATTCTAAAGGAGGCTAAAACTTGGCTCAGTTTCTCTTCGAGTCAAGCTGAAGCCTCACTTTTTTTTACCAGCAATTGTTTATCTGTTTTGATTTTTTTTATGTTTTCCTACCATTTACTATTTCAATAAGCATTGCATCAACTCTTGTACAGGGTTCAAGATGTTGGGAAGTCCAAGGCTGAAGTAGCTGCGAAGAGGGTTATGGAATGAGTGATCAATATGGTTTCAGCTTCTGGCTTCAGCTTATTTTTGCACTATTCATAAATTTCGTTTTTTTCTGAACTTTTGGCTTTTTTGAGTTTTTTTACCGGTTCTTTTTTCCTCGTATTTGTTTACATTATACGTGATGGGCTAATATGTTTTTTTTTCTATTTTTAAATTTTTAAATTTAATTATGGTAAATAAACCTCTGTCAGCTACAGTGCTTTTTTCAGCCAGCTACAGTGTTTTCAGCCATAAGCCATGAGACTTTCAGCCGAACCGATCACCACCTGAACATTGTGCCCCCATATTTGTAGGATTGAAGAGAGAGAGAGAGAGAGAGTTCGATAGTCAGTTCCAAACAATTGTCCTTGGTTTGGATTCAATTGAAGCTCGACGCTATATCAATTCCGTGGCTCGTGGTTTCTTAGGTATATATTTCCATATCCGTTTTTATGCAGCTCTTTTCTACGACTTGGAAAGAAGGCTTCAAACTAGAAGACATCTTGGGTCTACAACATCTTCATCTGCCCTCTTCTAGTATAATACTTCCAACTTGAAATTTGTATGTGAACTGTTAGCCTGCACATTCATCGCACTCACATTGGGGATTAATAAAGTTTTGACAAAAAATGTGCCAGAGATGACTAGGAATCAATCTTGTGTGTTAATATTTCTTTTCCAAGTGATAATGCATATGCTGTGCGCATAAAATCAAGGTTTTCTAATTTAGTGAAGATAAAATTTGGCCACTATTGTCAGCTATGAGCCTATGACCTTTGTAATGTAGTTTGGCCGTCTTTCTGCTTCTCAATTCATCAGAGCTTACAACATTGTCGTTTTGCGCCATCAAACTCAAAATATCCATCAGTGGTGTAATGATGTCAATATATCATTGGAATTGTAGAGTATGACTCAGATGACAAACCAATCCCGGAGACAGTTAAACCTATGTTAGATGGTGGAACGGAAGGTTTCAAAGGTCATGCTAGAGTTATTATACCAGGGACAACACCTTGCTTTGAATGCAACATATAGATTTTTCCTCCCCAGGTCAAGTTTCCCTTATGTACCCTCGCTGAGACCCCGAGAACCGCAGCTCATTGCATTGAATATGCTCATGTGATAAAATGGGATGAGGTACTATTCTAGTATTCTTGTCTCTGTGTAACTGCTCTTTGAGGTTTTTGTCTAACAATTGAATTCACTCTTGTAGGTTCATCCTGGAAAACCTTTTGATGCTGATGATGCAGAACATATGCAGTGGATTTATTCAGAGGTTTGCTTTAGTGCAATGACATTTGATTTATTTTAGTGCTATTTTTTGTCTAATATTTTGCCATGTATACTCAGTGGCGGACTCAGGAATAAAATAGAGCTAGGGCGGAGTCGGAAGTGTGAAACAAACATTATTACCTAAAGGCAAAACAATCCATGATCAGGGGCTGGGGGGTCCACCGGCGACAGAGCTTTAAAGGTTGACTGCGTGTATCTCAAAACGATATGTATTTGTGACTATAGAAAATATTTTTGAACAGACCTCATGTAAACACTACAATATTACATGAAGAGAAAGGAATGCTAAGATAACATAGTCCCTTGTTAGCCATTCAGCATTTCAGATGGAGTTAACGGATCATTAGTTCGTTACCATGTCATTCAATAGTGAAAGTACAAAAGTTTCTTATCTGGGAGGTGCTTCTATGCATCTTCTTATCTTCATTTGATTCCTTCGTCACTTTTGCTTGCTGTCAACAAAGCATAGTCTGGGAAAACCATCGGAAGACTGAACTGAACAAAATGTGTTGGTTTTCGATACCCTACCAATGTTACAACTTCACAACTAGGGTCTTCTGCAGCAGTTCTTCAAAATTTGGCTGCTGAGAGTGAGGGTTTAACTGAAACTGCAATATCACCATATGCTTCTTCTTGGTGTACATCAATATAATCATAGCTCTTCAGGACCTACAGGAAGATAAGTATAATGAAAATAAAAAATCCAACATCAGCTCCAGAAAGCATATACCTCCAGCTGCACAAAACTATAGCATTTACATGTCAAGAAAAAGAACAATAGCTGCGAGTCTGGATATTACCAATGTTTCGAAAAACATCCGTGCAGCTTGCTTTCTTGCTCTCCCTTCCAAGATTCTGTTCAAACTAAATTTTCCTGGTTGGTCATCTGACGTGGTTGAAGGCATGTGATCTTTGAAGTACTGTGCCACAGCCCTGCAATGCAATGACATACGATCAGGGGCCAGGGGTCCGCCGGCGACAGAGCTCGGGCGGCCGCCCGAGCATGCCCGAAGGGCGGGTCCGCCCCTGTGTATACTTATACAGGCTTTAAAGAGAGCAGAACTATTTGGTATTTCCGGGGTTACATATTCTTTGGCTCAGGTCTGTTCTTGCGTTTATTCACCAGGCCTTGGCTGTGATTTTAGCCCTTAACTCCTTGTGTATCTCAGAATTTTATGCTTTTTCTTTATTGAGAAATGTGCTTATCTTGCACCCAGTAATGATGGTCCTAACTCATAAATGAGGGCTATAGCTTATTTAAGTTTCGTTTAATCGTGGAGTTTGTTTAAATTTCAGTAGCCCTATAGTAGGTCTATTCTTTTTGGTTGAGACTTATGACTTTTGGCTGTGGTTTGTGGCTTTTGGGCTGTTCGTGCGAGAGATTACAGAGTAACAGAAACTCACGTGCGGTTTTTACTGATATAAATGAAGTTGGTGCAGTATGTACTACAATTAACTAGTAAACCCTATCTTGAAAAGACACTCCGTTTAAAAGCTAGTTACTGTAGAAAAGTCAAAAGCTGAAAAAGAGTAGGGTCAATATGGTAACTGGCAAACTGCATATGCTTGTCAGGGGTGTGGGCCTTGGGGGCCCAAGGCCTAGTCAGTTTATTATTAGAAATTAGAGATTAGATTCTATTTGAGTTAGAGATTAATTTCCCTTGTTAGAGATATAATTAGAGATATGATATGAGTTTCCATATTATTAGAGATAGAATTGGAATTAGATTCGATCTGTTAGGGGGAGCCCATCTATATAAAGGGGCTACCGCATGCCATTGTATTCAAGCAGAGTAATATCAAAGCCTCTCTTCGTCTAAATCTCCCCCTCTCTCTACGCCAACGCCATCCGGCCATCTTCTTGGTGGTGTTTACCCCGGTTCATGACAACTTGGTATCAGAGCAGTCGATCCCTTCCCACGACTTCTGCTACCATGGCTGACGGCTGGAGCGACGCGATAGCGATCTGCGATCAGATGATCAAGCAGGTAAATGAATTCGTGGAGAATCTGAGGAAGAAGCAACAAGAGAAAAAGATCCAGGCACATCATCATCCAGCATCAGATCCCCAACGACAACAAAAGCAAGATCCAGCACCTAGCCCGCATCTGCCCTGCACCACCGACGCTGCAACCTCTCCACCGACGGCAACTCCACCGTGCCCCCTCTGCAGCGTCAGCCGCCGGCTCTTCTTCATCAGCACTGCGCCGCCTCGACCCACCGCCGTTGCCCAGCGTCGCCCAACGCCGCCTGTCCCGGCCGTCGGCTGCAGCCCCCGCCGCTTGCGCGTGAAGTTGGCGGAAGTAGCTCGGCCTCCCCGCCGCCGCCCGGGCCGTCTCCTCCCGCACCGTCGCCGTCGTCCGGAGGGTCTCCTCCCGCACCGTCGCCCGGAGGGTCTCCTCCCGCACCGCTGGTTCCGTGCTCGGAGATGCCCGACCACCGCCGCTCCAGATCCGCCTCCGGCCGGGCCACCTCCGCCACGTCGCCGCCGCTTGGTCCGCCTCTGCCCGAGCCGCCGCCGCCCGGTTCGTCTCCGGCCTTGGGCTGCTTGGATCCGGTGTTCTACGCCGCCAAGTCGCCTGGATCCGTCGCCGCTGCCGTTGCCGTCCTGGGTTGCCGGTCGCCATCTTCTGCCCGGATCCACGCAGGTCGCTGCCGGATTCGCCGCTTCCCGCATCGCCGTCTCCGTGGTCGGGCCTCGAGTCGGCAAGATCGGGATCCGGCCGGCGGTCTCCGTCCGCTCAGCCCGCAGCCACCCGGGCCGCCTGTAGAGACCCGAATATACAAATCCGGACTATCCTGTGTATTCTGCACTAGTCCAGGATCACGCTAGTGCACACAGTGTGAACAAAGATAAATATCATCCATATCACGATATTCTAAGGAAAAACCAAATTATATTGATAATCATCAGAGTACGACCTTATGGTCAAGCTTACAATAGACTAGCCCGAAGGGCTTAACAAAAACTAGCAGCGGAAATCCAAAAGAAAGCGCAGCAGCCAATCGACACGCCCACAGGCTATCGAGTGGAGAACGAAGCCTAATCCGCGAAGACGTCGAAGTACTCTCCTTCTGGAACCTCCTGCTGGTGATACTCCTCCTCCTCAACTGAGCAACAGGGGCATAAAGCCGTGAGTACATTGGTACTCAGCAAGCCGTTTGTAACAAATGAATGCAATATAATATGCAAGGCTTACCAATGGAAGGCTAAAAGGGTTAATTTGCATAAACAGCATTTGGAAATATCATAAATAGATTAAAGGCGAATTGTAAATAAAACAATAATGAATAATAAAAGGAATTTAAGGTAAACCACTTATGGACCTCCCATCCACAAACCAAACCAACAGTGAATTAACCATCCACTGACCAGCTACAAGTTTTCCAAGAGTAACTATACCTCGTGTGAAATCACCGAGCATTGTCCATGACCGAGGACACGGCTATTCGAATAGTTTTACACTCTGCAGAGGTTGCACAACTGTACCCACACGATGTGATTAGCCTCGCGCTAAGGAAATCACAACAAGGCCTTTACAATGTTCAATTCCAACCCAATCCCGCCCGCTAGGGTTTCGCATCACACCCCCCCTTGCGCCTCATGGAAATCAGCAACCATGTTCATCCCAGCGAGATTGAAATTGAAACATCCCAAATTAATCAGCCAGGTCTGTCCCATACCAGACATGTGGTTTGCACGGTAAGACTCAGATCAATGGCGCACAAAGTTAAGTCCTTAAGTGTTCTCGGGCGAGACTACCACATCCCACGAAGTGCTCCAACACTTCCCCCTTTACTGCACGATCACTCGCCCGAGTGAAAACCAATTTTGTATAACCACTGCCGATGACGCACCAACGTCACGGCACAAAATTTTATAACGGTGGCACCAACCACGATTCATTATGGCACCAACCACAATTCAATATCTCATTAAGTCAAATTAATTAATCACATGTGATGATGAACCCAAACGATAATAAAAGCATGGCTAAGCACACTAATCGTACCAACCCAATGTGATCGTAACATAGCATCACTACTAAGTTTCCCAACCTATGGTGTCAATGGCATCAAGGTATTCCAAAATATCAAGGAGGGAAATAACCAATTGGGACGATAACTACCAATACAAGGGTTTGAATAAAAATAGCGATGCAAGATAATTTAAAACAAAATATTTAAATAATAGATTGCAAACTGGGTTCAACATGATCAAAGGAACACGACTTGCCTTGGCCTTGCTCAGTTGACGGCTCTTGATCTTCAAATCTGACGGCGGCTCCCTCGAACGCGTGATCTAACGAGAGAGAAAACGAAACAAAGAGACAAAATAAATTCAAATAAATTCAAATGAACTCCAAAAACTTTCAAACCTGAACCAAAAGGTAGAGCTCAATTTTAGATGAATTTAGAAAAAAGAACGGGGTCAATCGGAGCTAGGACGAGGGAGAACGGGCTCTTGGAAAATTAAATCTACAGAAAATCGGGAAAATTAGAAAAGTGCACTGTGCTGTGGACCGGGCGCACGGGAGAACAGGTCCACGGTGAACTCGGCGCACGGAACAGTGCGGCTGACTGTGCGGCTTGCGCAAGCGGCTGGCTGACGTGGCGACCACGTGGCAGGACACGTGTGCGGTTAGGGCTGACGTGGCAGCTGGCGTGGCGGCTGACGTGGCGGCTGAGGGTCCTCGGGTGCTGACGTGGCATCCACGTGGCGCTGACGTGGCATGACACGTCGGCCTAGGGCTGGCGTGGCTCGGCTGACTCGGCTGCTGACGTGGCCAGATCGGCTCACGGGTCCACGGACCACGACTGACCGGTGGGCCCGGCTTGTCAGTGGCACGGCTCACGGTGGACTCGATCCACGGGAAGGCGAGGAGACGCGCGGGCGCGGGCGGGCTGACGGCGGGCGGCGCGAGGCGCGGGTGTCCGAGGCGGCGGCGGCTGACCGGCGGCGACGACGGCGGCCGAGAAGACGGCGGAACCGAGGGCGCAGCGGGCTCACCGGCGACGACGACGACGGCGGCGGATGGCGGCGGACGGCGGCGGACGGCGGCGGACGGCGGTGAACGGCGGCGAAGGCGACGACGGCGACGCGGCCTGGCGGCGGCGGATCTGGCCGACGGCGGCGCACGGCGGTGGCGGCGGCGCGGGCGACGGCGGCGACGGCGAAGGCGGCGGAGGCGACGACGGCGACGCGGCCTGGCGGCGGCAGATCTGGCCGACAGCGGCGCACGGCGAAGGCGGCGGCGCGGGCGACGGCGGCGACGGCGAAGGCGGCGGCGCGGGCGGGGCACGCGAACCGAGGCGGGCGGCGCAATAAATACCCGGGCGGCGAGGGCTGACGTGGCACGGACGCCGAGTCCCCGCCGGACTCGGTCTCTGACAGGTGGGCCCCACCTGTCAGTGGAACCGGGCGAGCGGGCGGCAGCGATGGCGCGCGGGCGAGGGGAGGCGCTCGGATGGGCGACGCGTGTCGTCCATCCAACGGAGGGAGGCGGGTGCGGGCGCGCGCGGATGCGCGCCGCGTGGCACGGCGGGGTTAGGGCTGGGCCGGCGGTGGACCGGGCCGGTTCGTTGGGTTTCGGCCCACCGGCCGGTTTAGGGTTTTCTTTTTTTTTCCAGAAATTCAAATAATTCTTTTTGAGCTCTAGAAAATAGCAAATAAATCCAAAAAAACCCAGAAAAATCCTTGAGACACAAGGAACTCAAATAAAATACTTTTGGCAAATGTTAATGTTTGACTTAAGCATATTAAATCCTTTTAATTCATAAAAATTCCATTTAAGCTTTAATTAATTCCAGAAAAATTCAAATGGTGAATTTTATTTTAAAAGCTTCAAAAAGGCTCTGAAAATCAGGATGTTACAAACCTTACCCCCTTAAACGGGATCTCGACCCCGAGATCCGGGCTCACTACTAGAATAGGTTCGGAAACTCTGCCTTGAGATCCTCTTCGCGCTCCCAGGTGGCTTCCTCCTCAGAGTGGTTGCTCCACTGAACTTTGCAAAAGCGAACAACTTTATTCCGGGTGGCTCGCTCTGACACGTCCAAGATCTTGACAGGACGCTCTTTGTAGGACAGATCCTCCTGAAGATCAATGGCCTCAACTGGCACAGCCTCCTCTGGCACTCTCAAGCACTTCTTCAGCTGTGACACATGGAAGACATCATGTACCCCACTGAAAGACGCAGGTAGCTCCAATTGATAAGCAACCTCTCCCCTGCGCTTCAAAATCTTGAATGGCCCCACATACCTTGGTGCTAGCTTTCCCTTCATTTGAAATCGCTTAACTCCTTTGAAAGGTGTGATCCTGAGGTACACAAAATCATCTGGCTCAAAACTCAGCTCTCGGCGTCTGGTATCCGCATAGCTCTTTTGCCTGGCCTGGGCAGTCCTCAATCTCTCCTGGATCAAACGGACCTTGTCCTCTGCCTCTTTTAAACAATCTGGACCAAACACCTGACCTTCCCCCGTCTCTTTCCAATTGAGAGGGGTCCTGCATTTCCTGCCATAGAGTGCTTCAAATGGTGACATCTGCAAACTTGCCTGATAACTATTGTTGTAGGAAAACTCTGCAAAAGGCAAACAACTGTCCCACTTAGGACCATGATCTAGCACACATGCTCTCAACATATCCTCAAGAATCTGATTGACTCGCTCTGTCTGACCATCTGTCTGGGGATGATATGCGGTACTGAAATTCAGGTGCGTTCCCATAGCCTCATGGAAACTACCCCAAAACCGAGAAGTGAACTGGGCTCCTCGATCTGACACTATTTTCTTGGGCACTCCATGCAAACTGACGATCCTTGACATATACAATTCTGCCAATCTGTCACCGGTGTAGGTTGTCTTTACTGGAATAAAGTGAGCAACCTTGGTCAATCGGTCCACGATGACCCAAATCGAATCATAGCCTTCTTTGGTCTTAGGCAGACCAACTATGAAGTCCATACCAATCTCTTCCCATTTCCACTCAGGGATTTTCAACGGCTGGAGCAAACCTGCTGGCCTCTGATGCTCTGCCTTAACCCTCTGACAGACATCACAAAGTGCCACATACTCAGCGATCTCACGCTTCATGCTAGGCCACCAATATTTTTCTTTAATGTCCTGGTACATCTTGGTACTGCCAGGGTGTATCGAATACAACGACTCATGAGTTTCTTTTAGCAACAGATCCTTTAGCTCCTTCTTATTGGGCACACACAAACGTCGCTTGAACCACAGAGTTCCTTGGGCATCCTCTGAAAATCCCGACTCTTTTCCTTCACTCATATTCTTTCTGATACGCTGAAACGTCTCATCATCCGTCTGAGCCTGACGAATCTGACCGTCCAAAGTGGGCTGCAACTCTATTGCTGCCAAAAATCCTTCCTCAACCAATTCCAAACTGAGCTTTTGGAATTCCTCATGCAAAGCTGGCTGACTCTCCTGAACCATTACTGAATTACAATAAACCTTTCTGCTCAGAGCATCTGCGACCACATTGGCCTTCCCTGGGTGATAATGGATTCCGACATCGTAATCCTTTATCAACTCCAACCACCTCCTCTGCCTGAGGTTAAGCTCGGACTGGGTGAAAATGTATTTCAAACTCTTGTGATCTGTGTAAATCTCACATCTATTACCCAAGAGATAGTGCCTCCAAATTTTTAAAGCATGCACTACAGCTGCTAGCTCCAAGTCGTGGGTAGGGTAATTCTCCTCATGCGGTCTCAACTGGCGCGAGGCATACGCTACCACTCTCTTTTCCTGCATCAGCACACAACCCAAACCCTTGCGTGAGGCATCGCAATAAATCTCAAAATCCTTGTTTAAATCTGGCAACACTAGCACTGGGGCTGTGGTCAAACTCTCCTTCAACTTCTGAAAGCTTTTCTCGCACTCGGGCGTCCAAACAAATTTCTTCTCCTTTTTGAGCAATTGGGTAAGTGGCTTGGCTACACTGGAAAATCCCTCGATGAAACGACGGTAGTAACCGGCCATACCTAGAAAACTCCTGACCTGGGTCACCGAAGAAGGTGACTGCCAGTCCAAAACATCCTTGACCTTTCCGGGATCAACAGCAACTCCCTCTACGGACATCACATGGCCTAGGAAGGCGACTTCCTTCATCCAAAACTCACATTTGCTAAACTTGGCATACAACTGGTGGTCCCTTAATTTCTGCAATACCATCCTCAGGTGTTCCTCATGCTCTTTCTCATCCCTAGAGTAGATTAGAATGTCGTCAATAAACACAACGACAAACTTATCCAAATACTCCATGAACACCTTATTCATCAGGTACATAAAATAGGCTGGAGCATTGGTCAAACCAAAAGACATCACTGTGAACTCGTACAAACCGTAACGAGTCGAAAATGCTGTCTTAGGTATGTCCTCCTGTCGAATCCTCATCTGATGGTAACCTGACCTCAAGTCAATCTTGGAGAAAACTCCTGCTCCCTTGAGCTGATCAAACAAATCATCGATCCTGGGTAACGGGTACTTGTTCTTGATAGTGACCTCATTAAGTGCTCGGTAGTCCACGCACATGCGCTGACTGCCATCCTTCTTTTTCACAAACAAGACTGGCGCTCCCCACGGGGATGAACTGGGCCTGACATAACCTTTGTCCAAAAGCTCTTGAATCTGCTTCTTGAGTTCCGCTAATTCATTTGCTGGCATCCGGTAGGGTCTTTTGGAAATCGGAGCGGTACCGGGTACCAACTCGATCAGAAACTCAACTTCTCGCTCTGGTGGCATCCCTGGAAGATCATCTGGAAACACATCGGGGTACTCCCTGGCAATTGGCACATCCTCCAACTGAATCCCCTTGATCTGGCAAACCATTACTTGCTCTGGCTGATTCATGCTAGCTGAAAACTGCACTTTCTTCCCGTCGGAGCTGGTCAAAGTCACTGCTCTGCTCCCACAATATAAAACTGCTTGGTGCTTCTTGAGCCAATCCATACCCAAGATCACGTCTAGGGACTGGATATCCAAGACAATCAAGTCCGTTCTGAACTCAACTCCTTGGATGACCATCTGAACTCCGGGACAGCCTAGGTTGGTGCTCAACTCCGCACCGGGGGATTGGATCAAATGAATAGATCCCAGAGTAACAATTTTCAACTGATGCTTTAAAGCAAAACTCCGAGAAACAAACGAATGGGAAGCTCCAGAATCAAACAAAACTGTGGCAGGTGCTGTATGGACTAAGATCTTACCGATCACGACATCTGGTGCTGCCTGGGCCTCCTCTGCAGTGACGTGGTTCACCTGACCTCTCACCACCTGCGGAGTCCTGCTGCCCTGACCTGGCGCCTGGGGTGTTCCACGCCCTGCTCCTGGAGTAGGCGTCCGTCCTGGTGTGGCTCCCAAGTCGAAGCGAACTGGAGTGGGGCCCTGCCTCTGGGGGCACTTGCTAGCATAGTGTCCTGGCTCATGACACTTGTAGCAAGTAACAGACGCTGCTGGATTGGCGTTCCTTTGCTGCTGACCACCAGATCCACCAGGTCTCTGCGCTGACTGCTGGGGACGTGGCGCTGGGGCTGGTGTCCTGAAGACTGACTGCTGCTGCTGCTGCTGAGGCACTCGAGCGGGCTGGTAAGTGCTGAAACGCTGCCTCTGAGCCTGGTGAGACTGTAATCCCTGCTGAGCCATCCTCCTCTTGCGAGACTCCTCGAGCTCGCGGCGACTGTCCTCAATTAGGATGACCTTATCCACCATCTGCTGAAAGCTGGCATAGTCGTTGCCCACGACCTGCACCTTCAAACCTGGGTTCAAGCCTTTCCGGAACCTCTTCTGACGAGCCTCATCTGTGGCTACATCCTCAGGCGCATAGCGAGCTAGCTGAGTGAATTTATTGAGGTATTCACTCACTGACATGTTCTTCTGCTGCAACTCACGGAACTCCTCCTTCTTCATGTCCATCACCCCATCTAGGACATGGGCGTGACGGAAAGCGGTGTAGAACTCATCCCAAGAAATGTTGTTCTGGTCCTCGTGGGCGTCACAGTAGTTCTCCCACCACTCTGCTGCAGGTCCCTCTAGCTGGTGTGCTGCATACAACACTCTCTCCCTGTCTGTGCACTGGGCCAAGTTCAGCTTTTTCCCTACTGAACGGATCCAGTCGTCTGCCTCCAAAGGTTCTGAAGAACTGGAGTAGGTAGGCGGCCTCGTCCTCATAAACTCTGCAAAGCGGGACTGCTGGTGGGCGGCCTGGGGTGCTGCTGCCCCTGGGTGCTGACGTTGAGCCATATTGTTCATATTCTGCATCATTGCTTGCATCATCTGGGTCTGGGCCATCAGGAACTGACTGAGAGCGGGGTCCAGGGTCGGCGGAACTGCCTGGGGTGGCTGAGTGGAACTGCTCCCTGGGTTCTGGTTTGTCTGCTCACGACCTACGGAGTTCCTGGTTTCAACCATCTTGCTGCTGCTCTGAAAAGAAAGACCATTTGCTGAGAACTGACATTCTGAGGCTCAGTAGATAAGAGGGAAAAGCAGAGGTAAGCGGTGAACTCGTCTAAGGGGAATAGCTAATGGCAACCTGAACTAAGCAAACACTTAGCCCGAAAGGCTAACAAAAGAAGCAATAAACTCCACAAAAAGATTTTTGACATGACTGCATCATAATGCTAGAAGCAAAACTGCAGCTCACGTCACATCCAACGGCAAATAAGAAGCAAGACGATCTACACGATACTAAAACTATAACAGGGTTCAAATCTAATGGCCCCTAATCTTCACGGAAATCTCCAATCTTTTCTTGCCATATTGGGTGCTTCCTTGATCCAAACTTCACAGCACAGCTTGAAGAATTCCATGCCAACTTTTACTTTGATGGAGGGACACTCGAGACATCTATGGACATTATAGAGATAAGAAGTCAAATTTAGTTTCGAAAACAAGTTCTCAGAGGAGACAAGGAGCAAGAATCCTAAGAATGAGGTAAGAATCAAGAATTACTAGTCAATCATTTGGTTGATTTGATTTAGAAAATAAATTTTGAAATCTTTGCTAATTCGACCATTCTAACTAGGGCTTCGTCCTACAGTCGATATAGCTCTGATACCATCTCTGTAGAGACCCGAATATACAAATCCGGACTCTCCTGTGTATTCTGCACTAGTCCAGGATCACGCTAGTGCACACAGTGTGAACAAAGATAAATATCATCCATATCACGATATTCTAAGGAAAAACCAAATTATATTGATAATCATCAGAGTATGACCTTATGGTCAAGCTTACAATAGACTAGCCCGAAGGGCTTAACAAAAACTAGCAGCGGAAATCCAAAAGAAAGCGCAGCAGCCAATCGACACGCCCACAGGCTATCGAGTGGAGAACGAAGCCTAATCCGCGAAGACGTCGAAGTACTCTCCTTCTGGAACCTCCTGCTGGTGATACTCCTCCTCCTCAACTGAGCAACAGGGGCATAAAGCCGTGAGTACATTGGTACTCAGCAAGCCGTTTGTAACAAATGAATGCAATATAATATGCAAGGCTTACCAATGGAAGGCTAAAAGGGTTAATTTGCATAAACAGCATTTGGAAATATCATAAATAGATTAAAGGCGAATTGTAAATAAAACAATAATGAATAATCAAAGGAATTTAAGGTAAACCACTTATGGACCTCCCATCCACAAACCAAACCAACAGTGAATTAACCATCCACTGACCAGCTACAAGTTTTCCAAGAGTAACTATACCTCGTGTGAAATCACCGAGCATTGTCCATGACCGAGGACACGGCTATTCGAATAGTTTTACACTCTGCAGAGGTTGCACAACTGTACCCACACGATGTGATTAGCCTCGCGCTAAGGAAATCACAACAAGGCCTTTACAATGTTCAATTCCAACCCAATCCCGCCCGCTAGGGTTTCGCATCACACCCCCCCTTGCGCCTCATGGAAATCAGCAACCATGTTCATCCCAGCGAGATTGAAATTGAAACATCCCAAATTAATCAGCCAGGTCTGTCCCATACCAGACATGTGGTTTGCACGGTAAGACTCAGATCAATGGCGCACAAAGTTAAGTCCTTAAGTGTTCTCGGGCGAGACTACCACATCCCACGAAGTACTCCAACACTTCCCCCTTTACTGCACGATCACTCGCCCGAGTGAAAACCAATTTTGTATAACCACTGCCGATGACGCACCAACGTCACGGCACAAAATTTTATAACGGTGGCACCAACCACGATTCATTATGGCACCAACCACAATTCAATATCTCATTAAGTCAAATTAATTAATCACATGTGATGATGAACCCAAACGATAATAAAAGCATGGCTAAGCACACTAATCGTACCAACCCAATGTGATCGTAACATAGCATCACTACTAAGTTTCCCAACCTATGGTGTCAATGGCATCAAGGTATTCCAAAATATCAAGGAGGGAAATAACCAATTGGGACGATAACTACCAATACAAGGGTTTGAATAAAAATAGCGATGCAAGATAATTTAAAACAAAATATTTAAATAATAGATTGCAAACTGGGTTCAACATGATCAAAGGAACACGACTTGCCTTGGCCTTGCTCAGTTGACGGCTCTTGATCTTCAAATCTGACGGCGGCTCCCTCGAACGCGTGATCTAACGAGAGAGAAAACGAAACAAAGAGACAAAATAAATTCAAATAAATTCAAATGAACTCCAAAAACTTTCAAACCTGAACCAAAAGGTAGAGCTCAATTTTAGATGAATTTAGAAAAAAGAACGGGGTCAATCGGAGCTAGGACGAGGGAGAACGGGCTCTTGGAAAATTAAATCTACAGAAAATCGGGAAAATTAGAAAAGTGCACTGTGCTGTGGACCGGGCGCACGGGAGAACAGGTCCACGGTGAACTCGGCGCACGGAACAGTGCGGCTGACTGTGCGGCTTGCGCAAGCGGCTGGCTGACGTGGCGACCACGTGGCAGGACACGTGTGCGATTAGGGCTGACGTGGCAGCTGGCGTGGCGGGTGACGTGGCGGCTGACGTGGCGGCTGACGTGGCACCTGAGGGTCCTCGGGTGCTGACGTGGCATCCACGTGGCGCTGACGTGGCATGACACGTCGGCCTAGGGCTGGCGTGGCTCGGCTGACTCGGCTGCTGACGTGGCCAGATCGGCTCACGGGTCCACGGACCACGACTGACCGGTGGGCCCGGCTTGTCAGTGGCACGGCTCACGGTGGACTCGATCCACGGGAAGGCGAGGAGACGCGCGGGCGGGCTGACGGCGGGCGGCGCGAGGCGCGGGTGTCCGAGGCGGCGGCGGCTGACCGGCGGCGACGACGACGACGACGGCGGCCGAGAAGACGGCGGAACCGAGGGCGCAGCGGGCTCACCGGCGACGACGACGACGGCGGCGGACGGCGGTGAACGGCGGCGAAGGCGACGACGGCGACGCGGCCTGGCGGCGGCGGATCTGGCCGACGGCGGCGCACGGCGGTGGCGGCGACGCGGGCGACGGCGGCGACGGCGAAGGCGGCGGAGGCGACGACGGCGACGCGGCCTGGCGGCGGCAGATCTGGCCGACAGCGGCGCACGGCGAAGGCGGCGGCGCGGGCGGGGCACGCGAACCGAGGCGGGCGACGCAATAAATACCCGGGCGGCGAGGGCTGACGTGGCACGGACGCCGAGTCCCCGCCGGACTCGGTCTCTGACAGGTGGGCCCCACCTGTCAGTGGAACCGGGCGAGCGGGCGGCAGCGATGGCGCGCGGGCGAGGGGAGGCGCTCGGATGGGCGACGCGTGTCGTCCATCCAACGGAGGGAGGCGGGTGCGGGCGCGCGCGGATGCGCGCCGCGTGGCACGGCGGGGTTAGGGCTGGGCCGGCGGTCGGACCGGGCCGGTTCGTTGGGTTTCGGCCCACCGGCCGGTTTAGGGTTTTCTTTTTTTTCTTTTCTTTTTCCAGAAATTCAAATAATTCTTTTTGAGCTCTAGAAAATAGCAAATAAATCCAGAAAAATCCCAGAAAAATCCTTGAGACACAAGGAACTCAAATAAAATACTTTTGGCAAATGTTAATGTTTGACTTAAGCATATTAAATCCTTTTAATTCATAAAAATTCCATTTAAGCTTTAATTAATTCCAGAAAAATTCAAATGGTGAATTTTATTTTAAAAGCTTCAAAAAGGCTCTGAAAATCAGGATGTTACACCGCCGTCACCCGGACCATCACCGCCGCTGGGTCCGCCTCAGCCCGAGTCGCCATCGCAGCCGCTCCGGCGGCCGTTGCGCCTCCGGCCGCCCGCTCCGCCAGCCGCTCCGTCGGCTGCCACCCCGTAGGCCGGTGCTTCGCCGGCCGCGGTCCGCTCCGGCCGCCAACGCCGTTGAGGCGCCTCTGCTAGCGCGCCGCCTCTGCCCGCGCGCCGCCTCTGCCCGCGCGCCGCCACTGCTCGGGCCTCCTCTGCCCGCGCGCTGCCGTTGGTCCGCACCGGCCGCCGCTCTTCGCCGCCGCCGCCGGCCGGGCCGCTTCCGCAAGAGCTGCCGCCGCAGTCTCCTCTGCTTCAATCGTCCGCGTGGAAACTTCAGGACAGGGGAATCTTTAATAGAAGCCTGGCTTGGTGAAAGGGGAAAAAAAGAGAGAAAGAAAAAAAAAGAATTTTTTTCTTGCAGGCGTTCAAAAAAAATCAAAAAAAAGAGAGGAAAAAAACGTATTTTTTGCAGGCATCGTTTAACCCTGTTCCGCTTGGATCGGGTCGACTGTCTCCATCCACTGCAACACCCCGCCACCGTTCGTCTTCTACATCGGCATCGAAGATCGTCCATTGGCCACTGTCTAGCAGCTCGAGGACGAGCTGCATGTCCGAGAAGGGTGTAATGTCAGGGGTGTGGGCCTTGGGGGCCCAAGGCCTAGTCAGTTTATTATTAGAAATTAGAGATTAGATTCTATTTGAGTTAGAGATTAGTTTCCCTTGTTAGAGATATAATTAGAGATATAATATGAGTTTCCATATTATTAGAGATAGGATTGGAATTAGATTCGATCTGTTAGGGGGAGCCCATCTATATAAGGGGGCTACCGCATGCCATTGTATTCAAGCAGAGTAATATCAAAGCCTCTCTTCGTCTAAATCTCCCCCTCTCTCTACGCCGACGCCATCCGGCCATCTTCTTGGTGGTGTTTACCCCGGTTCATGACAATGCTCTACATTAATTTTGACTGAATATTTCCTCTCAATAATATCTGTATCTTTGATTTTAGTGCTATTACACATATGCTTTTTTGACAATCATATCTGAAGCAAATGCATTTCTTGATCGATTGCAAAAACATAACACATTGCTAATTTGAAGAGTCTAATGATTATCTATGTCCTTTTGCAGGTTCAATGGTCTTGAAGGAACTCATATTAAAGTAACCGAGTTTGTTAGAGACAAAGATTGCCTTGTATGTGGACCTGGTACCCTAATTGAGCTGGACGCATCATCCACCCTTTCGGAGGTCAGTATCACACTCAAAAGTCAAAACTTTGCAAACTTTGCAAGGCCATGTCAATTGTCAAGGAGAGATTTTGATTGGATGAGCAATTCTTCTGTCATACTCACCTTACATCCCTTTATGTGATGGAGGTTGAGCATGCAAGCAGAGAAGTTATAGCTCACATGTCCACACAAATGAATACAGTCATCATATAGCAATCACATAATTGGGTCTCCCAAAAAAATTTCATCATAGTTTGCTACATTGTTTGCAAAGTTCGAACAGTGTGCCATGTTTGTTTCAGCACAAGGGCAAATTCTAAATGGTGAGTTTTTTTCGTTTCAGAAGGAAGAGAGCTGACAAAAGTCACTTTCTTACTGATACTAAAGACAGTTTCATACCCATATCTCATGTGTTTAGTTACATTTATGCATACAATTCTAAAATGTCACTCAATAGTGAGTATACTACTATACTGTTTGTAGTGCATGCATAGGCTGCATGCCTGCAGATTTCTAAATCTTTTACACTCATGAACAGTTCATCAAGATGCTTGAAGAGCAACCCCAAACTGCTTCTGTCAAAAGCTAGTGTGACGCATGAAGGCAATAACCTGTACGTGCAGCCACCAGAAGTGCTCGAGCAGATGACGCGGCCAAGCCTGAGCATCCCCATGTTCGACCTCCTCAAAAGGAGTTCCTTATGCGACTGTGCATGCTACTGGTATGGCGGAGAACAATGGGAAGAAAGTGTCATCGCTGAGGAAGCTGCGTGTTGCTTTCAAGGGTGTCGAAGAAGCTTCGAAAATGGATACAACTGAGAGCTAGTGATATTGTCGTCCTGCTGCTGCCTGTATCTTCCAAGGAAGACGATCATTAACCCCATGCTCTTGAGAGAGACGAGTGCATTTTTTTTAGATAAAGGATATAAAATCCGGCCTCTATATCCACGAAGGATATACACAGCCAAAAGTTACACGAGCTCTTAGGCTCCAAGCCTCAAAACTGAGGTACATAAAACAACATGAAAGATAGCTTAAGGACTACGAAAAGAACTAGAAAGGCTAAGCTTCAGCACTTTTGCTCCGTCCTTGATTACAACCAAGCCCTTAACCTCATCCGACCGAGCCACCCAAACTTCCGTCTGCTTTGCGTGAAGATGGACCTCCGAGGCGACGTCTCCAAGAAGGCGACGAGAGTCACCGACGCCGCCCGCCTCACCGAGGCAAGGCTTTCACCTGGAGATCAGTACACATGAGAGCTATGTAGTGCCACGACACACCTCCAGGAAGGATAATGACGTCCGAAGGCGTCATTGATGTCGAGACCGGTAAGATCACCGACAAGGCTTTCGTCAGCACCTTCATAGCACCCCACGTACTACCCACACACAAAATAGACCTCCACCAACACTCCGGGGCCCTACACGCCTCAAAGCCATGGCATAGCCACCCTTGAACTCCGCGACGAGCCGCTTCCTGCAACGTCCGCCACTGTAGAGACCACTAAGCGACGTCTAAGCGCCACCACTGAGCAGATCCAGGGACATGAGCCACAGATCAAACCTACAGCAATACAACGGAAGGGCCTGGCACAAAACTTCCTGAACGCCTTACGGAGCCTGAACGGCACGTGGATCACCACCGTCTTCTTGCTCCCGGCCGCAACCAACTGGAACTCAAAGCTGAAGAAGAGGACCTTGAGGTCGTTCTTGAGCTCCTGGTTGCCATTCTCCATGTCGAAGAACACCTGCGCGACGGAGTTCACAAACTCCGAGGGCTCGAGGCCCTAGTCCTTCTGCACCTTCCTCCTCGCCGAGACGGCGCCGGCAAGGCGGCCTCGCGCGCTCTCCCGTTAGTATGTCCATAACTCGGGCTAATCTAATCTCTGGCCGGGGAACGCAAATGCAGCTCACGGGCACTTGGCCTTGTTGCCGTGCGTGGTCCAGTCCGTGTAGCACCTGCCGCAGGTCTCCTTGTTGCCGGCCGTGCCCGACGACTCGCAGCGGCACACACTGCAGCACCTGAGGCACGCTCGGCGCGCGGGCATGCGCGGCACGGCGGGCGGAGCCGGGAGACGACGGCGCGGGCGTGGAGGCGCAGGCACGGAGACGATGAAGCGGCCGCGGTTCCCGAAGACGGCGGCGCGGGCGCGGCGGCCGGGAGGCGGCGGCGCTAGCGCGGCGACCGGGAGGCGCTCGGGCGACGGCGCGGCTAGCTTCGGGCGGGGCGAGGCCGGCACGGATCCAGGCGGGGGAGGCCGGATCTGAGGCGCGGCGGCCGGATCTAGTCGGAATAGGCCCGGAGGCGGCGAAGACGCCCGGAGAGGAGCCGGGAGCAGAGGCCGGCGCGGGGCGACGAGGCCAGATCTGGGCGGGAGGCGGCCGGAGACGATTGGATCTGGCCCAGAGGCGGCCAGATCCGCGCGGCGCCAGTCCGGCGGCGGTCAGATCCGGAGGGGAGGTGGCCGGATCTGGTTCGGGGTCGCCTGATCCGGCGGCGGACGCGCAAGAAGAGGCGGCTCGGGAGGAGGCAGCGTTCGGCGGCCCGATCTGGCGATGAGGACGACGACGGGCGCGAGCGCTGGTGTGGGCGACGACGGCACGTGAGTGACGGCCCGGCGGCCGGGAAGAGGTGGCCGCCCCCGGGATTAGCTTCTCCGGGGGCAGCCCTTCTTCCTTCAGACGAGTGTATTTTTGAAGCAGACGAAACCGGGGCCGTAGTTTACACTTGATACAAACTTTTTCGGTCAACTTAAATGGAATTGGCCAAAATGAATCCTGTGTAGTGTAGATGGCTCGTATCTCCAGGTCATGGCTATTTACCAGCTGGTGATCCAGATGATGCAGAGTTTGTTCCAGAATCACATCAAATTGTTCAATTTCTGTAGGAAACTGAAAAAATTCCCGCATTTCAAGGAGACTTATTGTCGTGAGCTGCGACCCTTGCTAATTACCAGTGTGACAGATATGATCATTTTTTGGGATTTTGAATAGGGAAATGGCACTGACCGACCAGAGAGTGCAGCATTCATGTAGAATAACAGACGGGCTAGTATATTTTTCGGTTTTTATAGAACATGGGAGCAGATTGGGTGTCTGCTGAACAGAAAACAGGGTCTATTCGTTTTTACTGTGGCTTATGACTTTTAGGCTGTTTATGTAAGAGATTACAGAGTAACTGAAACTCACGTGCGGTTTTTACCGATATAAATAAAGTCAGTACAGTATGTACTACAATTAACTAGTAGACCTGATCTTGAAAAGACACTCTGTTTAAAAGCTAATTAATGTAGAAAAGCTAAAAACTGAAGTCAAAAGCTGAAAAAGAATAGGCCCACTGATCAAGGGTGTCAACACGGTTTGCTTTTAGCTGTACCGAGGTACTGCTAATAAAGTTATGCCTATACACCAGAAAGTAACATGGTTATACCTGTGAAAAAAATCAATAAAGATCTAAACATAGGAAATGTAGCAGCAAAGTTATGAATTTATGTTTTTTTTAGATTTTCAAATGCTAAATAAAACTACGCACGTGCACTTGTGTGTGCGCGTGGGTGGTGTGGGTTGTGTGTGCTTGTCTGCCTTTCCTTAGAATTTTTTTTTACAAAGTGCGCCTCAATGTTACAGCAAAATTACGTAAAAAAAATATGTAAAAACAATCCCTGGGCTTCTTACCTGGGCTTTACAGCTTGATCGGCCCACACCTGCAGGCCTGCCCTCCCCACCAAACCAAACCCTAGGCAGGCAGCAGCCGCACACCCCCGACCGCCATAGGCCATAGCAGCAGCAGCAGCTCCCCCTCCGCCTCCGGAAGAGGCGGCTAGGTTTTCTTCAGCCAAGATCTCGATTGCAGAACAGCGCAAGCCGCAGGCGATTGCTCGATCGGAGAGAGGGGAGAAGAGAAGATGACGCAGAAGCAGAGCCTGTTCAAGGGGCAGAACAAGAAGAAATCCATCCCACCCAACCGCCACGGCAAGGCCCCCCATGTCCGCAAAGGTATGCGTACAACCAGATCGATCGGTCGATCGGCGAGTATTCCCTCGTATCTTACCTCCTCCTAGATTCTACTGCTCTTGGTTTCTTGTTCTTTGATGCTCTGATGGGCTTGTTTGATTAGTTGGTTCGTTGGATTCTTGCAGGGAAGAGGGCCGTGAAGCCGACCAAGTTCACCAAGGACATGGACGCCGACAAGGTATAGCAAAGCTAGCTAATTCTTGCACTATAAATCAGCACCTGTCTTCTTCCTCTACGAAATAAGACTGGTCGAAGCCATTGTTCTAGTTTTTGGGTGTTTTTAGTGTAACTGTGTATTGAGTCAGTACTCATCGGTTGCTGGCGATTGCTGCGTTACTTTTGTAGGCTTATTTGGGCTGGTTGTCTCTGAACTTGTTTGCTAACATCTTTAATATATCTTACATATCTTACTAGCAGTTGTGTTGTATTCATGGTTTGGGATGCATGCAAATTGCCTTCCATATGTAGTACCTAATGTTGGATTTGAGAATTGGGTTACTGCTTGATATTATCCATAGTCAGATCTGGTTTAATCCATGATTTTGTACCACTTATCATGATAGGTTAATTGACTGGCAGTCTGGCTTGGTAGCAATGGTCAGTAAACTGGCAAGCTTGTAGCCAAAATCGTATAGCCATTGGTAAAGCACATCATGATTGGGAAATACATTGTATAATAACAGTCTATTCTAGTTTGATACATTTTGCTATCTTCTGAATCATGTGGAATGTCATTGTACTTCTCAATTCCCTCTATTACAACACGATTGAAATCTCAGTTGCCATGTGCATGACCATGTAGATTTTGTAGCATCATATGTTACTGTTTGACATGAAAACTGCAAGGTCCTTTTTTTACCCGCTCAGTTAGTGCTCATCACATCTGTTGTATCTATTGGTGCAGATACCTGTATACATGCACAGATTAATCTTATTTAGAACATGGCTCGGGTTTATGTTTAGTAGAGAGGATACAGTTGGTTTTCGTTTAACATTTTCCACTGTAATCATATCATTTAAGCCACTTTTGTTATGTATCTATTTATACAGAATATGTATCTGTGTTATATATCACAGCGTGTCAACAGCATGGTTGGCCCATTTCTGTCCTTTGTAAACTGTGTCACAATGTTTGCTATCCAGTAGTGTGAATATGTGACTGTGAACCAACTAGTGGGCTATAATGGAAAGCAGAGCAGATCTTTAAGCTTATCTTGACTTATAGTATAACTTTAAAGCATTAAATTTATCTAGTGATTTTGTGATTTTGGTTGTCCTTATTTCATGTTTTAGTAACAATCAACACAATTTCTGTATTTGCAGGAACTCACCAAGTTCATCAATCAATGCAATGAAATAAAAGCTGCTAATCTTGCTAGCAAAGAAGGCGGTGACCTCAATATAGTGAAGCCGGACGTGGAACCTTCCAATTCAAAGAAGTAGGAAGCTGGAAGCTAATGCTGCTTGCAACATGCGCAATACAAGATGAGCGTGTGAAAATGATCCATATATGCTGTTTTCCTGAAGAAATCAAATTCCACATTGATGGGTAGAAGAGCATGTTCACTTGGTGCTAAATCATAGCGTAATCTGTAACCAGTTCTTTGAAATCTAAAGTTTTGTCTCGCGAGATGATCCATTTTTGGACGTTAAAAGTTTGTGGTGGGTAATGAATAATCCATTGAAATATATTGCTCTCAGAACAAGTTAGTCTTTGTCGCGGGCCAATGAGGTCTGGATGTATAAAGGAAGGACGTAGGAGATATTGGAAGCATGGTTTACCTACTGGGCTTCACATGCGCCTGCATCTCGTGCGTTTGTTGCTCCTGCACTCCATGCCTTGCCATCTGAAGCAAATGAGCTGTTTTTTTGCTTAAAAGCAGTAGGATGTTTTGAGCCGTTGATGCTTAACAGGGCCGGTTCTTGTTATGAAATTCCTTCTTTTGAAACTTGACATTTGTTAGCATGATTATTACAAATGGAATTTGTGGAAGTCAACTCGAATGGGCTAATATGCAGTGGCGTGTGCTGGCGTCTAGGAAGGCAGAAATTCCGAATGCGCCAGCTACAGCACGCATCAATGTCTGCTGTTGGTTGTTAATCCGATGAAGGAGATAAGCGGTGGCAAATTAGCGAGACAACAATAACACATTACCTTGTTCAGCCACGCCTCGAACGCAGAAATTTCTCATAGATTTTGCAGGAACCAATTCGACGTAAAGTCTAGGCCCCCATTTGCAACGCACTATTTTGGTAGAAAATTTCATAAAAATTCACGTTGATTATATGTTCTCTTTTCTTTCCATGCCCCTATAGAATGGGAAAACCACCTCTGGGGTCGGGTCGTGGAGCCGTAAATCATCGTGTCAATCTGTACTCTCTGCATCCACGTGTGTCTAAGTGGGAGGGGCTTTTTAATTTGCAGAATTCTAAACCACAAGAATAGGGAAAACATATAAATATAATAGAAACTAGTTGAATGTCTGTGCGTTACTATGGATTTTTAAATTTTATCATACTACATGTTTTAAAACTCATGGGTAGTAAAATTTTTTAGAATATGCACACAAACATATTCTAAAAGTTTTTAAATCTGTCAAGTAAGTCGGAAGCCGTCCATCACATCTCGTGGTCGTAGGTCGGGAGCCCTCGAGCACACCTTGTCGTCGTAAGTTGGAAGCCGTCGACCATCACGCGTGATTGTAGGTCGGAAGCGGTCGACTATCGCTGGTGGTCATAAGTTGGCAGCGGTTGACGATCGATCATGGTCCTAAATCGGGAGCCTTCGACAATGGCTCATGGTCGTACATCGGAAGCCGATGACCATCGTTCGTGGTCGTAAGTCAGAAGCCATCAAGGATACCTCGTAGTCGTAAGTCGGAACACATCGACTAGCGCTCGTAGTTGTAAGTCAGAAGACATCGAGCACACTTTGTGGTCGTAAGTCAAAACACATTGACCAGTGTTCATGGTCGTAAATTAAAAGTCATCGATCACACCTCATGGTCATAAGTTAGAAGCCGTCGACCATCGCACGTGATCGTAGGCCGGGAGCGGTCGATTATCGCTAGTGGTCATACATTGGTAGGCCTCCAGTGTGCTTGTGCCCTATCGCCCGACTGCCGGCGCTAGCCTGGTTGGCCCCGACTTCGACCACTGCCCCCTTCGACTTCGACCACTGCCCCCCTTCAACCGTTGTCCCCTTCGACCACGGCCCTTCAACGTCGACCACTTCACCCTTCGACCATAGCCCCCCTTCGACCATAGCTTCGACTTCGATCACCTTGTGGGTCTTGCCATCGAGGGTGGGGAGCTCGATCTCAAGGTGACCTGGGGGTAGGCGACGAAGATGTCCAACTGGAGGGGAACTCGTAGCGGTGGAGGTTGTGGACAAACCAGCAAGTGTCCTCTGGGTTGGTGCTACGACTACGATCATGACCGCTACAACCACGTCCATGGGCGCTACAACTACGACCATGACCGCGATTTCGACCACTACCCCCTTCGAGATCAAGCACCGCCCCATTCGACTTCGACCACTACCCCCTTCAACCACTATTCCCTTCGACCATAGCCCTTCGACGTTGACCACTCCCCTCTTCGCCACGACTTCGACCACTGTCCTCCTCAACCACTGTCTCCTTTGACCATAGCCCTTTGACAACCATGGCCCTTCAACGCCGACCACGGCCCCTTCGACCACGGCTTCAACTTCGACCAAGGACCTTCGACTTCGACCACAGATCTTCGGCTTCGAACATTGCCCCCTTCGACCATTGTCCCCTTCGACCACGGCCCTTCGACGTCAACCACTTCCCCCTTTGATCACGTCCCCCTTTGACCATGGATCTTCGACTTCAACTACGGATCTGTGACTTTGACCACTGCCCCCTTCGACCACTATCCCCTTCAAGCACGACCCTTCGGCGACTATAGCCCTTCGAAGTTGACTACTTCCCCCTTCGACCACCGCCTCCTTCGACCACTATCCCCTTTGACCACGGCCCTTCGATGTCGATCACTTTCCCTTTCAACCACGGCCCCTTTCGACCACAGTTTCGACTTCGACCATGGATCTTTGACTTTGACCATGGATTTTTGACTTCGACCACTGCCTCTTCGACCACTGTCCCCTTCGACCATGGCCCTTCGACAACCATGGCCCTTCGATATCGACCACTTCCCCCTTTGACCACCATCCCCTTCAACCACTGTCCTCTTCGACCATAGCCTTTCGACATCGACCACTGTCCCCTTCGACCATGGCCCTTTGACATCGACCACGACTTTGACTTTGACCATTGTCCCCTTCGATAACCATGGCCCTTCGACGTCGACCACTTCCCCCTTCGACCACCGCCTCCTTTGACCACAACATCGACTTCAACCACGAATCTTCGATTTTAGCCACATCCCCTCAACCACGGCCCCCTTCGACCACAACCCCAACGTCGATCACGACCCTGACGTCAACCATGGCCCTTCGACTTCGACCACGGACCGACTTCGTCCACGGCACTTCGACTTCGACCATTGCCCCTTCGACCACTGTCCCCTTCAACCACGGCTTGAACTTCGACCACGACCCTTCAACTTCGACCACGGCCCTTCGAGTTCGACCGCTGACCGACTTCATCCACGACCCTTCGACTTCGACCATGACCCTTCGACTTCGACCACGGCCTGACTTCAACCACAGCCCTTCGACTTCGACCGCGAACTGACTTCGTCTATGTCCATTCGATTTCGACCATTGCCCCCTTCGACCACTGTCCCATTCGACCACGGCTTGGACTTCAACCATAGCCCTTCGACCACGGCCTAACTTCGACCATGGCCCTTCGACTTCGACCACCGCCCCTTCGATCACAGCTTCGACTTTGACCACGGATCTGTGACTTCAGTCATGGCCCCCTTCAACCACGGCTTCGACTTCGACCATGACCCCTCGACTTCGGCCATGGCCCCTCGACCACAGCCTCATTCGACCACGGCACTAACTTCGACGACCAGCTTGGGAGACCAAAATTGCCATACAACGTGATGGGTTCTGAGCGAAGAGCAAGATGAGGTAGAGAGGCTCACCAGGAGAGCGACCGCTGGGCAGCGGTGGAGAGGGAGAGCCACGTGGGCGGGCATAGTAAGAGGAAGCCACCACCATCGTTGGGTGCCCTTCTCTCTGATCCACCGGCTGTTGTTGCCAAGCGCCATTCTCTCCGATCCACCGACCGCTATCGTTGAGCATCGTGCCGCTTGTTGGAGGGCGATGGGAGATAGAATTGGTGGCGGTGCCTAGGGGAAAGTTGGGGGACTACGACCAAACGATGCCGCGCGGGGAAGGAATTGGTGGCGACGCCGAGGAGGAGAAGGCGCAGCACGAGGGTTCAAGGGAGAAGGAGGAGGCGGTTGCGGGAGGTGGAGGTGGGGAGGCGGCGGTGGGTAGATGGGGAGAGGAGGCGGCGGGCAAATGCAATTGGGAGGTGGCAACGAGGAGATGCGATGCTGCTGGGGGAAGTTAGGGGACTACGACCAGACGTTGCCATACGAGGAAGGAATTGGTGGCGGTGTTGAGGAGGAGGAGGCGCGGAACGAGGGTTTGGGGGAGAGAAGGAGGCGGCGGTTGCAGGAGGTGGAGTGGTTGCGGGAGACGGAGGATGCAGGGGAAAAGAAGAGGAGGAGCGCGGCCCACGTGTCGGCCCGACCTTTTCTACGAGGAGTGGAAGAACTACCTACATGCGGATCTGAACAGTTGATCTTTGATCGGACGGCTGAGAAGAGAGGAGGGAGAACGGACCGATAACCACCAACTTATATTTTTTTTATAATAGTAAAGATATATGTGTAAAACAGAGTGTTGGAAAACATATCAATTTTGCAGGAATGGCCGTTGGGTTGGGTAGTAGGGAAAACACAGGACATTGTGGAGGAATTTTGAGATTAATCGGTAGATCTCGTTTGAGGCAACCAGCCAAGAAAATAATATTCATTTCTCCGTCACTGACAGTTGAGCCACAAAACGGATGTTTCTCCCCATCAGTGAAAAAGTACTCAAGCCACTTCATCCATTCGGTCTTTATCCAGTTAGGGGCTCTTTCATTTGTAGAATTCTAAAACCATAGGAATAGAAAAATCATAGAAATAAAATAAGAATACATGTGTAAAATAGGATTGAAAAACAGAGGAATCTTGTAGGATTGGGTGTTTGATTCCCAAAAAGAGTAAAACACATAAATTTTAGAGTGAATAGTAATCTCATTTGTTTTAGGATAATATAAGATATTATCATACTGATTTAACTAACAGCATATAATAAAACTCATTAGTTGGCCACTTACAGATTGCCCCACCCATCTCTACATTGATTTAATCTAACAAACACTATCGTTCTTATCTCCACCCATCCTTGTCGTTCACTCATTCTCATCCACATAGGACCAGCTGAGCAACGTTGAAGGGAGCGAGGGCAAAGGCGACGGCTCTAGCTCGGGCGGCACGATGAGAGCAAGGGCGAAGTCTAATGGTATCATCTCGAGCGGGAGCGATGGGTATGAGGGCAAAGGCCGGCGGGCCGGCCACACCAGCTTGGGCGACGGCGGCGGGAGCCAGGATGACGAATGGCGGCGACGGGAGCCAGGGGTGAAGGCTAGTGGTGCCAAATTTGTGGTGTGACGAAGACATCCTTCAACTCCGGCGTGGCAACAACTCCAGCAAAGACGGTAGAGGTGCAGAGCAAATCGGCAGTTGGTGAGTTTCTCGCATGTTCGCTCTCTCATTCTTCATGCACATGAATTCTGCAAATAGATTGGGATGAGTGGATTTTCCCAATAAAATTCCTGTGAAACCATGGGGAATAAATAGTATTCCTTTGGAGTTTCTTGATGCGGTCCCTACAAACCAAATATGTGAACAATAGCCAATCCTTTGGGATCCCAAATCCTGTATTTTCCCTCCACAATCCTTTGAATCAAGGAGGGCCTTATCCTCGTCGTTCCTCTCAAGTCTCAACCCCTATCCTTTTTGATACCCAATCCAATCGGGCTATGGTGACAGAGGCGGTAGCAGGAAGGCAGCGTTATGGGGGTGTTCTTTTGGGCTTTTAAAAATGGCTTTTGGCTTCTGCTACAGTACCTAACTTTTAAACGGAATATTTTCTCAAAACGGGGTCTACAAGTTAAACGATCTACACGTTAAAAGCTCAACATCTGTACCAGCCAAAATCGCAAGTGAATATCTGTCTCTCCGTAATCTGTACTGTAAACAGCCAAAATTCAAAAATTTCAACCAAAAGTCATAAGTCGCAGCCGAAAAGAACAGGCCCATGGAAGCTCGAGCGACAACAGAGGCGCTATGGGAGCTCGGGTGATGGTGACGGAAGCTCGAGCAGTAGAAGCGACGGTGTGCCATGAAGTGGTAGCCCACGACAGAGCAGCAGCATGCAGTGCTCACCTCAGTTATACACGATAGAAAAAAATAGGTATGAGTAGATGTTAGATTTTCTGTAAATTCTCTTGAAATCACAAGGAATGAATAGTATTTCTATGAAATTTCAGAGTGGTATTTCTGTGGAATTTCATGTCGCCATTCCTACGAATCAAACGCGTGAACCGTGCCTATTCCGTCAGAACGAAGAATCCTACATTTTTTTTTGAAATTTCAAAGAGACCAAAAAGTGCTTGTTTACCTTCCATGTGGTCGTAGATTAGTGAAATTAGGGGTGTGTTTGGTTGCCTGAATCTCCTTCGTCCTGACTGGGTGGATCTGTATAATCTGAGAAAGAGCCTGTTTGGTTGCTTGTATGAGTGGATGCAGCCTGCATGAGCGGATACAAAAATACGCTCTCATCCTGGATGTGTGGATACGCTCAAAATGAGCTTCACTGGCCATCCTGGATGGGTTGATGCAGTGTATCTTATGCGGTCCCACGTGTCAGCCTCTTAGGTTTGGTAGACTGCATCTGCTCATACAGGCAACCAAACAGCATCTCAGTTTTTTTGCATCCGCTCATGCAACCTCACCAAACATCTTCTTTTTCTGAAATACGATTCCACTCAACCTGCATCCACTCAGTCAGGATATACGATACAACCTCCATCCACTCACCCCTGTATACGTAACATGAATGGGCCCACGTGCGAACCTATTAGTTTGTGGCAACCAACGTACGGTGCGAGCACACACACAGCCACGTCAAAGTAACCGCAACAAAATGCCATGTACTCGAACCACTCGCATACGTTCACCCAAAACCGCTCACGTACTCACTCCTAACTAGTATAGTGTCCGTGCTAACGCCACGGCGGCATTTTAGGGATGCACACGAAATCAACCAAACGAATTTTTGAATGGCCATACATGTTTTGTTCCCTGCTTTCAAAGCCAATTTTTGAATGGTCATATATGTTTTGTTTTTGAATGGCCTTGTTTCCTCACGCGTCACCTTAGAGCTTGTGCTCGCAGGTTCAGCATTCTCCTTGGAGCTTGTATTTGGCTCTGCAACTGATTTTGGCTTCTTTGGTAAAGGAAGAGATGCAGGCAACTGGAAAAAGGAGCAACTGTGGTGTGTCCGACCAATCCTGTCAACATAGCAATCGATATAACTACTTCAAGCAGTTAGAGACTGGAGTACATACTACAATGCTTAGGTATAGTCCTGTGAAAAGGGGAAATTAAATTAATGAGGTTTGCAAACTGCGAAGGAAGATATTCACATTTTGGAAACCTGGTATCCCCACTCACCCATGGCTCAGCATATTCTTTTGGTACTTTTGGATCTGAACCATCTGAATATGCATGGACACGAAGGGTGTTAAGATCCAAAATACAGCAATTTGTACAGTTAAAATAAGTATTCGATATTCTGCATTTCCTTCTAAAAGAGAAAATTTGCAATGTCAGACAACAGACTACGAAAAAAAGTGCATGGCCTTTTCTTTATCCAATTTTCAGAGAATATTAAACTATTTATTGGATGGTTTAGCTAAAAACATAAAACAATGAAGATAAAAATCTTACACCAATACCTGATGAATAACTATTTGTTTAGGATAAGACCTTGCATATGAAGAGTTCCCTTGCCCAAATGCAACTTGTGTACGGATTTCTGCTATGGCAACAGGGTAATACATCATTAGCAATATATTCAAACTAACAGAAAAATGCCAACAATATTAGAAACACCCTTTACATCCATCAACAAGCACACATCTTTGATGGTTCTAATGATCTAATCCATGACTTAAGAAAGGGACAGATTTCTGAATATCTGCTTTGTATATTAGGTACACAACCAGACATGCATATAACCTAGTAAATAAAGATTGTTCATACAAGTACAGGGCCTAAGTGGTCAGCTCATTGCCAAATTTAGTTGAGTGGTGAGGAACTAATCGTGCTGTGCATGTTCAATTCACAGTCTCCAAGATTCCTATTTTACATAAAATTGCAGGATGGAATTTTGAAACTTCTTAGGAAGTTCATCTTTGGCAATAACACCTAACTGATGAGCCATTACTAATGGGGGACGTAGGCCCTGAGCATGCTCAAACAATAGGATTTACACATTTACTGGATATGCATGAAGTTTATAAAATATAAAACGCTACAGCAATTAACTACACTAAACCTTTTTCTCGGTCTTAACTCTTCTCGCGAAAGGATCCATGCTCTGCAGAAATGAAACAAGATATTGGAAACACCAATCAAGCCTCAAATGACAGGCAAATAAAGCAACATGAGTCACTGTTCACTTGCACCAGATCATACTAACCAAGAAAATGCACCTTCAAATTTTCAAGAGTGTTCTGAGTTTTTGGATCGGCCATCGATGCCTCAATGTCAACATAAAAGAGGTAGTCAAAGTACCTGGTGCAACCCAGGATCAAATGGGTTAAGAAGAAATAAACTGCACAAGTAGCTCTCATATTTGTGTAGAACTGCAGGAAACCAAATTGAATAAATGTGGGGGTCATACGGTTGTTTATCTAACTGTAAGGGTGTGGAAAAGTTGTCATCAGCTACATGAAGAGGCCTTTTCTTGTGTGGACGGCTTTCTATCTGCACATCCATTCACAAGCAAAACATACTGATAGTGAATTATTACAACAAAACGCATGCAAGTGACAAAGCAAAGTTGTTTGATATACCTTGGTGAGGTTGATTTCCCTCAGTGCAAAAACTGCAAGTGCCTTGAAGAGTTGCCCAGATCCTTCTTCAAGTGAAAAGACTATGCTAGTCTGAAAATCAAACGATTATACAAGTCAACCGGGTTTGTTTTTCCTTTTGGGAGGGAATGAAAAACAGGAAGGACAATGAAAAAGAGTTTCAGCTGCGATTTGTACCTTGTATGGTTTATCATTGCGAGGTATAATGGGTTCTTGAGCCAGCATCATAAAACGGGTAACATTATCTTTGTCATCCTAAGGAAAGAGATGCTCTAATGTTGAGGATAACGAACAGAACATGTTCTCCCAGTTTGGCATGAAATCACTATACCTGAATATTTTCAGCAAGAATATCCAGTCCATAAAGTTCAGCAGCCAATGAACTGGCAATAGCACCAGTGTCTTGGAGCATTTGTTCTGCAATAAGCTAGGAAAGAAGCATTGTATTATGATTAATAACAGAAAATTCACTTGTTGGGTCACTTGAATCCCATCTATTAAAAAATCAATAGAGATTTGCTGAAGCTATGCTTCTTTAAGTAGCTAAGCAAAGTAGATGTCGAAGTATGTGAATGCTGAATAGGACTCACCTATATGGGATGTGGGAATTTCTGGAGGCAAGGGCAGAAATGACATCGCCCAATGCAGAGAGTGATTTGTTGATGAACTGTGACTCCTTCAGCCTCTCTCCTTCTACTTCAGTTTTAGCCACACGCTCACTTCCAGCAAGGTCGACCAACCAGATTTGGCTTCTGCTTCTTTGACCAGTCACCAAATGCTCACTCCTAACAGTAACCCTAACCAAGCTGCAAATATGACAGAAATCCGGGTACCATTATCCCAATGCTGTAGTAATGCCGCTCCTATGACAAATAGACAACTTGACTCTAATTGCTAATGGTCAATCACGAATATTGAAAAATGGTAGCCTATTCCAATATATGAGCTGAATTATTTACAACTTAGAAGGAATGCTATACAAGTGGTGAAACGCCAAGATACTCACCTATGGGAGCGGCTGCTCAGTTCATTGGCACTGGTTGATCCAACAGATCTATTTTTAGCGCCAGCCTTCAGTTTCTCCCACATGCCATCTATTGTATAAATTGGAGCCTCAACCAAACCAGGAACCTCTTGTGTTCCGTCAGCACTTTGCTTTATGTCCAACCTTTAGATGCAACAAGATATTATGCTTCGAAAAAAGAGAATCTACTATCAAGTCAGGATAAGAGAATGAAAGGAAACATACCTTTTTGCTGTTTGTTCACAGCTGTCATCAAGAAGGTCCCTAATTTTTTCATTATAGACTTCCAAGATGCTCACTGAAAATGTGTATATCACAGACGAACTTCTCTCCTCGGACATCCTGAACAATTCTTCCAAAGCCCTATAGTTAACACCCCTATTCTCTGGAAACCCTTCCATGGTGAATGTCTTTCCTATTCCTGTTTGCCCATATGCGAAGATACATACATTGAAACCATCCATCACTGACCTCACGACTGGCAAGCTCTCAGCAAACACAGCTTCTGAAGGAAACAATTATATTCAGCATCCATCAACACATAATCATATCTAAAATATATTCCGATAAACAAAGCATATTTCATTTGTTCAACTAAATTACCGCTACAATATATTGCATCGGGCATGCTATTTCTGCAGCTTTCCAAAAAGCACATAATGGACATAATGCCAAGCAGAGTAGCAACAGTTAATACCTTGATCATCCATTATATTCAGCATCCATCAACACATAATCATATCTAAAATATATTCCGATAAACAAAGCATATGTCATTTGTTCAACTAAATTACCGCTACAATATATTGCATCGAGCATGCTATTTCTGCAGCTTTCCAAAAAGCACATAATGGACATAATGCCAGGCAGAGTAGCAACAGTTAATACCTTGATCATCTGCCGGTGCAAAAACACGATCAAATTTAAAGATCTTCCTTTCTTTCTCTGAAGGAACAAACTGCAGCTCGGTCTCCTGCGACGGATCGATCTCAACCACGGATGAGCACCCACGGGAGACCTCATCGGCACTTAGAGGTCGGCACCGGCAGAACACCCTAATGTTCCCCCTCAGCTCGATTAGCTCATTGTACAAACGACGCGCTGGGCACACTCTTCCATGTACTTCTTCTTCAAAATCCATCATACCTCGGTGCACACTCCTCGGCGCACTTAGCCAGCTGCTGCTTGTACCTCTCCATCAGACTGTTATACTTCCCCCCTACAACAAACACGACCAAACACCAACAATTCCACAAGCATAAAGGCTTCACATCCATCCTTAAGCAAGGTGTGTATGGTTGTTTGTGTACCTATGAACCGGAGGGCAGCGGGGCGGTCAGGGGTGGTGATCTCCTTCAACCGCGGCGACGGGATAAGGCAATCATCTCCTTGGTCTCTGAACTCCTGTAAAATCAAGAAACCTAGCAATCAGAAGCAAAGAACATAAAGAGATAAAACAGAGAGCATTGTAGTAAACCCAAGAGATCTTTTTGCAGGAACCCTAAATTTCCCACCTCCAATAAGCTGCGGAGAGCCTCCCCCTCTCCTCCGGCCATCGCCTCCTCCTCCTGCTGCTCCACCTCGCTGGTCGCCACCGCTTCCTCGCCTGACAAGTTCTCCACCGTGCGATGGATACCAACAAAGCCCTACCTCTCCGTTGCATACTACAGGACCAAGAACCAAACCTTTGCCCCGCTGAGGCATCGGCGGCACCGACGCGGGCGGCGGCGGCGGCGCAGGGTTCGGGTCGTCCCCCACGCAGCGGTTTGGGCTCGGGGGATCCGCGGAACTCAGTAGTTATAATTCAAGAACATTAGCATCTAGTAGAACTAATGCAAGAACAAATCATGCCAATTGCCATCGAAACATGAGATTATTAAAGCATAAGATCCACCATATAATTCATCAGAGTGAGAACTCAGAACACGTGTATGATTAATTTCCACCCAAAGAATCACATTTTCTTGGGAGAGTCCAGAGATCAATCTCCCACTCCCGTCTTTCAAATCACGGTTGTGTAACTAATCCTCTTAAAAAAAGAAACGAATTCACGAGGCCGAGCAGTGTCTCGCGGTCGGTGAAGGTGCGGCCGAAGAGCACGACGGGCTGGTCGGAGGCGCGGAAGATGTAGAGAAAGCACCAGGCGCCAAGGATGCTGAGGAGGATGACCAGGGAGAAGGGGTGCGCCAAGAGCGAGGCCGCGAGGGAGAAGGCCACCACGGCGGCGTAGTTGACGCGGAAGTAGCCGAGGTTGCGGCGCAGGCGCGAGGTGGCCTCGGAGAGGGAGTCCGGCCGCGAGAAGGCCGTGCGGGCAAGCGGCGGGATCGGAATGGGGAGATACTCGAGCGCGTCGATCTCGACGACGACATTGCCGCGGAGGTGGAGCTCGGAGCGGAGCCGGGGTTTGGGGAGGGCTAGGGTTTTGGTGGAAGCACGCGACGCTTTTGATTAGGAGGCGGCGGCGGAGTGGAGGAGAGGGGGAGGAGGCAGCGGAGCAAAGGAGTGGGGGGAGGAGGAGGCGGCAGCGGCGGCGCGGGGTGGGGAGGAGGAGGCGGCGGCGGTGCGGGGTGGGGAGGAGGAGGTGAGGGGAGCGGCGGCGCGGGGGAGGACGGGGGGAGCGGAGGGAGTGGAGGCGCGGGGGAGAGGTGGAGATGGGGAGCGGCGGCGCGGTGGAGGACGGGGGGAGCGGAAGGAGTGGCGGCACGGTGGAGGACGGGGGAAGCGGCGGGAGTGGAGGCGCGGGGGAGGAGGCGGCGGCAGCGCAAGGTGGGGGGAGGTGGCGGCGGCAGCGCGGACGAGCGAAGAGGCGGCGGCAGCGCGGACGAGCGAGGAGGCGGCGGTGGAACGGAGGAGCGGGGGAGGAGGAGTCGGTGGGGAGGATAGCTGCGTGGAGAACGGAGGAGAGGATTTGGTGACGGCGCGGAGAACGTGGGAGGGGTTTCGGTGGGGAGGGGATTCGGTGGGGGAGAGAGTGCGGGAGGGGTGGGGAGCGGAAGTGGCTATCGGAGGACTGCAGAGAGCGGGACGCGGGAGGGTACTGCAGATCCATTGAAGGATGACCGTCGAATATGGTTGAGTAAGGAGAGAGAATGGAGGAGAGTTAATCTGGTGCGCACGTTTTTATGATGGTGTATTTTTGGGTGCATATTGTGGTGTGGACGTAGTTAAGGTCATGACTGTGGAGCAGGTAATTGTTGGGTGGATGTAGAATAATTTGAACTGGTGGATTATTAGTTTAGATTATCACTGACCACCTGGCCCAACAAACGCGCTGACATGGCGGGGCATCCTGCAAGTGGGCATCACCCTCACCATCTCTATCCCCAAAAATAGCCCGCTTTTTTTCTCCCTTTTCCCCATTTGAAGCATATCCATCTACAATATTAGGGCATTCAGAGACAAAGCCAGATTTGGTACTGTTACGCACGATATTTATAAAACTAGCTATATATGAACCGTATTTGTAAAAATGGCACTACTGCCGTCCGGGGGGCAAGCGGTAGCGTTGGCGAGGGACATGTGGCGAGGCCGCCGGCGACTGGCGCCTGCCGCCCCGCCAGCAGATGGCAAGTAGCCTGCCGCCTGGTAGGGGGATAGCAGGCAAGCCTGCTGTCCGGTGAGGGGGTGATAGGCGATTAAGCCGGCTGATTAGCCGGCTTAATTACCTGTCCTAATTTTTGCGTTTAATGTTTGTTTGAATTTTTAAATATATCATATGAGCTCAAAAAATTACGAAATCCCAAAAGAACAACAACTACTTGCCATTGATTCCCTCAAGCACCTGAAAACCATGGTCAAACAGAATTACAACAAGATGCATGTTTTGCTCTTTAGATGGTTCACACAATTTCATGTTCATATAAGCAAAAAGGAAAAAGGATATCCTATATTCCCTTCCTACAACTCCCTTTTTCTTTGGAGCACAATTGTTCATGGTTAGGTAAAAGTTTCAAAAATGCATTGTCAGCATGTCGATCCTCTATTATGGTGGTCATATTTTATGTTTGACACCCACATTCAACAATAGTTTCACATTTGTTATAAAGGAACTGAAATTCAAATTTTGAACTTTTTGTAACCTCACTAACTAGTAAGGAAACTTACTAGCCTAGCTGGCAGAGTCCACCACCATCACCTCTATTGGCACTTCAGCTTCCGACCCCAAATAGCCAAAAACATTAGTACATGAGATGAATACTTCCATGTTTTTATACCATGGAACAACAAGCTTCATACCTATATTTAAGTGAAATTAAATGAACTAATGATATCTTATCCAAAAACCTTTAACATAAGAAAACCATGCATGGCAACCAGCAACTTCTAAAAGACATTTATGCTAAGAAATGTATTTTTGTTATCTTGTAACATTCCAACTCAGTATCTAAAACCAATTATTGACATGAACTTGCTTCAGCTAGCCTAGGCAACAAAATCACATTCCTGTCTTTTAGAATGCCCAAGCCTTAAGATTTGTACATTCTAGTATATGTAAGAACAAACTTTATCAGATCATTCATATGCCAACCCACAATGCATTAATAAGTGCAAAATTCATAAAATGAAAGGCTAGAAGTATAAATCTACAAAAGATAGAACAGCACCATATTGTCCCCTGAGCACATCCTCTACCACCACACCTTCTTGTCTCCAACAATAGCATCCTACTCTTAGCCAGCAAACCTACCACAACTATGCCTGCTCCCATGGTCATCCACCAAATGAGATGAGGAAGCAAGCTCCATATAGCACAGTGTAGGTGTCATTTACTCTATTGCAATATCGGAGAAACACCTCTAGCTAAATAAAATTCCAATGAAACATGTAATTGGCTGTCATGTTCTTGTTGGTTTATGCGTGAGTGTAGTCTCAAATGTTCAAAAAATAGATCAATTGCTGTTGAAATGACATATGTAACTTTTATAATACCTCTCACTTGCACAATCCAAAATCTATCACCACAACTCTAATGAACCTAATGGACAATGAGCCACAGTGTAGCGCGAGGGACACTGGGGCGATGCCGTGGTGGAGTGGAGCAAGGGTGGCAACATGAAGGCCTCTCACCTTTTGGGCTAGGGTCTATGGAGGAGAAGAGGCCTGGGGAATGAGAGGCGATGGCAATGTAGGGAAGGGAGGAGAGGTCAAAGGCGTGCTATGGTAGGAGGGCATGAGCACTGACTTGCTAGGCCGACCTGTCAGCGACTGAATTCCCATATGACACGGAGGTTGGGCTTCTTCGTCAACTCCGGTCGGGGGAGGATGCACCACTGCGGATGGCACTAGATCCGTGGCCGTCAGCACCAAAACTAGGCCCGTAGCAGCCAGATCTGCCATCCCCAAGCCTGCGTATTGAGACAACGATCGTGCGGTACACCATGGCTGTGCGGACTACACCGCCAGGGCCATCTTTTTCTTGGCTGGCATCCCTAACCCCTCACTATCGAATCCGGCCACCACCGCCTCCACCTTCATCAGGGTCATCGCCCCTACCCCAGCGCAACCAGATCCAACAACCCCTAACCCCCTCATAGCTGGATACGATCATCCCCTATCGGCCGACACCGAGTCCACCTCTATCGGGGTCATCGTCCTCAATGCCGGCGTCCTGCACCCCAGCGCCACCAGATCTGGCCAACCGTATCTCTAGATCCAGCATAGCGTTAATCGAGGGAAGAGCGGGGCAATGACAATGACCTTCCAAGGAGACGGAAATGCGCAGCCCAACGACGGAGACTGGCGAGGAGGGGGAAGAAGCAATGGCCTGTGCGGGAGTGAGGAAGCAACGGTGTTAGTGCACTGTGTTGAGGTCAGCAGCTTGGCGCGGATGGATACAGATGGCGGTCGATCCCGAGGTTCCGAGGCTTCGAGACTTCAAGGCGGTAGGGCGGTAGCGCCCTTTCAAGGAACCCGAGCAGCGCTGCCCGACAGCAACGACATTCAAAGGAGACAAAGTGGTGGGGCCCAATGGAGACTAACAAGGAGGGGAGACGCAGGAAGGGAGGAAGCAACAGTGGCAGCGTAGAGAGGGGAAACATGGGGAGGAGAGTGGGGCAATTGCATTGTGCGCAAGGAAGAGGTAAAGAGAGACATGAGAGCAGCATGCTAGGTCCACCAGTTGGCGTTTTTTCTCCATGCGTGGGGTAGGATGATGTGGGGCGATTCGGTCGAGAGAGGAGAGGGGCACGAGATGGATAGCGCAGATCCTATCTCATAGCTAGATCGAACGGTTGCGGAGAGGGGAGGGAAAACGGATCGCCACCAACTCGTATTTTTAAGTAGTAAAGATGCTACAGGGTATCTGCAGTTTGGTTGTCCATTTGATTGTTGGAATTAAATTATTTATTCAGCTCTTCGTGCAATTCCATTTCAATGCAGGTTGTGAAGTTTCGTAGTATTTGGCGGTGGAGAAGTAAAAAATTTTCAAGTGCCGATTATAAAAAAAAACAAAGGGTTCGTATATGCTGAATATAAACCATCTCATTAGATTGGGAGCGATGTCTGTGAATACTAGTATTTGTATAATACTAAACTTCAATATGATATATTGTGCCTTCCAAAAAAATTCGTTTTAATGTGTGAGGCAGGACGGGGCTAAAATTGATCGTATTTCTCTCTCAATTTCTTGTGCAAAGTTTTTTCTGAAAAGAATGTTCGTCGTACGACCTCCCCTTTCTTGTTCACTTGCTATACGGGATTTCAGTAGCGCGTGAGCTTTTTTCCCTGTCCTGTACTTGGCAGTTCGGGGAAAATCATCGAGTGTCCGATTGCCCGCTATTTATGAATTAACCGACTGCAGAAGTAGACGAAGAAATTGACGATAGGGCAAACGAATGCCTAAAGCACAGGGATACCGTACCAGTAAAAATCTTTATATCTTTATATCTTTACTATTAAAAGAAGGAGTCGGTGGTTGGTGCGGCCTCTCCCACCACCACCCCTTCTGACAACAAAAGATAGTCTGACGTGTGGGTCCACCCGCCCCACCAACCGCCTGTGCGCCTCCTCCCCACGAACCCGTGCGCCTCAACCGCCCGTGCGCTCCCCCCTCCCCCTCCCCGAATCGGTGCGCCTCCTCCCCTGATTTCTACCTCGTCTCCTCCCCCGCCCTCCGCTCCGCCGCCTCCTCCCTCGCCCTCCGCTCCGCCGCCGCCTCCTCCTCCTCCCCACCTCGCGCCGCCGCCTCCTCCCCTCCCTCCCACCCCGCGCCGCCGCCTCCTCCCCTCCCTCCCACCCCGAGCCGCCGCCGCCACCTCCTCCTCCCCACCCCGCGCCGCCGCCTCCTCCCCTCCTCCCCACCCCGCGCCGCCGCTGCCTCGTCCTCCCCCACTCCTCCGCTCCGCCGCCACCACCCGCGCCAACGCCATCATCACCGTCTACCGCGACCACTGCGCCTACCTCGCTCGCGGCAGGGATGTCGTCGCTGTCTTCGCCGAGCTCATGGGCCGCCACTACGGTGGCGCCCTCGCCTGCACGATTCCGTCGGCCACCGCCCTCGCCTGCACCGCCCGCCTCCTGGGCCGCACCGCCCCGGCGCCCCCCTCCCGATCTGCGCCGCCCGTCTCCCAGCGACCCAGCCAGCGCCGCTCTGACACCCCCTCCCGGCCAGCGCCGCCCCAACTCCCCTCCCCCTCTCCTCTCGGATCTCGGCCAGCGCCGCCCACTAGGCCCACCCTCATCCCGGGTTTTTTGTGGCGAAAGGGTCGATCTTGCTACTAGCAGGGAAATTTGCATTTGAGTTAGGATTATATGGTACTAATTTCATGTTCTTCATCTTTATGTGACATGTTACTTGGCCAATGATTACAGAGAAACATGACAAGCATATGTCTGAAATTTTCATGTGGATTAAGCCTAATCTTCTCTATGAGGCCTTTTGCATTATCATATATTTTTTAACGTAGGTTTTAGTTTTGATGTACAAGGCTTATTACACTATTAGTCGGTTTGCTCCTTTGTTGTTTGCTATGCATTTGCATTCACTATCTTCATAATTGCACTCTACAGATGGTGAGGTTGGATGATGATCAGATGCATAGTTCAAATGAACATTTGTAATGACTGATTACACTTAATGTCTTTTGCTCTTAACTGACGACCTTGTGTGCAACTTTATCAACTATCCAGAAAATTTCTAGGATGTTTGTTTAATTGCAGTATCTGAAAGTGATTTGGTTAATATTTTACCTTTGCTTTTATTTGGGAATGAAGTTTTCTGATTGCTATGTAATTTTCTAAAAGGACACTACAAATGTTTATAACTCTCCCTTGCTTCTGGGTACTTAGGTGTCCACCATATGTGTGTTATATTTGTAGAAATGATGCTTATATCATTGTGTGTTTGAGCCCATACATGACTTCCACTTGTGAGTCATAATAGGTAGCATTGACAACTACTTGTGCATTGCTGCTGGATGACTATTTAAGTGTTCATATAACTGTAGGATGTACAATAACATGGTCTTTGTCAAGATGAAGCTTATTGTCATCATATTTTGGGAATCAAAGCTTTTTATATTTTCAAGATGAAGCTTATTGTCATCATATTTTGGGAATCAAAGCTTTTTATATTTAATGTATTTATTTTTGAATTTCTATAGACTTCTTGTATCATTGTTCTGTAGCTGGCGACATAAGTTTTGGCATTTTTAACTTTTGTTGCAGATTTCTGATGTTTCTAATATATAGTTTATTTCTTTCGAGAACTTTCAGTAGGAAACCTCTATTTTGAGTTTAGTATCCTTTTCAAGCTTCTTTCGTGGAAACAACCTAAGTGCTATTTGTATTCAATACCAAGCCACGCTATGTGCAGGTGTGCGGACACATGTTGCATCTGTTGAACAAGCAGGTACACAAGATGCTACAAAGCTGGAAGCTCCAGTTGTTGTTATTACAGGTACCTCCAGAGGGAATGGAAAAGCCACTGCATTGACTCTCGGAAAGGCTGGCTGCAAGGTGAGCCATCTTAAAATATTCATTCTACACTGAGGGCAAGTTTTATAAATGCAGCTTATCCAACATCCAGTAGGATTTTTGTGTGTATGCTTATTTTTCTTATGTCTTACTTTTGTTATTTGGTGTCTTTTATATCTGAATGGTGTAATTTTCACATTCTTCTAACTCAATGGCGATGAACATTCCTGTATTGCTAGGTATGTGGTTGTATAGTTGTACTTGCGTGCTTACAAATGCAAAAGGCCATGTCTTTTTTAAGACCAACAACAAAGAATTTTGCCTGCTTTAATTTCATGGTTCAGCATTGGTGCCAAAGGAGTTATGCAATGCCCTAATTGTCGCAAAATTGAGAAGGGGAATTGGCTCTATGCAAATGTTTCCCATCCATCACAGGATGTAAACACTGATGAATGGGGTCATGATGAAGGCCTTCATGGTTTTAGTTATGCAGAGACGGCAAGGGGGGTCTTTTTGGTAAGGGAGTTCAACTTTCTCAGTTATGGGTGACACTTATTGATTTCTACCTTATGCTGCATCGATTCATTTGCTTCCTTTCTGGCACTATTACCTCAATCCTTAGGTTCTTTTCACTTGTTACTTGTACCTTCCTGTCAATATGGTTTATTCTGCATGTTGCGTTGTAAAATAATGAATGCTTGACCATGACTGCCTACTTCAGTAGTTCAATCCTTTTTCTTTTGGACATAACTGGCATGGTCTGTGGGCTTTCTTTTCTTGAGACTGGAAACTTAACCTAGCGTATAACATATTAGAAACTAATGTTTTTAATGGGCAGTGACCCAAACATGACAAAACTATTCTCAAATAGGGCATTAAGAAACTCACTTCTTAACTGTTGTTAATATAATGGTATAAGCTATGCACCTTTATCTAGCAGCCAAATTGTTGTGATCTCCAATCCGTTTGTATCCATGTTTAAGCACTTAGGAAATGGGCACACTTAGCTAGATTTATATCTGATGGGATGCCTATTTTTATTTGTATCCATAGCAAAGTATTGTTATAGATATAGTTTTGTTAGGACCCATGCGTACCCTGTCTATTTTGCATTGTAGGCATATGAAATTTAAGGATCTGGGTATGCGGTGGATTTCTCCAAATTAGGCCCCGTTTGGCACAGCTCTAGCTCCGAGATCTATGCTGGATCTGTAGTTTGTTGACTAAATTAAAGTGATTTAAATATTTTATTTAATATATAATATAAATGAAATGAGTCATGTAAATACACTTAACATGCCTGCAACTCTAGATCCAGGATTTCCTAGAGCTACAGATGACCAGCTCTAGGAAATCTACAGATTTCCTAGAGCTAGAGCTCTGCCAAACGGGGCCTTAATCCTTCGGCTGCATCATCATTTCACACATCAGCTGTGTAGCAATGTAGTTGTGCACAACTATTGCGTAGTTAATGGTTTAGTACCTGCTTTCTTATATGACAGTGTTAAAAATCTTCCTAGGTACCATTCTTTTCTTGGTTTGCAGATCTAGATTTCAACGGTAAATTTGGGTTACATGCATGTCCGTGTGTAGGTGAGATTCAATGGCGTCGTGTACAGGCTCAAGCAGATGCACTGGCACACGCATGGTTTCGGAGGAGATGGCCAGTTTGCTTCCTTTGTCCTAAGCTCCGGTTTTATTCGAGACGGCGCGGTACCATATACCAGACTAGCTGAATATCTGTGTGTTACCACGGATCTTCAAATTTTATCATGTTACATGTTCTAAAACTAATGGGTGTTAAAATTTGTTGGAACGTGCATACAAATATGTTCTAATTTTTTTTAAATTCGTAGCAACGCACGAGCACCTTACTAGTACCAGTGAAAGTGTAAAACACACTCCAAGCCTAACACAGTAACACTTATCGTGACGGTTCATCCGTGTCTCTAGACTCCCGAATATGGATTAGGCTCAGGGCCGATCCATTCGAACGGACAAAGAAATTCAACTAAAATCCTGTTTATAGAGGTGATGGGAGCTAATGATCTAATTCTTTTCAACTTATAACTTATGACTTATATCTTTTGTTAAATAAATAAATAGAATGGTTTCCTCACTATGATTTCAAAGCAGCTTATTGAGATAGTTTTTTTGAAACAACTTATTAGATTATTGACATTCAATTTATTCACATAAACAATTACGTTAAAACTAAAAACCATAAGTTGTAGCCGAAAAATGCACCCAATCCTTTCCTAACTAAACAAGCCCACTGTCTGAAACAAATTGAAGGGCCATGATTGCTGATATGGCATGTTAGCCAGAGAAAAGAATTTTATTTGGGTCTCAGGTGACACCCTCTTCTAGATGTTGTCATGTATATATCTGGAGTCATGTAGAGAGGGCCTCACCCTCCCCTCGGGGGCGGATTTGAATCTATGGTAATATGAGCTTTAGTCTAGAACGTAAAAAAATAGTGTATAAACCAAGTAATTTCAATTTAATTTGGAGCATAAATCCTATAATTCAATCCATATTATTTCTAGTATTCAGTTTTTTTTCTAATAAATTTAGCTCGAAACATGATACAAACCTAATCCGCCACTTCCTTCCCCCGTTCATCGATTCTTCGTTAACGAGTGCCTAAACGGAAGGGGAACCGCTGAGTATAACACGCTTTCCGACTTGCTAAACGGCTCCACTCCACCCAAGCTCGCAAAGCAACGCAGCAGAACCGCCTCGTTTTCGCACCACGTCGTCCTCTCATGCACGCACGCGCGCCCACCTCCATCCCCACGTCCCCATGACCCAACGAACGGATGAATTCGCGCGCGCGGTCAAATAATCAACCGCACGCGATCGAGCGGGGTCAAGCAAGCCGCTGCCCTGCCTGCCCCTATATAAATCAACCGCGCACGCACGCACGCACCCAGTTCTACTTCTACTGTTCTACATACGCACACCGGCACACCGCCGCGACGTTCGCCGTTGCAGGATCGAGCTGGTCGAGCCGCCGGGGGCGCAACCTAGCTGCTACGTACGGCCGCGTCGTGCTGGTCGTTTTGGCTTCCTCTCCTGCGCCACCACCACCACCTTCGAGAGATCCATGGCGGCGACGGCGATGAAAGGTTCCGAAAGGATTCTGCTTCTCCCCGCCGCGCTGGTCTTCGTCCTCCTCTTCCTCGCTTCCGGTCCCGGCCTCGCGGCGGCGGAGACGGGGCTTGTGTTCCACGTCGGCGGCCCTCGCGGGTGGCGCGTCCCGGACGCCAACACCAGCTACGGCTGGTGGGCCATGAACAACCGCTTCCACGTCGGCGACGAGCTCTGTGAGTGATAGTTCCCATGCATGCATGCTTGTTGCTGCAACCCTATTTGTCAGTAATGGCGCGCCGCGTGATCTCCTCGCATGCTCATGTGAACGTTACCTGCATGCAGACTTCAAGTACGAGAACGACTCGGTGCTCGTCGTCGACCGGGAGGCGTTCGACGCCTGCAACGCGACGGAGCCCCTGAAGAAGTTCGCCGACGGTGGCACCACGGTGCGGCTCGACAGGCCGGGCTTCTTCTGCTTCATCAGCGGCGATCCGGGGCACTGCGAAGAGGGCCAGAGGCTCATCGTGCGCGTCATGGTGCACCCGGCGGAGCACGCGGCCGCGCCCGGACCGGCCTATGCCCCGGCGGCGTCGCAGCCGGGCCATGGCGGCGGCGGAGGGCCTGACTCGGGCTCGGGATCCGTTGGGCGTCCCAGGCCGTCAGGTTGGCCCGGCCCGCCGTCCGGCGCCGCTGCCGTTGCTGCCGGTGTCACCCTCGCCGCGGCGATGGCTGTTCTTGTTGATCTCGTTTTGTTGCTTCAGTGATCAGGTTGATGCACGCATGCATGCCAACTCTCGTAGTTGATCGGTCAGATCTTATTATTGATGCTTAATTCCTCCGTTATTAGTGTCATGAAGTACCACTACTTCATCATATCAATTGTGTCAAGACGTTTAAATAGTGTTATTATAGCCTAATTATATGTTAATTCTATTTCTATGTAATTCGAGTTATTGTATTGTGTTCTTTGACGCCTGTGACTACTTGGGAAATTCTGTTTCTGATGTTTTCATACTTGTGTGATCTATCATTCATATGACGAACTCGTCATTGTCCTCAACAGTGCAGTGCACAGTTGGTCAATTGTATGTACAAGTTATACTACTACTGCACAGTTGGTCAATTGTATGTACAAGTTATACTGCTATGTTTCAGTAAACAGTGACTACAGCTATGTTTCAGTAAACAGTACTAGACTATATATGCACTGGCCTTTCCTTTGCTTCACGAACAAAGACGGTCAAGATTCAAGAATGTGTACTACCACGGCTCGGAGATTTTGGTCCAGTAACTTGCGGCAGGTCTGCGGCTGTTCCAACCGTCCTCTGCCAAAATTAGGCTTACTCGCGCCTTAAAGAGTACTCACTGCGTCGTCGTCCAAGATCTCCAATGGATCGTTAGGAGGCTGCCCAACCTGGAAGAAAATGATCAATGCAGAGAGACATTTAGAGGTGTTGTAATTTCTATGATGATTGAACGCCTCGTTTGAACACGAATTACCATGGCAGTTTGGTACGCTATTAAGTACTGCATTTTACACAAACTACTGTGGTACAGAAGGGCAGCGTATTCCCTCAGTTCACGGGGATCCTGATTCTGTTGGATGAGCCTCTCAAATGCTGCCATGAAGATGCAAAGATATGGGTGAATCTGGTGACTGGCTGCTAGAGAATGCAGTGTAAAGTAAAATTGTAGGGATACGGAAACGCGGTAGTTTGTGTAAAATGCAGTAAAAAATGACCTGTCGCTTATCCAAATTCTTGCCAAGAAAAAAGGAATGCATAAATTTGGGCGGTTTGGAAAATAAATTCCACCAGTGTGAATTATCAATGAGGTGACTTGGTGTAATCAGTTAGGCCAGTCTCAGTGGAGATTTTATGGAGTTTCATGGGCATTAAATACGCTGATATGACACTGTATTGATGAAGAGAGAGATGATAAAAGTTTCATGGGAGTAGAGAGAGTTTCATGGGGATGAAACTCTTCTGCACTGTTTCCAAAATATGGGTATGTTGGAAACTGGGACATGAAACCTCCACTGAGACTGGCCTTAATGGAACAATCCATGAGTTTCCACCATGTCTTGCTTGTATACACAATATGCTCGGAAGTATTCAGAACTTCAATTAACGCTACTCTGCATCGCATGGAAACAAAATATAAATAAGCGATTGGAATTAAAATGGAACAAAAATGTTGTACCCATGGGCGAAGCCACCGGGAGGCTTAGTAAGGCTTAGATCCTCACCTCTCCAGTGGCAACTTTGTACATAGTAAAAATAGAGAGAGATTAACAAACCAAAAGAGAAGCTAGTTTTTCTTGATGAGAGTATCAAATTAAAGAAGACGACGAGGAGAAGTGAAAATCATAAAATTAAAGAAGAGCTAACAATCAATTAAAGAAAGAAAGTGAAATAATATATGTAAATCATAAAATTAAAGAAGAAAGTGAGTAGTGAAAAATAATAAAATTAAAGAAGAGATAATTAATCAAAGAAAGGAAGAAGAAACAAAGTGAAATATATATAAACCTTCTTGAGTCCGGGGATGACGATGGAGAGCTCGATGAACCTCTGGTTGATCTTTTCCCACTACCGCTGCTCCACGATGATATGGTCCTACACGTGCCTCGAAGGCGCCGCCGCTGCCGAGCCCCCTACCATAGTGGGCGCCACACTGCCGCCTCTCTTCCCGGCTAGCGTATGCGCTATAGCGGCCCCGGCGACGTCCGGCAATGCAATGCCCCCACCACCGCCGCCACTCTCATCAGTTGGCTACGTCGACACGGCTATGAAGTTCCAACTCATCGGCCTGTTGCCGCCGCAACCGCCGGTCCTAGCGAGGGCGGTATGGGGGGACCACCCAGCGGCCGCATTGTGGTCCATGGTAGCGCCGGGGCTATCATCGGAGCTCCAGCTGCTAGCCCGGTGGTTGACCTGCACCGTGAGGTCCCGGACGCTGGTGACCACGGTGGTCTGGGAGGCACTGTGGAGCGCTTGTAGCGAGGGGAAGGAAGCATCCTTATCATCACCGCCGCCATCAGTGTATGTGGGAGCGACAGCGTGTGGCCGTGGAGTGCTAGTGTAGCATGTTCATTGCCTACTGCATGAAGAGGTTTGAGTCGTCCATGTCAATCGATTAATTCTTGCTCCCTGCTTGCATCAACAAACAAGCCATGACGATGATAAGAACATTAGATAGAGTGTGGAAAAGGATGCCGTCTTTTGTTTCTATTATCTCGTAATTCAAATTGGCTTAATTCTGATATATTTCATATGATCTAAATTTTCATTGTCATTCATAATTTTCTATTATATCACTAATTTTGATATGTTGTATATATTAGTGACTTATCGCTACTTTGCATTCATTCTATTATCAAGGTACCTACTTTCTATTTCTCTATTTTTCATTGTTTGTCTCTATCCAATTTATAATTTCTACATAAAATTTGAAATTTTATAAGAGTAAAAGACTAATTTTGTGTCAACTTAGTTTATACCTATAAATAGTTCAGCTCACCCTCAATTTTATTCCTAGCTTCGCCACTGGTTGTACCTGCTAAAGCACGCCTGAAACCATTGAACACCTTTTCATGGACTACCTTTGCGTGAAACAGGCTTGGACACATCTTTTGACCATTTTCAACTTCCAGGTAGCGTATGCCGCTTTAAATGCAAAATTCATAGATGGATGGACGGCTGGGCGCCAGAGTCTCCCAAAGTCTCTCAAAAATGGTTTTTATTCATTAGTCGTCCTCTTCTCTTGGGCGATTTGGAAAGAACGAAACGCCTGCGTCTTTGATGCCTCCGAAAGGGACATCGCCGCTTTTACAGCCATGATCCTTAACAAGGTTTCATGTTGGCATTGAGCTGACGCAGGATCTCTACCTGAGGGAGCTTCCCAAACCCGCTAGCCTGAACGTTGTGGGTCGGGCACTCAGCCTCCTTTCTTGTTTTTCTCTCAACTAGTTTTTCCTCCTGTTCTTTCTTTAGTTTGTACCCTTTCCGCCCTGTCCTGTGTACTCTGTATTGCTTATTTCTTTTCTTCTTAATACAAAGGTGTGCAATCCTTTTGCACGTTCCCTAAAAAGAGCACACATCATATCACCGAAGCAGACATTAGTCCATACTCCACGCATCAACCTATGTTGAGCAGCCTTAGCAGCAGCCATCTCTATAGTACTGTTAATGAATTTCATGTCACTCCATTGTCAAGCAATGCAAATAATGATGAATAAAAAAATAAGCTATTAGACCGATTAGACTGGAATGGCCAAAACATATCCTTCAGAGTTTTTAAAATCTGAAAAAGGATTTATTGAAGTAAGCCCAAATGTTATTGCATTCAACAATCAGTAACTGTCAGGGGCTCAAGGCCTTGTAATATCACCTTTTAACAAAAAAAACAAGCATGATAGCTAAGATTAAGAGAAGAGCAAAATGTCCTGAGAAAAATAAGGAAACCATATCTCAATGCTCCATTTTAAAGTGCACATAAAGCTCAAGCTATTTCGGTAAGCAAATGGAAAAAGGGTATTAGAAAAACTTTCTTCATTAGAAACTGGGCTATACTACATCAACATCAAGGCACTTGCAGCCTATACTGCCCTGAAAATAGTATTAAGAAGCTCTGAACTTTTCTGTCTCTGGCATGACAGATTAGGTCACCCAGATCTTAGGATGATGAGAAATATAATTAACAATTCCCAAGGGTATAATATTAATGTAAAGAATTTTTCGAATCATGGAAATTTTATGTGCCCTACATGTGCCACCGGGAAATTAATTACTAGACATTCCACTCTGAAGTAAAGGATGAGTCGCTGCATTCCTGGAACACATCCAAGGAGATATTTGCGGTCTCATTCAGCCACTTTCAGGGTATTTAAATATTTCATGGTGGCTCATCAATGCTTCCTTGAAATTGTCGCGCGTATGTTTATTGTCTACGAGAAACCATGCTTTCGCAAGCTGATCTCGCAGAATAATTCGCATTAGAAATATTTTCCCTGATCATCACATAAAGTCCATCAGAATGGACAACGGTGGAGAATTTACTTCAAAGGCATTTTGATGATTATTGTTATATCAATGGAAATTACAGTTGAGTATTCTATACCGCGTATCCACATTATGTATCCACACTCATAATGGACTAGCAGAGACATTAATCAAGAGAATTAAATTTATTGCCCGACCACTTTTGTAGAATTGTAATTTGCTAGCTACATGTTGCGGACAGGCGGTCCTGAATGCAGCAAATCTCATCAACTTTAGACCATCGGCCTACAATATCCATTAACCTATGCAACTAGCGCAAGGGTCAGCACCGAAAATTTCTCATCTTTGGAGATTTGGATGCAAGGTTTATGTACCTATACCCCCTCCATAGCGTACTACAAATGGGTCCTCTCCGAAAGACTGGATATACGTTGATTATGAGGACAACATCCATAATCAGGTATTTAGAACCCATAACAGGAGATTTGTAATAGTACCCGCTTCGCTGATTGCATGTTTGATGAGGATAATTTCCCCAACATTAGGGAAGAAAATCAATCCCTTGATGAAAAATGTCAGAAAATTACGTGGCAAGCCATGAAATCCATGCACATGATCTGCGCACTAGTAAAGCAAATAGAGAAGTCTAGAAGATCATTGATTTGCAAGCATTAGCAAATCAACTGTGATTTGAAGAGGATGACCAAGTCGCACATGCCTGCACGCAATGCACTGGAGAGGGTTGAAATACCAAAGAAAGTAGATGATATCCCTAATCCCATCCAGAGGCCTCAGAATAAAAAGATGAGAACTCCGGTCCCTCGAATCCTAAGTAACTGGGGACGCCTGTAAAGAAGGGTAAAAATTGACTTGCCACAGCCGATCACTGAAGTTCTCCAAAACTAGAAGGGGAGCTAGTTGAGACCTGGTATCAGTATGACACCTTCAGAAAAGGACATATAAGATCTGAACATCCCTATAGAAGAAGAAATCAGCATGGATGTGTGCGCACATATCGGAGCTGAAAAACTAAAGGGACTTGCCACCGCAACTGCAGAAGCTATGAGCAAGGAGAAGCACCAGAAGAAGTAACTCATGAAGAAATAGTTATAAATTATGTGCACACGGAGAGTCCATGAATAGGACAACGGCCAATGTTGATATCTATTTTGCAAAGAAATTGCCACAATCATCGATCTTGATTCAGAGGCTGTATCACTCGCTGAATGTAAGAAGAGATCAGATTGGGAAGATTGGAAGAAGGCAATAAAACTAAATTATTATCTTTGAACAAAAGAGAGGTGTTTGAGCCCGTACGTCGCACACCTCCCCATGTGCACCCTGTAGGGCATAAGTGGGTATTTGTTCGAAAGAGAAATGAAATAAATGAAGTTGTAAGATATAAAGCAAGGCTGGTAGCACAAGGTTTCACTCAACATCCAAGAGTTTATTACAAAGAAACCTACTCCCCAGTCATGTGTGAAATTACATTTAGATATTTAATCTCAATGGCGGTAAATTTGAATCTAGAAATGAAGCTAATGGATTGTGGTAACTGCATACCTTTATGGAAACTTGGATTCGGATATTTATATGAAGGTACCTAAATGTATCCCTGTCCCAACCAAGATAGAGCACATAGAAATATATACAGTGTGAAACTCAGGAAATCACTGTACGGACTCAAGCAATCAGGTAGGATGTGATATAATAGCTTAAGCGACTTTCTATGCAAGAAAAGCTACATGAACAATGAAGATTGTCCCTGTGTATTTATACGACGATCCCAGAATGGATTTTGTATAATCTCAGTGTATGTAGATGATCTGAATATCATCGGGCAATGGAAGACATAAAAGAAGCAAGTTCTTACCTGGAGTCAGAATTTGAAATGAAAGATTTGGGTAAAATCAAATTACTGCTTTGGTCTGCAACTCGAGCATGTCCCTGAAGGAATATTAGTACATCAGTCAGCCTATGCCCAGAAAGTGTTAGAAAGGTTTGACTTTGAGAAGGCATAACCATCGAAAGTACCAATGATAGGGAGATTTTTACAGCAAGAAAAAGATCCATACCGACCTAAGGAAGAGGGGGAGGAAGTCTTGGGACCGGAATTTCATACTTAAGTACAGTAGGAGCACTTATGTATTTAGCAAACTACACTAAACCGGACATGCATTTGCTGTAAACCTATTAGCAAGGCATAGTACAGAACCTACCAAAAGGCATTGGTAGGGAATAAAGGACATCTTCCGATACCTCCAAGAAAGTAAGGACCTTGGATTATTCTATAGAAAGAATCAAGATTTGAAACTTGACTGGCTAATGCAGATGCTGGGTACTTGTCGACCCGCATTCCGCAAGGTCACAAACGGTTTATGTATTTCTGTGTGGTGGTACTACAATTTCATGGAAATTATCTAAGCAAAGTTTTGTAACGACTTCGACGAACCACTCAGAAATCATAGAACTGTACGAAGCCGCACCGAGAATGTGCTTGGCTCTGACGAATGATTCGCCACATCCAGTAATCATGTAGGATGAATATTGTGCAAGCTCCCACAATTATCTATGAAGATAATGCAGTTTGTGTTGCACAAGTGCAGACGGGCTATGTGAAGAGTCATATCACAAAGCATATCAACCTCAAGTCTTCTATGCTCATGAATTGCAAAAGATGGACGAAATTAGGTACTGCATACTAAGTCATATGAGAATCTTGCAGATTTATTCACTAAGTCATTCCTAGCATCTAGTTTTGAAAGATGCGTACGAGAAATTGGAATGATGAGACTTAGAGAAGTGCAGAGTTCAGGGGGAGATTTTCTCAAACTCATTATTAAAACTTGATCATGAAGATCAAGTACCCAAAGAATAAGTCCTGAAGATTAAATGAAATTGGGTGGATTGTACTTTTTTTCCCTTGACGAGTTTTCCTGAAGTTTCTCGGCCAAGGTTTTTAATGAGGCAATTCGTGCAACGCAGCATAAACATATATCATGTACTCTTTCCCCAAATTTTTTCCACTAGGTTTTTATGGAGTTTTGATAAGGCATTAACATGTCGGATGAGTGCCCAAGAGGGAGTGTTAGGAATCCTAGGCCTGGGCTTGAATCCTTGGCCCATGGTGGGCACCTCACCACTAGGCTATAAATAGAGAGTACTATTGGCTATGTTGTATACGAAATTAGAAAGAAAGCAATAAAGAAAGAACATGAGTTCTCTCTATCTCTCTGTGTTTTCATTCTACTATTTCTGCCTACTGTGATTGATCTGGTTTTTGCATAAGCAGAGGAATCGATCGGATTTGTCGCCAGCGACTGTTCCTCAACAATTGTCACAGAATACCAAGTCTAAAATTTTTTAGTAGATATTATCACTTTCGTCCTATATATGAATTCTTAGACTAAACTTAGTGCACTCAGTTCTTATCTTGAAACTCAACGAAGGAAGCACTAGCAGCAGTCCATGAGAAACCCCTATTTCTGTCAGTCCATGAGGCAACTGTAGTAGACTAAGCTAGCCCTTAAGCCAACGTAAGAGGGAGGACCGCAAAAGGCCACAACTTCGACGCTTGTTTGCCACGCATGGTCGGTCAGGAGATATGCAACACATCCACCACAAAGCCGCACCCAGCTAGGCAACGACCAGTTACCGCAGAATGGGAGAAATTGGCGCCACCAGCCACCCTCGCCTACCATCTCACCGTGGTGTCGCTTGGTCCCTATTGCCTCACATCCTCATCGATCGAATGAAGTTTAGGTCCATTCAATCAATATGTACTTTGCTCTAAATTTCTCTCAATTATTCCAATTTGTGAGTTAGGGTTTCAATGTGATGATTGTTGATTGATTTTTGTCGAATTGTAGGGTTAAAACCTAGGGTTTTAATTTTTATTTTTAGAATACCAGTCTAGCTCGTTATAAATTGGGGGAGAGTAAAATTGTAGTATTTGACCGCAATATCAAGTAAGTCACTGGACATATTTTCTATTATTTTTGAACTATTGAACATATAAATATCTTACTGGATTTTCAATTAATTGGTAATAATTTTATGAATGATATATTTATTTGCTATGTGAAGAAATAAGAATTGACGAAAATTACTAATAATGTTATGGTTTTTCACTTTATGAACTTGAAAGAACGTAAATACTAAAAGATAATGCACTAACTTACATTTAATCATTCTATTATTTTTTACTTGAAAATTTTAAGTAATTTTGTTCTCTTTTAATATGCCATTGAGGTTGAATGATGTATTTTATCAATGACAACCAACTTTTGTCTGTGGTTTCGCCTTTGGTTCCTTCAGGTTGCTGCAACTAATTAATATTATTATCGGGTTTTTTATTTTGGTAATTATTTTGATCGCTATTTCTTTATCATCATACGTTGTCATCGGTTATGTTAAAGTATTAATGCTAAAAATTACCGACCATATTACTATTTAGCACAGTATTGCTTGAAGCTATATACGTTGTTAAATATATGGTGAAGTGGTGAACCCTGGTCATTTTTATTCTAGTTCTGCCCCTGAACCTAAACACACACCTCACCGCACGTGATTCTGACCGATATAAATAAATTCACTACCATATTTACTATAATTGACTAATAGACACTATCTTAAAAAGATACTATATTTGAAAGTTAGGTACTATAAAAAATCATTTAATATAGAAAAGTAGGTTTTAGAAGGGACCCGATCCCACGGGATCCACGTGAGGCTTTTAAAAAATGGTTGAAGTAATTTTAAAAATACTAATATTTTTATTTATTACTTTATAATTATTACATATTTTTAAATATAGCTTCAAAATATATATGTTCTAATATATATATATTCAAGTTTTAATCTAAATATATAATAAAAGGATACAATTTTTTATATTAATAACTATGATTTACTATAAAAAAATATTTTTACTGGCCCGTGGGAGGGTAACCCTGCCCCGCTATCATAGTGGGTCCCAGCCCCGTTCCCCCTTCCGGGGAAATTGCCACTCCTACCTCCGGGTAAGGACAATTAGGAAGTTGAACCAGGTTTAGTGTCTTAAAAAAAGTTGAACCAGGTTTAGTTTCTTAAAAAAAGTTGAACCAGGCTTAGGAGTCGGGGAAACTGAGGGTTTACCACTTTGTAAGCTCTCTGATTTTGCACTTGCTACTTGCAAATTTCTTTTTATAATTTGATGTTACTAAGTCTAAAAAGATACCTAAGATTTGCTACCGTGGACGTATTCCAGTACTTTTTATTTTCACTAAAATCCATTGTGAAAAGTCACTACTCCAATATCAAGCGTTAAATCAGTTTTTTTAATCGTTAGATCAGTTTTAACTAATGTAAATTAAGGCTGATTATTCATCTCATTAGAAAATGAAAGGATATGAGAGTGAAGTTGAATAATTCAAGTGGTTTCCAGGGAAATGTTGATGGCCTTTAGTGCACATTTTAAGCTTTGTAAATATCATCCAAATCTCATGGTTAATTGTTGTATGGCCACAAACTTTCTAGGTCACCACATCGTTGCCGTGCCCTGACATTTTGGAAATTGCTGTATGGCCACAAACTTTCAAGCAGCAATGTTGAGCTCGAAATTTATCAACACATGGAAAATGCCATATTCTGGTAACGCTGTTACGAAAATATAGGTTGCTCACGGCCGCATAACCATATTTACGGTACGAAGAACATCGCAGTTCAGAAAGCAACGGGCAGAAGGAACCGCAGTGCCTGAACCGCAGTACTACAGCTAGACATTACTAGGGAAGAAGTTCAGCTGTTCTGGGAGTTGCCTTCCGCCAGCTCTTTCCTCAGCTGAAGTGAGAAATCGTCATTGACGTCGTCGTCATCCCAATCGTCCTCCCATTGCTGGACGGCTTCATTGCCATCTTCCTTGTCGTCCCATTCTGTAAAATACATGGCAAGAAGCCAGGTGTCAGTGCAAGCTTTCGCAGTATGTACAACGGCGCATGTGGTTCACCAGAACCAGAAATTCACCCCTAGGACTTGAAAATTCTACGCATATATGCACGTTACTAGAAAGGGTTGCTACAAGCTCCCCATCCCATGCATCTAACCAACGTTCGTGCCAGTTCTAAGTTGAACAGGGGGTGAAAACGGAGTTTTGACGTAAACAGAATAGTAGGCCTCGTTGTAGAGTTACATACGTATGGTCTTCACTAAAGGATTGAGCCCTGCTAGGATTTTTTTTTAAAAAAAAAAGAATACCCGGCAAAGTAATTACACGAAGAGCATTCTGCAGAGAGAGAGGAGAGAGAGAGATTGCAAAGCAGATGTAAAAAGGGCTGTTATGCAGCAGAGCATGTGCAACCACACAAGCACACACTCCACAGTATCTATATCACAACCACCAACAGATAACAAATCAAAATGATGAGCACAGCTTCAAAAAAGTAGCTATCATCAATACCCGTACAATACTACACGCAAACTGGTTTTGTCTGCGAGCTTGCCATCTTAATAGCTATGTATAGGGAGGCCAATTTAGCAATACAGTCATACAGATACCAACATCTTGTCCTAGCAAATTGAAAAGTTCAGTTTTTTTTTTAAAAAAAATAGTGATCCAAACAACCAGTTATGCAACATACAACAACAACAAAACATTTTATCCCAAATAAGTTGGGATAGATTAGGAATGAAACTTGCTCAAAATCAAATAACCGAGCCTTATAATAAAACCTACAAAGCTAAAACTCTAAACCCTATATCCTACCATCTGAACCAAAAGTCTAAAACACTGCATCTAAACCTTCTTCTTATGTCATGATTCTGATACATAGATTGCTAACTTCCATACACGTCTATCCAAAGCCAACTCTTTGAATATATTCCAATCACAAAGTCTCTTTTTATTGCTTCCTCCCATGTCAGTCTTAATTGACATCTATCTCTTCTTATGTTTTCGGTACATCTTAAAATTCCACCACATATCGGTGCCTCAGAAGGCTTACGTTGGAGATGTCCAATCCATCTCAAAAGATATATAGAACAAACTTTTCTTCAATTGGTGCTACCCCCCCTATCACGTATATCATCATTTCGGATTCGATTCCACCTTGTGTGACCACAGATCCACCGCAGCATCCTTATCTCCGCTACACTCATCTTCTGTACATGTTATCTTTTAGTCACCTAACATTCCGCTCCATATAACATCACAGGTATTATCGTCGTCCTATATAACTTACCATTTAACTTTTGAAGGACTTTTTTATTACACAAGACAACGATGCTTAGTGTCATTTCACCCACCCCGCTCTTATCCTGTGGCTCATGTCTTCATCAATCTCGCCGTCCCACTATAACATCGATCCCATATATCGAAAAGTGTCATTCCTAGATACTACTTGTCCGTCCAGACTAACATCTCCATCATTTACCCTAGCATTGCTGAAATCACACCTCATATACTCAGTTTTAATCCTACTAAGTCTAAATCCATTCAGTTCTAAAGTCTTTCTCTACAACTCCAGTTTCCTATCGACACATATTCTACTCTCATCAACTAGCACTACATCATCAACGAAAAGCATACACATGGGATATCTCCTTGTATGTCTCACATGACCTCGTCTATCACTGGGGAGAAAATATATGGGCTCATCGCTAACCCTTAATGCAGTTCTATCTTAGTAGGAAAATCATTAGTATCGCTACCACATGCTCTGACATTAGTCACATCATCTTCGTACAAACAGTTATGCAACATGAAGCATATAATTCAGTACAAGCAAGAAAGGAAAAGAAAAGGTATGCCGAAATTGTGTACCTTGTGATGTAACCCAATGTAAGATATTTACTTACTGTATGACAAATGTACTGCATATAACAGTCATATGTCACATAAGAAGGACAAGGAGTGGAAACATTTAGTTTCGTTTGGTGGCCAAGCACAAATCACATCATAGGTTTTAATAAAAGCAAAGCCAAAATCCTTTGATAATGAAGGGAGAAGTTTTTATCGTATGGCTCTGTTCTTTTCGGCTTATGGCTTATGACTTCTCTCAAACAAACAAATGAGATGATTTCTTTGTTGTCGTTTCGAAGCAGCTTATCAGAATAGCCTTTTCGAAGCGGCTTATCGGTATTTGGTTCGTTCGTATAAGCGCTAGCGTTATGACCAAAAACCAAAGCCGAAAAGATCGCACCATATATCTTACCATGTGATTGCAATGCTAGTCTGCCCATCGCTATTAAAAAAACAGAAATTACAACCACCACAGACTAGAAGTCCCCGTCTTCTTCCAAAGAAAACGACCTTGCCATTTAAACATTAGTTGTGGCCTACACATACCATGTTTCGTCATTTCTGGACCCTAGGAGGTTAAGGTACTACGTTTAACTCATTTATATAACCTAGGAGAGGCTACGACCACCTTTCATGAATCATTCTGTTTTCATTTTAAAATCATTTCATTTCATCTAGGAACCAGAGAAGACTCCACTGTAAAGTCAGAATTTTCAAAAGCCAACCTACCAGCGTGTACCTACAAATGTGCATATCAGTACAAGCATGCACACGGACAGAAAAAAGAGAAAGCGCAAAAAGACAGAGAAACAGCATGGCATACACCAAGGCCCCTCAAATATGTCCATTGATGCATCTTATTGTATTATGTATTTTTCCTATTTTCTATCTAAGTGAAAGGCATGTCTGCAGCTACTATTGCTGAACAATTGAATATTGACATGACAGGGTTTAACTGATTACTAGATCAAAACATGGCCTCAAACACTCATTACACCAACTACCAATAAATCATTTCATGAAATTGCAATGGAACGCAAATAATATTTAATCAATTGCTCGCACTGGTTACTTGTTCACCTCAACAGTCAACGGGTTTATTTTGTACCCAGCCTTCAAACTTCCGGCATTTGTCACTCTAATGATGCAATTTTTGGCAATCATGCCAAGGAGAGGAAAAAACATGTACTGAAGATAACATTACCAAGGGGGGAAGGCAACCCAACATGTAATTTGAAGTAGATCTTGTTGCAATTTCTAATATATTTTTTTCTCAAATAAGAAAGCATGAACATTGTGACAAGGAATACACAATGATAAATACACCTAGAATCCTATATTAGAATATTGTTTCATGCCAAACTAAATGGAACACACACACATGTAAAAATTTTCCCAGAAGGTATCGAATGCACCAGGCTACTTACAGATTAAAACAAACCCAAGGGAAGATGAATTAATGAGGAAGCAGCAGTGAAGATCCAAACTAAATCAGGTGGCAAACTAAGAGCCTTTATGTTTGTCCCATGTCCTTGATAGCACAAGATATACTACATAACGTCCCCTGACCTACCTCATTCTTGGTAAATTTCACATCGGGAACAATCAAGTGTCTACTACTTTCCCCTTAATCTCACGAAAATCTCTCCCATAACCGGTCGCAAGGGAGGCATGAGATGACTGATACATCGGTGTTTCGAACCAACCAAACCTACCCACCCAGATCGACAGCCTCACGCAAACAAGCTACGGCGAATCGGCCTCTCTCGCCTAAATATCGCCTAAAAACAAAGGGCTGTGGGAGGGAGTAGAGTAGCGGGTTCTCACGCGCATACCTTGGTCGATCTCGAACTCCTCGAACTCGTCGTCGTCCTCGAGGAGGTCCATCTTGGCCGCCTCCGCCTTCGCGTCCGCTGGTGCCGCCGCCGCCGCCATCAACGCTGCACCTGCAGAGCGGCGGGGCAGATTAGGGGTAATTAGGGGAAGAAATCGGTGGGCTATTCATGCGCGCGAGGGAGAGGGATCGAGCGTGCCACCCACCTGCTTCGCGCCGAAGAAACCCTAGACCTGGGGGAGGCGGTTGTCCGTCGGGGTGCGGCTTTTCTCGGGGTGGACTGTGGTGTGATTGCGCTCGCGGATGCGTAACAGCCTGATGCGGTCGGAGTTACGACATTGTTGACTTTTATTTTGGACGAAATCACACCTGCGGTTAGGTTTTCCTTGAGTATTTAATTAAAAATAACAAAATAAAAACAAAATTATATCTTTACAGATAATATAAAGAAAAATCCACGTTAAGAAGTTAACGTGTTTCAAACAGCTTTTGACTTTAAAAACATTGTTATTTGGAATAGAGCCTAAGGGACCAATCCATCCAGCTTCGAGCTGCGAGAAGCCAGCAGCCGGTTGGCTCTAGGGCGGCTCCAAGGGCGCCTAACGTAAGCCGCTTTGGGTAAATCGAATAAGGTCACGTCCCAATTCCTTCATACGGCATCCGCTCCTATCCACCTTCCCTACTCGCGCCGCCCTTCTCCCTCCCGAGCGAATCCCTTGTCCTACCCCACGGCAATAGCGACGACATGCAGATCCGTGCCAGGATTTTGGCCCACGCCCCCTCCGCGCTAGCCTCTCGTCCCCCATCCCCGTATGTGCAGGCTTGACTTTCCTATTTTCACATATCGGGGGGCCGTCCATGGTAAGGCTTGGTCCAGATTGTCGACGTGCTCCGATAGGCTGTGTTCCGGTAGCCACGAGCTTCGGCTCGACGACACTGTAATCCACGCCTCCTTCATACCTAAAGAGTCGTCAATCATGTGAGGTAACCTGTGGGTCGACCGCCGAGGTTGTGACGGTGTCTTTCCCACGACCACCTCACGCGCACAAAGGTGTGGCCGCTTCCCTTGCGAGTACTCCCCTCGTCTTTTTTTCCGTCCATTGGTAGATGTGTTTGTTTTCCATCTTTCGTCGATGGTATTTTAAGCTTTCATGGGTTTACCAACATGTGTTTGCAATGCTTCTTTGCACATCTGTTGGTCGGGCTTGCTTGTGTTGGTGCTGCCGTGCCGGTAGATGGACCAACCGAAGGAAAGGGCAAGGGTACATAGAGTAGTGAGGCGACACACATTTTCCTAGAAATTTGTGGTAAAGAGGTTGCCGCCAAAATAGGTCGTACTCTTGCTTGAACTGGCAGGGCTATGCCAACCTCGGTCGCAAATTGTTTGAATGCACCGGTCATGCCTACATGCGCAAGCAATTGAAGAATAAGTGGGAGAGCTTGAAATGAGATTATGCCCGATGGAAGTCCCTCACGCAGTGTGCAACAGGCCTCGGCCACTGCGGTAAGATGCAAATGGCCTCCTATTTGTGTTGAATTCCTCTGTGGTACGTATACTCTAAATGGTGCACTCATAATTTCTATTGGCTTTGCAAGGACAAACCGTGATGTCCAAGTTCAAGGATGTACCCCCTGCAAAACATTGACCTCATGGAGCTCGTCTTCACCGACGGCACCAGCACGAGTGAGTACCCCCTGCAAAACACCGACCTCATGGAGCTCGTTTTCACCTTGGTCAGAGTTTGTGTGTTCTCAGTGGTTGAGTGCAAAGCTATGGAGTGTTGGGATGAGTCACATCACTGTCTTACTTGTTGCATGATCTTCTTTCTTTTGTGATCCTAGTAGTTTTGTGTTGTCGGTCATATCACTCTATTGAACACCTCATTATTTTCATTCATAGATGTCTCAGTTGAGTGCCAAATTTGTTCCTGACCATATTTTCCATTTGTCAGTTCCATGTTTTGCCATCACAATGTTATGTGCATTATCATGTCAATTGTGCACTTCTTTGCGACTTTGGTGCGCACTGCTTTCTGTTGTTGGTTGGCAGCGATGACTTAAAATGGGGTGTTACACTAGTGCCTGTGCTACACTACTACCTACTGTTGTTGCTGGTGTCTGGGAGGGGCGGTGAGGTTTTGTGATGTGGAGGTTTTGCAGTGGGGGTTTATTGCAATGGGGAGATGTGTTATCTGGTGTTGCTACTAGTGGTGTCCTGGAGGGCTGAAAAGTTTTTGTGGTGTTACTCTACAGATTCTGTTGTGCAATGGGGAATACTGTGACACATTTATGGTGTTGTGTTGTTTTGGTGGGGATGTTGCACAGTGATGGTAGGGAGAGGTCATGAGGCTAGAGATAGCTCTGGTGATGCGTCCAGTGATGAGAGCATTGCCTTTGTAGCTCTTAGTCTAGGCCACCCTCAAGACTTCTGGTAATGACCAGATGGCAATGGGTGCAATTGCAACATGGAAATGCTTAGCAGTGCTACAAAATGTTCTAAATGCGGCCAAGTGTGTTCAATGTGCTACATGACACTCTTGTAGCGAATTATGGCCTGTGATTGTCTTTGGAAGTATGTTCGAAAGAAGCACTTGCCTTGTTTTTATAGACGGTGGGGGTCACAATCACAAAGACAAGCCATGAATTGCTTTGAGCATTGTGTTGGTATGTTTTGCTGGAAGTTCAACGAGGTGTTGGAGTGTGTGTATAGACTTGCAGGTGATGTCATTACACCTTCTGATCCTACGTATTAGACTTTACATCCGAGGCTCCTCCATCCAAAGTTCTATCCACATTTCGTGAACTACATAGAAGCGGTTGATGGCACACACGTACGAGTTACAGTTCCAAATGCCGAGAGGGCACATCATTTCAATAGATATGGTACACCAGCCAGAACGTGCTCACCATATGTGACTTGGATTGTAAGTTCACCTTTATGTGTGCCAGATGGCCTAGATCGGTGCACGACATATGTGTGCTGCGCGAGACAATGGCGAAGTACGACGACCTATTCTCGCGTCCACCAGAAGATAACATATTTGAACATATTTCAATTGTACCATACATGGCACGATGAGCAATAATCCATATGTCTCTTTCACACTTCTCCCCTGTTGTAGGCAAGTACTACCTATTGGACTCCGAGTATCCGAACAGGCTAGAATATCTAGCGCCATATCGCAACCACAAGTACCATCTTTTGGAGTTCCAGAATGGTATGCAGCCGTCTGGGATGCATGAACTTTGCAACTTCCTGTACTCATCTCTGCGGAATGCTGCCAAGCGTGCAATCGGCATGTGCAAGATGAAATAATGCATACTCGACAAAGTTCCTAGCTACAAGTCTCATGACAAAAGGCGATTATTGTAGCAGCAATGTTATTGCACAACTTCATTCTGGACTCTAAGTTGTCTGCAAGAGGCCTCGCAAACCCACCGATGCAGCACATAGGACCTTCACCCATGCTTGAGGTAGTGCCACCGGGGCTTCCTCAGGGCACCGACGTCCTATTGATGGATATGACACGTGATTAGATAGCAACGTCGCTGGTGGCAATGGCTTAGGTTCACGCATGTAATATGTAGGTGTACTACTCGCGTACGTGAAGTCTATATTGAGCTCGTACTGCTGCGTGATATTCAGCTTCTTTCAGCTCGCTTAACCTTCTTTCAGCTTCTTTAAGCTGTTACAATGTATTTGTAGTCACTACAGTACTTTTGCAGTCATAAGCTAGAAGCCAGCAGCCGAATTGAGCCGAGTGGTGTCAAAACTGGCTTTAGGTGCTCTCGAACTCTTTCGCACCATCATTTTTCTTCGCTGCAGCAAATTGTAGCGTGTTTTGTTGAATCTTGATGGGCGCAAATACGATTAGATGCAGATACCACTGATGCAGGGGTGATTACTGATGACTTTTTCTGTTTTGACAATCAAATGGTTGCATTCTATCAAATCTAAAATGCAAGCATTGTTGATCTATTTTGTTTGAGTCATAGCCTTGCGGAACTACCTAACTCGTCATCCTGGACCATGAAGCAACAAAACAAAAAAACAAGATGTGCTGTCCAGCGAGCGCAGCAACATAAGCAATGGAAGAACTCATTTGTTTGTTTTGGGTTCTGTATATATATCATGTTTGAGATTGCTAATCACGCTTGCAATTTGCAGATACCATTCTAGTTAGCCGTGTTCTTTTTGACTTTTTAGTAACTTTTGCTTCTTTCAGCAATAACTATTTATTAGACTAATAAGTTACATATAAAAACCATAAGCTATAGCATAAAAAAATATATCCTTATTTTATTTTGAGTTTTTGTTGTACAGGATAAAAATAGAGAGTGAGCTCAAATGACTAAACTAAATTTACTCAAACCAGACCACTATAGCCCAACAAGTTGCCAAGAGAGCTATCGAGGACCTGTTCTTTTTTGTTGAAGTTTAAGGCTTTTGGCTACGGCTTGTGGCTTTTAGACTGTTTGTGCGAGATATTACAGAGTAACGGAAACTCACGTGCGGTTTTTGTCGATATAAATGAAGTCGGTACAGTATATACTATAATTAACTAATAGACCCTATCTTGAAAAGATACTCTATTTAAAAGCTAATTCTTGTAGAAAAGCCAAAAAACAGCTTTAAGTTAAAAAGAACAGATACATAGTTTTCTAGGACTCTAGCTAAGACATTTTTGAGCCCAAAAGTAGGAACCTTAGGAATGAAAACTGAAATGGTAGGGCTGCTGCTGCTACTACAGCGGTGTTACAGTTGCTTAAGACACACTAAAGGAAACATGGAAGATAGGAGAACGAGCAAAATCATGGGAATGTTGTTGTTGTTGTTGTAAGGTCATAGAAATGTTGGAAGACTGGAGCAAACTCAGCAGAGTTGGAGACTGTTGGCCCATTGGCACGGCGTATGATCTGTAGTGTAGCATAGTGCGAGATTTGCTCGGTCATTTGAAGTAACATCTAGTCAGTGAACCTCTAAAATCTAAATTATGAATAACTTAGCCATATAGGTCTAAGAGAAAGAGGAACGACTCTCGTCGTCGGGGAGAAGGAACCTTCAGAAATGGCCGCGTCATGCGTCATTTGTGAGGGGAACCCAAGAGAGAACCCCAAAGGGAGTTGTACTGAAAACATTACTGCGCTCAAATGTATTCAGTTCCTTCTTATGAAGATCATTCTGTTTCTGAAGTTCCCAAGAGTGATACAAAACACTGATATGTAACACTACGACAGGCCTTAAGTCCTAAACCCGTCTCAAACCCCTACAGAACTGAAAAAAGAGGACTGAATAAAGTGACTGGAATCAATTACAAGACCATTGTAATTTCTAGGAACAAGGAGCTGGAAATCATACCAAGCATGGCTCAGTAGAAAAACAAGTTGGTTGTACACTGAATGACCTTATGCTCGTCTGTTTACTGACAAGAGGTGAAACATGGAGAGCAGCAGAAATCTCACAGGACATGCAGGCGAGGCAAATGATGATGTAGCTGACGGATAGCACAAGGAAGCAAGCAGATCTGGGTGCGGGCGGGATTCAAAACCGCCTCCTCTCTCTATCCCACGCTAACCCCCCAGGCCACACACATCCTTGTGCTATAAACCAGAACCCGCTTCCGCCCGATTCCATTAAGCATTTGCAACAAGCAAATCCCTCCAAATCCTCGTCCTCAATTCGCCAATCGCAAAATCACTCTCGGTTCTTGCACGGCTTACGGAGAAAATGGAGGATGGTCTCCACGAACCGCTGCTTGACAAGGGCACGAGCAAGAAGCCGCCCTCCTCCGCGGGGCTCTCCGCTGGCGCTGCCCTGACCACCTCCTCTCCTTCGCAGTCGCAGTCGCCGCCGCCTGCTGCCGCGTCCAACAACCCCAAGACTGCGGGCTAGGGCAGCTTCCCCGCCGCAGGCGCTTCCTCTCCTGCGGGGCAGCAAGAAACCCCCCCGCTTGTCTCACAGCCTCTCATTGCTCCGGTGTAGTGGTAGCTGCTGCTTTCGCATACCTAGCACCGATGCACGCTGGCTCGGCGCCGCCACCGGCCAACTCCGTCGGGGTGGCGGGCTCCGGCCACCGAAGGATAGATAGACTAGAGCCTGATGAAGCTCTCCGGTGGCTCTGTCGCTGTTTGTGGCTAGTTCCGTTCTGTTTGACGTTGAAGCTCTCCGGTGGCTCTGTCGCTGTTTGTGGCTAGTTGCGTTTGGTTTGGCAATGACTTCTAATTTTTTACTAAGTGTTTATTTTTTACTTTAACAGATGATGATTTATATGAATATAATTAAATTTTAAAAAATTAAAAATAGAAAAAACAGGTTAGTGGACATGCGAAGGAATACGAGAAAAAAACTAAAAATCTAAAAACTAAAAAAAATAAAATAAAATAATAGTAAATTAAAAGACAAAAATCAAAAACTGAATTTGAAACGAGGGAGACATGAAATCAAAGGACTAAACCATTCTTGGACTAGCACATTTCTCAAACCAAACATCCTGCTATAGTTTTATACTAGCTTCCTGTGACCAAATCAATTTTCTGTTCCAGTATAACATCAGTTAATTAATTTGTCGACGATTGAAGTTGAACCATTTCAATTTAATTGTCGTATTACTTAAAGTATATCTGCTCCAAACTCCGAAGGGATGAGGTCTCTCCGCAGACTAAAGTGTCACTCGGTTGAACTGAAATGAGCTGACTTATGGTTGAAATTATACTGTAATTAATGATGGCTTATTTAGCGTAGCCAAATTAAAAAAATTAAAAATAAAAAACAGATTAGCCAATCATAGGCAATGCAAACGAGTACGGAAAATAAAGGACCGGCAAAAAAGCTAAAAAACCAAAAGTTCAGAAAAGGCGCAATTTATGAATTGCAAAAAATAAGACAGAAGTCAGAAATTCAAGCGAAAATGAGCGGAGCCTAAATTATAACAACAGTAAGGGGCAGCATGTCCCTTGTCAAGCTAGTGTAGCATCCCTAACCCCTTTGATGCACTCTCAGAAACTCAAATGAAAATAAACGGAGCCTAAATTATGACAACACTAAGGGGCAGCATATCCCTTGTCGACCTAACGTAGCATCCTTAGCCTATTTGATGTACTCTCTTTACTATCCATGAGAAGAGCTACTCATGTTATATATTGTTTAAAGCATATATATATTCGTTATTTTAGACTATGGTTAATAGTTTTTAATTGTAACTGATAAATCTAATAAATAGTATCGACTAATAGAAATTAAAACAAAAAATCAGTGAAAAAGCAAAAAACAAAGCCATACTCATGACCATCTGGAATGTATGAACCCAGTAGGGGTCTTTCAGTAGGACGAATCGTATAAGAGCAAGTACAATAATGATCTTATAGCCAAGCTAGTCAGCATTTTTGCTGATGTGGAGGAGAGAAGAGGAGAGAGATGAGAGCTTGGCTCTCATGCAAGCAACAAGCTGGGCACGGGAGCCTATGCAGTGGTGGGCCTAGATAATAAATGTATGTGAGGAGGAATATGAAAGAGAATGTGAGACATGATACTACATAATAATAAAAAACCTTTTGTAGATAAATTATTGTATAACTTAGCTCTTATAACTTGACTTATAGCCAAACACTTGGCTCTATTATTGGACTTGCTCCCACGCAGCAAACCTAAATTAAAATTGCATCAACCGGCGTCCATCAATCGAGCCGTTGCTGCTCTCTAGGTAAGCAGCGAGGGCCCACCCACCAGTTGGCACTTGGCACCGCCTGGCATGCGGGCCCAGGTGCTCAGCCACCAGCTCACCATGCGAGCGCGTCCCCCGAACTAGCCGTTGGAGTCGGCGGCCGCACGGAAAAGCTGTCGACGAATTGCAACGGCCACTAGACTCGAATCCCACCACCAACCAGGCACCTCTTCCCCTCTCTTTTTATATCGCGCCGCCGCCTCCCCGTCTCTCACACCTCGAACCCTCTCTCTCTTCTTCCTCTCGCTCCTCTCCCCTTCCCGATCGAACGAATCGACTCGATCGCCGCCGCGAGGAGGAGGAGGAGGAATACGACGAGGATGACGAGGGGCGAGAACAACGAGGCGCACGGCAGTGGCAACGTCCCGGCGGCCCCCGCGGGCTCAGCGGCGGGCGGGGGCAAGCAGGCTGCGGCGTCGGCGCGGGGCGCGGAGGGGCAATCGGTGGTGCGGCGGCTGCAGTCGGAGCTGATGGCGCTGATGATGGGCGGGGACCCCGGGGTGTCGGCGTTCCCGGAGGGGGACAACATCTTCCACTGGGTCGGCACCATCGCCGGCTCCGCCGCCACCGCCTACGAGGGCACCTCCTACCGCCTCACGCTCGCCTTCCCCAGCGACTACCCCTACAAGCCGCCCAAGGTGCGCTTTGACACCCCCTGCTTCCACCCCAACGTCGACACCCACGGCAACATCTGCCTCGACATCCTCCAGGACAAGTGGTCCTCCGCCTACGACGTCCGCACCATCCTCCTCTCCATCCAGAGCCTCCTCGGAGGTACTACAACATCTCCCCCCCCCCCCCCCTGTATCCACTCCTTGTGTTCTTCATCTGATCTGACGGAAGAGTCAATTCTTGGGACACGTACGCAGAGCCGAACAACGACTCGCCGCTCAACACGCAGGCCGCGGCGCTCTGGGCGAATCAAGAAGGTAAACTCAAGATTTTGAATCTCGTCGAGGTTCTTGGTCCTGAATTGTTTGCTCCGTTCTCGTTCTTGCCTGTCCAGAGTTCAGGAAGATGGTGGAGAAGCACTACAAGCCCGCGCCGTAGAGGAAGAGCGGCTCGGTGGGGATGCTGCGGCGGCGGCTTCGTTGGAGGAATGCGATTTCGCTTGGATCAAGAAGATGAGATGGATTCTTTGGTGTAGGGAGTCGGAAACTGTTCGACCTGTAATTGCTTTCGAGTTTTCATTGTTCAGTGGTTCGTTTCTCTCTTTCGCATCGCATCGCGTCGCATGCTGTTGTTTCTAGTGAATTTGCCATCGCTGAGATGGACGTACTTTACTGGAATTGAGGAACAAGCAGTTCAATTTCAAAATGGTTCAAAGATGACGCACCTTCTCCATTTCTTCTATTTGAATGCTTGCCCTGTCAACACATGTGAGAGAACAAGAGAAAATGGGAAAGTATTGAGCGCTAGGCAGTGCTGAAAATGAAATGATTTCACACCAGACGATGCCCATATTCAAATGCAGCCCTATCGTATAAACAATAAAGTAGAAAAACAGTCGCATGAAACAGCCTGTTTGGTCTAAAGCGAAGTCCTCAACCACACAAGGTAAGCACAGATTGAATTCAGACGTACTCCCAGCTATCTGGTACTCCCTCCAAATCCGAATGTACATGGTTTTAGTTTTGGGCTCACGAATTGAAGAATAAGAAAAATGACCTTGTTGCCTTTCATTTATTCCAATACTTTAATGTTTTCATTCTTGAGTGTGTTGAGAAGGAGAGTGGTTGAGAGATAGATCCCATTTATTCGTGAGAATATAAGCATTCATTTAATAAAGGTATAATAGGAAGAAACAAGATAAATACACCTTGACTAAAACGACTTATATCGGAATGAAAGGGAGTGTAACATAACTAGTATGATACAAGGGGGAACATTCCATGAGCTGAAAGTTGCTTTATCAGGAAAAGCCTATTAAAATTAGGGGCTATACAACAATTGACACCAAAGAACCAATTGACATAACAATTGACAGAAACACTGAACGACACACAAGTATACAGACAGCTTAGCAGCAGTTTCTGCCAACAGTCGGTCAGTATCAGTCATGTTACATCTAGAGCTCCCTCGTATGGCCCAAGAAAGGGAAGCTTCTTCCAGTTCAGTAAAGGACCTAATTAAGCTTAGCTCAGACAAAGTGGAACACAAGAAAGTCAAGACCGCCAGCCCTGTCTGATGATGAGCGATACCCGCTGAAAGAATACAGGGCACATGGTCATGCTGAATCTGATGTCTTGTTTCATCCAACCCACAGCTATCCTCTCCAAAGTGCCCAACGAAGAGTGCTGATGGGACCATTCACCGCCACCAGGCTGGTCTACCCATGTCAGAGTGAAATTGTAACCTACAATAATTTGAAGAACTCAGTAAGGATTGTATTCAGTTCCCAGGGGCGGGCCCAGCGGGTAGTCCATATAGGCCCAGGACTACCCTGCAACAGTACAATTTGGCCCAAAAAAAATCCCGTGCCCTAAGCCCCTAACCCACGCTCCGGCTCCGCCGACCGCTGCTCAGCGCCCTGCGCTGCCCCCATCCACCTCCACTCCGCGAAGTTCCATCCTCCGCGTCGGCGCCTCCGCCTCCGCCTCGTCGCCCTCCACTCCGCGCGCCTCCGCCTCCGCCTCGGCCTCGGCACCCTCCACTCCGCGCCTCCGCCTCCGCCTCCGCCTCCGCCTCGGCCTCGGCGCCCTCCACTCCGCGTGCCTCCGGCCTCCGCCTCGGCGCTGAGGAAGTTGCGGCCTACGGGAGTCGGCGGGCTCTCGGGCGGCCTCGGCTGGCGCTGAGGGAGCTGCGGCGAGGGCCGAGGGAGGGAGAGGCCGAGAGAGGGA